>OZ030375.1:0-611009 GCA_964023945.1 Ectemnius cavifrons
CCAGACCTAACCCAGACCTAACCCAGACCTAACCCAGACCTAACCCAGACCTAACCCAGACCTAACCCAGACCTAACCCAGACCTAACCCAGACCTAACCCAGACCTAACCCAGACCTAACCCAGACCTAACCCAGACCTAACCCAGACCTAACCCAGACCTAACCCAGACCTAACCCAGACCTAACCCAGACCTAACCCAGACCTAACCCAGACCTAACCCAGACCTAACCCAGACCTAACCCAGACCTAACCCAGACCTAACCCAGACCTAACCCAGACCTAACCCAGACCTAACCCAGACCTAACCCAGACCTAACCCAGACCTAACCCAGACCTAACCCAGACCTAACCCAGACCTAACCCAGACCTAACCCAGACCTAACCCAGACCTAACCCAGACCTAACCCAGACCTAACCCAGACCTAACCCAGACCTAACCCAGACCTAACCCAGACCTAACCCAGACCTAACCCAGACCTAACCCAGACCTAACCCAGACCTAACCCAGACCTAACCCAGACCTAACCCAGACCTAACCCAGACCTAACCCAGACCTAACCCAGACCTAACCCAGACCTAACCCAGACCTAACCCAGACCTAACCCAGACCTAACCCAGACCTAACCCAGACCTAACCCAGACCTAACCCAGACCTAACCCAGACCTAACCCAGACCTAACCCAGACCTAACCCAGACCTAACCCAGACCTAACCCAGACCTAACCCAGACCTAACCCAGACCTAACCCAGACCTAACCCAGACCTAACCCAGACCTAACCCAGACCTAACCCAGACCTAACCCAGACCTAACCCAGACCTAACCCAGACCTAACCCAGACCTAACCCAGACCTAACCCAGACCTAACCCAGACCTAACCCAGACCTAACCCAGACCTAACCCAGACCTAACCCAGACCTAACCCAGACCTAACCCAGACCTAACCCAGACCTAACCCAGACCTAACCCAGACCTAACCCAGACCTAACCCAGACCTAACCCAGACCTAACCCAGACCTAACCCAGACCTAACCCAGACCTAACCCAGACCTAACCCAGACCTAACCCAGACCTAACCCAGACCTAACCCAGACCTAACCCAGACCTAACCCAGACCTAACCCAGACCTAACCCAGACCTAACCCAGACCTAACCCAGACCTAACCCAGACCTAACCCAGACCTAACCCAGACCTAACCCAGACCTAACCCAGACCTAACCCAGACCTAACCCAGACCTAACCCAGACCTAACCCAGACCTAACCCAGACCTAACCCAGACCTAACCCAGACCTAACCCAGACCTAACCCAGACCTAACCCAGACCTAACCCAGACCTAACCCAGACCTAACCCAGACCTAACCCAGACCTAACCCAGACCTAACCCAGACCTAACCCAGACCTAACCCAGACCTAACCCAGACCTAACCCAGACCTAACCCAGACCTAACCCAGACCTAACCCAGACCTAACCCAGACCTAACCCAGACCTAACCCAGACCTAACCCAGACCTAACCCAGACCTAACCCAGACCTAACCCAGACCTAACCCAGACCTAACCCAGACCTAACCCAGACCTAACCCAGACCTAACCCAGACCTAACCCAGACCTAACCCAGACCTAACCCAGACCTAACCCAGACCTAACCCAGACCTAACCCAGACCTAACCCAGACCTAACCCAGACCTAACCCAGACCTAACCCAGACCTAACCCAGACCTAACCCAGACCTAACCCAGACCTAACCCAGACCTAACCCAGACCTAACCCAGACCTAACCCAGACCTAACCCAGACCTAACCCAGACCTAACCCAGACCTAACCCAGACCTAACCCAGACCTAACCCAGACCTAACCCAGACCTAACCCAGACCTAACCCAGACCTAACCCAGACCTAACCCAGACCTAACCCAGACCTAACCCAGACCTAACCCAGACCTAACCCAGACCTAACCCAGACCTAACCCAGACCTAACCCAGACCTAACCCAGACCTAACCCAGACCTAACCCAGACCTAACCCAGACCTAACCCAGACCTAACCCAGACCTAACCCAGACCTAACCCAGACCTAACCCAGACCTAACCCAGACCTAACCCAGACCTAACCCAGACCTAACCCAGACCTAACCCAGACCTAACCCAGACCTAACCCAGACCTAACCCAGACCTAACCCAGACCTAACCCAGACCTAACCCAGACCTAACCCAGACCTAACCCAGACCTAACCCAGACCTAACCCAGACCTAACCCAGACCTAACCCAGACCTAACCCAGACCTAACCCAGACCTTTTTTTTTTTTTTTTTTTTTCCCACCTCCATAACCCTCCGCCACTCCTTCGGATCCACCTTACGGTATTATTACTCAAAGGATGTGGCCAGTTCTACCTTCACCTGTTTAACTTTGATTTGTCACGTGACGCGCCGTACGTCCTCCACCTGTTGTTCGGGTGGAGGTTCCGGCGGTACTCAGTTCATTAAACTCTCTCCTTCTTTCTTCTTCTTCTTTGGTCCTTAGCACTTTCGTCACATATTCGCGAATTAGGTTCCAAGTCTCCTGACTCACTAACATCCATTCTATCATGTTTCTACTTGATAATTCCTCGCCAATCTCTTCACTTAATGCTTTCCTCTCTTCGTCCCAAAACGAGCACTCGAAAAGAGTGTGATTAGCATCATCCTCACTATTGCCACAAAACCAGCATTCCGCGCTACTTTGCTTGCCTATTCTCTTAAGATATTTCGCGAAACATCCATGGCCGCTTAGGGCTTGCGATAGATGATAGTCCATACTTCCGTGTTTACGTAGGATCCATATTCTAATCTGCGGGATAAGTAGGTACGTCCATCTACCCGCTTTTTCTTCCTGCCATTCTAGTTGCCACTTATCAATAGATTCATCACGTAATTTACCAGCTGCTAGCTCTGCCTTCTTAAAGTACGCCTCCGTCCTCTCGTGAATGAGAAACTTATAGGGAACCATACCAGCCAAGACCAAAGAAGCAGCCGTAGAGACCGTCCTGTAAGCACTTATCACCCGGAGCGCTCCTCTACGTTGTACTCTCTGTATATGCATGTAGATTGCTTTTTTATCCGCGATTTTTCCCCAAATTGGAGCTGCATATAAGAGAATTGAGTCTACGGTTGCGTATACTAATCTCCTCTTTCCACTAGTGGGCCCCCCTAGATTCGGCATAAGCCTGCAAAGATACCCAGCCGTCTTCATCGCTTTCTCCATTGCGTACTGCAGGTGCTCTTTAAAGGTTCTGTCTTGATCCATCACGCATCCTAGATATTTAAGTTTCCTCTCTAGATTTATTTTACTTCCGAATATATCAATTTTTTGAATTTTAGCTTTCCTTCTACCAGTAATCTGAATCACTTCTGTTTTTTCTGTTGCTATTTCTAAGCCCTGAGCCTGCATCCACCTCTCAATCTCATCTATTGCCATTCTCGTTTTATTTTGCACGTCTTCCTTTGAATATCCAGTAGCAAACACCGCCAAGTCATCCGCATAGGCGACGAACACTATATCACCTTTCTCGTATTTCCTAATCAATTTATCGTAGACAAGATTCCATAATAATGGGCCAAGGATCGATCCTTGCGGAACCCCGGCATATATATTTTCTTTAAGATTCTCACCCTCCACATGTATTACTAACTTCCGGTCCCTCAGGTAATCTTTAAGAGTTTCTAAAAGATATAAGGGTATAACTCTCTCCCTAGCAGCGTTAACTATGTTATCCCAGCGGATTGAATTGAACGCATTTTTCACGTCAATCGTAACTAAGACAGACACTTTGCACAGATTCGCTGCGCCTTTTGCTAGTGTGCAGACCATTTTAATAGCATCCAGCGTAGAACGGCCTCGCCTGAACCCAAATTGATTCTCTGCCAGCTCACCTATGGCTTTAGACAATCTTTCGCGCAATAGGTACTCGTACACTTTTGCAAGGTTGCTAATCAGGCCAAGGGGTCTGTACTTTGTTTTCCCCGCTTTATTTCTGTCACCCTTCGGAATTAATATTAGCGTCTGCTCTTTCCATATACCTGGAAATTTACATTTCTCAAAGCATCTATTATATACGTTCCTTAGTAGTCCTGCTCGTCTTGACATTGCTCTTCTTATTGCCACAACAGGTATGCCGTCGGGACCGGGAGCTTTATTAGGTTTAAGTTTTAGCACCGCGTCAACCACTTCTTCCTCCGTAAAGAGCTGCTCTGCAGGAGTCCTCGTAAAAAACGGGATGGTCATGTTTTCCTTCGTTTTAGGCTTATGTAACATAAACAGCTGTTTAATATTTTCCATCATCGCACTCTTTGTCAGACATATCTTTTCGTTCTTCCCTTTTAGTAAATTAATCACAACTTTATATGGGCGTCCGTATGGATCCGTGTCTATCATTTTACATAATTCTAGCCAACTATCGTTTTTACTTTTACAAATCAACTTTTTGAGCTTATTTCGCGCTGTAATATAGTCTGATTTAACTTCTTCGTACCTACGCATTTTACGCCTGCTTCTCTGAAGCTTCCTTCTAGCTGCATGCACTACCCTTCTCATGTTAGATATTTCGTCATTCCACCAGTACCTACTATTTTTGTTCTTACCTCTATGCGTTCCCCCAATTCTGGGCATGGATGCATCGCATGCAAGCTCGAGGATGGATGTCAGTGCAGCCACATTCTCGTCTGTATCGAAATTTCCTTCCATCCTTTCAAAGATTTCGGCTCCAATTTTCAATACCTCGTCAAAATTTTCCGCTTCCATCTTTTTAATAGCCCAACCTTTCTTTCTTGGCTCTTCGCTTAATTTGCCACTGCTCTTCTTTCCCCACGTATGAGTAATGTACCTGTGATCCGATGCGTTATATGCATCATCAACGACTTTTGATGCGATTCCTTTATCTAAGAGCTTATTATTTATCATGGCAAAATCAATTACTGACCCGCTTTCGCCGCGTATAAATGTGAAAATACCATCATTTGAGGTCGGTGTGAGATCATTAATAGCCATTAAGTCAGCCAGAATTTCACCCCTTCGGTCCTCAGTATCGGACCCCCACACATACGACTTTGCATTAAAATCGCCAGCGACAAACACTTCTTTTTTGCAGAAACGTTTAATCTGAGTAAAAAGCTCCTGTACGTCTAACTCAAATTTGCTTAGATCATCGTTCGGCGGAAAATAACATGAAAAAATTACTCTCCCGCCAGCTCTCAGACCTATAAATGCCTGACCTCTGATTATTTCTTCGACCGTACCAAACCTATGTCTTACGTCATCAATAATTATTGCAGCTTTCCCGTTAGCATCCGTATACCATGCCTCCTGCGTCTTATACACCTCTGCTATAAACACTACGTCAGCTTCCAGTTCGCACATTCTTTGAAGCAGCAAATCCTGGGCCAGCGCGCAGTGGTTTATATTTGCCTGTATTACCGTGAGGTCCGCCATTTCTGCACTTTCCTTACCTCCTCCAGGTAAACCTTACACCTGTTACTTCCGGCCATATGCTCGATATCACTGCCCCCATAATTCGCTTCCGTACACAGAACGCACCTGAATTCAGCCGTGCAGTTGCTCATCTTGTGACCTTCAACGCCACACCTTCTGCAGATGATTGAACCCTCCTTAAGCTTCTCACATCTCATGGCAATATGCCCCATGCCGTTGCATCTAAAGCACCTAGTGACCCTGTTTAGCTCACGGACCCGGCAGGAAACAAAGCCCACTCTCAAGTGGCCCTTGGAGATGACCGTTTCCGCAGCTTTTTTAGTCAGTACAACTACTGCCCTTTGCAGACTAGGACGTCCAGGACGCAAGGATTTTACTCTCACCTCGTCTTCTTCTATTCCCTCCACCTGCGATACAATAGCTCTCACAATATCCTGCTGCACCACTAGTTCGTCTAGGTCACGAATCTCAACATCAACCTTTCTTTCTGACATTGTCATAACTTCAGACATTTCACCAAGCGCTTCAATAACTGCAGCTTTGACCTTCTTCGCAACACCCTCCTCTTTTGAGACTTCAAGAAGCAAATTCCCGTACTTCGTTCGTCTAACCGTTTTCACATTAAACTCGTCAAACTTCGCATGAGATTTGATCCGGCCTAGCATTTCGGCATACGTATTTTTCCCTGTAACTTTTACAGATACAGCTTCGGTATCTCTAAATCTAGCATGCTTGTTCGTTGTCCTCTCGCCAATTTCCGCACTCTTCGCATGTTCATCATTCTTTGCTTCATATCTTTTTCCCTCGCCCCTTTTTTCCATTTTCGGAGATTTGCGCGTTTTACGGCCTTTAGGGACAGTTAGTTTCCAACCCTCCTGACTAAATGGGCTTTCAGACTCGTTATTTATTCTTAATTCGCATGTTTCAGCCAACGGTGAACCTCCTTTAAATACTTCCGACCTAGTAATAGTGGGAAGTGCTTTATTTCTCTTCACTTCGATGCCGCCGGGAGACATCGATCTTTTTCTTTTAGCTTGTGCGCAACTACACCCTGCCGTCTCTCCAGAATCTTCTGTTGCCACATTCTTATCTGCCGTTGTGACGATGTTATTTTTTAACTTCTCTTTCCACGGGACACCACTGTAACCCGCTTTAATAACTTCCATTGTAACTCTCTCCGCAGTTCTGGTAGTTGCCGCATTCGCTTCAATTGCCGATTCTAACCGACCACAAGCAAGGCTTACGTCACTCACCTTGGACTTTGCTTTCCTACCTGTCTCAGTATTCGGTAAAGATCTTAATGTTTCTTCCAATAGCTCCAATGCCATCTTCAATCTCTTCATTTCGCTTCTCTCTTCTTCTCCTAGATCCTTTACCAGTTGCCAGGCTCTTGTAACCCTCGTTATATTTGGGTCCGTAAAGTCTTTCCCAGTGGGGGTGTTAATCACTGCCGTGCATCTAGGATTAGTATCCATCCTGTTCTTAACAGGAGTGCTCTTATTGATTTTAGTGATACTAACCCCTTTCTTACGCAAAATATCGGCTATGGTATTATCCTCTTTAGACTTCGTAGACTCTGTTTCCAATTCCACTACATCGATCTCCGAGCTGGGCGGCTCCTTTACTCCCTCTACTTTTGGCACCTTTTTATTAACTTGTTCCGTATTCTTTTCATCCATTTTAGTAAAATAAAAACTCCCTCTTTCTCCGTGTATTCGTGTGTGCATGTGTTTGTAAAGTGTACGTGCATCACATTGCATTCATTTATTTTTATTTTTTGCTTACAGGTACCAGATGACCTCACATAGGGGAAGCGAGTCCCGCGGTCCCGTTGCAGCGACGGCTTTAGTCTTTTTTTGGTAATTTTTTATTTTTGTACACCATGTGCACTCGCGAGTGGCCTCGTGGGGAGCCCCCCGGGGCAGACTGCAGGGGCCCATCCGGGCGCCACCCGGCACTACAATCCGCCCCGAGATTATTCGCCCTTGCTGGGGGCGGCCTCCCCGACGGCTAACGGGGTTCGGGCCCCCTTTCTAAGGAGCGGCCACGGGAAATGTGCCAATGCCCGGTTTATCGCCCGGTACCCTCCCGCGGCGCCACCGCAATCGGACCGAGGGCGCACCACCACCCAGAGTAGAAATCAGGTACTATGACTATAAATAAATAAATAAGTATAAGTAAAATAGATAAAATAAGAAAGAAATAAAAGGTGTAAATCCACCGTAAAGGTTAAAAGTTATTACGAAAATGTATATACGCGTTAAAAGGTAAAAGTTAAAAGCGTACTATTTGATAAAAATTATAAAAGTTGACGACGACGGTTAGATTAAGTTAAATAAGCAGGTAAAAAACTAAATAAGAGGGTAAGTAAATAATTAAAACAAGATAACAGGTAAGTCATCAGGTAAAAACAACCTAACAATAACATCAAAAGGATAAAAGCAGATAGCAAAATAAATAAAGCTCTGTGTATGTGTGTGTGTGTGAGTGTGCATATACGTGTCTCCCCCACAATGAACTGTCCCGCGAGACAGGGTGCGTGGAGGAGAGTGTGAATGTGTGTATGCGTGAGTGAGCGTGCTCCCCCACAATGGACTGACCGCAAGGCAGGGTGCGTGCGTGTGTGTGTGTGTGTGTGTGTGTGTGTGTGTGTGTGTGTGTGTGTGACTCCTCCTGGTCACCCTGCCACGTGTGGCAGTACATCCCAGGGAGGAGTGTTCCCACATGCGCATGTTAGCACACATGAGAGGTTTTTTTAGAGAGGTTATCATCCTCGCGGCGTGGCCCGTAAAGGCCACATCCCCCGGTCCCCTTGCCAGCCTCTTCCGACACCCCGCCAAGGCGCGGTAGGAGGCAGGCAAGGAGATTCCGGTATTAGGGGACAGGTGGCGAATGCCGTCCCCAGGGCGCCAGCCCCACCGCTCGAGAGCAGTGGGCACCCCCGGCCCCCTCTCTTTAGGAGGAGGGGTCTCCAACCCCCGCAACACAGGTGCGGGGGTGCTGGTTTTTGTCCGCGACGGCCGCTTGCGCAAGCCGAAACCCCCCGGTTTTAGCCGGAGGGCCCCCCTATCCGCAACCCGGGGACGCGCCGTGTCGGAGTCCAGCAACTCCAACCGCAGCCCAGTGGCTTGTGGGAAGGTCTTAGAGACCGCCCAACTGCACCGGTACCACGGCCACGGAGACCTAACCCAGACCTAACCCAGACCTAACCCAGACCTAACCCAGACCTAACCCAGACCTAACCCAGACCTAACCCAGACCTAACCCAGACCTAACCCAGACCTAACCCAGACCTAACCCAGACCTAACCCAGACCTAACCCAGACCTAACCCAGACCTAACCCAGACCTAACCCAGACCTAACCCAGACCTTTTTTTTTTTTTTTTTTTTTTTTCCCACCAACCATAAACCCTCCGCCATCCCCTCGGACCCACCTTGCGGTATTAACTCAAGGGGAATGGCCAGTTCTGTCCTACCCTGTTATTGACCTGGAATAACACCTGTTGTACGTCCTGCCCCTGATGTTAAGGTACAGGTTCCAACGGCATCAAGTCTCGTAGTCTTCTCCCTCACTCTCTCCTCCTGCTCTTTCGTCTTAAGGACTTTGACAATATACTGGTGTACAGCGTCCCACTTCTTCTGGTCCCTTAGCATGACGTCAATCATATTATTCGGCAGCAACCTTTCGCCCAGTTTTTCGCGCACCTCTGCCCTCTCGGATTCCCAGCGCACACAGTAAAAAAGTGTATGTTCGGCATCATCTTCTTGTTCTCCGCAAAACCAGCAGTCAGCTGTCTTCTCCTTCTTGATTTTACACAGATATTTTCCAAAGCACCCATGTCCACTCACTGCCTGCGAAATGTAATAGTCGATGTTTCCGTGTCTTCGTAGCAGCCACTTGTGAATGTCAGATATAAGCGTGTACGTCCATCTTCCTTTTGTTGTGTTTGTCCATTCCTGTTGCCATTTCCTGATCGTTGCCTCACGGAGTGCAAGCCCGCACACCTTCTCATCTTTCCTATAGTATGCCTCACTCCTCTCCTGGATGATATATTTGTACGGGATCATTCCCGCCATTACTAGTACCGACGGGGTTGACACTGTTTTATATGCGCTTGTTACCCGTAACGCCCCTCTCCTTTGAGCTCTCTCTAAATGTCTGTAGGCCGTATCTAATTCCGCCGTTTTTGCCCACACAGGGCATGCATAGAGCACAATCGAGTCTACCACGGTGTATAACAATTTTCTCCTCCAGCTTGTTGGGCCTCCTAAGTTGGGCATTAGTCGTATTAAGCACGCTGCGGCTCTCATTGCCTTTTCAGTCGCATAAACAATGTGGTCCTTAAAATTCCTATCTCTATCTATCACCAGTCCCAGGTATTTCATTTTAGATTCCAGCTTTAGGCTACCACCATAGATATCGATCATCTCTATCTTTTGTCTCCTTCTGCCAGTTACTTGAATTACCTCGGTCTTATCTTTAGCAATTTCTAATTTCTGCTCTGCCATCCAATCATTGATCTCCTCTAGGGCCACCTTAGCTCTCGTCATAACATCCGTAGTATCGTAACCAGTCACAAAAACCGCCAGATCGTCGGCATAAGCTATATATACAATATCACCTTTTTCTCGCTTCTGAATTAACTCATCATACACCAAGTTCCACAGAAGTGGACCTAACACTGACCCCTGAGGCACACCCGCATAGAGACTCTTTACAATCTTCTCATTTTCCGCGCTAGTGACGAGTTTTCTCTCTGTTAGATAGTCTTTTATCGTGTTTAAGAGGTACAAAGGAACGCCCCTCCTTCTAATCGCATTAATTATTCCGTCCCAACGAATCGAATTAAAGGCGTTTTTCACATCAATCGTGATAACAATTGATATTTTACATAGTTTAGTCGCCATTTTACATAACTCGCACATCTTATTAACCGCATCCAGGGTGGATCTTCCACACCGAAAACCAAATTGATTTACCGACAAATTACCGACCGCGTTATTTAACCGTTCTCTAAGCATGTATTCATACCCTTTTGCTAAATTGTTAATAAGTCCAAGCGGCCTATATTTCCTTGCACCTACTTGCCTCGTATCACCCTTCGGTATTAGTATAAGGGTCTGCTCCTTCCAGGTCTTTGGGAATCTACATAGTTCAAAACACTTGTTATACATATCTCTAAGTAAACCTACTCTCTTAAAAGCGGTTCTCCTCAGTGCTTGAACCGGAATTCCATCCGGCCCAGGCGCTTTGTTCGGCTTCAATCTCATTACTGCATTAATTACCTCCTCACTAGTAAAAAGATGTTCCCTGGGCGTCCTTACTACGAATGGTATCGTCTTTATACCTGTTACACGCGGTGAATCGAGAACAAAGAGTTTTCGAATATTATCTTCCAAGGCACTTTTGGAGAGTCGCATCTTTTCACGCCTGCCCTTTAATTGGCTTGTTACCGCTTTGTACGGTCGTCCCCAGGGGTCTGCTTGCACTTGTTCGCATAGTTCTTTATATCCTTCTTCTTTGCTTTTCCAAATCATTCGCTTCAGATTATTCCTTGCATCCTTAAACTCTTGTTCTTCAACTGCACCATCTCCTCTTTTCTTGGCTCTCTGTTTCCTTCTTCTCATTCTGCAAACTTCCTTTCTCATAGCCGCAATATCTTTGTTCCACCAGTATACACTCTTCCTAGTTTTACTTTTGTTTTGCCTCCCAGTTCTTGGCATAGATGCGTCGCAAGCTAATTCTAGTACAGTAGTTATTGCTACAGCTTCCTCCTCCGGGCCCGCGTCTCCTCTTATCTTCTGATAGACTTCACTGCCAATCCTTACCATCTCGTCGAACTTCTCTTCTTCCATCTTTTTAATAATCCATCCCCTTCTGTGCTCTTCATTTTCAGTTCCTAGATCTTTAGCCGTTCTTATCTTGTGTACAACATACCTGTGGTCAGAGGCGTTATACTCATCCAGCACTTCAGACACTATTCCCTTTTTCATTAACCTTCTATTCGCAACCGCAAAGTCAATAACCGACTTACTTTCACCTCGTACGAAGGTTGGTACCCCAGTTACCGACGTGGGGAAGTAACCGTTAACGACGAGAAGATCTGCCAAGAATTCGCCGCGCCTATCCTCAGTATTAGAACCCCATACGAAGGACTTTGAGTTATAATCTCCAGCCAGCAATATTTCCCCTGTACATTCCTTTGCAGATTTAAAAAGTTTCCCCGTCTGGCATTTAAAACTTTTCATTTCATCGTTGGGTGGAAAATAGCATCCAAATACCACTATTTCCCCGAATTTCACTCCAACAAAGCCGTCCCCTCTATAAACTTCCTCGACCGTACTCATTGCACCTCGCAAACCACTTATTATTACCGCAACCCTTCCACTTGTATCTGTGTACCATGCATCAGGAGCCCTATACACCTCCGCAACGACTACTACATCCGCTGTTATTTCATACATTTTTTGTATCAAGAGGTTCTGTGCAAGGGCACAGTGGTTTATATTCGCCTGCAAAATTGTTATTTCATCCATTTCTCCGCTTTTTTCCTACCTCCTCCTGGTAGACCCTACAAGCTCGTGAACCCGCCAGATGCTCGATATCCTTTCCAGAACGCTTCGCTTCAATACAGTGCATGCACCTAAGATCATTTGGGCAATTGCGCATTATATGCCCTTCTTCCCCACATTTCCTGCATATTTTTTGCTCAGTCCCTATCTTCTGACAATTGCGCGCAATATGTCCCGCTCTATGACATCTAAAGCACCTAGGAATCCAATCTTGTTCCCGCACCTGGCAGTAAGAAAGGCCTATCTTTATACGACCTTTCGCTGTGAGAATGTCCGCCGCTCTCCTACTCATCATCAAAACGGCGCGCTGCATTCCAGCATAGCCCGGCCGTAGGAGTTTAATTACAGCCTCTGTCTCGTCCATTTCTCCAATCACATCTTTAATGGCGTTCATGATGTCCTCCTGCACGACAAGCTCATCCAAATCGCGTATCTCGACGTCCACTTTTCTATCTACAGATAGTGCTGTTTTTGTCTTAGCCCCCAGTTCCGCTATCACCGCTTCCTTAACCTTTTGTGCAACTCCTTTCTCGCTTGAAACCTCAATGAACATGTCTCCATTCCTATTTCTCCTAGCCCGCATCACGTGTCCATCTTCAAACTTTACATTTTCTTTAATTCTTCTAAGCATCTCGGCGTATGTGTTTCCCTCCATCACTCTTACTGTCACTCCTGTCGCCTCCTTCTTTCTAACTTCTCTCTTTCCTTTCGCTCCTCCTTCTACTCTCTCTGTTGCAGGACGGGCCGTCTTCTGTGCTCCCTGCATCTTCTTTCTCGCCGTTTTCCACTCTTCCCCTCTAGGTGACACCATTGAGGATCCATTCTGCGGCACTGAGGTGCTTGCCATCGGCGAAAGGACCGGGAAATCGCCCACTTCCGTTAATTGCGTTATAGCCTTGTTCCTCTTATTTCCAGCGCTACCATAGGGCGATGATCTCTTCCGTTTAGCATTTCCACATGCGTTTTCTTCTTTTTCATCCATTCCTGCAGGCTGGCTAGCTTTTTGTACATCTCCAAGTAGTGGCTCTTCTCCGTTTACAACAAAAAACTCTTCCTCTATTTCGGTACTTTTATCTACTTTTACCGCTTCTGCTTGACCAGGGTATTCTATGGTCGTTCTAATACGGGAGTCAATACTGGGTGACAGCTTGCAGATCCCTTCGATAACCTCCAGTGTTGCTCGCTCTGCCGATCCAATGGCCATAACATTTGCCTCCATGGCACTCTGCATTCTATCAAACGCCTTAACTACTTTTTCCACAGCCTTGCGAGCTCTCTTAAGGAGTGCTACATCTGTTTGCTCTTGCAGTATATCCTCCAAAGACTCAATTGCGCTCCTCGCGTTGCCCATTTCCACACTCTCCTCATCCAACAGCTTCCTAGTAAGCTTCCACGCCTTTCGCACTCTTGCCAGTTTAGGATCTGGCCCGCCCGATCTGAGTGGCGTATTTATAACCGCTGTACCGCTATTTCCAGACTCCGTACTTCTCACATGCTTATTCGTACCGCTTTTAGTAATACTAATATCAGTCCGTAGCAGTAATTCATCAAGAATGGAATTCTTCCTATAATCTTTTTTGGCATCTTCTTCCTCTCTACAATCTAAGCCGGAGTTGGGTAGCTCCGCAGTATCAATTACACATGGCACTTTTGTATTCTTACTCTTTTCTTTTCTACCTGACATATTTGCAATTATACTCCTCCCTACTTCCACGTGTGTGTTATGTTCGTGTGTGTCTGTGCGTACATGAGTATTGTTCACATGAATGTGTGTGTGCATGTTTGTGCCTCTGTATTGGTAAGTGCACTCCTTACAGACATCTCACTCTATGCGGCGGCGAAACGGTCCCCAGTCTCGGCCGAAGCGACTAAGCGGACCCCGCATCCGGGGTTGGCAACAAGAGCAGCGACCCGGAGCATGCTGCAGGGACCCGTCCGGGCGCCACCCGGCACTACAGCCATGCCCGAGCTTTTACACCCCCTGGATGGGCAGCCTCCCCACGGGCTAAGTGGGGTTCGGGCCCTTCTACTATGGGGCGGCCTGGGAGTGCCTCAACCCAGTTTACGTACTCATACCCTACCCCCGGTGCCCCCGCGGCCAAGCGGAGGACCGCGCCCCCGCCAACAGGTGAGTACCTACGTGTATGTATACATGCATGCACTTGGATGTTTGACAAATGTGTGTGTGTGTGTCTGTGTACATCTTTGTTTGGGTCGCGTGAAAATTATATGTAAAACTGTATGTATATGTTTAGTAAGTTTTTTTAAAAAAGTAAAAGTTAAAAATATTTACAAATAGATGTATGTATGTAGACAAGTTAAAATACCAACAAATAGGTTATATATTTAAAAAAAAAAAGAACGTTAACAAAAATTAAAGTAAATTAGTAATAGTAAAACTAACCTCATATCTAAGGTAAAATCCGTACGATAAAACACTAATAATAAAATGATTTAAAACCAGGCACCGCTAACAGTGCGTAAATTACGTAAAATAAAATTGTGTGTGTGTGTGTGTGTGTGTGTGTGTGTGTGTGCACGTGCGTGCGTGGCACCTGGGCCCCAGCATAAGCTGGTATACCAGGGCAGTGTGAGCACGTGTATGGCACCTGGGCCCCAGCGTAAGTTGGTATACCAGGACCGTGCGTTTGTGTGTGTGTGCGTATGCCTGGGCGCGAACGAGCGCGTCCACGCGTGTGCTTGAGGCGCGAGCCTCTATGTTTTTTTATAGAGGTTTGCTCCTCGCGGCCGGCCAATGAAGGCCAGGCCCCCAGTCTCCGAGACTGCCTCTTCCGACGCTCCGCCAAAGCGCGGTAGGAGGCAGAATCAGAGATTCCGGTATTAGGGGACGGGTGGCGAATGCCATCCCCAGGGTGCCGATCCCCCCGCCTCGAAAGGCAGGGGGTACCCCCGGCCCCCTCTCTTTAGGTGGAGGGGTCACCTTACCGAAGCTGTCCGCGGCGGGTCCTTTCGGTACACCGCTCCCCTCCGGACTATGTCCCTTGGGAATCCCCCTATCCGCAACCCGGGGACGCGCCGTGTCGGGAGTCGGTAAACTCCCATCCCCTCACAGGGACCAGGCGGGGCCTCGGGGCAAGCCCCGAGTTCCCTAACCCGATCCCCGCGAAAGGCACGGAGACCTAACCCAGACCTAACCCAGACCTAACCCAGACCTAACCCAGACCTAACCCAGACCTAACCCAGACCTAACCCAGACCTAACCCAGACCTAACCCAGACCTAACCCAGACCTAACCCAGACCTAACCCAGACCTAACCCAGACCTAACCCAGACCTAACCCAGACCTAACCCAGACCTAACCCAGACCTAACCCAGACCTAATCCAGACCTAATCCAGACCTTTTTTTTTTTTTTTTTTTTTCCCCACCAACCATAAACCCTCCGCCATCCCCTCGGACCCACCTTGCGGTATTAACTCAAGGGGAATGGCCAGTTCTGTCCTACCCTGTTATTGACCTGGAATAACACCTGTTGTACGTCCTGCCCCTGATGTTAAGGTACAGGTTCCAACGGCATCAAGTCTCGTAGTCTTCTCCCTCACTCTCTCCTCCTGCTCTTTCGTCTTAAGGACTTTGACAATATACTGGTGTACAGCGTCCCACTTCTTCTGGTCCCTTAGCATGACGTCAATCATATTATTCGGCAGCAACCTTTCGCCCAGTTTTTCGCGCACCTCTGCCCTCTCGGATTCCCAGCGCACACAGTAAAAAAGTGTATGTTCGGCATCATCTTCTTGTTCTCCGCAAAACCAGCAGTCAGCTGTCTTCTCCTTCTTGATTTTACACAGATATTTTCCAAAGCACCCATGTCCACTCACTGCCTGCGAAATGTAATAGTCGATGTTTCCGTGTCTTCGTAGCAGCCACTTGTGAATGTCAGATATAAGCGTGTACGTCCATCTTCCTTTTGTTGTGTTTGTCCATTCCTGTTGCCATTTCCTGATCGTTGCCTCACGGAGTGCAAGCCCGCACACCTTCTCATCTTTCCTATAGTATGCCTCACTCCTCTCCTGGATGATATATTTGTACGGGATCATTCCCGCCATTACTAGTACCGACGGGGTTGACACTGTTTTATATGCGCTTGTTACCCGTAACGCCCCTCTCCTTTGAGCTCTCTCTAAATGTCTGTAGGCCGAATCTAATTCCGCCGTTTTTGCCCACACAGGGCATGCATAGAGCACAATCGAGTCTACCACGGTGTATAACAATTTTCTCCTCCAGCTTGTTGGGCCTCCTAAGTTGGGCATTAGTCGTATTAAGCACGCTGCGGCTCTCATTGCCTTTTCAGTCGCATAAACAATGTGGTCCTTAAAATTCCTATCTCTATCTATCACCAGTCCCAGGTATTTCATTTTAGATTCCAGCTTTAGGCTACCACCATAGATATCGATCATCTCTATCTTTTGTCTCCTTCTGCCAGTTACTTGAATTACCTCGGTCTTATCTTTAGCAATTTCTAATTTCTGCTCTGCCATCCAATCATTGATCTCCTCTAGGGCCACCTTAGCTCTCGTCATAACATCCGTAGTATCGTAACCAGTCACAAAAACCGCCAGATCGTCGGCATAAGCTATATATACAATATCACCTTTTTCTCGCTTCTGAATTAACTCATCATACACCAAGTTCCACAGAAGTGGACCTAACACTGACCCCTGAGGCACACCCGCATAGAGACTCTTTACAATCTTCTCATTTTCCGCGCTAGTGACGAGTTTTCTCTCTGTTAGATAGTCTTTTATCGTGTTTAAGAGGTACAAAGGAACGCCCCTCCTTCTAATCGCATTAATTATTCCGTCCCAACGAATCGAATTAAAGGCGTTTTTCACATCAATCGTGATAACAATTGATATTTTACATAGTTTAGTCGCCATTTTACATAACTCGCACATCTTATTAACCGCATCCAGGGTGGATCTTCCACACCGAAAACCAAATTGATTTACCGACAAATTACCGACCGCGTTATTTAACCGTTCTCTAAGCATGTATTCATACCCTTTTGCTAAATTGTTAATAAGTCCAAGCGGCCTATATTTCCTTGCACCTACTTGCCTCGTATCACCCTTCGGTATTAGTATAAGGGTCTGCTCCTTCCAGGTCTTTGGGAATCTACATAGTTCAAAACACTTGTTATACATATCTCTAAGTAAACCTACTCTCTTAAAAGCGGTTCTCCTCAGTGCTTGAACCGGAATTCCATCCGGCCCAGGCGCTTTGTTCGGCTTCAATCTCATTACTGCATTAATTACCTCCTCACTAGTAAAAAGATGTTCCCCGGGCGTCCTTACTACGAATGGTATCGTCTTTATACCTGTTACACGCGGTGAATCGAGAACAAAGAGTTTTCGAATATTATCTTCCAAGGCACTTTTGGAGAGTCGCATCTTTTCACGCCTGCCCTTTAATTGGCTTGTTACCGCTTTGTACGGTCGTCCCCAGGGGTCTGCTTGCACTTGTTCGCATAGTTCTTTATATCCTTCTTCTTTGCTTTTCCAAATCATTCGCTTCAGATTATTCCTTGCATCCTTAAACTCTTGTTCTTCAACTGCACCATCTCCTCTTTTCTTGGCTCTCTGTTTCCTTCTTCTCATTCTGCAAACTTCCTTTCTCATAGCCGCAATATCTTTGTTCCACCAGTATACACTCTTCCTAGTTTTACTTTTGTTTTGCCTCCCAGTTCTTGGCATAGATGCGTCGCAAGCTAATTCTAGTACAGTAGTTATTGCTACAGCTTCCTCCTCCGGGCCCGCGTCTCCTCTTATCTTCTGATAGACTTCACTGCCAATCCTTACCATCTCGTCGAACTTCTCTTCTTCCATCTTTTTAATAATCCATCCCCTTCTGTGCTCTTCATTTTCAGTTCCTAGATCTTTAGCCGTTCTTATCTTGTGTACAACATACCTGTGGTCAGAGGCGTTATACTCATCCAGCACTTCAGACACTATTCCCTTTTTCATTAACCTTCTATTCGCAACCGCAAAGTCAATAACCGACTTACTTTCACCTCGTACGAAGGTTGGTACCCCAGTTACCGACGTGGGGAAGTAACCGTTAACGACGAGAAGATCTGCCAAGAATTCGCCGCGCCTATCCTCAGTATTAGAGCCCCATACGAAGGACTTTGAGTTATAATCTCCAGCCAGCAATATTTCCCCTGTACATTCCTTTGCAGATTTAAAAAGTTTCCCCGTCTGGCATTTAAAACTTTTCATTTCATCGTTGGGTGGAAAATAGCATCCAAATACCACTATTTCCCCGAATTTCACTCCAACAAAGCCGTCCCCTCTATAAACTTCCTCGACCGTACTCATTGCACCTCGCAAACCACTTATTATTACCGCAACCCTTCCACTTGTATCTGTGTACCATGCATCAGGAGCCCTATACACCTCCGCAACGACTACTACATCCGCTGTTATTTCATACATTTTTTGTATCAAGAGGTTCTGTGCAAGGGCACAGTGGTTTATATTCGCCTGCAAAATTGTTATTTCATCCATTTCTCCGCTTTTTTCTTACCTCCTCCTGGTAGACCCTACAAGCTCGTGAACCCGCCAGATGCTCGATATCCTTTCCAGAACGCTTCGCTTCAATACAGTGCATGCACCTAAGATCATTTGGGCAATTGCGCATTATATGCCCTTCTTCCCCACATTTCCTGCATATTTTTTGCTCAGTCCCTATCTTCTGACAATTGCGCGCAATATGTCCCGCTCTATGACATCTAAAGCACCTAGGAATCCAATCTTGTTCCCGCACCTGGCAGTAAGAAAGGCCTATCTTTATACGACCTTTCGCTGTGAGAATGTCCGCCGCTCTCCTACTCATCATCAAAACGGCGCGCTGCATTCCAGCATAGCCCGGCCGTAGGAGTTTAATTACAGCCTCTGTCTCGTCCATTTCTCCAATCACATCTTTAATGGCGTTCATGATGTCCTCCTGCACGACAAGCTCATCCAAATCGCGTATCTCGACGTCCACTTTTCTATCTACAGATAGTGCTGTTTTTGTCTTAGCCCCCAGTTCCGCTATCACCGCTTCCTTAACCTTTTGTGCAACTCCTTTCTCGCTTGAAACCTCAATGAACATGTCTCCATTCCTATTTCTCCTAGCCCGCATCACGTGTCCATCTTCAAACTTTACATTTTCTTTAATTCTTCTAAGCATCTCGGCGTATGTGTTTCCCTCCATCACTCTTACTGTCACTCCTGTCGCCTCCTTCTTTCTAACTTCTCTCTTTCCTTTCGCTCCTCCTTCTACTCTCTCTGTTGCAGGACGGGCCGTCTTCTGTGCTCCCTGCATCTTCTTTCTCGCCGTTTTCCACTCTTCCCCTCTAGGTGACACCATTGAGGATCCATTCTGCGGCACTGAGGTGCTTGCCATCGGCGAAAGGACCGGGAAATCGCCCACTTCCGTTAATTGCGTTATAGCCTTGTTCCTCTTATTTCCAGCGCTACCATAGGGCGATGATCTCTTCCGTTTAGCATTTCCACATGCGTTTTCTTCTTTTTCATCCATTCCTGCAGGCTGGCTAGCTTTTTGTACATCTCCAAGTAGTGGCTCTTCTCCGTTTACAACAAAAAACTCTTCCTCTATTTCGGTACTTTTATCTACTTTTACCGCTTCTGCTTGACCAGGGTATTCTATGGTCGTTCTAATACGGGAGTCAATACTGGGTGACAGCTTGCAGATCCCTTCGATAACCTCCAGTGTTGCTCGCTCTGCCGATCCAATGGCCATAACATTTGCCTCCATGGCACTCTGCATTCTATCAAACGCCTTAACTACTTTTTCCACAGCCTTGCGAGCTCTCTTAAGGAGTGCTACATCTGTTTGCTCTTGCAGTATATCCTCCAAAGACTCAATTGCGCTCCTCGCGTTGCCCATTTCCACACTCTCCTCATCCAACAGCTTCCTAGTAAGCTTCCACGCCTTTCGCACTCTTGCCAGTTTAGGATCTGGCCCGCCCGATCTGAGTGGCGTATTTATAACCGCTGTACCGCTATTTCCAGACTCCGTACTTCTCACATGCTTATTCGTACCGCTTTTAGTAATACTAATATCAGTCCGTAGCAGTAATTCATCAAGAATGGAATTCTTCCTATAATCTTTTTTGGCATCTTCTTCCTCTCTACAATCTAAGCCGGAGTTGGGTAGCTCCGCAGTATCAATTACACATGGCACTTTTGTATTCTTACTCTTTTCTTTTCTACCTGACATATTTGCAATTATACTCCTCCCTACTTCCACGTGTGTGTTATGTTCGTGTGTGTCTGTGCGTACATGAGTATTGTTCACATGAATGTGTGTGTGCATGTTTGTGCCTCTGTATTGGTAAGTGCACTCCTTACAGACATCTCACTCTATGCGGCGGCGAAACGGTCCCCAGTCTCGGCCGAAGCGACTAAGCGGACCCCGCATCCGGGGTTGGCAACAAGAGCAGCGACCCGGAGCATGCTGCAGGGACCCGTCCGGGCGCCACCCGGCACTACAGCCATGCCCGAGCTTTTACACCCCCTGGATGGGCAGCCTCCCCACGGGCTAAGTGGGGTTCGGGCCCTTCTACTATGGGGCGGCCTGGGAGTGCCTCAACCCAGTTTACGTACTCATACCCTACCCCCGGTGCCCCCGCGGCCAAGCGGAGGACCGCGCCCCCGCCAACAGGTGAGTACCTACGTGTATGTATACATGCATGCACTTGGATGTTTGACAAATGTGTGTGTGTGTGTCTGTGTACATCTTTGTTTGGGTCGCGTGAAAATTATATGTAAAACTGTATGTATATGTTTAGTAAGTTTTTTTAAAAAAGTAAAAGTTAAAAATATTTACAAATAGATGTATGTATGTAGACAAGTTAAAATACCAACAAATAGGTTATATATTTAAAAAAAAAAAGAACGTTAACAAAAATTAAAGTAAATTAGTAATAGTAAAACTAACCTCATATCTAAGGTAAAATCCGTACGATAAAACACTAATAATAAAATGATTTAAAACCAGGCACCGCTAACAGTGCGTAAATTACGTAAAATAAAATTGTGTGTGTGTGTGTGTGTGTGTGTGTGTGTGTGTGTGCACGTGCGTGCGTGGCACCTGGGCCCCAGCATAAGCTGGTATACCAGGGCAGTGTGAGCACGTGTATGGCACCTGGGCCCCAGCGTAAGTTGGTATACCAGGACCGTGCGTGTGTGTGTGTGTGCGTATGCCTGGGCGCGAACGAGCGCGTCCACGCGTGTGCTTGAGGCGCGAGCCTCTATGTTTTTTTATAGAGGTTTGCTCCTCGCGGCCGGCCAATGAAGGCCAGGCCCCCAGTCTCCGAGACTGCCTCTTCCGACGCTCCGCCAAAGCGCGGTAGGAGGCAGAATCAGAGATTCCGGTATTAGGGGACGGGTGGCGAATGCCATCCCCAGGGTGCCGATCCCCCCGCCTCGAAAGGCAGGGGGTACCCCCGGCCCCCTCTCTTTAGGTGGAGGGGTCACCTTACCGAAGCTGTCCGCGGCGGGTCCTTTCGGTACACCGCTCCCCTCCGGACTATGTCCCTTGGGAATCCCCCTATCCGCAACCCGGGGACGCGCCGTGTCGGGAGTCGGTAAACTCCCATCCCCTCACAGGGACCAGGCGGGGCCTCGGGGCAAGCCCCGAGTTCCCTAACCCGATCCCCGCGAAAGGCACGGAGACCTAATCCAGACCTAACCCAGACCTAACCCAGACCTAACCCAGACCTAACCCAGACCTAACCCAGACCTAACCGATTACGGCTGGATTGGCAATGATTAGAAGTGGTTAGGACTGGATTAGCGTTGATTGTAGTTGGTTAGGACTGGATTAGCGTTGATTGTAGTTGGTTAGGACTGGATTAGCGTTGATTGTAGTTGGTTAGAACTGGATTAGCGTTGATTGTAGTTGGTTAGGACTGGATTAGCGACGATTGTAGTTGGTTAGGACTGGATTAGCGACGATTGTAGTTGGTTAGGACTGGATTAGCGACGATTGTAGTTGGTTAGGACTGGATTAGCGACGATTGTAGTTGGTTAGGACTGGATTAGCGACGATTGTAGTTGGTTAGGACTGGATTAGCGACGATTGTAGTTGGTTAGGACTGGATTAGCGATGATTGGAGTTGGTTAGGACTGGATTGGCAGTGATTAGAAGTGGTTAGGACTGGATTAGCGTTGATTGTAGTTGATTAGGACTGGATTAGCGTTGATTGTAGTTGGTTAGGACTGGATTAGCGTTGATTGTAGTTGGTTAGGACTGGATTAGCGTTGATTGTAGTTGGTTAGGACTGGATTAGCGTTGATTGTAGTTGGTTAGGACTGGATTAGCGTTGATTGTAGTTGGTTAGGACTGGATTAGCGTTGATTGTAGTTGGTTAGGACTGGATTAGCGTTGATTGTAGTTGGTTAGGACTGGATTAGCGATGATTGGAGTTGGTTAGGACTGGATTGGCAGTGATTAGAAGTGGTTAGGACTGGATTAGCGTTGATTGTAGTTGATTAGGACTGGATTAGCGTTGATTGTAGTTGGTTAGGACTGGATTAGCGTTGATTGTAGTTGGTTAGGACTGGATTAGCGTTGATTGTAGTTGGTTAGGACTGGATTAGCGTTGATTGTAGTTGGTTAGGACTGGATTAGCGACGATTGTAGTTGGTTAGGACTGGATTAGCGACGATTGTAGTTGGTTAGGACTGGATTAGCGATGATTGGAGTTGGTTAGGACTGGATTGGCAGTGATTAGAAGTGGTTAGGACTGGATTAGCGTTGATTGTAGTTGGTTAGGACTGGATTAGCGTTGATTGTAGTTGGTTAGGACTGGATTAGCGTTGATTGTAGTTGGTTAGGACTGGATTAGCGTTGATTGTAGTTGGTTAGGACTGGATTAGCGTTGATTGTAGTTGGTTAGGACTGGATTAGCGACGATTGTAGTTGGTTAGGACTGGATTAGCGTTGATTGTAGTTGGTTAGGACTGGATTAGCGACGATTGTAGTTGGTTAGGACTGGATTAGCGACGATTGTAGTTGGTTAGGACTGGATTAGCGACGATTGTAGTTGGTTAGGACTGGATTAGCGACGATTGTAGTTGGTTAGGACTGGATTAGCGACGATTGTAGTTGGTTAGGACTGGATTAGCGACGATTGTAGTTGGTTAGGACTGGATTAGCGATGATTGGAGTTGGTTAGGACTGGATTGGCAGTGATTAGAAGTGGTTAGGACTGGATTGGAAATGATTAGAAATGATTAGAAATAGTTAGGACTGGATTAGAAATTGCTCTGTCCGACCGAAGGAGAGGGAATTGGAGTCCTTCGCGAGTCGCCGCGTTGCTTTAACTGTAGCAGGGGGGTCGCGTTTCTAGCTGAGGTGCGTGCGTACGTGCGTGGGGTGCGTGGGAGACTCGCTCGTATCGAACTCCGAAGTAAATTCTTCTCCGGTATATATGTACAGGCATAGGCAGGTCAAGCTAGTGTTGTGAGAAACGTCGGGAGGGGGAATTAGTCGCGAGGGAGAATAGCTCCCGATCGGTGACAGCGGCGAGAGCATGGAGTGTCAACTTGGCGAATCCTCTATTCGCAGCTCC
This sequence comes from Ectemnius cavifrons, assembly GCA_964023945.1. NCBI lineage: Eukaryota > Metazoa > Arthropoda > Insecta > Hymenoptera > Crabronidae > Ectemnius > Ectemnius cavifrons. Next base: position 23,645 of record OZ030375.1, read on the forward strand.
CTCCGCCGGCTATTATTACACGTGGTAGGCAGGCTTAGGGGATGAGTTAGGGAGGCCTTGGGTTCGCGCGCGCATTACGACCGGTGTTCTAGCACCCGATTGCGAGATCGAGCTCTTGGGGGAAGGGAAGAAAGGGTTGTCTTTTCTCTTGTATATACACGGTTGACGATCTGTCGCCCGATACGGTGCTCGCAGAGATGGCATCGTACCGGAGAGAATGGCACTCGCGTAGGTCAAACTTAAACGTCATGATCGAGTCACATACGGCAGGGGTAAAGGAATCGCGATGTCTCGAGTGTCAGGCGGCAGATCGCGTGGGGTAAGGGAAACCAAGCTCGATCCTCGCGAACACCGGTCGGCCCACAGTCTGCTTGGCCCCGAAAAGCCCGTGTACACACAGGATGTTGCTGGCAAATCAAGCAAGTGGAGGTTACTTAAAACGACCGTACGGTGCAGTACAGAGTACTTGACTCGCCCCGCGGCGCATGTGGAGCTTCGGCAACCTGTGGTGGGCCCGTGCGTGTCTAATGCCTCTCATCCCTGCACTAAAACTGGCTAGTATATTTATACGCCTTTCTTGAGTGTGGGGATATGTGGGATCGATAGGTGGCCATGACGTTGGGTGTAATTGGTTTGCCCCCCCCCCCCCCCACGATCGCCCCCTTGTATGGCTGTTGCCATGCCTCGATGGAAGAGCCGGGGGGGGGGGGGGGTGACCCCAATGGGCGGGACAACTGCTCTCCTGCACAACCCTCAGGAGTCCTTTCAGTCTAAACGAGATCGGTAAAGTAGGACCGGCTGAGTAGAACGATGGCCTGCGCGCCGGGGACGGCACGGTAAAGTTCAGGGTATCCAAAGGCCGTTACTCCGAAAGTTCCGCTCCTTACTGCTACCGTCATACAGGCGTCGTGGCACTATATTGCGAATGCCTCTACCAAATCTATTCCAGGCCTTTTAAATCGCCATGCCGCCCGCCAGGGCTCTCACTGACATCTCGCAACTACTCGCTACCTGTATGGAAACAGCCAATCTCAACGGGCTGCCACTAGTACGGTACGAACCTTCCAACCTCGCACTTATTTCAACCGTTCTCCACTCGCTATCGAGACCATTTAATCTATAATGATGTCATCATAAATTCTCACTACTTTTCACTCACAACCGGAAAAAAACTTTTCATTTTTAGCAAAAAGAACAATTTACATTTCAATTTATCGTCGCTCTTATTACGGCTATATTGCGCCAAAACGACAAAGAGATAATTCTATTTATTCTATGTGTCTTGTCAAATTTTATATTCTTTCTTGCTAAGAATACTTCTCGCTCTTTCAAAAAAAAGAGAGGAACAGACAGTACTTACCAACACGGTTCCAGGCTGAATACCGTGCTGTCTTTCACAATCCTCTTACCAGAAGGCAACTCTGCCTTCCCCACCCCATGCCCACATCCAATAACTACTAGATTCCTCACTTCTAGACAATTCACCATGCGACGTCGGGCTCATTCTTCCTTTTCCCACTCACGGCTTCTCCAATATTACCTCACCCTCTTCACGGCTACCGGCCGTCCAACGGTCAAAAAATGCCTAATACTTGCGTCCCGCCTACACACTCCAACCCCTTTTGCACTGCTATTACCTATCACAACAACATTCATTGCGTCTATAAAGTTCAACTGTAGTATATCTTTTTTTTCATCATACTTTTTATTCACATTTCTCTCCTTTATTTACAGTCAAAGATAAGAAGGTACAAATGTTTCTTTCAAATATACAACTCGCATAATAATATTTAACGAGCAATTAAGCGTCTTCTCTCTTTCAATCTTTTTCAAATTATAATCTAATTTCCTCTACAAAAAGAGCAAAACAATCAATATTTCTGGTGGGAGTGGGCAAATGTACGACACATGCTACTCTCTTTCTAAGTATGCCCGTCAGTTTAAAAAAACAGAAGAAAAACTATACAAATACAACGATCTTCGTTCTACCATTAATCGTCTGAATACTTACAACTTGAACAATACTTGGAATTCTGTACAAAATGATAGAGAATAACACTAAATCATCCACGCATACATGCATTCGAGTCACGCGATCTTTCAATTCACTATGTATTTACACGTCCGTATTATCCGTTATTTTATTGGTCCGAACACACGGATTCTTGCAAAAATCCAAGTCCAATGCTACAAAACGAACGATAAACACAAGGAATCGACACACCCAAGTAATCCAAATTACTTGCACGCTACTATAGCACTCGACTTTCACTCCCTGGAATGATTTACAATCAATATACTCGTATACGCATAACTCTACAATATTTATACACTTGTACAGATGAATATCAAACTCAATCCCGTCCAACTCTGCGATAATTCAGATCCGCAAATTTTCTCTAAATTGTCTCATTCCAACGAATCTCTACCAATCAAGAATGTTATTAACTCCTAATATTCTACAAGGTAATTATCGACATTCTTCATTTGTCTCTCTCTCTCTCTCTCTCTCTCTCTCTCTCTCTCTCTCTCTCTCTCTCTCTCTCTCTCTCTCTCTCTCTCTCTCTCTCTCTCTCTCTCTCTCTCTCTCTCTCTCTCTCTCTCTCTCTCTCTATCAGCCTGTACATGTGCTCGTTTATCTTTTTTCTTCTTTTTTCTTTTCTTAACTACATGTGCGCTTCAGTCCAAGTCGCTGGTGGTGGACAAACAATTATTGTTGAACAAAATTACCTATGCTCCAGACTTTATCATCTCAACAGTAAGACGAAACTAATGGCAATAAATAGTATAAAGTTAGTCACAGGTTTCTCTGCGAATGAGCAGTAAAGATTGTCCCTGTGATAGAAGGTCGCTGGTGGGTGTTCATCTCCGAGTTTACATTCTTCACCTTGGGCCATGAATTCTGCCTGAAAATAAGAATATCAAATTAATCACCATGATGAGAAAGCTCGCTCTCTCCTCCCTCTCTCTCTATGCTACTCAATATCAAGGAGGCAAAATGACACCAGCGATACCAACCTGGCAAATATCTCGGCATGATGGACAGATCAAGGCACCCTTGTGCAACCAGCCATTCTCTATTATTCTTATAGCTATCTCTTGTCCAGCATGGTAGCAGGTATAAGTGTAATTTGCAACCTGCGCGTTAGAGTGAATCTTTCGTGTTGTCTTGCGTAAAAGAAAGTCAAGATATAATGCCATTCTAATAATACTCACCATAATGTGTAGCCGCTGGCTTTTACACTTGTACTGATAACAGCCAGAACCCCAGTGGAGCCATTGTCGAGCTTGCTTACAAGTTCTTTCTTCCCACATCTGGTTAGTGTGATCGAAACAGCGTGAATGCGACCCGTACTTCTCTAATGCAAAATTCTTGTCTGGATCTACAAAATAATTGTCAAAGAAATCTTGGCAGAATTTTCATCTCAAACCATGTTTTGCTCTTGGAGCGACTGACGAACACTAATTTTATAAATCTTATTGACATGCATCACCACTAAGAGGTAGGTATACTTACGCGGATTGTTTTCTTCGTAAAGACAGTGCGAGCCTCTAACAACTATATTTTGAACCCTCCACGTGAATTCTTGTATATAGGGACAATAATCTGCCAAGGATACGGAACCACCGTAATACTGCTCTTCGCCAGCTGGCACATGGGGAATTGAATCAAAATTCTGAAATAATGCCAATTACTCCATCAGTCGTACTCGCAGCCTTTTTCTTTCGGCACTCACAGTATAATTTATACAGTATAATTTACTCTACTCACTTGATATTTCTTCGACAATGGCTGCGGATGCTTGACCAAATTACACAATGCCACGGAATTACGATCATCTGTGCATTCGGTCTGTAATGGGTCCTGTTTCACTTTATTGCAGAACGGATGTATCGATTTACCTCTATCGTGCGAACAAGCAAAGTTTATAATGGACGCATAGGACTACACTTAAACAGGAGAGAGAGAGGGGGGGGGGGGGGGGAGAAAGAAAGAATCTTACGACAGAGGAGAAGACTTTGTGGAGATCCATTCCTTGCATGATTTCATTGCAAAGTCACAACCAAGATTTCTACCCCAACCGAGCTGCTGGGCCATCGAATAATTAGCACTGTACCATCCAGTATCTTCCATCAAAGCCAGTGTGATTCTCGAATATACGGGATTTTGGGTATGCGTGCCGGTCATTGCTTCGTTCTAAATAAAACCCAGAGGGATAAACAAACAGATTAAACGTGTTGTCAGTGTATGGGGATGTATTCCACATCTTTCCACTTTTCTTTCCCTCGTGGATCTCTTCAAAATGCTTCTCACCTCAAAGACTCGCTTCTCCCAATGAGTGAGAGCAGTCCCGTCCTCGCCTTGGTCTTCCAGTTCTGCACCTTCCAATTCCGGGCAATTGAAATGAGCTTGTACTTCAGCTCGTACTCGTGGTGTAACAATCATTTGCATGCTCCGTTCCACGTAACCACCGTGTACTTGCCAATATGGTCTAATTACAGTTTTAATTGTACTCTCACTCCATTGATGAGTTTGTAATCTGTAAAGCGTTGGAGAATGCGTGTGATTAGTCGATATCAACCAGATGAGTTCGATAATAATGGCGCAAGCTGTATTAGAGTTACTTTTCGTTGAACATTGGCTTCCCTGTGTCGGGTCCTCTTGGTGTTCGTGGCTCACCGACTTCGTCCCGATAAAATGCGTACAAACTTACTGAAAACCCCAGCGCATGTAGAATCTCGTGTTTAACTGTGCTTAATAAAGTCTCAAGCTCCTGAGGTTTCGTGCTGATACTATCCGGACAAAGATTGGCATGGCCAGCAATTGGTCTGGAAAGAATCGTGTCTCAACAATTTACTTAATGACTCTCACTGTTAATCTCAGTCGCTCCTCCCCTTACCGCCAATAAGTTGAGAAGTCAGTGGAAGGAGCCGAAACAGCATGATTCAAACTTACCGATCTAGTGCAGCTTCCTGTTGACAGTGCGCAGCATATGCAACTGTCAAGCCTTTATGGCATCTTTCGGTTTGCATTGCAGAAACATAAAAAACAAAATCTGCACCGTCGATTCCTGGACCTGCTTGGCTGCCCTCGGCAATCCCGCAATTGTGGCCCGTGGCGTTACATGTCCGGCAGACCTACGATAGAATTTAAGTACTTTTGTACAGTAATACCTAAGATATGTTTAGGTGACATCATGTGTAGCACAAGTCAGTGCTTATTGTTAATCGATGCTTGCATAATCGTTAATACGTACATCAAGATGCTCCTCGGGAACAATTACCTCGCCGCACATAGTAGTCGGCCGACAGGTATCTATACAATGGGTATGATGACCTTTTACAAACACTTGACTGCTTTCGCATTTCCTGGAATGAGAGTTATGCCAAACTTGCCTGAGAATCAAGGAAGCGCTAAGGAAAAGAGTTGCGTAAAAACTGCAGTTTTTTCTTTATTCTTTCTTGACAGGTGTGCATGCATTGAGGCCAACTTTTCTCTTAACAGACAATTTAGCTTTCGGAACTGCCAGCGTAAAGAGCTTTCTGCAGTTGGTGAAAGAAATAGGGGGGTGTGTGAGTTGTGTGACTAATAATCAGACAATGGGCGGAGAAGCGATGCATCGATTTCTCGTAGTTGGTTAAAGAGGGACATCAGCTCCTGAGACGGGACGGGTCGAGTTAGCAGACGGTTTCGATGAACAAGCAGCAGCAGCTCACAGACAGAATTTATCCAATTGACTGAATGACTTGCCGCGTCAGTCGGTGTTAGTCGGGGCCAACATTCGATATTAAATCGTTGAAATAGCAATGTCGTTTCCTTGCAACATTGCATTGAGCTGTCAAAAAAGAATGCTTCCCCCTTCGATTGAAGGATTCTCGCTCTTCCCGAATTCTCTCTTACCTGCTCAAACGGATAGTACTTTTCGTTTCACGCACCATCAATGCCCGCTCCCAAAAGTGTACAGCCTCCGGCAAAATTGTATTCTAGAATCAACAAAGGTCATTTCGTGCTTTATATGACACTTGAAATTTTGCCGACCTTCTTTTCGAAATATTCAAGGAAGATATGGTAGTAAATGAAGTTGCGAGAAGCACCTTACAACAACAATTGCAATTTCAGATGCAATTACTTTGATTTACTGTCGGTAAGGACAATTATCCCAGCAGATATAAAACCGGAATGAAGGAGAAAGAATGGACTGCTCTCTTTCGAGATTCGAAAGATTCGTCGGACAGATTAATGAGAAGAATGCGAACTAATCTATTGTTCTACATGGGCTGATTGTCGATACTTTTAACGATACGCATTCATGTGCGGTTGGTTATACTTACATTAATGAGATCCAGCTTTTGGTCATCCAGTCTGCAACAGAATTCAAGTGTGAGAGTAATAATCACTGAGCTATCTAAGAATAAGTACGGCCTTCTGCCTTCTAGAGGTAATACGGAAAAATGAATGACATTCAAGGAGCGCGGTATTATGGCTAGAGAGGATTTAATAGAATTTTGCTGATTTAAGAATGTACTTCACTTATACTGTTCCAAAAGTATCTAAAACTGCTGAGGCACGACTATTGGGTATTAGAGATTATATACATAGTATGTATACCACCGTCGCAGTGCCAAGTCATATGAATGGCTGGCTGGCTTTTTGTAGAAACTATATAAAAAGGAATGCGAGAAGGCCTTGAGACGAGATTTGGTAGTGTAATAAAGCAACAGGTCCCTTGGGGGGACAGAGATGCTGGTAGTGGACGGTGCGGTAGTGCGGGATTGTTCCAGTGGCCTTTGGTCATTTCTTCTCTCTCAACAAACAACCGCCGACAGTACCGACTTCTCTACTCTGAGCAGAGTGAGCCGACGCTTCGGGTTCGGGATATCTGCTCGGAAACCTAACGAGGAATAATTAGGCGGATTTTTCTTCCGAAAGTTGGTCGAGTCATAGAAAATTCCTTAATGGGCCGTTATTGAAAAAACGCTCGTTCGCAAAGCTCAGAAGGGAATCTCTGAAAATGGGAAGGTGTGGCCTGCAAGCTAGCTAAGCCGCAATTTCATAGCCAGCGAAATTGCACTACTCTTCTAATTTAGTCCAGTGGGAAGAAAGCAGAACAACGCCAGGAGGAACTACTACTGCGCATGGCAAACATTAAGAGACTCGCGGCCTGGGAACACAACGCCCTTTTGTACGCCCACGACTTCTCGTGATCGGATGCATTTCTATCGCTTGGGATTAACCAGTTACTCCCACCTACCTACTTCTCATCGTTCCTCGAGAAAATCAACTCAAGTCCATTGCTCAACTAACGGCTGGATGTATAATATAGCCCATGCAACAAGTACAATGGCAACTGTAGACATACATAGATATCTACATAGAGCAAATTCAAATGAGTTAGTTTCAGTGATACGAACATTAACGAAAGGTTACGTTACTTTAACTCATTTGATATTTCGCTTCGAAGCAGAGAATTTGCTAACAGATTGAAAAAGATTTCATCGGTGCGTCCAGCAACGGATACTCATACTCGGAACGGGTGGGCAAACTACCAGAGGACAAAACTTTGGCAAGTATACAGGCTGCATTGAAAAGATCAATTGAACTCACTTGCAACAGCTTGGAAGCTGCAAGTTTACGGAAAGCAATTTGTTCACGGTCTTATCACAGCTAACGGATCGACAGAAGAAGTTTCTTTCGGCGATACAGACTCGATGAAGGTAGGGTAGTAGCCATCATCCCTGTTGCGTGCCCTACCCTACTCCCTATACCCTATTTAGTATGTGCATACCTTTTCTTTTTCCACTTTATGGCTAGGCGCGCCATGGGATCAATTACTATTGGTAAGGGGAATGCCGAATAACAAGAGGTATTTTCAAGTGGAGCTTAAGAAAGAAGTTGTGTTGAACCGCTGGCGTCTCAGAGAATAGTGGGAGTCCCGTCCCTTCTAACCAAAGAATTCGAATCGTAAAGAGGGACAAGAGATACCAGAAAGCGGAGGACACGTGCTAATTGGCATAGCAGCACCGGCTAATACAATAGATATGTCGACATATGTATACAGTTAGAAAGGCAATAGCGTTGTGCATCTGTGCTTCGATTGTCACTTACCGGTATACACTCTCGTCGTAGGATAAGAGAATTCGAACAGGCTGACTAATACTACGCTTTCTCACTTCGTGTACCGGCTCGATATGTACGCCGTGGATAACCTGAAATCCAGCGGGAATAACAAATTAATAGGGGGCATTGAAAAAGCGGGAACGCAAATGCATGTTACATATATGTGTGTGTATGTTGTTGGAATAGGAAATAATTGAGAATAAATATCCACATAGGCGTAGAGACGGTAGTTGGATATTCAACAGTTATCGAACTTGGCCGCTCATCCGCGAGTAAGTTGGATGGCAAGTGGGATGTAGGGATAGACTGTGCTGTGCCGTACTCTCGCAATAATCGTGGCTTCGTACCGTCAGCACTAACACCCGAGTGTACAATGAGTATGCGCAATGTGTACCTGTCCCAGTCACAATATTGTAGGCGCGGCGCGTCGCGACGTACGGGATATGCCTTCCTACGGACCACCGATACGGCACAGCAGGACGATCAAAGCTACTCGCTTTCTCGCTCCCTCTTTCTCTCACTTCCTCGACATTGACCATGCAAAGCATCAGGCAGATTGAAGTGCAGAGCAGGCATCTTGGCACCTGGTTCGGAAAGGAGTGGTAATAACATGCCTTCTCAAGAGCCTTCAATATAGTATGCCGTACTCATTGAAGAAAAAACCTTGATTCCTCCAGCTAGATACTGTATAGTGCACACTTGATACAGATACACTGGATGCCGATAATAAGAAAAATAGCACTGCATTAGCCCTCTGAAAATTTCAGACTTTACAAGCTTCTGCGGTCATGGTCCCTCGATTTTAAATTTGCAACTCATTGGAAATACCTCTTCTTAACAAGAAGCGAAGAAAAAGTGGATACGCTTGCTGAGCGAAGGCGGTGATGTAATGGTGGTCCTGATTATCCTAAATTATATCTATAGATAGATATCAGAATGAGAAGAGGAGAGGACGCTCTCCGGAACATCTTATGTCGTGGTGTAAAATTCATAAGCTGTAAGCAAGCTGGTACGCGGGCCGGCCTGCAGACAGAAAAGAGGAAGAAAAATGCTCTGCATAAATTTCAAGTCCAATATAGCGCAAAGCGAGAAAGTCTCGTAGAAATCTGTGATAGCAAGGAGCGCACGGTGCGCGATGGATGGACAAGACCGCTCTATGTGAAAACGGAGAGGGGTGTCATCGCCGCGCTACTTTTCTGCGTATTAGCGAAGGAAGGAAGGAAGGAAGGAAGGAAGAACCGAGGGATAAATGCAAGCTGAATGTTTCAAATATTCTTCAAGAGGGGTGAAGCTCTCGCGCGCTCCCCTACTCTTTCCCGGATTCATCAATAATTCCCACATTCAACGTGTCATTATACTATACTAATGAGATGTAAGGGAAGGGCTTCGACGTCTAGCCAATTAGTAGCGCCCTCTCGATTGTATTAAAAAGCCAGTTAGTTTAATCGGCTCAATTCTTATGAGAGTTTCCTTCTTGTTATCCAAGCGCCAAATACGCACGCTAGAAAGTTTTGTAAGGATTCTCCTGAGTGAATGGCGCGGGCTTCGGCATCTCTGTCAGCGAGTGTGCAGCAATTTGTGTGGAGGGAGCTGTCATAAATGAATCTCGTGGACGGTGTTGGAGACCGCTACTGACGGATACAGATGCCACATAGACATAATATTCACGTATTGGGCGTTAGAAAGGAAGATTTATTATTATCTACTATGCATGTAGACAGACTGGTTCAACAATTGATAGAGCGTAACTGGATAATGCTTAAGAACGCTTAAGATTCGTCGATGGGAAGGTGCGGTAACAGGATGGGAGGTCGGGACCGCGGGGACCGAGGGAGTAAAAAGGGAGACGGCCGAATTAGTCGGGGGAGTGTAAACTCAGGATCTTTGAAGGGTGTGGGTATGGGAGTAGTAACTAATTCGTGTAACTAATGAACAAAGTCGGATTAAGCACCTGTTTAAGGATGCGGGGAACGCAGGAAACGTTTAGTCTTTCTCTATCATGTCGAAACTAAATCTGTAAATGCAACAGTGAGAATATTCCCTCCCTCGTCCATCTACTAGAAGAAAACCGCGCTTCTCCTATACGTATAAGCCGACTCGTTGCATTGCACGAATTTAGCAATAGAGGTAATTAACCAGCTAAGCAGTAGATGAGTCAGATCGAAATTGGTTAAAGGGTATGGTGAAAGAGGCAGAGGTGCGGAGGTACAGAAGGAATGAGGGAGTGAGAAGGGCAATATAAATGGGATCAGAGGTTGGGAGTTGCGAGGAGGCGAAGGCTCATAAAGTAGCTGTGTCGCGGAACACGGTACGTGAGGTGCGAGGTAAACGTTTCCGTATTCCCGGAGGTCGAGGGACGAGCAATTCGGAGAACTCAGCTCGAACACGATCCCACGGTCAGCCAGATCGAAACTCGAGCACAGTCCCGAGTAAGGCTCCCCCTTCCCTGCTTTTCGGTACCAAGGGGCCGTTTATCAATCAAGTTAAGTAAATATCCCCTGTAGAAGCAACTACTCCGTATTGCAGCAACCGCCCTAACCTCCACGCAATTCTCTCTCTAGACATAGACTTCCAGACTGTTTTCCTCCAACAACAGACAATCATCGCCCATTCTAGGAATACATACATACTATGTATATGCCTGGCCATATGTATACTATTCATCTCTATCTTTGCCACCGCGGGATCCGCGCTCACAGATCCCGAAAGGTACTTCTCCTTTTTTCCTTCAAGTCCCTGAAGTAGGAACTTCTCCTAATAAGAGGCTAAGCTTCAAAGGCTCACGTGGCTTCCCTGCTTTTTATTAAATGCTACGGATTTAATAACCAAGCAATCGTCATTGGCCATGTAAAAAACTATAAAAATGCATATCTCTAATGCGTTGCGATTTGACGCAGGTTTACTGGAAAGAAATGCCAATTTCGGATAGGATAATGAGAATGTCATATGCTTTGCTCGTTTCTTTGGATGGAAGGGAGGGTTAGGAGGGGGAGTAGCAAGGTGTATAGATAGCGTATAAGGTGCAGGGCAGGGTAGGGCAGGATAGGACATCCACTTGGGCGCATAATCTGCATAAATTTCGTCCAGGTGGCAGTTTCGCATATTTACATAAAACGCCGTGGTGCGCTGGTCAGATGGGTAGCGAAGAGGCGCATACATATAAGACTAAATAGGAGCCGTGTGTGTGTGGTGGAGTGGTCGGTCTTTGGTAAACGTAGCACGTAAGGGAAAGTGCAAAATTCACAGGAAATACATAGACATAGGAGACTGTGTGGGTTAGCTAGGTAACAAGGGTTCCGATTCCAGTTCCAGTTCCAACTTGAGGAAGATAAACGTCGAGCGCGTTCCAGGTGAGGCTCTCTCCCAGAGAGTCTAACTCGAAGCAACTTCGGGACGGGAAATTTAAATTTCCCCTTCTCCAGGGCTAGTGTTAATGCTCAAGTTTTCTCTGACAGCTTGAACGATATTCGAGCAAGTGGTGCTTAGAGTTTTGCCTAGCTAGATACTATGCTCCAAGTCTCTACTTATAAAAGAGCACTGTCCACCAACTTTTATGCTCTGACTAGGTACGGAGGCGCAGGGCATTATTACTCGAATGTCTCCGCAGCGCCGCTCATCACTTATTATTTTCAACTTTATAGTACATATCGACATACTATGTAAGTATCTACATAGATACAGATTACAGATTACAGATGAGATACGCAATATTATCCACCGATTCCCCCTCATCACTCGCTGGAAAATAACATGGCGCGTAATACATAAACTTTTTCTGCACATATATTAGTTCCTTCTCGAGTGTGAGAGCAAGTTGCTAGCTAGAAACTTTGGTGGTATATTCATTAGCACAATATCCGAGTACGACGGTGCAGACGTTCATACTGTGCACATACATACTGTGTACATAATATACGCTGACATACCGAATTCTCATTGTTTTTACTTTATTGCAGGATGTAGGGAGGGAGGGAGGGAGAGAATTTGGCCATGTTCTCCTTCTTACTAAGTAAGAAGACTTTCACAGCTCTGGAGCAAGGCATTAAAAGTTTGTCTTGCTAGTTTTATTTTGGGAGAGGGAGTTGGGTGAAAGTTAGTTGGTAGGGGGGTATCAGCCAGAGGGTTGTTTTCATTGTTGGCTTTCCCGTGACACGAAGAATGCTCTCTTCTGCCAATTTCATCAAGTGGCACTCGCTGCTGGATGACCACTTTTTATATCCGGTGTAATAAAGGAACGTGCGGGCGTGGATCGTCGGAGCGAGCGAGGGGAGGCGAGGGGAGGGGAGGGGAGGCGAGGTGACAAGCGGTAAAAGGTACTTAGTAAATAGGTAGAAGGCAGTGGATGGAAGAGGATATAACGTATTCTTATGAAAGAGGAATGGTATAGAACAGGATGGGATAGGATAGGATATAGGGTATGGCGATGCGAGGCAGGTCGGCAAGCAGGGCAGATCCTTGGGGATCGGGGCGCGAGTAGAGTAGAAAGTAGGCGGGATATCAATGGAGACGTGGTTAGAATTTTAAAAGAACCGAGAACCATCGTTCTCGCATCTTGAAAGCCGCTGATCCCCGATCCTTGAAGGTGGATCCTCGGACAGGACGAGTGAACGAATGAGTCGGAGATATCGCACTTGGCATTCAGGAAGCCGACGGTGTTATCTAACCTGGCGATTCTGACTTCGCTGCTTCCTCGAACTTGTTCCTCCTGCTCCTACCATCATCGGGATCGGCACTGGCTGCACTACCACCTCAAACTACCCCTCTGGGCTCCACTTGGAAAAGACTAGCAGGACTAGCTGGTGAGAGAAAGGCGGATAGAAAGAAAAGGAGAATTGGCGCAAGGAGCGTGCAAAAAGTTTCAAGTGGAGGGAACAAACGGGATTTGCTGCGAACGGCTAACGTTATTCCCTGTGAATGTTGCCTTCTCGCCTTGCTGCGCTTCCACGCGCTCTTCTCTAGGACAGAGCGGAACAAAGATCTAGTCATTCGGAGCTACGTCTAAATCTTCTATGTACATAATGAGAAGGCTTGAGTAAGGATCTTTGGTTTCTTGTAGGAGGGGTTAGCGCCTACATGAATGGAGTATTGTACCGTTGCTGCATTAAAGGCCACTTGCGTAGCCTGGCTACATTCCTCATATGAATAGACTGGTGTGGTGATCAGAGCATGCAAGGGTGGATCATGAGAATGATCCATTTGAGCCAGGTGGCTTGAGAAATTCTGTGAACAGGACAGGTGATTCAGAGCTGAGATGCTTACTGTTCGACGTCTCCGAAGCTGGAGTGCGGCTGGCCATCGAACAGTCGCCATAGTGGCCACTCTGGTGGCTGGAGATGTTTAGCTGCCGCCAGTCACGTCCTCTTATGACATGGTAGGTAACCAGATAGACACTTATATGTATCTATGTGGTAGATCTCGATGGCACAGGCCAGAAGCGGGAAGCAAATGATAGATTCGAGTGGGAAGCGCTTGTATTCATCGAGCGAGCAATTGGTTAATGAACGTAGGTGGGACTGTAGTCAATTGCAATAGTGCATAATTTACGAGAACATGGCAGGCTCGTTTGTTTTAAATGTAATGATCCCGCAGGTCTGATTAAAATCCTGCTAGGTGAAAAGGAAGGTATGATCGTATATATAAATGTTGTAAGAAGAAGAAGAAGAAGAAGAAGCACAGAACCCCAGAGAGAGAGAGAGAGAGAGAGAGAGAGAGAGAGAGAGAGAGAGAGAGAGAGAGAGAGAGAGAGAGAGAGAGAGAGAGAGAGAGAGAGAGAGAGAGAGAGAGAGAGAGAGAGAGAGAGAGAGAGAGAGAGAGAGAGCGAAGCCATCAGCTAGCTCAACGCTCAACTCACCCTTTCGTTCATACCTCTTTCCGATATTTTAATATTTGCACCGGGAGATACAAGCTGGCGATTCTGCCCCCTATTTCCAGCCAGCCAACGAGCACTCTTGTGAAATATTCATGATTCGGTTTCGGGATTCCCAGCGGCGTACACCGTGCCAGGAAGAAAAAGGCGTGGCGGTAGTGTCTCGACGATGTTGACGTCGAGGGGCGGAAGAAAGCAAGATATTAGCATGGATCAGCTGGATGATATCAGTTCGACAAAGTGTAAATTGAACAAGTTAGTATTTCCAAATACTCCGAATTTGAATGAGTCAGGCATTATATATTATGTATGTATACATAGTATACCAAGAACGCCGTGGAAGGTACATGGGTGGAAGAAATACTTGTGCTTGATGAAAGTGAAGACGGTCTTCACAAGGGGCCAAGTTGAATTTAATACCCCGTCCATATCCCCGCACTCTCCTAGAGCCTCCTGAAATGCGCAGTAATTAAAATAACTTTCCGCTATCAGAGGCGCGCCGGTAGACGCAGTTATCGCGAAGCGTGGATTATTCAAAACCGAAATTACCGTCGATCAACGAACTCCTTCCGAAATTCCCCTCGCGGCAACCGGCGGGATCTGATAAGGTCCCAAATTAGGCAATAATTTCCCGCTGGAGCTCGCCAGCCGTAACTAGCGGAATGTTATCTGGTTTTTGGCCCCGGGAAAACGCTTGCCATCCCTCCTCTCCCCGCCCCGCCCCGCCCCGCCCCACCCACCCTCTGTCTCTCGTTAATTAACGAGAAATTAACACTGCCCGCGCCGCAAGGCCGCAGGGCAACCCGACTTAACTTCACCTATTCGGCTAGTTAATAGCTAGTACCTACTCAGAGAGAGCTAGTCAACTAGCCACTTACAACTTATTTGTCCAAAAACCCTCTCAACGTCTTAATATACCATGCATACCGTATATACTACATCTAGAATTTTAGAGATACTAATATATCCCACCAGTCCTAAACCCCTCGTTTCTTGTGCAACGAGCCGCTGGTACTGATTAAAATGAGTGAACCATTGGACGACAACCGGTACATGTCTATACGAGAAACAAAGTACAACAGCTAAGAAAGGAATGCAAGCTGTGCATTTCATTAAAGAATTTGTGTCTCAAGGTACGGACGGGCATCCGAAGCTCTGAAAGCCGGGAACCTGCAGAGTTAGATTATTAGATGGAAGAAAGGTAAGGGTAATCCAGGTAGAGATAGTTGGCACTAATTAATAGGGAGAGAACGGTGACAAGATAAACAGAAGCAGAATGTATAGTGTGTGGGTTAGTGTGCGAGTGAGCATGCAAGGAAGCAATAAGTACTTATGTAGGCATTTAGTGTTGGCGTAGCCGTGTCGTAGCGGCGCGGCGACGCGGCAGCGCGACGTAGTGTAAAGCGCAGAACGGAGAGAACCGGGCCTTCCGGGCCATTCACCAACGTGAGATGGAGAAGGTGTAGGTGGGTGCGCCGGCGCACGGGCGCACGGGCGGGCAAAGATGTGGACGAGGGAGCGTTTGAGTAGCAAGAGCGAGAAAGCGGTTTGCTGCGTACTGTATGTATGTGTATGTACATACTCCTTCTGTTGGATTCACTAGTAGACATGAAGGTAAGGTATATCGGCTTGTTTCAAGGGAAGACATTAAACTTTGGTTTGAATGGAACCGCGGTCCTGTTAACATGCGTACCAATTAGCCTGCCACTTACCTATATTGTATACTGTTACTGTTTAATTTCCCGACTGCGTTCAGCATGTATACCTAATGTTAGACGCCTATCTCCTATCTCCTATCGCCAATGACATTTTACGAAAACTCACAGCTTGACTGTTACCGTCTTATCTAGAACCTATCTTACCTGTGCGTCACAATGATCCCATAGTGTCTCTCCTATCCGTAAGTAAAATCATGAATTGCTCCTTACCTGAAATAGAGAGAAATTAACATAATGATTTCTCTCGCTCCGTACATCTGCATCTGAGATATACATGGTATAATGAAATTTGGCAAATGGGGCAATTGATGGACTTTATTGGTTTATTGGTAAAGGACAAGAACTAATGGAAAAGATGTAATAAACATGTATGGCAGAGGATGATTGTGCTGATGGTCGGAGGATACCGAAAGGAGCAGTGTTGGGCGAGCGACGAGGAATAAGGCAAACATATGTCGGCATGAGATGTGTTTACATACGTATCTAGATGTATCTATGTATGTAGGAATGTAGGTAGTATAGGCATATGGGAGGGTAGGCGCGGCGCGGCGCGGCTTGGCGCGGCGCGGCGCATCATCGGCTAATGCGCGCAGTGACAGCCATGAGCCGTGTCCGGCTGAAATGGCGCCCTGGGTGGTTAACGAGCATCGTAACGGGCGATCGCTCACAATTATCTCGAATCAGAGACCGAATCTGGTGCAGGACATATCGCAGCTCGTTATCGTTCTCGGTAACACGTGCGTTTAATCACACCTCCCTAAAGAAGAAACTCTCACCGCGATCTGCGTCTAGCACATGCCAGTCTCTTACTTTTTACCCTTCACTTTTTCCGTTACTCTTCACTGTTATCCATCCAATGAATAAGTTTAACAGACATTTCAACTGTGCGGTGATACGAATATGCATACCATTCTAGTCCTATCGGTTGATATACACACTTATGAATAAAGGGAGAATGGTAGTTGACGTAGTTGACTGCTGGAAAAGAGGATGAAAGAGCAGGAAGACCCGAATCATATTTGCCAAGTTTCTGCTATCCTTACTTAAATCCGGTGGCGCGGCGGGCGACCGGATTTGTGGTAAAAATGGAAACGGAAGCTCTGAGGAGAATAGAAATGTAGCGCACTAATTTGCGTGTCAATAAATCCGCGGTCGACTAGGATTGCTCTACTATTTCTTTCACGTGTAAGGTTTATCGTTATTTTATTCCTTCAAAGACCAATACATGTAAGGTATAAACAGACGACTATGCTGCTGGAGAGATCAATATTGCGCACTTATAAATTCTGCCGGGACAGCTGCGATATTAAAGCAGTGTATTGGTGAAAATCCCACAAATAATGTCTCTGTATCAGCAGAAGCCGGCCATGGAATTAAATTATCAGCCGTGCAAACTAACGCCCCTAGCAATTGGTGGGAATAAATCATGAGATTGGTCGGTAGTCGGTACAAGCCTAATCCCATCGGGCATATGGCCTGCAGATTATGTTAATTCCATGCTTGCACACACATCCACCAGAGCATCAATTAAACTTAATTAGAATCGGTTCACTCTAATTGAACATGCCTGTCCCTATCTATCGGGCATCTAGCCTAGGAAGAAATCACTCATGGAGTATGATAGGAATATGGAAAAAGCCGGAACTAGGAAAAATGATGGACTCTTTGAAGAAACAGCAATAGGTATACCGAGTGACTAAAGGTAAGGGGGCATAGTTTCCTGCCTTCTCAAATCATTAGAAACGAAACTCACTACATTTATGTAGGTGACCCTTGGGTTTGGGCCTTTTCCCACCTGAATTAGATCCATAGATTCCGTTAGAAAGATACATACACATAGATACAATTGATAGAAGTGGTAAGGACGACGGCGGCGGTGACGTCCGAGTGCCCGAATGATTGGTCGAATTGTATTTATTTTGGTCCGATTTCAATGAAATCAAACATGGGATAAAAGTAAATAGCAATCAGTGTATAGATATGCGTATAAAACTGGTGTTTCAATAACGTGAAATATATTCTGTACTCCCAAGAGACAAATACTCTATATCCAAAGGGGGGGAAAGTAAAGTGGTAAGGGAATTATTTCTCGGTCCTCGGGAACGTGTTACAACGTGTTTATCTCAAGAGAGGCGAGCATTGTTTCTACAATAGTGTGCTTGGAGAGCCCAGGCGCCCTTGATGCGGCTTTTATCATAGTAGCGCGCATCACTGGTACACATTTTCATACTCGAGCTCGAGGGTGTGAACGACCTCGAGAATCTAGGCTAATCGTAAAGGAAAAGCGAGAGAGAAGCCGCCGCACCTAAGTTTCACGGATTCTCCGCGCAATGATAGATACAGCATATGTATTATGTATACATATAAGTGTCATGCAATTTCATAACACTCCATTGGTTAGCTCGCCGAGGTAGGCAGTTTAGGCTACCTCGGCGATTGCCTTCGAATGAACGATATTGTGGATTATAGTATGAGCAACATGTTGAAAAAGAAGATTCTGAGAGGCCGTGCATTTTGGACTACTCAGTAGAAAATAAGAGCGACGCGGGGTTCCAGGCATGCCTATCGATTCCAAATATGATAGATATTCCCAGCAACCAGCAACCAGCAACCAGCAACCAGCAACCAGCAACCAGCAACATCACTCCCCTTTCCTTCTTCCTTTGGCGGGCAGAGTTCGCACGGTTCGCGCCGCCCGAACTTCCCAAAAAGTGGGCAATTAATTAATGTTATTTTGCGAGGGGAATGGGTGTGATCGGCTGGCAAAAAACGGAGATTCTCAGCACACAAGGCGAGGCAAGGGGGCGGAGGCGCGTAGAATGGAATTGGGGAAAATGACTTTTCCAGAGCCGGTGCGTTATAACGATGAGTGGTAGCACGCCAGCATTCCTCTTCTACTATTTGGGAGTAAGGTCACGTTGTTGCATGGAAATTGTTCCTCGTTGAAACGTGTAATTTTTTCGGTCCACGCAAAGCTGGGCTGCACCGATCGATCAAGCGACTTTGTCTTCTGGATACCGTTAATTTTATCTGCTCTCTGCGCTTCCCATGGGCTCTCTGCCACTGCTATGAAATATTTTAAATGTGCTTGTGAGAATTCCGAAGCGCGTCTCACCCGCATTTGAATCTCGGCCCTCTCAACTGAATTGAGCCGAACCACATCCAAATCTTTCCCATCCTCGAGTCTCGGCTATCGCATTCAGTCACGTTTTTACCGACCAACACACCGTTTTCGAGCTCCACATTAAAGTCACATACAATAATTAAGCTTCATCTTTCTCTTAGGAGTCTGCACATTCGCTATGGAACGTGTTTCTATTACGGCAAGTATTACGATCCATAGTACGCACTACTGATTTTCAAGAATACATGCTCAAATGGCAGCCCTGTTTATACCCTTAGCCCTATAATTTACCCTTTACCAATTCTGATTTCCTGCTCTGAAATCTCGCGAATAACACTTGTACTACATACATATAGAAGCGGTTTGCCCCAGTAAAACACTGCGATGCCACCTGACAATCTTTCATTTTCTTCGCCGTGTGTCGCGGCGTTGCGACGTTGGGGCATCGAGTAGATGAGAGTCGCGTTTAAAGAATGGGAATATAAGTGGGATTGTTTCAATTAAGGCTAGAATTAGCCATTGGTGACGAAAGCGAAGGGATTCTTCTCAATCACCTGACATAAGAGGTGCGAAGCAACGGAGCGCACTTGAAAGGAAGTCGTAATTACTTGTCGAGCATTTGCGACGGCGCGGGAGCGACTAAAACAAGTTCCTCCGGAAGGAGCAATAATTTCTAGGCTGCACTCTTCGCGAGTCATAGTATGTACATAGATACTATGCTATGCCATACAAAGATAACGCAGGTGCAGGTACCTGGAAGAGAAACCAATACATGTAGATACAGGCCGCGACTAGGAAAATGAAGCTTGCTTCAAGCGTTCCACTGGCCTCTCTAGACTAGAGAGAAAGCGTCCCCAGCCCAGCGGAGATTTCATTACAGATACTGGGGAATGAGAGTGACATTTTGCAACGGCAATAACACTCCATTCTCCATCCCTATCCAATGCTGGAACG
The DNA here is from genome assembly GCA_964023945.1 of Ectemnius cavifrons. Taxonomy (NCBI): domain Eukaryota; kingdom Metazoa; phylum Arthropoda; class Insecta; order Hymenoptera; family Crabronidae; genus Ectemnius; species Ectemnius cavifrons. Next base: position 43,426 of record OZ030375.1, read on the forward strand.
TATCGTAGTTTGGAAAGAGATCCAAAAACGTACCTTACTTTACTGGCCTTGCTGCATCTGGCTTTTCAAAATGCAAATTCAAACGCGGATTGTGAAGGAAAGTAAGATAGAGGCGCCGACGCCACTAACGCAACTGCAGTAACGGACGGTCGGTTTCGTAGGAGCCAAGATGAAAGTAACATTCGAATTCAACTACGACTGTTAGATGTCAATATTATTCGGTGGCTGTCACTGCTTCAATTAGCAAGGCTTTTGAAAATGAAAGGATTTAGACTTGGGTAAATGCGCATGCAGCTTTTCACAAAGTGAAAAGTTAGTGGTTGTAGGGTGAGGGTGAGGGCGGTAACGCGGGCTCGGACGCGGGCTCGGACGCGGGCACGGACGCGGAGGTCGTTAACTTTCTCGTGCGCGCATGATTCTCGTTCGGATGGGAGTCACGTTATCATTTGATTGCGCTTGAAAACTGTGCTTGATCGGGCAAAAATCGTTCGGCCTTAGGCGTATCGCAATAACATGGTCAAAAGCTAGGTTAGTATTTTAGTTGGAAGGGGCAAGCAAACTCGAGGAGCAAAATCGTGGAATACATAGGAAATGTAGCGTTTCACTCAGGCATTACTTCCACGATTTGTTCAGTTCCGTCGCTCTATAGAAATTTAATGGGAAACGTTCTCCCGCGCCAGCCAGTATCGGTCGCGTATTAATTTTGCCATTCTCTACTCATCTATTAGAAACTGCATCTTCTAACACTTGAATCGAACTCTGTGTAGTGTTCCTTTCCGGGGAACAACCGAACGCAAACTCGGTTTTTTGAATTCTTTGAGCCTGCTCCGAAGCCCGCAGCAGAGCACAAACGAATACGCTGCAAATCTCTCGGAACCTCTCGACGCACATTTCTCCCCAAACTCACTCTACTAGAAGCGCGAACGACCAGTGGAAGAATCTCGTTGATTGGATGTAGCTTGTTGAAATTTTCCTTGGAATTGTTAATCGAATGTAGTTTATTGAATGTACTGCAAGGGGCGAGGGTGGTGCTGGCGGGGAAGGGGCTGGTCATCTATCTACCTATGCACATGTATCTACCTACATACGTGCCTGGCAATCTACACATAGAGGCTGGTAAAAGCTCGTGAGAGAGATAATCGCTTGTTTTATAGTGCACGCTCGGACTGAGCAATTTGCATTGAACGGGAATTCAGACTATGTGTAGACAGCATAGTTAGTAGTACTACATGTGTGCAGTATGTACACTATACGTAATACGTAATACGTAATACGTAATAGGTATAGATACGTATACATATACATATGTAGATAGGTGTACACTCTTCGAAAACCGTTTCTGCAGGCTGTTGGCAAAATTCGAAGGCAAATTTGCCAATAAAAGCAGGAGCTTTTATCAATTATTACGGGCGGGCGCCCGCGTGCCATATTCCGCCCGCACTCATTCTCGCTGTAATAATTAGAGATAAAGGTCCGACTTTGATACTTCAGTTAGGTTATCCCGAATGCAGATAACCTTAATTTGCCGACATCTTTTGAGAGAAATTCAACACTTGCCATAATACTAGTCAATGTTGCATGCCTTGTTGAATCAGTCGCAACTTCCCCGCTTGCCTTTCAGCCAATTCCTCGCGAAAGATACATTCTTTGTCACTCGTTGGGCAGGATATTGGTAGTTGTACTGAAATTGTGACTTGACAGGTCGAATTATCATTGCGATTGTTGTAAATGTAGAATGATTTGGTGTCATGCTGGTGTCCGCGAAGAGAGTCCAATCTGACTTGAATTAAGAGCAAGTAATTGGGAGTAGGACGCGTGGAGGATTTAATTTCCTGCGACGTGGCCGCAACAACAGACTGCAGGGATGAGATTTGAAATGAAGATTGCCGGCCATGTATCAAGTGGCTGTATGCGGCGAATAGCCAGAACGCCCGGGTATCCAGGCCGAAGGAAACCACCATCCATCATCCTCCAAATAGGCCGGTTCTTCACGCTCGACAAGTGATCGTTACTCTGAGGAGGACAGATGCGTCGTTAAGATTAACCGTTCCATTTCGCTGGCGCTCGCTCCTGGCTCTGCAGCATCCCGCGCCCCCTCGGCCCTCACTCACGCAGGAATGGCATGGCGTAGCTGCTTGCCTCCGTCACGTCGTCTCCCTCGTCAGTCTCGTCATTTGTCACTCGTCACCTCCAATTCAAGTATAACCTCCCTTCTAGCTTGAGACGACTAGACCTAACCCTACGATAAACTGGACACTCGGCTCGAAAGCTTTCAAGTGGGGAAAGAAACGAACTTGATTATTTAGCGGTGATTTCCTCGCAGGCAAAGAGAATTTTATGCGCTACATTTTTCATGGTACATCAAGAGATAGGGGAGGAGGGATGATGAAAGGATCCTAAAGCAGGCGAAGGCCAAGACGAAGGCGAAGACGAAGGCGAAGGTATGTACATACATACATGTAGATACATGTATTTAGTATATAGTATCAGACGGATAGAGGGAGCAAGGGCGTTATCCTGTCTCCGCGACGGAAATTGGGTTGCCGCTTATCATAGCGCGAAACGCTTCTTATAAAATTCACCTTGGCTACTTCGAAATAGCACAGTACTTGTATGTATTTGTGGATGCATATGTAGACTAGAATTTTCTATAATATGTTTGATGAGTTCTGCCAATTGGACTGGTTCATCCAAACCGAAACACGCGCTCGGATTCGCGAGTATAATAGGAGAGAAAATGCATTCTAACCAAAATGGAGTTTTCGTAAGCTTTAGCACGCATTATTCGCTTTCAGAGGATAGGAAGGGCGAGTCAAGAGTATGCATAAGTTGTACACATTCAATTTGTCGGTCAACTGTTCACTTACAAGCGGGATGCCAGTTTCTTAGAGAAGGTAGTTCCAAAAGAAGCCAAGATACTGCGCGAGAACAAATATGTGAATGTATTTGTGGAAAATCCAGATATTCGTCAAGAAATCGATTCGTTGATATGACTAAAAGAGCTGCACCAATTTGAGGAAGAGCTTAAAGACTTTACCGAAGAACTCTGTAAAAGAGGATTTCGGAGCTTACTACGTTTTACTTTTTACTTTATGATTCGAGCTAGCAGCGGTTCTATTCTATTCTATTCGATTCGATTCGATTCGATTCGATTGGGTCAGTAACTAGCGGAATTATCGCGGAGAGCACTTATTATGCCAGTACTTTTGAGTGAGTTGTCAGTTGCGAGTATCAATGGGGCTGAAACTATCATTTTGCCGAGTAAACGTATGATTTATTGAGAGGATCGCACACTTGACACCGGAACTGCGACATTTCGTCCAGATCAAAACAGATGTGTATAGTATGTATACAAGATATGGAAGTGTAGGCATAGCCTGAAATCGTGAAGGTTTCGGGTATCCGGAGATAGAAATGTTGCTTGTGGTATGGAAAAATAGTATCATGGTGGTATAGTAAAACAAAGGGAAGTAGTTGAATCTTAGTTTGGGCAGAAAGAATATGTACCCATTTGTTTTAGGGGCAATCTTTCGGGAGAATAAAATAGCCCGCTAGAGAGAATCGACTTACGTCGTTCAATAGTGTAACGAGGTCTTTCGATTACGACATTACGACGAGGTCCAGATAGAAAAGTTGAAGGAGAGCGCGAGCGAGTGCCGGATGCCGGAGGAAGAAGAAAGTAGGATAAGGGGCAGTAGCCCTCAAGAGTATCACCTACGCCAGGTGGATGGGATTGATGGGAAAATGATATTCGTTGCCAATGGAATGTTATGGGGCTCGCAATTTCAGAAGAGGTCAGGAAGAAAGGAAGGAGAGAGAATCAATTGGATTGGGGGCTTGGTCGTTTCGAACTACGAAGCGGTATGTAAGCCAGTAGGTTGTCGTGGTATTCATTGGTATGCAGGTTTGCTACATGCTTCTGACAGGGCCGGTAGTGATAGCCCACGTATCGGGATTCACAACATGAACTTTCTCAAGTTGCAAGCGTCAAGTTGCGCGCACGAATTACTCAAATTTAGATAGAAGTTGCTCCGAAGACACAAAACGCTGACATTCAGTGACAGTAGAGATCAGACGGACATATTATTCTACATGTACGTACTCAGATATGCAAAGTCTATACGTACAACAACAGATAATGTATACTTGGCACTTGTGATTAACGAGTCGAACCATCCCATTTAGTTGTAATTGTAGAGAAACTGCAACGTGTAAGACAGGCAGGGTATGTAGGTATGTACATACATACCTACATACCCTGTCGCGTTGGGATATACTATAATAGAGTTTCATTCACTTATGAGGGGAATTGTATGCAACATCTCAGGGAGGCGAGTGGAGTTTGAGATTCAGAGGTATTGAAAAATAGTAGTACGCATATGTATGAGTGAATGTACAGCAGCTTCCCAAGTCCGAGTGGAAAGTCTAGCAGCCCCGAAACAAGCGTAACGGACGGCCTACATGCTTCTCAAGTGAATGTCCCGCGGTGAAATTTAAATTTACTCGTACTAACTACATACATACATACATATACGAATTGTCAAACCCTAGTCCCGGCTTTCGTCAATAATAAAGTTAGAATTGAATCATTCATTTTAAGTCGACAGCGCAGCACCCCTCTCCAAGACGTAACTTGACATTTTCCGTGAGAATTAGCATGCATATCTATCCATGTACTTGACGGTCTTGTGAATGTTGTGAGCTATGATTGACCAACTAAGTGGTTCGACTGACCGTGTGGCTCATCAATTCTGTGTTGCGCCTTTTAGACGCTGCAGTTTTACCCCAGCGAATTGAGCAATTTCATTCAAGCAAACTGAATGAACGGTTGTTTTTAAAGGATTTTTCTCTGCTAGTGAGGGAAAAGTACTGAAAAGAAAAGAGAAGAAGGTCGTTGCGCTGGCGACTGGAAAGAACGGAAGGGAACGGAAGGGAACGGAAGGGAACGGAAGGGAACAGAAGGGAATGGAATGGAATGGAATGGAATGGAATGGAATGGAATGGGACAGAGTGTGCAGCCGTGCTGGTTTCTGCATTTTCTCCAGTCGCCTGATTTTCTCGAGCGAAGGAGGACTGGCTGCAGTTTCGTGCCCAGGATGCAAAGAGGATCTGATTAGACGAAGGAACGGCATGTCCGGATGGGGCGACCGATCGATTTGAATGCACAAACTTAAATTTGTCCCCGTATGTACCATACTGTGGTTATCTGCATACACAGCTCCAGCTAACGTCTCGGCCCTTGGCCGTTCAACTGTGCATTCTAGATTCCCGAATATAGCCAGCCAACAAGCCAACCGTTCTGATTTTGATTCCGGCCGCCCGGCCGCCAGAGCGCCGGGCGGAGCACAGGTTACAAGTTGACTGATGAAGATAGATGCATGGCGCGGGGCACACCGTTCACTCACCAGCAATTAGTTATGCCAGAGCTATGCCTTCTTCGTTACGCATGCATAGACATCCATATGTATACACAATGCTCTTTACATGAGAAGCCAGCAGGAAGAATTGAAAGGGGGGGATGTGCATAAATAAGTAGGGATATGGTGAAAGGGGTAGGAATAAGGCCGAGGGTGAAAGAGTTGAATGTTCGCGGCATAGCTTTGACCCAGATCAAGGTTGGCTTACCAATTAGCATTGCTGGGGAGCTCACTAATATTGAAGTAAAGGTATGCATCTGGAGAGGGTTATGAGTGGGTGGAGGTGGAGAGATTACAATGGGTATTTGCTAGGTTGGTTGATATCGCGTAATGTGAACGCAGGTTTCCGCAAAAGTAGCTTGATCGATATGGTAGAGCTACATGTTGAAATGGGCTGCCGGCAGACCGGGTAATAAAGGGATGCACCTGTGACCCCGCTAATGAACCAAGGAAATGATATGCGAACTCGAGAGATGGATTCTTGCCTTCTATTGCACTCTTCTCTCCAGCCGCTCCGCCACCGTTACACCCATCCCACCCTTAGAACCCTCGCGTTTACACCCAAAGCTATCCTTGCTATATGTATGTATAGTTCGACTTTCGATAGTCAAGTCAAGGAGTGGTGTGATAGGAAATTATTTGGCAGGAGAAAGACTTTGAAACTGCTTGGGGTAAGGATGCGGATAGATCTGGGGCTGGGGGTAGATGTTGATGTTTTGGCAACCTCAAGCTGCAGCGCTCGAGAAGATAGCCGGTTAAAAGGCGGTAGACGCGACAATATACAACACAAGCACAATAGATCAATCTAGCTCGAGCAGAATGCATCTAATAGATCGAGTTGGAGGAACATCAATGTAGTCGAATGATTCGCTCGATCGAAATTCTTGCCACAGTTGGTACCATTAGTCCCGAAGTATTCCTCCAAGTTTGGCGCGTCCCTCGGTGACCGCCTGTTGCTTACGATTGGCCAAAATTCCAGACAAATTGTTTTAAAAAAGACCGTTTCAGTAAACACCCACATCCACGTAAAGCGATTGAAAAAGAGAAGGAGAGTTGTAGTCTCAGTGGCGATTCCACGCCGACGTGCACAAGTTAAAACTATCTCAATTTCATGAATATTTTCCAACGGAGTTTCCCGACTCGAGACCGCAGCAGCACCACCACCAGTTACTCGAGAAATTACTGATTTCATTTCATTTTCAAGAATCGGACCGAGAAGTAGTAGTAAAAGTTCGGTAAAAGGGTCCGAAGAGAATGGTTAGTGGTGAGATAGCCGTGAGCGATTTCCTCACTGAATTAGAATTTAGAAGCGCGGACGAGTGGCAGGAAACCGGCGGCGCGCGCCGTGCGGTGCATCCTGGCACCTGGCACCTGGCACCTGGCACCTGGCACATTCCAGCTGCACAATGTACAACCGAGAACATTAAACTGGCCTATGCACGACTAACTAACGCGGTGACATTGCCCGAAAGCTTGGTGTGTAGTCCCTTGCTCCGGATTCTATTCACTTCCCCCCGAGTTTACCATGACAGCTATTGTCTCTTCAAACAAACGCCACCTGATTAATCCGAAAGCTTTTCCCTCAAAACTATGACAAACCGACACGCCGACGGACAACGTCCTTCCTCTGATTATTCTACCAATCTACCTTCTACCCGCTCCCTATCTATACAAAGCTGTGCTTCCACCCACCAATCGACACCTCTACCTAGTCTTTCCTTGGCATATCTTGTCTTCACGAATTTCCCTTCATGAGGACTCCAACCTCATTCATGGGAAACCCTGATGGCAAGAGAAAAGACACTGGCCCCAAAAGATAAGATTTCTTTATTTGAATTTGAAAAAACCAACGGGAGATTTTTAAATGCCCCCCTGACACTGGCGGACGCGGAAAGCAAGACACAATCTGGCTCAGGGATTTATTGAGCTTTGTAACATGTATTTGGAGACTTTTCATCTTTCTGGCGGAAAACAGTACACGACAGGAATTATTATCGAAAACTTTGCAATGACGACTCTCGATAATGCATATGTAGACGCGGCACCTTACACATACGGAGAGAGTTCATTGCACGCAAGCATCTGGGCAAAATGGGTTTGAGCCTTTGCGGGTTGGAAAACTTTGGCAATAGGTCTTTTAACGTGCAAATAGAAAATCCAGACCAAACGAGGCGCAGATTATTTATACACGCTCACAGCCTCCCTGTAGGGCCGTTCCTCATTAGCGAATGTGTGAGGAAGTTGAATACCGAAGAGAAAGTGGGTGTGCGCGAGATGGAGATGACGGGGTAAAGGACCGGATGAGGGAAGAGAGAGGTGGAGAAGGAGAAGGAGAAGGAGAAGGAGAAGGAGAAGGAGAAGGAGATGGAGTACGATGGCGTAAGGTGGGAAGGGTTGGAGTTAGCAGAGCGGTGGAAAGCCCTGGGAAGTTTCGAATATGCAGAGCAATGCAGCTCACCGTGATCCCCAGGGGCGGAAAAGTTGAGCGGATAAAAGGCGACGATAAAACGAAGAAGAAGAACAATAGGCCAGAAAAAGAGAAGTGGATGACGGCGAGTGCGAGGGCGAGTGCGAGGGCGAGGGCGAGGGCGAGGGCGAGGGCGAGGGCGAGGGCGAGGGCGAGAAGAGAACATTTCGCACTGGGAAAGAGGCGGCGATCATCCATTTCCATTTCTCAGCTTCCAAGTGCAAGAATGTATATGTGTGTGTGCGCGAGATGAGAAGGGAAGAAGAGAGCAGGCCAAGAGTTTCGTGCGATAGCGAGTGAGGACAGTAATGCAAAGCTGACAACACTCGCTACCGAGCAATTCTGTGTGGATTATACTGATACCTCATTCATGAAAGGTTCGTGTGACTTTATTGAATGCGAAATGCGCACTGTGCAAGTGGCTCTTGCTCATTGGCATTCGTCAAAAGCATGTAACTGGGTAGTTGCACTCAACTGGTAGAGAAAGGTAGCACCATCTCATAGATGATTCGCCGGGCTCAATAACCATGTATTAGCTAGACATCTACTTGTATCAACTCTGTATAAATCAATATGAACTTGATATAGGGGAAAACATGGTGTGTTGCGGCTAGTCGAGATTCGCCGAGTCAGGGGAATATGCTGAATTTCACGAGTCAGAAGTGGGGAAAATTTTTATCGGGCTTAGCCTATTAAACGGACACGGGAATGTGAACCAAGTGAACACGAATCATCCTCATCGCATGATAATAAACGCATCAAATTTTTATCCGATAGAAAAAATCTTTAGCTTTAGAAGCCTGCTCTTTACATCCCTGCCAATACTGCAAACTAACTGATCAAATACGAAGAAGACATTTGAGAGACGATGTAGCCTATGCGTGTTAAAGGATCGGCCTATACTTTTCCAACTTTTCCAACTTTAATTTGAGTGAACGATCAGTAGTGTCCAAGCACTTGGTCAACTGTTTCGCGAAGGAGAAGGGTAAGGAAGGAGGGGATGTGCGTGTGGCGACAGTGAGGATAAGTGGTGCGAAAATACGGTAATCCGAGACCACGCAGGAAAGTAATAATTATCTACCGATAATGGTCATTGGCGTTACCGCATTATCATTATTACCGAACGGACGATACACGCAGATGAAATTTAATTTGAGTGTTCAGCGCGTCCATCGTTCAACCTCGGAATACATGAGTACATAGTATGTATGTAGTATAGTAAGTATGCAATGCATGGGCATACTTGCAGATGGCACGCTCTTGTCGTACTGGGAAGAAGGCCGTCTTAATCTTTCTACATAGTATGTACCTACTACATCTCTTTATGGGACGGTTGACTGAATAGAAGAGAGAGAGAGAGAGAGAGAGAGAGAGAGAGAGAGAGAGAGAGAGAGAGAGAGAGAGAGTCCTGCTCTGATCGTCCGGTAAATAAATCAAATCTGGCCCGGTGCGGCACGACGGAGCAAGGAATTAAGAAACAAACTGGCTGGCGTTCTTCGCTCAAGGAGTAAGAAAGTTTTGATAGACCGCCGACGAGACAGAGTTGGCAGCGTTAAAATACTTGTTGAGGAAGGATTCTAATAAATAGCCGACGAAGCAGTCAAGGTAAAAAACATAGCCGTATACTATGCATATATGTACATTGTATAATATGTAGAGGCATTTATTACGTGTCACACGCATTCTTGCGAGGCTTCTGTTTGTCTGTTGCACGTCACCAAAGTTATCGGAATTTGGGTGTAAAGCTGGCAGAGGTAAACACTCGCCTGGCTCCCAGTGGCGTAGCAAAGGGTGGTGGTTGATGCAGGTGTAGAGAGAAAATTAGAGAAGGGGAGAGGGCGTGCGCGATAGTACGTCGACCATAAACTTTTATTCGCACTCAAATTCTCTTTGATACGGTCCTTAAGGCGAACGCACTTTCGCGTACAAATTGCTTCCAGAGGATCTGTGGTGAGTAAAAGTCATCGGTTGAACAGTACCAAACGACCGGTAGATTCCCATGTTTTTATTCACTCAAGCAGTCACAGGGCCGAGAAGCCCAGTTTTCTCTAGGATTTAACTCCCTGAAAACCAGAATGGCAGAAGTCAACTGTAAACGCGTCACGGCGTCAAAGCGCGCCGAGACTTTTTCCCTTCCAGATAGGAGAATAAACTTAATGGTTTGTGTCGGGGGGAGAGCCATTCATACGACGGCATCATCTTTTTTTAGCAGGAAAAAACTATTCCGCATCTCCAAAAGCGCTTCAATTTCATTCTGCCTTCTATCCAAACCGCCAAGTATGTACTTAGGTTCTTCCTCACTTATTTTTAGACCGACTGTTTAGCTCAACTAGTCAATCGAGCAGTTAATTTGAAGTTGTAGTTGGCAGTACTACGAACAGATAGGATCCCTTTAGATCTTACCGTTTCTTTCCACTTATCACTCTTTCCTGTCAAGTCTTTAAGCAGATCTACTACGGTTGCCTTCGAGCCAGTTTGATGCACAGGAACCCCGATCCGTCGTCAATAGAATGGCGTGCGTGCTTTGCAATACGAGCATTCAATTATCTCGAACTTGTAATAAGTCCGCAGAGTTAGAAAGGAGAATTTTCATGCAATTCTCAGCTACCAGTCTCTATCCCGAATGTTTATTGTCGTCGATTTGAGATTGTTTTCGCGTTAGAGACACACATTCTCAGAAGCGCGCTCCTATACCAAGCACGCATGGGAACATGTATGAAAGACTGGAGCTAAAAGTGACAATACGAAAAAGCTGGCGCATTATGTCAAGTATGGAAGGTATTGAGTCGATGGATGAAAAGACATTTACACGATATTAGATTGTTGGTATTTGTGGAAAAAGCGAACGGAATGCGGGATTTCCGATGAAAATAGTGAATCTGATTGGTGGTATTCCCAAAGGAGGGGGAAAGGAGCCAGTAATCCTTTCAGGAAGCCAGAGAGAATCTATTCCCTTTGCGGTTATCTCTTTGGCAAGTGGACTCTACCGCCGGAAACAGAAGGAAATCCATCCGCCCTGTACGAAAGCACTAGTCTTTCACTCGACTTTGCAAAGTCACCGTAAAACTTGACCTTGCCAGGCTGGTGATTATCATAAGACGCAAATGGGAGTTGTACCCCTTTCTACCGTTACTGGGATCCGTACCCGAAGACGTGTGCCGGGCTAATTGGTTTACAATTTCCCTTCAATTCAATTTCTTTCTTTCCCTTGTTTCGCCTGATATGTGTCGTTTCAATCGGCTTAACTCCTTAATAATACAGGCATACCTCTATACTCTTACACCTAGTAACGTCAGATACATCGTATGTGTAACCTGACTAAATCATGGGGGCAAACTCAATAATAACTGCGCGAAATCTTTTGGCCTCGTCACCGCATATCCAGCTGCTAGCTGCAATCCCCCTGGATTGCAGGAACGCGAAGCAATAAATAATGAATGTGGTAGGGAAGAACTGCAGCTGCTTACTGGTGTCTACTGTTACTTGTTAGCCATTATTGGGTTATTGGAAAGTCGGTGCGTCGCATCGCGATGAGATTATAAGGGCGCTGTTAAATAAAGGGCGTGGGTGGGTACTGCTCCTGTTTCAGAGCGGATTGCTGCCTGCAGTCTGACAAGGCGCGTAAAATGGACAAATGTCCATTGAAATGTTTAATGGACACACGAGACTACGCTCCTTTACCATTTGCTCTGGGGGCCGACAGCACGTGACGAAAGATGCGAAAGGCACGCGAGTCGCGAGAGAAAATTATTGTATATGTAGATATTGGCATCAGGCAATTTTTAAGAAACCCAGGAACCAGGAGCCAGGAGCCGGGGGAATACCGACTTCCGGGTAAGATAGAATCGGAGTGAAGGCGGCTGGAGAAGCGACGCCGACGGCGAAGCGAAGCCACAAAGAAAGAAGGACGCCAACGCGGACGAGGTCGAGGTCGAGGGAGCGAGTTGGAGGTTGGGGGGGGGGTTGGCGAATGGAAGGGACGAATACAAGCTGGCGAAGAAAGGTGGGACGATGCGCGACGGACAGCTGAGGGAAACCGGCTGCTGAGTAGAGTGCCAGCTGGTCTGATAGGACACGGCGGCGCTCCGTCTGCCGCGACAAGGATAGTTCGCCTTTGAAAGAGCAAGTTATTTTGCCTGGCCTCACCGTGGCCGAGTATCTTGAGGATAAATGGCAGAAGTTTGCCATTATGGGATGGTGGTGGTGTTGGTGAAGGAGGGAGGAAAAAAGATGGAGACGACGGAAAGAAGGAAGTAGCGAGACTGAGAGTGGCGGATGATTATCGCGGAGAATGGAAAAGTGTGAGAGAGTGATGCGTTTAGAATCTATAGTATAGTAGAAGAAAGCGAAAGTGTGCAAGAGTGGAAGGGAGACATACCTCGTGGACTCGAGGGTGCTGATGGCTGCAGTGGCGATGCTCGAACATCCCAGAGACAAGGTTCACAGGGCACAAGAGTACGAGGAGTAGTAGTAGGAGTTTGGCGGCAGCGAGGAGGGTGCCGCATTGCATCTTCAGCCGCACTCGAGCCAACATCACAGACGAGCCGCGACTTGGAAAGGCATGCCACATACTGAGCGCGGAGACCGGCACCGCGCATTTATACGGGCGTCGCGATGGCACACAGCGCCGCGGCACAGGCTCCCGCGCTCGATACCTCGACCACGGCAGACGCTCTCTCCTGTCGCCGCGATAACCCCCTCGGGAGTGACCTGCAAAGAAATCGAAGCTCTGTAATCGTAACTACAACAAACCCTCCGAGAAACCAGTCAAACAACCCCTTTTTCCACTCCCTCGCAACTCACAACCATCGAACCATCGAACCATTGAACCATCGAACCATCCCGCCCCACCAACCGGCCATTCGACATTAAAGGCCGTTGCCGCCGTTGCTGCCGCCGTTGCTGCCGCCGCCGCCACCGCCACCGCCGTGGCCACCGCGCCATCGCCGCCATCGTACCAGTGCTGCCGATGACGTTTCTTTCACGGCCAATCTCACTACTTCTTACTGCATAGTATACATACTATTATAACATTCACTGACCGAGCTCACTTGTTTGTTGCACTCAATGGTCATTAGCCAGCCATCCTGAGGATTTCTATTATCAAGCTCCAAATCATTTTGAGCTTTCAACTACTGCAAACAATAGCCCGCTTTTCCTAACGTCCTTTCGGAAGTGGAGCTGCGCCTGCCTGAATTAATACCACTTTTAGTAATAATTTACTCCGAGTTACAAAGTCATTACAAGGATTTTGTGATACACCAAGCTTATATAGAGGCATATGTATAACAGCGATTAGCATGAATATGAATCGCTTTTGATATCTCCCGTTCCGAAAATGGAAAGCTAGGGGCTTTCAGTTTACTAATGGCAGTCACTAATGCAAAGCGAAAGGATTAGGCACCCCTTTGATAAGATTAGCATACGCGAAATTGCCCGGTTGGATCAAATATTAAATCACCATGGATTAGGATAGATCTAGCAAACATGCTGTTCCCAATTTGGAATTGATATTCTTGGAAATGCTATCTACGGACCTGCTATTAGCCATATGTGCCGCTCATTAAGAGCAACTAACCATTGTTGTCGGATTATAAAACGAGATAGAACTGGGAAAAGAGCAGGCCTACATTACAACTCGAATTTAGTGCAAAAACTATTTCAGTCAATGCACACTGGCCATGTGATTGAACAAAGTTGGAAAACTATTATCAATTAATCACGCACCCCATCCCCAGCCCTAAGAGAAGAATAATCTGAAAGTTGTGACGTTGGATGACGCGAACGGTTTATGAGTATAGCGCAACTCCTTTATCATTTCTTGTCAGTAGATAGCGGAGAATAGTTTAAGAATTAGTTGCGGTTTATCAAGCGAATACCTTCGCAGTACCGGAGTGCTGGGTAGAGCAAGATCGCCAAGGCAACGTTTTCTTCTCTCTTTAATAACCAGGCATGCCGACTTTCTTTTTTATGAATACAGACTTAACATTCAGGCCTATTCTGCACGCAATGATGCGATTATTTCGCTGGCCGAGTACTAAAGAGAAACACTTGGTGTGCCCTAATTAGAATAAGTCAGCGGCTTTGCACCGGGACAAATAATGCTTCTCCGCAGATGGAGGGGAGTGAGTGGGAGTTTTATCAAATAAAAAACCAAGAGAATATAATCTCGGACGTCACATTCGTCCCCTTTCATTGGCAATTCGATATATCTATTACAAATCGTTAAAGTGCATTACCGATTCTCCATTTACTACTTTCCGTTGAATATCGCTTGCCAATAGAAGGCTAATCAGAATTTGCGCTTGTGTCGGGAGTAGGATCGAAGATCGACGTGGTACAAGAAAAACTTGAAACCAGAGTCAAGCCATCGCTTTGAAGGGTAAACATTTTATTTTTTCTATTATCGCACCATAAAATACAGCACCCATCTCCTGTCTGTGTAATGTACCATATGTCCTCCTAGGGGTTTACACTTTACAAATCTGTGCGAACCAATTTTTGGTTTTTTGACAATTCATATTGGTGCAATGTGGACAACGGGTTAAGAACTTGGGATTAATCGGTCGTTTGGACTTTAAATGAGAATGAACAATATCCGCTAAAGCATCAATAAAGAGAGGATGGTCGTTTGGTGCCGCCGCTCTTCGGATATTTTCAATTCCGAGCTGAAAATACAAAGGGATAGTTTCCTTGAGCTGGAATCCTCGCCGGGTCTGGGAGGGGGGCACGGAAAGCCGGTTATCCAAAATTGACAAGTCCTTACTTCTTTCGCTAAATCTTGGCAATATTCAATATCCATTTCGTGAAGTGTTTCAATATGTTCATTAACGAACGCAACTGGGACAAGTATGAAGTTCTTCTTTCCTTGCTTGACGTACCCTTTCAGGGCCTCGTCAGTAAATGGTGCCAACCAGGGCAACGGGCCGACCTAAATTCATATCAGTGCTCAAACAAGGCACAGCACTTCCCTTTCACAATTCAGACTGTCAAGTTAAGGTTGCAGCGGATGAGGAATTAAAGGGAGCAACTCTTCGATCCAAATGCCAACTGGAGCTACTTTCGGATTGTGTACGCGGCGCGGTTGTTTTAATTGCCGAGAAAGCATAGCATCCTAGTGGATTCTCGGAATTCATGGGCACCATTGTTAATTGCACTTTCTTACTTTTGGATGGCGCAATTGAAAACATCTTAATATGCAGATTAGGCTGGAGATTCAAGCACTTTTGAGTAGCTGAAGGCATGTGGAACGATATTGAGAACGTACACGTTTTAACGGGTATACGCAAAAATGGGGATAATTGAAGGATTAAATTGATGGTGGGTCGAAATCACAGCTAGCGAGGCTTTCTCTACCTTTGACTGCCATACCAAATTGTATGGATTACAATAGTCTAATTCTTGCATCACTAGGGAAACAGTTGCTCCAACTTCTGAGGGATAAGGATCTCCCCTATTCACCGCCTAGAATAATGTTGAGCCGGTACACACTGTTACACAAGTCGCGGGCAATATCAAGCTAATTTGTTTGTCGTGAAAATTCTTTAAGAATACGACCTTGAGAGGAAGTGAGTGTGCTGAGAATAAAACGATGACATCGTCCCGCTTGTCTGCTGGAAATTGAGATAATTCCTCCCTGATTCTTTCAGCAATTGTTTTAACAAAGAGCGGATGAGTTGCCCACCTATCTATTACGCTCCATTTCATATCCGCCGGCAACTGCCTAAAACTTGAGCATTCTAAGCGCTTCTCGTTATACATCCCGCTCTACACACTATATCTCTTTAATGGAAAGATATTCCTACTTGCCCTAGCTAGGCGCATGAAAGCTAGTTTATCAGTTTGTCAATGGAAATCACCTTTCTTTATAGTGGGTACAAATGGCGTTAAAGCTGGACCCACTTGTGGCACAACTGTATTGAGGATATTGCGAGAACACAATGGTACGTTCGATGCCGTCGCTGAAAAAAGTCGTGCTCTTTATTACATCGGGAGGAGAAGTGTAATTTCAAAACGTAGGAGAGGGTCTAACTGGACTAATTCAATGGATCACCGGATTGAAAAGAAAAAACGTACTGCTCTAACTGTTGAAGAGCATCTGCCGTAAGCGGAGTCACGTAGCGAAATGCGACGTAATGCTTATGCGGTGCAGACTCCGGTGAAATCTCGTCTAACTTTTTGCACAAAAGTTCCCCCTGTATATTGGTCCACTTGAAAATGGGTGATCCGCCCCCTATTTCAGCATATTTCTTTTGTACCTCGGCTGTACGCCGTTTAGCTATCCATGGGCCCAACTGGCTAGAATATATATTTATATATATTCTGTGTGCGTGTGTGCGTGTGTGTGTGTATTCTCATTTGTGGAATGCTACTAAGTGGTAGGTCTTAATCCATGAAAATTCATTCGAAAAAGTCAGTGGGAACCTTTGTGCTGGCATTTGGATCATATCACGATCAGTCATTATGCGGTGCAAGTAGTCGTGCACTTGGTTGATGGAGCTTGGTCCACCCATATTCAGCATCAAGATGCCAGTCTTTGCATTAGGCTTATCCATATATGTTGAATATCCAGCCAAAGACACGCATCTCCAAGGTAAGGTAGCTAACGAATATTTTCCACATTTTCTTCCTGTATCAAAGTATTTATTCCCCTCTATCTCTTAGCTGTTAATTGAGTGCGCTAGGAGGGAAGTAACTAGCAGAACAATACTTTGTATATGCACATATGTAAAAAGGATGGTATTCAAGGGCAGGCTAAACTCTGGATTAGTGCAAGGCTCAGTTCTAGTCGACTGGTTTCAATTGAGCGTGTGTTCATTACAGTCAAGGTAAGAAAATTCAATTGTGGAATTTAGAGCCATGATCGGAAAAGCAGTGTGACTTAAGAATGATTTATACTTACCAAGGTGTAGTAAATTGAACAAGTTAGTTGTTGGCATAGTGATTACGTGCAGTTTTCCAATCAAAGACAAAGACATCCAAAGAATGCCAAATGTTTTGCACAATCACCGTGATATGGTGGAAGGATGGAATGTTTCAACTTAACCGAAGATACTAGGTTAGGAAGAGCGGTGGGAGTGGGATGGGAAGGGAAGAGAAGAGACGGGAGAGCAGCAGGAGGGAATTGGCTGGTTAGCCGCCGTACGGTGGCAGGTCGCGTCGCATCAGAATGTTTAGAATATCCAACTCGAACCTTATACTGTGCTCCAACCGGATAAGGAATAACCTCAAATCAAACCTGATCGGAGCGTACTGTCTGAGCCTACGGACCACGACAATCCTAAGTTTGCCTTTTCTTGTATCGATCACGATTAGAGTCGGACTTTACCAAACCAAAATAAAGACTACAGTAAAGTAGAGGAATTGTGCTTCGCTTAGCTGTGCTGAGGAGAAAAGGAGGTGGAGGAGGAGAAGGAGGAGAGAGAGAGAGAGAGAGAGAGAGAGAGAGAAATCGTGCGAGCAAGAGGGGCAGAATGGAGGAGGAAAGTGGGGAGCTAGGCCCATCCGATTTGGGAACTTTGGAATTGTAAGTAGTCATTCTTACCGTGTACAGTAAGTCGGGGCACTCACTGAGCATTACTTTACGCCACGGTTGACTATTTCACTGACGTTCCAGCTGGGAAAACGTCTACTCCCGAGAACTGGATAATTTCAAGGAGCACGGAGACGTCGGCGAGGTCTGGTTCGGTCGAGCAAACTCACTTAAGGTTATACGGTAAGTTGTCGAAGCTCTCCGAGAACTTGGGGAATGAGGCGGCCTCGCGGCTCGCACCGGCACACAACGCGACAATACCCGCCGCAAGCAATCGATGGCTTTTCGCGTGTGAACACTGCTGCATATGTATATATATATGCGGTACATAGTACTATGTAGCCTTGCGCGACTGGCGACGCCAAGCAGCTGGCGCCATCTTCCGTCGACTCCGGCGCCCCGATGAATGTCTACCTTTCAACTTTACTTTTATTTCCTCGGGACTCGGGTGGGCTTACTAAATAAGAGCAGAAGCTGATTGAGTTTCAATTAGCTGCATGGATTATATGTGACGCAAGAAAAGTAGGGAGAATGGCAATATTAATTTAAATTACTTGCCCTGGCAATGTTCAACTGTAGTAGAACTATGTATAGAAATTTTCGACATTTCCAAACTGCGTTCTACTTATAATTTATGCACTGATCGGCCAGACATTACTTGAACAATTAGTGCTAATTAGTAGACGCAGTGGAATTTAGCGTAGGCGGAATCAGATATTACGTATTAATGTATTTCAGCTGGATCACTGCTAAATTGAATCTGGACAAAGAGAAGGACAGTATAATAGACATCGGTTGCGGTAATGGAGTAATGTTAGTTGAACTGGCAAAGAGAGGCTTCTCGAAATTGGTAGGCGTCGATTACTCCCAAAAGGCGATCGATCTAGCTGAGGAGGTCCTGAAGGAACACGATCTTGCTGATGTGGAATTAAGGGTTTGCGACATATTAGCGGATAATAGAATAGGCATTAATTTTAAAGTCGTACACGATAAAGGAACGTATGACGCCATAAGCTTACATCCGGAAGATCCTGCGACAAAGAGGAGGAAGTATATCGAACATGTTGATGGAATACTCCAATCGAGCGGCTATTTGGTTTTGACCTCGTGCAACTGGACGAAAGAGGAATTGGAAAAGCATTTCGAGGAGTGTAAGTTCGGATAGAGAGAGGTAGAGAGAGACAGGGTGGGTGGGTGGGAGGTAGGGGGGGGGGGAGAGAACGTATTGATTCGGAATGAACGTACCATCGAATATATACTCGGCTATAATGCATGCAGCAGGTGCCAGCTATTAGGACCGCGTTTGCATTTGTCTTCTATTAAGCCGACATGAATTCATACGTGGGCAAAAAGTCCTCTAGTAGAGAAGAAGTATGGTTGTAAGAAAAGGTTTCTTATTATAAATGAATTGTTGATACGTTTCGTTCGAATTATGAGCTTTTCTCGACTAGGCCAATTTCGTCTTCCTCTCCCTCCAAATACATTAGAAGGCGAAAATCGCTATGGTTTGCGATAAGTAGCCTGGTCTGTCTCGCGCTACTACTACTTGGCGCTAGACTCTACCGAGTCTCCTAATATAAAGTACAGATCACCAGTCTGCCAGGAGCCGCTCTATCTGTTTCAGATTTCATAGTAGACTCGGTACTTCCAGCCGATTCGTTCCAGTTCGGGGGTCAGAAAGGAAACACTGTCACGCAGTTAGTATTCCGAAAGAAATAAAAAACCACTTTAATGTAGTACATTTCTATCGGTTATTTCACCCCTTCCATATAATGTTAATGTTAATTATACGTAGCGCTATCTAGTGATGAGTAGAAGAGCTCTGATATAAGGTAGGAAAAGTGTCACGATCTCACTAGCGGCCCAAGCATTCTCCGGTGCATCAACAGCTTAAGTAAACTACGCTTAGAATTAGTTTTTATTCAATTACTTTAATCAGGTAACTCTATCTGTAACTATTACCAAGTTACAAACATTATAAAAGGCACCATAATAGGTATGGCATCGTAGATTTTTTCTTTCTCAGGCAATGCGCGTTTAAATCTACAGAAACACTTGTACTTTTCATACATGCATGATATATGTATATGTATGTATGTATAGTCATTTGGCTATTAAGAGACAGAGCAGATACGATGTCTCCAAGGTAGTCCTTCTCCGTTGATTTAATACATAGTGTACATACATATAGTATGATTTACCGTAGTATTATAGTGAAGGAGTGAAAATGTAGCGGAGCTGAGAAATGTGCGACTCGAGTATAACATGTAAATATTATATTGAAATAGGTGGTGCTGAATTTCAAGTAAGTTTGGTAGAGAGAAATTGCTTTCTAGCAGCTCTGGATGGTGAAAGAGGCTGCAAATGTGTACATGTCTATACATGCATTCCGCCTTCGCTAATTACTCATTAAAAAATACACTTCTTTCTCACATGCATACCATTGAAAGTACATACGGTTCCAACTATAATACGGTAAAGTAATTGGACATTTGATATCGGATATTTTGTAATGTTAAAGTTGCTGTACCAAGTGCCTCGGCAAGTTCTGGAACTGAGCAGTCACCTTGACTTCGCCAGTGCAACACTTGTTTATGGATGATTATCGTTCAATCTTCCTAGTAAAAGACCAACAGCCAAAAGAATGGTTGACGAAGTGGCATAGCTGGATATTGCACCTGTAAATATATCGATTTTCCTCTTCAACGGCTCAATAAGCGGAATGGTTAGCAAGCTAAATTATAACCGGGATAGGCTTGTCTGTCTTCTGATTAAACACGATATGAAATATACTTGTGTGCTCTCGGTTCTTCTAGATATTTGATTCTTTTGAAACATATTATTGAGCAAATTCTTTTCTGCGATCCATGTGTGCTGTGTGTCTGGGGAGGGGGGGGGTGGGGGAAGCTTACCGCTGCAGAGAAGCGGACTTTCTTCGTAATATGACTCTCGACAGTAACAGCGTTTCCCTGAAGCAGTGCTGTTACGCTGAATGCAATGAGCTCCTTCGATACACTCCGAGTCTTCGCTGCAAGGCGCCCGTAAAGCTAAGCATAAAATGCGCCTACCTTCACTCAAACTGCTTACTTGGCTTCATCAAATATTCCCCAAGCCCCAAGCCAGCCGTTAGTCATGGACTATCAGTTGTAACTGTTGTAAGTCTGAATAGTACTCTCAGGTTTCATCCCAATTAGGATGGGCCCTTTATTATAGGATTAGTTATAGTTTTACAAGAGATTCCTCAAGTGGATGCCAAGTGGAGGATTAGTTGCGATAAGAGCAGGGTGCGTTTTAATTTGAAGGTAACACGCAAATTCAGCAATGCGAATTCTACCGCACGGCATAACGCTCGATCAATTTGCACGCAGAGCGAGAGAGAGAGGGGGAGTGGGGGCGCGACAGTGGGAGACGGCTTCCAATGATGTTTTGTGAAAAACATTTTACCACAGATACCGACAATAAAAGCCCAAATGATTATTATAGCTGTGTAATCGGCCGATTCGCTGAATTCCCAATTTGTCTGATTTCCAAATATCTGATATTATCTCTCGCAACTCGGAACACAAATCAGCGAATATTAGCCGAGGGAAATTTGCGATTCCATCTCGATTAGTAATTTATCAGCTGCTAGACCACGACGCAACTTTTCAATCGAGAAATTATTCTCCGACCGTCCCTCATCGGCATATTAGCAAGTTATATTTTAAAGCAGGCATTAGTGAAAAGGGAAAGCGCTATTCATGGATAAAGACTAGGTTGGAAAGGCGATACTCCTCGAGTTCTCGAATTTGCATAGATAACCATAAGAGCAGCGTATGTTCACGTACTGGAAAGAAGCAGCAGCACGTGAGTATGTGTAAATGTAAATGCGAGCTCGATTCTCCACAGGTTAACTTAATTCTTCTGAAGGAGAAAGAAAAAGCTCCACGTCTACAATGGGCCGAAGAAGATGATAATGAGTGTTATGTGCCTATTGAGTAAGTCGTGGTGCGCTGAATTCCCGAATGATTTTGTCGGCAGTAAATAACCGTTGCTTATTTAGTATGCTTGCCAAAGTTTTTGTTACCTTTAAATTTATTGGTACATGCACCATTCAGCGGGGCAGAGTAATCGCCGCACAAGCATCGCCTCCTCCCGTCTCGTGGATCCGCCATACACGTTGTATTCTGGATGCCAGCGCATTCGGAGTCTAATTTACATTCGCGTGCTTTTCCAACTGAAAAGCCGATTGTTAGACTTACTAGACTATGTGCATACATATACTACTGAAGCTACCGACTCTTCATTTCCCTTTTCATCTCTTTCCCTTCCAACCCTAGTCAAATCTCCAAGCTCTGTCAGAGACACGGTGCTTCGTGTCAGATCTCGACAATCTTCAACTTTACAATTTCCATACAAACCTGGAGTGGGCGGCGGCGCTGGATTCTGATTCTGAGGGTTCGTCTTGCCGAAAGTGGTGAGGGCCCAGGTGAACGTCGGTGAAACGAAGAACAACACCAGAACCACTGACATGAGTAATTGCTGACCTCTGCTTTCTCTCATTGCTGCAGATTTCAGTACAGCTCCCGACAGTACAGCGTAATAATCCCAGCCAGTCTCGTAACTGCCACCAACTTTCAAACCTCCCCAGGATCTCTTTGCGCCAATACTCCCTTCCGCGTTCGCACCAACCACCAAGAATAATATCGGTCAAATGCCGTGTGAGCTTCTACTCGGGCAAAAATCCCCGCGAACTAACCAACATCCACTGGCGTCTTGCACGACGGCTACTACTACCCTCCTCGATTTTAGTCGCAGAATGCCACGAGGCTTCAACGTTCAAGGAAGCCGGCAGCCAGACCAACTCAAGTTAACACGATCATCTACCTTTTTTACCCTTTCCTCCCACTTCCACTTTCTTTCTTAGTTTGGCCGGTTGGCATTAGCTTTTACTGGAGAACTGCGTGTTACAAGGACGTCGGAAGGGCTTTTAAGCCTTGGAGTCACCCCCACCTAGAGTGTCGGGGCTGTAGGCCAGGCCACGTGCTACCACCCGATCGAGTGGCAGGGGCAGGGCGGCAGGAGCACAGGCAGTGGCAGAGGCAGTGGCAGGCTGGCAGCATCCCCCCTGAGCAAGGCCTGCCCTGCAAACCAACCAACACCCAACACCTGCAGCACCACTACCACCATTTCACTAAAAAATTCGTGTCGGGCCTGTACCGACGCCACCTTTAGTAAGCTTCGATCTAGTTGGCAACTCGCACCTTCCTTCCTTCCTTCCTTCCTTCCTTCCTTCCTTCCTTCCTTCCTTCCTTCCTTCCTCGGCCAACTCAGTACATAGATGAGCCATGTATGGAGGGGCATGACGTAGAAGAAACGGCAGCCGCAGCTTTTCTTTTAACACGGCTCCCGATCATCGCGCACCCTGATCCTTTCCTTTCTTTACCTGGTCACTCTGCGAGTTCGACTCCATAAATACACTATTTGTAGGTATGTACATATATCTACTATAGTCCAGTATAGTATGTCCATAGATAGTAGATTAAATGCGGCGATAGTTTAAACAGTTCGGCTACGTCCTCTTAATAAATGGAACAAGTACGAAAGACAATGAGGAGGACTTACCAACTAAGTGAGAGGTAAGAGCAAGTTTTACCTAAAGTTTACCAAGTCCAGTTGGCCAAGAGGGAGAGGAGCAGTAAAAACTCGGGAAACACGCAGCTTCGCTACTACCATTACCGGCTATTCTTTGAAAATTACTGCGCCAGAAACTGGTACTTTTGGGTAGTTAGTTGCTTTTCTTGGAGAAAGTGGGTCGCAGGAAACATCATCTATTCGGCACGTTATTTCTAATTAGCGCAATCGGTTTGCCCTACTCCAAGGAAGCGGACCGCGAGAGTTCGCCGTCAATATGTCCACTGTCATTTCTCCAGTGCAGGCACGCATACCAACCAAGCACTCGCTTATGTATCTAAGTTTTCAAGGGACCTATCTAGCAAGTCGTCACCGTGCTCTTTTGCGCCGACTATTACCATACCCTTCCGTTAATACTTGTGACAAGCTTCAACATACATACAATTACCGGATAACTTGCTTGGTTGATGCGTTTGCACGTGGTTGGTGAAGGTGGGAATTAAATTGAAAAATGTCCTCGAAGACGCAGTAAGCGCCTCCAATTGGTAGCGATTGGTTCGGGTTGTCAGGCTGAAGAAGGAGAGGGTATAGAAAGAATCAATTGCAGTTGGAGATCGGCCCTGGGGAAGCAGTGTAACTCCTCTATTAGGAGAAATAAGTTGGAGGTTTCTAAGCAATTATGTGTAGAACACTGGGTTGATATTTCTATTAAATGGGAAACTATGGGAAATGCATGAATAGTAATACTATATGTAGAGATAGTAGGTGTACTATAGTATGTCTAGAGTTGAAGTAGAGGGAGGGCACGGTGAGAAGATTGGGAGAAGAGAGAGAGAGAGAGAGAGAGAGAGTGGTGCTTTGTAGAACGAGAAGGAAGAGGACAATAGAATATGGTTATTTGTCAGTTGATCACCGAGATACCGGCCGAGATACCGGCCGAGATACCGGCCGAGATTCTGGCTGACAATGAGAGATATCGGTGACGGATCACTCGATAACGGCGGGCACACAGGTGTTCATTCTCTATCAGTTAATAAAGTTTCGATAAAAGATATATAGCGGAGCATGAGCTCCTCTCCCTGCGAAGCAGTAGGGAAGCGAACGTCCAAGTAAAATGGGCGGCCTCGGAAGCAGTCTAATTTGCCTTTTACTTGCTCTGCACGCTCTTCCAGAGTCAGGTAAGGTCTATTATAACTAATTGTAAGAAGTAGTTTCGGCGCGGCGGAAGACACCTACCATCCTCCCCTTGTCCCCTATTGAACTGGGAGGGCCAGAGGCCGGCTGGCCAGTTTAAAGAGGGCCGTGTAAATGTTCTAGCTACTTGTTGGAGAATTCATCAAGCGAAGACGGTGAGTATGCCGTATGCGACTAATAATGTCGATTGGGGGTGCACCACGGACAAAGAATGTAATGCAAAGGGGAGCAAGTGCATCGGCCTAAAATGTCAGTGCTCGGCAGGATACATTTTCAACTCGGATATGACATCTTGCCTCAAGGGTAAGCTGCCAGAGTACTAGATGCATCATTGTACTATTTGGTAGATATAAGGAATATGTAATGTGGCATTTTCCTCGATTTTCTCGACGGCAAATAGTCGCTGGAAAGCTGGGTGATCAGTGCGTCGAAGACATACAGTGCTCAAGGTACTTATTCGCCGGTGGACGGTGCATAAATAATGGATGCATCTGCGCGAAAGGGTACTACTACATGCATGGGAGATGCAATCCTCATTCAGGTAGGCCTGCTAAAATCAAGTCAAGTTGAAAGCGTACCAATCGCAGAGCAAAATATATGTACTAGAGAATAGCTATCATCCTAGAATTATTGGGGAGCTGTGAAAAAGACGGGGAGTGTTATGTTCATGCTGATTTCGAAGCGGCAGTCTGCAACGAGGGGATTTGTAAATGCAGCCCGGGCTACTATCAGCGGGAATATCGAACTTGCCGTCGTTCAAGGAAAGGTAAAGTAGAAAGAGGAGGTCGCGCGGCATTCCCACCAAGTGGCAATCTAATGGAATCTTACAGAGTTTGGTGATCTCTGTATGGTAAACGCGGACTGCCACTTCGACGAAAAAGCCTACTGCAATGAGGATCTGATATGTACCAAGGCAGAGGGAGATCTTAAATCGAAGAGTTTCTCTTATAATGCTCGATTAACGGAATGGGGACTCAGAGGCAATGATGGTTGGTAGTCGAACGTGTAGATACTTTGAAATCAATATCAGCGGAGAATCTCGGACTAGATAATATGGGAGTTGGATCGGTAGGCATACTTCTAGGTGAGAAATGCGATCGAGACGAAGAGTGCGAATCTCTCGATGGGGCAGAGTGCAGTTCTGATGGGATTTGTGCCTGTAAACGGGGCCGCTTTCCATCGAAAAAGAAGGACCAGTGTATCCCAGGTGAACTAATAAAGCGCACTTGTTCCTATTAGTGTAGAATGGTCCGAGCGAGTAAAAGATAGCGATACGGAGTGACGGGCACGGGACAGACATAGAGATATGCTTGATTCATAGAATTAGTTGGAATTACATCATATGTGTGTAAGTATGTGTATTTAGTGTTTGAGATGAGCGATCTTTCTAGAGCTCGGTGAAGCCTGCCGCGACGGGGAGCCCGAAATCATTAAGAAGTCGGTCTGCCGGAATAGCAGATGGACTTGCGAGGATAGCACGGTCGTCTCTCACGATAGGCAAAAATGCAGAAAGGGTAAATATCTACGAGTTAGAAATAGAGTTGGCTCGATACTTTCTCAATAGACAAGTATGCGTGCCTCGAGTGGCTCGATTATTGAACTGGTAAAAGAGAACTGGGATATTTGAAACTCCAGCAAGTAGAAAGGTCGGCGAGTCTTGCCAAGAGGACGAACAATGTAGTGCCCTTGGCCCGGATGCTTATTGCCATTCAAGAAAATGTGCCTGTAATGGGAACTCCCATTACGCTGAGAGTGAAGAATTTTGCTGGATTAACAAGGCATACGGTGAAGCATGCCAACAGGACTTGGATTGTTACGTGACTGGTTTTAATGGGACTTTGTATTGCACGAACAGTACCTGCTCTTGCCCAAATGGTACGCGACTGCACTCCAACGGGTTAGAATGCATCGCATCTTCGGCAGGTAGGTAGCCTCCTCGGTGCGTTTTTAGACGCTTCTCGAGTCGTGATATCGTGCCGAATGAGGAGTGATGATTACTTGCCTTTCAGACATTGGAATGCCTTGCGACGCGACCAGTGATTGTATCGTCGAGGGTGCGCTTTGCCTGAAGCACGTATGCCGTTGCCCCGATAATCACTACCAGATGAATAGCAAGTGTTGGCCAGGTAATGTAATATACCGATTCTAGCTCACAAATCATCCTGATCTATACTTGCTGCAGACTATAGTATCTGGGAGTTACCGGAGCCCCATTGAATCTTATCTCTCTGCCTCTGCCTCTGCCTCTGCCCCCTCACTCACTCACTCTCTCACTCTCTCTCTCTCTCTCTCTCTCTCTCTCTTTCTCTCTGATCGAAGGTGTCAATGCTAACTGTACTTCGGACGAGGAGTGTGCGCCCGAGAATTCGATTTGCCTGTCTGGGAAGTGCGATTGTAAGGAGAAATTTGTCGCATCCTCGATCAACAGTTGTTTACCCGGTAAAATCAGGCATTTCCATAGATATACCTAGCGGCTCTCACAGCCCCATCGACTTCAGAGCCGATGAAGCTACATTAATTGTTAACAACATACTCACTCAAATATTACTACTCCTGATTCCAGTAGTGGGCTACGGAAAGGCGTGCCTCGAAGATGTTCAGTGTGATGTTGCAACGGCAAATAGTAATTGCGTCGCTGTGAAAGATGCTAACAGATCAGAATCAGAGGACGGCGATGTATCACCTGGCCAGGCCCAGAATGAAAAAGTCTGCGCATGCACGGATGGTTACTACTTCAAGTCGGGTCGATGCTTCAGAAAAAGACGTAAGTATGATCTGATCATTGCGTCAGGATTAATGCTCGATATAATCAGAAGCTTCGGTAATTGTGTTCTTAAAACTCTTTTGACCCGGCCAAATTTCCTTTTAGTTCTCGGGGAAGCTTGTAGGAGGCGTGATGATTGCTACTTGGTCTCGGACATAGAGCTGGCAATTTGTTTGAACGGATATTGCGCATGTAACTGGGGTTACGCACGGGCAAATCTCACCCTCTGCAGTAAGGCCCGAGATATTCAGCCTTACGACAGTAAGTAATCGATCTACAATGTACTTATTATCTAGTTGCTTCTTGCGAAAGGGTGAATCGCATCACGATGCCTGCGGAGGGAAGTGGTGCGACAGGCAACATCTGGAACGCGACATAGCTGCGCCCCAAACTCTCAATCGGAGCTTTCTCGAAACTTGAGGAAAAGGGGAAGCCATATGGTATTACTCCTCCTCGTAGCATACCACTTGCCGGTTAAACCTACCCCTTCCCTTGCTCCTTTCCCTCTCCAGACTCTATCTCTTTCTTATGTACTATACATATCTCAATGTATAAGTCGGTCGGTTAAGAGAATTTGGTCGAAACAAAACTTCCATCTCCCAAGCGTAGTGGCTGCCACTTCCCTTGACACTTGGGTACGTCGCTGATCCAACACTACGAAGCGCGTAAGGGGAAGCAAGAATGCTCGAACGGTGTTCGATTAGGTGGCTGGTGGCAAACCTAATGACATAGCTCTATTATGCAGTATTTCGATTAATAATAGATTCTCTTGGCAGAACATTCAATTCTCTCTGTCTCATTTTGCAGATAGCGCTGCTGGATTGCTTCCTGGTGGCTCATTAGAAATGCTACCGTTAATCCTGCTACTTATTGCATACTCCTTTTTACGACTCCGCATCTACTAGGGAGAGAGTAATTGTAGGGGGTTCTTTTCTAATAAACATTCCCAATGATTAACATCTGCCCTTTTCAACCCTTCCGTATTTCTAGATAAGAAGCACGCCACGGCAAAGCACGCCACGGCACGCCACGGTATTTGATCAAGTTCGAAGACAAATTAGTGAACCGAGGAGTCAAGGTATTTTCCTTGGCCGGGGTAATATTGAGCAAACCTACACCTACCTCTCCACTAGCCGAGCTTAATAAATCACAAACCTCACATTCCTCCTGCAATCATTCTAATGAGTCTCGACCACTGCTAAGATCAATAAATGGAGATTACCACGAAAGCGTAAGGCATTTCGTACGTGCCACGTCAATACAGCAGTCTTTCCGCCCCCGCGGTCACCGGCTGGCTGGTTGGCTAGCTGGCTGGCTGGCTGGCTGGCTGGCTGGCTGGCTGGCTGGCTGGCTGGCTGGCTGGCTGGCTGGCTGGCTGGCTGGCTGGCTGGCTGGCTGGCTGGCTGGCTGGCTGGCTGGCTGGCTGGCTGGCTGGCTGGCTATCTTTAGCCATTCATGCCTATCACAGCCCTACTCGCTAACGATCCTTTCCCTATGCAACTGGTTGGGGATAATTAACCTTCCTTTCCTTTTCGCTTTCAATCAGGCAGCTCCTATTAATATCTCTCTTTCACATACTTCACTAGATCTGCTGCTCCATCGATGCTTCTTTGTCCCGGTTCGTTTTCTTCTCTGAACATAGTATTTGCCGTTTCATTTGCCGTTACACCTCTTGATTCTAGAAGAGAGCATCATGTTTGCCTGCTGTGCTATCTAATCTAGCCGGTGGGAAGTATCAAAATTACTGGTACTTAGGCTAGTCCGAATAACCCACTCCAAGGGGCTTGTCGTGATGTCATTCGCTGTTTGAGAAGGTATATATGATAACAGTGACGTCATGACTAAGAGAGGTCAAGGCGTAATGTACTACGCTCCGTTACGGCTTGTGCGGTTTGAGCGATTTGAGCGGTTTGAGCGGCATGACCCTTGAGCTGTCCATCTACCTGCATCTATCTATATCTGGTATACATATGTAATCTGTAATGTATACATATTCGTACGTAGAGTGTAGTATGTACTACGTATCTACATACATTGTATACAACAACGTTCGACCTCGGCTATTTCGTGCCCTTCCTTGTCTGCCTGGCCGCTGCTCCTTATCACAAACCAATCTCGAAGGTACATGCTACACCGCGCTCAAAGCTCAGTGCTCACAGAACTCTAGTGCTAACAATAAGTCTTGGTTAATGGCTCTTGGAATTTTAACAGCTTCCAGGCTTGCTGATATTAGAATAGGAAATGTCTTGAACCTGCCAATAGGTAATCTCGAAGCTGTGGCAGGGGTTCGTGCCACAGGGGTAGATATTTTTGCGACCACCGTCTCTCTCTCTCTCTCTCTGAATTCCGTGCCATCAGTCAGTAGTTTAGGATACATCGTTCCACTGGCAATTTGCCGCTTCACTGTTCGCGCCATCAAGCGTTAAATTATCGAGCACTCCGAATGCGCTCGAGTACACCGCGCGCTAATTCTTCAATCTTTAGTCGTTTTCCATTTGGTATGGTACTTGCTTCTCATTGCCACAAAAATCAGAATAGCCTCCCATTGATCGTGCAATCGGAGAATTCGGGGGTATATCTGGGCGCGTAACAGGCCCAGAAACAATCAGTGGTTGCTGAATGGGATACGCTTTCATAGGAGAAAGCGGCAGATTAAGTGAAACAAACGAGAAAGCAATAGTTATACTATATTGCTCGACTCTCCTAAACCCGCAGGATAGTAAGGCTCGAAGCAAATATTCCACTGATGGTACAACTGGCGGATGCTTGTGCACTGATGCCAAATTCGGAATTAAGAAGCTTTATTTGATGGTTGCAAGGGACGGGAAGAGAAAAGGATGTGTTCCCTGCCACCCTCGGGAAGAAGAAAAAGAGCCGGATCATCGCAATCCATCGCCCTGTTCAGTTATTGCCGATTCCAGCTTTGCCTGCAAAGCTGACAATAAGAAGGAATGTTCTAAGCGTTTGTCGAAGCGATTTCATTGCAAGTTGACTTGTACATATGGATACATGTACTATGTAGATATCTATGTACTTATGCATGTTCATGCTGCTGAGATCGCGTGCTCAGCATTAGACTGGCTTGGCTTATGTGTATCTTAGGTTACGTAGATACAAGGATAGATAGACATGTACATGTACTAGTATGTATATCTAGTATAGGCAGGAAAGCTAGAGGTCAAGGTCTCGACTTGCCATGCGACGATCCTCCACTTCTACCAAGGCTTTAATTACTAGTATCCGCGGCGCGGCACGGCACGGCACGGCACGGCACGGCACGGCACGGCACGGCACGGCACGGCACGGCACGGCACGGCACGGCATGACATGGCATGGCATAGTATGGCAACTCTATCAACGCACCCCAGATATCCAAAGCTCCGTTCCTCATCTCCTCTCGCCGCATCATCGGCCGCAGCAGACAATAAGAACCCACGTAAAAAGTGTACGGCAAGCGAAACTGTTCTCGGTCCGGCTTTCTCTCACATGTCAGCACGTCAAAGGTCAGTGTCGTGACCTAGCCGGTTGTGCCAGTGATTCTTGTCAGCGTTAATGTTGAACGTCATTGCGTAAATCGCAATAAAATATGACCAGTATGCGGCAAATAATCTCCTACTACTCCTACTATCGATCGCACCTCTTTCAATCTCATTCCTACCTATTATCATGTAGATATGTATACATACATACACACTTTCAATCTTATGCATGTACATACATATGTGGTACTACATGCATAAGATAAGTAGGCTTCAGCGGCACGGTAAGGTAGTTTCGGCGTTAGTGAATTATTACGTCATGTTTTAGAGAATACTTTTGAGAAAGAATGTGCTGCCAGCTATGGTAGATTGTTTGAACGAAACTGTGTCGAAATAGCTGCTGAGAAACGCGCTCCATTTTATGAATTGATCTTCTTGCAGCCTCAGTGGCAAGTAATATGTAGCAGTATGTATAAAAAAAACGCGCAGAGATAGAATGAATGTATGTAGAGGGTTGGGGAAAATGATCGAATTGAATTTCTAAATCGTCTGCCAATCGTGAGGCGAACCGTCCAGACTTCCTTGGTAAGCCGGCACGCAATGATATTACCATACGCCGATAGCGGGCTCCCCCTTTTTCCTGGGAATTCGCCGACAGTAACAAACCGGTTGACGAAAATTTACCAGAAGAATGCTGTGCATTGAAAGCTACGATTTCATTCGATCCAGGGGAGAAGGAGCGACGCTGGCAAGCTAAAAACCCTAGCTCTTGGTGAGAATTGATGATGGCCACAACGTTAATTTTGCAGATTGGCATTTTTTAAATGGTGAGAACGATCGTCACGTTGCGGTGTGATGTGGTATGGTGTTGCTTTTGTTGACTGGTGGCGGCTGCATTGAAATTTCAAGCGCGGACAATAGGCATGCCGGGTGAAATGTGCATGAAGCGTGGGGTGTCTCGAGAATGAAAGGGAAGAGGGCTGGAAGGCCGAGGTTTAGACTGTAGAAAGAGGGAAGAAAAGGAAGTGGCAAGTCGTCAAGTCTGACTGGAAGCCTGGATGAGAATCGTTTGCGGGCTGGTGCGTAAAAGGGGGATGCGGGGCTTAGCAGGAGCGGATGGTGGCAGTATCGACCAGTCGCAAAGGAGGAGGTAGTACTACGTGTACATACGTGGTACCTATACATCAAGACATCGCATCGCACTGCACGCCCAACCTCGACCGTCGACGGACGGACCGTCCCGTCCTTTCCCAGGATTCAAGAGGAAGCCGAAGATAGCCGCGTTTGACTTGGATCGATGTTCACGTGGAGAAGAACACGCTGCTAAAGGCCTTCGAGCCAGAGCCATTATCATGGGTACTGCCGTCTCACCTATTGCCTCCTGCAGTCTACCGATTCTTCGATTCGCATAGAATCTACCATTGAAATGGAATTCTTTAAACAATCACTTATTGGCTCTAATAACTAACGGAATCGGTTCAATTGTTCAAGCTGTTGTAGCAAGGGTCTTCTTTGAAGCGTGGAAGTGGGGGAGGTGGGTTGGCGGATCTGGGATGAGAGGAGCGATCTCGCAAAGTAGAATCTCCGTGGATTGTAAAGTTGAAAGGGCTTGAGAGCGAGTAAGAGAGAGAGAAGAGAGAGAGAGAGAGAGAGAGAGAGAGAGAGAGAGAGAGAGAGAGAGAGAGAGAGGCGGCCGCGCGAAGCAGGCAGGTAGTACTGGTGGTAGAGAGAGAGATTGCCAGGAGTGAAGAATGTGGATGAATAGGAAGCGAAACGAGGCATTGCTTGATGACGATTGCTCCCGTGGCTTGCATCGCGCTCGCCACTTTTCACACCGGGCATCCAAAGTATGTCGGACTAAATAGAGGATTAGAGAACGTGACGACGGGACAGGCCCAACTGAAACCTATGGAAATTCTGCCAAGTTTTACAAACTTGAGCAGGCAGTTTGCCGTCGCGGCACGGCGTCCCTTTTTCGCAGGCATCGGAGCCTCTGCTATAGAAGCAATCATAGTCAGATAAGATCTTCCCAAGTATAAGATAGATTAATAAGGGTCGGGTTCTATGCCGAGCAGTGCTTTTCTTACATCTTCCTCTGCTTCAGCCCTCTTAAATGATGGGTTAGGACCATTTTACTCTTGCCGCATTCGCCCAACGCCAAGGGAACAATCTTGAGACCGTAATCTATATGTCAGGCCGGGCGGAAGGGGAGCACATTACCATCGGAACTGTCAGCAAGAATCATGAAAATTGATACAAGTTGAGTAAAGTGCTCGGAATACATGGTACTTGTATCGAAATAGGCGGCCGCCCAACATGAGGCATTTTGGTAAAAAGCATGCTAAAGTTTTAGAGCCGGCCAAAAAGAATCGAAGAGGGGTGATGAATCGCCCCGAGTATGGCACAAGTGAGTACAGTAGTATATACAATTGCCAATGTAATGTAGCAGAATTTTATTCAATACGAAGGTTGTGGTGAAAGACACTCTGATGATGGTAGAGTTGGTTAGCGGCTACCCCCCCCCCTTTCTCTCCCTCTCTCACCCCCCCCCCCCTCTCTCTCTCTCTCTCTCCCCCACCCTATATTTCAATGGTTGCCAATTAGCTCCGATCGTATTCTGCTTTCCCTCGGTAGAAAATGGTAGCGTTCGTTGATAATATTCTAGTTGAGCTGCATGAGAAATGTCAAGAGTTAGACAGGTGGTGGAATGAGCCGATGAAGGAAATGATAAGTAATTAAAGAGACTTGCCTTCTCAAGAGCCGCCGTAAGTGGATGCCGATAATTATTGGCCCGTGGGGTGGTGAACTTCTGAGTATTAACTGTGAGTAGGAACGTGACGGTGGTGGTCGTGAGCAGCATCAATACCGTCCTCCTCGGCTAAAGGTACGTAGGCCATAAAAAAGGCAAGGCACCAGCCGAGAAAGAAGAGAAATAGCAAGAGGAAAGCGACGGTGTTAAATCGATCCCAGCCAAGGATGATTTCGGAGCTAGTTTTATATTTGGATGAGGCCAGGCGAGAGCTCGAGGCGCCATTACAGATTTGGTCTTTACTTCGATTCTCGTACATGATATCTCGTAGAGTGTCGAGGATCGTTCGAACTGAAGGGCAAGTTACTCGCTCTCTGGCTAATAAGGCAGCGAATGAAGGCATGAAACACCTTTGTGTTTAATGGGAACAGTTGATTAGATAAGTTGTCGCCTCTAGAGGTCCGAGATGATAAAATGTCATTTATCGGCTTTACAATGGGAAAAAGGGGGGTGAGATGGCGGGGCGGCCACACGTTTGAGAAACCGTAGCGTCGTCCTTCGGTAGACGTTACGTTCTATTTCCTAGCAGTTAAAACTTATTTCTTAAGAAGGAAACTAAGAATACGGTAGGTGGATGTGAAATTTACGAGCAGCAGTCTGTATTTTCACCGTTTGACTTTTCCCAAGCAAATAGCCAATATCCAATGAATGTACCGAGCACCATAGCTAAGCAGAGCCAAACATTGTACGTCATGAAAATGAGCATAAGGAAGTATCCTATTATCATTTGAACCCCATGAATGCCGGTTTGAAGAATGTGCAGCGGCGATAAGAGAAGGTGCCTAGGGGGAGAATAATAATGCGTGAACCCAAAGTGTCTTTATCCGTCCGTTCCGAGAATTGTCATGCTTGTATTTGCCTACTTGCGCGACCTTGTTGTTCCTCTTCTTCTAAGGCGTGCACCCTCGATGAATAGGTGTTCCCTAAACACGAATGATCACCATCGATTAGTCATGGAGTGAGTGTTGCGGACTAAAGTGTTTTCTTGTTTTCTTGTTAATTTACCGGTAACTCTTTAGGCCTTCATACAGGGTAGTAAGTAGAATGATTCCAAGCGCCGACCAGCCAATACCAGTGCTGTCTGTTGCACGCCATCCATTAAATAAGATCGTTTCAACTACACCACCATGAAAAGACATCTGCACTTGATCAGGAGTGGATTTGTAGATTTAGAAGCCGCGGAAAAGGGTAAATAGTGCCAAGTCCAAGAAGAAGGCAAAGGATGCGCGTCACTTACCGAATGCATCTTAGAATGCTCCGACGTTCCACAAGCACTTTCTGCTCGACACACTGTACCTGAATATTCCTTCACGAAAGGAAGGCGCTCCTAACTTTATCGGAGAATCAAAATACAACAGAGATAAGGTATCGGCGCAACTTAAGAAGACCAGAATTATCAGCTCGTTCCTTATCAGATATATTTCGGTACGTCGAAGCAACGGTACGAAGCTGTATTATTTCGGTGTCAAATGTTGCCAAAGAATTTCTCATAAGGAATACCTTTAAAGTGATATACCTGCAAATAATCTAGTACGCAATATGCACATAGATACTATAAGCGAAATTGTTGGCGCCATAGAAATGCTTCCTACAATCTTCTAAATAGGAGAGGCTAATTAAAATAACATTATCATCATTCGATGGTCCGAGAGTGTTTTCAGTAGAAATTGATGTCGGCCAGCATATCGAATACTATAGTAGAATGGTATACGACTCTAGAAGGTATTAAGATATTAAGATCTAGGCCGAGAGTGACGATCGAAATTTCAATATCTAAACTTGCACTAAATAGTACATATGTATGTACTGCATACATATAAACGTGTATCCGGGTATCTATGCCGGTGGTGGTAGCAAAGTAGGGGATGTTAAGTCAATCGATTTCCTTTCTCCATCTGTCTTGTCGAGTTGAGTAGCTGGGTCGAAGGAGGATGGAAGGAAGGCAGACAGCGCGCGATAAAAAGCTACCTGCGGCAAGCAGGCAAGCAGGCAAGCAGGCAAGCAGGCAAGCAGGCAAGCAGGCAAGCAGGCAGGCAGGCAGGCAAAAGCGAAGATATCCGGGCTACGTGAACGAGACTGGCGCCGAAGAGGGCGCGGGCGCAACCTGTGGCTGATCCTGACTGCCGCGCCTCCCTGCGCCCGGAAGTTGAGCCACGCTCGATCCACAAACTACCCACCCTTCAGTGCTGATCTCACCCTACAACTGATTGCGTCGCTGGACTCCGGCAGGTCCGCCCCCACCCAGCAGTGCGTGCTCTCAGATAATGAGAGTGAATCGCGACTAGTGCCAGGGCTACGGCCGACGAGATCGCTTTCATCCAGTGGAGAATTTCACCGGTCTATGCGTGAAAGACGTGACTGCGCGAGTGTCGAAAGCCGCCGGCTTTCTCCACGCATCTGAATCACAGGAGCGCGCTAAAGGGTAGAAGGAGAGAGAATCGCAAAGGTAACGGCAGTGGCGGCGGTGGCGGCGGTGACGGTGACGGCGAGGACGGTGATGAGAACGGTGAGGGCGACGGCGACGGCGACAGCGGCGACGACCGCGGGATGCTGCGCGAAAAACACCGGTTGCTGCTGCAAAAGGTCTGTTCCTACTACTCTTGCACTCTCTCATTCTCACCCAGATAACTCGCGATTAGTGAGTGTGACTGGCTGCGAAAAACATGAATTGCTCTCCTAGCTCTGGAAAAGCAGTGAATTTTCCTGGCTAAGGCAAAGACACGACGCAACTGACACCGGATATCCTGTATACGTCTGTCGATCGCGGCGCGCCAAACATTGAAATTCTAGAGGAACTTCACCCTCCTCGGTCGGCGCTTGGAAGAAAGGTCAGTCTCTGACACTACCATACATATGTACTCTATGTATTATACATATCTATGTATGCACACTTCATACTCAAGGAAGATGGAAAATCGTGCTCAGTTAGTCCATCCGGATACTTTTACATTACAAAAATGTTTAATCTTCGAGAAACTGCTTTTATTAAAGAGTATTGATGTCAGTACGTCAATAGTGCCAAATTTGACTCCCTTTGTTCTCGAGTAGAGTGCTTTTCTCAATTTGGAAGAATTTCCCGGTTTCGGCCTGCTACTGGCCAGGGTCAATGTTCTATTGCGAGCCACTGTTGCTGCCGCATCTCGCAGTCTCGAGTCAGTACCGTCTCGCCCCGCGCCGCGCTGTTCCGCGCACACACTGCTAGCCTTGTGCAGCGAGGAAATGACGGTTAGATAATACAACAAGAGGAAAGTCGAATTAACCCATCACCGGTCACCCATCAATCTACTGTCAGTTTAGCCTCTGACCCTTCTCTTGCCGTCATTGCCTGAAGCAAAGGACTACACCCAGCCAAAATTCCTTTACGAAGGGGAGTTCGGGTATTCTCAATTGAATTTCATAATGATATAGAATCTTGAACGCTCGGGATGCACCATACTCTATCGTACCGTTAAATGAAAATTCGATAAAGCCAATAAAAATGTCGTATCGCTATTCCAGCGTGTGTGCTGCCAGTACTTTGCTTAATACCATTCAGCTATTAATAATCACCGCGAGCTGTGCTAGAAAAATTATGTCTCTCTTCGATAATAATAGCATACCTTTTATCCTGGTGAGCCTCGAATCTTTTGTGAATAAAACAATTTTATGTAAGTTCGCCTTGATTTTAATGCTGCCTATTAGTGGCCAGGAGCTCACCGTGTGAGACAGATTTAGATGCATTCTTCACTATGAAGGCAATCAGAAAGGCATGGCCAGTTTTACGGATCGGAAGATAATCCAATACCTCCAAAAAGGAGAAGGACGCGGTGAGGCGCGGTGAGGCGAGCCGGGGCGGGGCGGGCCGGGGCGGGCCGGGGCGGGCCGGCTGGAAAAAAGTTGGAAAGGTGCGGAAGTAATTAACGCAACGTATAGAGAATTAATCCTTATTAAGGCACGTGGAAAGGTCGCGTGGCGGGATGAAAGCAGTATACATATGTATAGTATAGTATACTTCACTCCAGAGAGATGGAGTGGGAGAGCACTTTTCCTAGTTAGTGGCGCGGCTGGTGCAGCCGGTCTTTCGGTGAAGCCTCTTCATTTCAGCCGCTTCACTTATCTTCACACGACAACTCGTAGTTGTTCGGAGACTTATGTAGATAGTATGTATATCTCGACGAGGGATAAGCGAAGAGCGTACAATACTTATTATGCTCATAGAAAGCTAAAGTTATTAATGAGTGAATTGGCAGAAGGGGGAACTTGGCCAGTACTAATGCAAGTAGCTTGAGGATTGGTTTTATTCTCACAGTGTTCAATGTTAAAGGAAAAGTTGACGAATGAGTGGAATAAAGAAGCACGGAATGAGTGATGGGGCTTCAATCATTGGCAATGTGATTGAGATTTGAGTGGTCGAGTCGCCGCGCCGGCCGGCCGGCCGGGGCCGGCCGACTCTAACTTGGGACTGAAGGCTCAAGAATACCTCTACGTCTACAACTACAATCACAGCCTACAAGTCTACGTTGAAGTTTATTGAATGCTTTGACTTGCCAGGAGGCAAGTCAGTTAGACAGGGAAAATGTGGGGTGGTCCTTCACAGGCCAAAAGTAGCGAGGCCATCAGGATGGAGCCCCTCGGTAGAACTTGGAGTTCCCGGAGTGCTGGGCAAAACGGAACTGCCAACACCACCGACCTGGCTGTTACCTCGGGTAAGTATCAATCCATTGCGTAACAGAAGGGATATTATGTATTGCCGTGAGAATGGTTCCCCAAAAAATCAAACACTTGTCTCGTAAGGCCCACCAACCATTTTGCTGCTGATTCTGGAAGTATTAAGATTCGCGTGTTGGAGCGGCTCTTGGGACAGTCACATACAGGCGCATACACATATTTCAATGCATCGGAGCATTGTGAGAGGTAGGCAGGCAGGCAGGCAGGCAGGCAGGCAGGCAGGCAGGCAGGCAGGCAGGCAGGCGTATTTTCAGAGATGGATGCATTTGATGCAAATCGCGCTACGAGAGGAATAATTTATACCGCAACTGAGAAGCTACCGGAGACAGTATCAGTATCTGAAGATATGTGACTAAAACTGTCGCACTCCCAGTCGACACGTGTAAGAGGTCACAAGTTCAGAAGTTCAGTTACTTATAAGCAGCCAATTATTTGGGATCGATCGGAGTTAGCATTATTAGTTCGAGTGAGCGGTAAGTTTTACTGGAAGTGAAACGCAAATCGACATCCAATCGAAATAGCCTTTGTACTGATGTTAGGTGAAAACGAGTGGATTGTGACCAGAGAGAACTAATATCACTACAAAAGGTTGGGATGACAGTTCCTATCTGAACTCGGATGATGATACTATTATAGTAAATTATAGAACACATCAGATTTTTACGTTGAAATGAAAAGTATAAATAAAATATATATAATACGGAAAGATCCCTTTAAAATCCCACCTATTCACCCGTAGCCCGACCATAGAGCCAATTAGTTGAAGGTTGAACGTATGTATATTAATCAGAGAAATATAGATATATGCCTAGAGAAAGAAGATAGAGTTTGTTAGGGCATTTAACGAGTGGAGGATATTAGAAATAGCTCAGGATAGAAAGGCCCGGCTGAAAGCTGTGCAATTGAAAAGCCGGATTAAACGCTTGGCTACTCTTAATTCTTGACACGCCGACGAAAAGGGGGAAGCCTTCCATCCATACCACATATCAACCGGCGTCCATCTCAGCTAGTTGCTTAGGTGCGGTGATAGGGCGGCCGCCACAGCGTCGCGTCGCTTTGCTTCATAACTGCCTGAGAAGCACAACCCTTTACTTCAAAGGAAAACAACAGTCAAAGAAACCTTCTCCCTACAACCCTGTCAAATTATATTAGGCACTAAATGCACTTTGTCACGCTTTCTCTTTTCTTCCTTCATTGGGGATCACTATTGCTACTCTCCCCTCCCCTTGATCCTTTACTGCCAAATAGACATTTTACTTTGAATGTTTGTTGTGCACGATTTTCTACCTTTTCGAGCCTGACTTATTGGCTGATAGCTGTTAACTGAATATGTGTCTGTATGTATGTACATACATATACATGTGTAGATAGTGTAAATAAAGTGGTTGAAGATAAGATGAAGTGGTCAAGCGGCTCAAGGCGCAAGATAAAGACAGAAGCGTTAGTGGTTGCCGCTGGTAAGGTAGAGTGGAAAGTTGCTCAACTGCTGGGAAAGGGGAGGGAGGGGGTTGGTTGGAGTACTGTCGACGACGGCGTGGTGGTTACGGGTCACGGAACGCAGAGCATGGGTCACGGGTGTTACCGGGTGGCGATGGTGCAGTTGTATCCATAGGGGGTAGGTCTGGAAGAAGGTTGCTTCTGGATGAAGACTAGATGGCGAGGGCTGGATGTGGGATGGCGCCACCATGAAAAGAGAATGCGCAAAGAGAGGGTAGGAGGTAGGAGCGACTCTGGAACATCCAAGGGCCGAGGTCGAGTTTGGGCTCGAACGAGGGTAGGAGGTGTCCACCCCCTAGAAGCGGTCGGGCGTTTTGGTGTCGGGTGTCGGGTGTCGGGTGTCGGGTGTCGGGTGTCGAGTTGGCCACCAGGGGCTTTGGATAGCCGCCATTTCTCCCTAAATCCGCAGTCGCCATATCGACGCATTAATACCAATGCAATGTCAATGCACGCCCTGCTTTACGAAGTAGCCGACGTTGTCGAGCTGCTGGGTGACTTGGTGATCTGGTGGAAAGTCACGTTGCCGCGACTTCCCCTTCACCGATTGTACCCCCTGGCCGTTGGGGGTGCTGCACGGCCCTCTACTCCTACTCCAACGCCAACTCCTTCTCCTACTCCTTCGCCTACACCTACACCTACACCTACACCTACTGGTGCTCGTGCTCGTGCTCGTGATTGTACTTGGTGCTGCAGGCACCACCGTTAGAGATCTGCTAGATTGGCGAAGTGAGATATCGAGAGCGTGCGTCCAACTGGCGACCTAATAAGACGAGTGCTACTACCGATTGCAGCGAGTGTACCGAGTGTGATTGGGAAAGAAGAGTGGAAAATAGGGAGGCGAGGGCCGACAGCCAACTCTACCGAGAGCCATCGGAGGCAAGTGACTTCTAAATAAGAGTGAAAAGAGGTCTGGCCGAAGGCAGAAATCCTGGCGTTCTAAAATTCGAGGAGCGCAGGTGAAGGGTGAAGATTTTAGGGCTGGTTAGCTGGCCCTCCTCGTCATTGGCGACCCCTTGACCTTGGCAGACGCAGAAGCGCACAGTCTGCCGGCGAGGCAGGCAACCGCGAGCACGGCGGCTCCGAGACTATCTGAAGAGCAAGAGCCCCTAATCAAAATCTTATATGCCACGGAGGGCGGTCAGGTAAAGGAAATCGTCCATCGAAGACCGCCGCCAAATCGGTTCGCAATGAGCGAGCAGGATGTCGACGACGTTGCTTTTCTCACAGGTGAGAGAGACAACGTTTATTCCCCCTGTCGCCTGTCGCCTGTCGCCTGTCGCCTATCGCCTATCGCCTATCGCCTGCACCGTACCACGGGCCTGCAATCGTTCAAGTGTCAGCTATCCTACTCTCAATGTCAGCCTCTGCATACTGCTTCCACTGTCTGAGACTACTACTAAGAGCTACGAGTCTTTGAATTCTCGCCATTCTCAATCCGTTTTGAATGGCTTGGCCAGATGGCCCACTTACCGCCCTCCGAGTTACGAATAGACTCTACGAAGAACACGTGCGTGCGATCAATAAGTGGAAGGGAAGCTACCCTGATCTTTCAAATTAAAGCGCGCGCGGCCCCTTTCTGCCTTCTGAATCCAAGCCACGCGGCTACCTACGCGAACCGAATCTGCGCGAAGCGAGCCGAGGCAACCCGGGACGAATCGAGGCGAACCGAACCGAACCGAAGCTTTCTCCTTTCTCTATCTCTCTGACCCTCGAATACTGGATCCCCTTTCATCATTGATGCCTCTCCCTATTTATCGGCTTTACTCAATTGACACTGGCACTGGCACGATGCATGCCTAGTAGCATGTAGTATTCCATTATCATCTCACTGTACCGCCACGCATCCTCAGTTTTACCGCTTGACTGTGGATGAGGCGTATGCTGCAAAATCGCCACTTCCCAATTATTCTTCGCAATAGTACATCGCCTTTAATTATTGGCCTGCCTTAATTTCCAATGCCACTGGGCTTCGCTCCGATCTAGTTCACCGCGTGCGTATTAAATATGACATTTATGTCTATGTAGATGTAGGTACAATAGTTTCCCTTTCAAGCTCTTGTATCGCTTGATCCTGTCAATGGGATGAAAGAAGGAGGGACGTGGTGTCGTACGTCCGCGAGAATCGCGGCTCGAATAGGGGGGGAGAGGGAGAGAGAGAGAGAGAGAGAGAGCGAGGGGGGGGGGCTGTTGGCTGCTATCAAGCATCACAAGTAATGAAGGTCTGAAATGGCCAATTGTTTCGCCTATTGCTCAGTAAGTTTATCAACGTCATTCTAGAGTCGAGTGTCGTCGCGAGCAGTCTCCTCGAGGACACGAGACTCTACGTCCTCTGTAGGGTGCTGAACGTGCGACTTTTATGAGAGCAAACTCGAAGAACGTTGGATACTGCACTAGGCACTACATACTTTTTTGAGGGGCAGGCTGTGTTGCGTGATGTTGGCCTCTCCTATGTAGAGTAG
This sequence comes from Ectemnius cavifrons, assembly GCA_964023945.1. Lineage (NCBI taxonomy): Eukaryota > Metazoa > Arthropoda > Insecta > Hymenoptera > Crabronidae > Ectemnius > Ectemnius cavifrons. Next base: position 85,364 of record OZ030375.1, read on the forward strand.
CAGAGCGAGTCAACTATATGTACATATTTCAGGCATTATTGAGCACTTTCATTCTATTGGCAATGCGTAGGAGTGGGGGTTGAGGTTGGGGTTGATAAAGGAATAAACGGATTGGGATACAGCTGAGGATGGTGCTTTATTCTAGGAGATAGCAACACTGGGTTGCACAAGCGTAGCATCTACGAGCAAAATGGGGTGGCAGTTTGCTCGCAAGAAAGAGCTCTCTGCATAGCGACTATTGTTTTCGCGATCCTTTTCGCCATATCACTCATCATTGCCTTCGCGGGACCACAAAATGGTACGTAGCAATGCTATACTATAACATAGTCTGATATAGGTACTATCTAGTAGTATCGACTCTTGTCGTATAGACGCGTCTCTTTTTTTTTGCGAATTCACTTTACGCGGTTATTTTTTCCAGACTGCCCTTGTGCTGGAGAAAAGCCAGCCAATCTGGAAATCGAGGACGATGAGAAAAGTAGTGAACCCCTTGCAACGAATGGCGAGGTATGCTTACTTATGTTTACGTTCTTGGCAGAAGGTGCTCGCGCTTTCGAAGTACGAATCAACAGCTATTATAGCTGTGCAGGAGGCCGCATGGCATATACATATATGTACATACATGTATGCAGATGGGTAGATGTAGATTATAGTACTATCTGGTCATGCTCGCATAGATATGTACATGTGTACTTCTCTACGAGTGACATCTATCTGTATGGTGGAGTCTCCGCCAGTTGGGTTGACGAGCATTTGTCGATTTCGTAGAAAGGGGTGGAAGGTGAAGTTGTGCTATTTTTAGTTGAATATGATATCTAGTTTAGTGTAGTGGCTTGGAGAGTAGAGAGATTGCTGGGGCGTCTGCTACTATGGATATGGGTGGTCAGTGTGGTAGCCTGGGCCGATCGTGTAGAGAGATAGCCATAGGAATATCGAAGTTAGACGAGACTGGCGAGTGTATGTACATAGATACGGAATGGAAAACGTTGCAGGTATTCCCCTGGAACAACGTAAGGCTACCGACCTTTGCGCATCCTACTAGATATAACATTACCATCCATCCAAATCTAACGACCCTTGAAGTTAAAGGTAAGTGGCCATATAGCATTTAAGCCGCGGCTCCAATTGCCTACCGGATTGCCATCCGATCTCATCGCTGGCTTTCCATTCTAGGACAGGTCACCATCGAGTTCTATGTCGATAAGGAAACCAACTACATTGTCTTCCATAGCAAAAACTTGACAATAAATGAAAAAGTGAGTATGCTCGGCTGATTAATTGGCAAAGAATACATTCCTTGGGAGATCTCGAATGAGAGGCGTGCTTTCCTTTCTCTTGCCCGATTAGATGGTTCAAGATCGGAAGGGCCACAGATTGAAAATCGCGAGGTTGCTCGAGTACCCTAAGCATCAGCAGCTCTATTTGGAATTGGAGGAGAGTAAATTTCGTAAAAGGGGCAATTATACGGTCCACCTACGATTCGTATCGAAATTGAGTAGCGACCTCGAGGGTTTCTACCTCAGCAGTTACAGCACCGCCGATGGAGAAAAGAGGTCACTATGAATCTCTATGAGTTTATGATAGTGCATAAAGTGCACAGGGACCTACCTGCGATCAGCTAGTAAATGCGAGATTTCATTGTGACTTCAGGTACTTGGCCACCACCCGCTTTGAACCGACGTACGCTCGTTCCGCCTTTCCATGTTTCGACGAGCCCCAATACAAGGCAAAGTTTAAAGTCTCCATGTTTCGCGATCGATTTCACATTGCTCTTTGCAATATGCCAGTGGTGAATACCGAAGACGCGGGCTTTTATATGGGCACGGGCCTTGTAAGTGTGAAAGGATTTCCCCCTTTTTCTAATTTTCATTCTTAGGGTTCTGCATAGTAAGTAACCTGATGCTTAAATACTTGAATGTACCCCTTCTAGCTACGCGATGACTTCCAAGAGTCGGTCGACATGTCGACCTACCTTGTTGCTTTTGTCGTATGCGATTTCAAGAGGGTTTCTGAAATGACCAAGCGAAATGTCTCCGTAAGCGTTTACGCCGCGGAGTCTATGCTTCCGCAAGCAAAATATGCTGTTACCACGGCCGCACGAACAATGGACTACTTCGAGTCATTCTTCGGTGTGGGCTACCCTCTGCCGAAGCAAGGTATATAGACGTGAAATTTTCCAGAAAATTGTAGGGTCAATCAGCTGATCAATTCAATATCGGCATGAATGAATGAAAGGAAGGGGGGGGGGGGGGGGGGATAATGTTTCTGTTGTTCTACTCCTAATCCTAATCTTAACCTCATTGCTTCGCGTGTTCTGTCAGATCTGATCGCAATACCCGATTTCGCTGCCCACGCTATGGAAAACTGGGGCCTAATCACATATCGGGAAACGTCGATACTTTACAATCCGCAAGAAACCTCGGCTGCTGCTCACGAGTGGGTGGCAGTTCTGGTGGCTCATGAAATAGCACATCAATGGTTCGGTAATCTGGTGACGATGAAATGGTGGAACGACTTATGGCTGAACGAAGGAGCGGCGAGCTTTTTCGAGTACAAGGGTGTCAACCACATCTCGCCCGAGTGGAGTATGATGGATCAATTTATCTTGGATAAGACACAGCCTGCTCTAGATCTCGATGCTTTGGCCAGCAGTCATCCAATGAGCATGCCGGTTAAAGACCCCAATGAAATCGAAGCTATCTTTGATAGCATCAGCTACAGCAAAGGCGCGGCCATTCTTAATATGCTTGAGGGCTTTCTCTGCGAAGAAGTACTGAGAAAAGGGCTGAACGACTACTTGACCAGGCATGCATACGGAAACGCCGATACCAATGATCTTTGGACAGTCTTCACTAAGCACGCCAACAATACTTTCGACGTGAAAGTGAGTCCCAGATGCGATGACGCACCTTCATTAGCAAGTTCGCCCAATCAGTCCAATAATCATGATCCATTAGTAAGACTTTCTCCCTTAAAGAGGAACCTCGTCTCATTTCCTTTTCACCCTAAAGCCTCGATCCATCCAGATATCCGAACGTAAGCAGAGAGTGGTGTACTTAGTATGTATATTTCGAGTGTTGCAGTCAGCCTATTATTAAGTAGATACTGTCTAGCGTCTAGCCACTCTTTGCATTCTCCATTCCGCATTCCCCGAATGGCTGGATAACCTGTATTCAGCGACCGTGAAAGTATTTCGCGAACCTTGCGATCCACTCTGCGATCGTGCTTAATAGAATTGCTGATACTCGAGTGCTTTTCAAGCGCTGCGCCCTCCCCGTTCCCCTCTTCCCATGAGGGCCCGGTCCTCGGCAGGCCTTCAGCTTGAATGAATCAGTTTGATAGTGTAGCGGAGTTAACGGCAAAGCCTACAAACTTGCACCCTGCAATGGCATAATAACTCAGGTGTGACGATGGCCATCGTCAATGTGTATTATAATAGCAGGTTAAATTGAGCACCTACTACATATCTATGTACAGCTGTTTGTATAGTGTATCGCGCGCAGTAGAGGTAACACTAGAGTCTACATAGTGTATCGGCTGCCAAATAGACCGTTCACTTCATAGAGCGTTCACTGACTGGCAGGCAATCATGGACACATGGACCCAACAGATGGGCTTCCCTTTAATCAGCATTACACGCGATGGAAGTACAATCACTGCGACCCAAAGGCGATTCCTCATATTTCCGCGTGAAAGCGACGGGGAACTCCTTGGGCCGAAATCACCCTTTAATTACAAATGGTACGTCCCCTTAAGCTATTACACCGATAAGGATCCACGGACGCTGCATAATGTCTGGATGAACCTGACAGATGGTGAGCATTACTCCACACAACATTGGAGACCAATACTCATTCAGTCTAAATGACTCTTTACTTTTCGGCAGTTTCGTTTCAAGTAGCCAGCGACGTCGAGTACATTAAATGCAATGTAAATCAAAGCGGCTTCTATCGGGTTAGCTATCCGGACGATATGTGGTCATCGATTATATCGACTCTGTGGGCCAATCACACCAAGTTCAGTCCGGCGGATCGCGCCAATCTCATCGATGATGCATTCACTCTTTGCGAGGCCGGTGAATTGAATGCAACGGTTCCACTCGAGTTATCGTTGTATCTGCTTAAAGAAAGGGAGCATGTTCCCTGGGCAACAGCACTCGGATACTTGCACTCTTGGAAGGGAAGACTAAGCGAAAGCCCTGGATATAAAAGATATATTGCCTTCTTGAAGCGGTTACTTGGTCCAGTCACACGATACGTTGGCTGGAAGGACGAAGGTCCGCACTTGCAAAGGTCAGTGATGACAAGCCCCGCTCTACCTCTTCTCCACTTTCCTTTCCACTCGCAATGTCCCACTGTCGGCTTCATCCAAGAAAGTGCTAAGATGAGATGCCCATTTTCTTGCAGGCTCTTAAGGATAGCCGTCTTACAGTCGGCAGTAGCCATTCAATTAGAGGATGTCGTACAGCCAGCAAGAGATTTATTCGAGGATTGGATGCTCAAGGGGAAGAAAATCCCGCCCAATATTCGCGACGTTATATACGTTGCTGGTATGAACTTGTTCGCCCTAGATACATGGATGATGCATGCACACAGATACACATACACACACGCGCGCACGCGCGCACGCGCGCGTTATAAAAATGATAAAATGCTCACACGGGGGGATGCTAAAGTATCTCGATTGCCAATGCAGGTATTAAATTCGGCGGGGTTGCGGAATGGAACTATTGCTGGGAGACCTACCTGAAGACGCAAATTCCTAGCGAGAAAAGAATAATGTTACAAGCGTTGGGAGCAAGCACCGATCCGTGGTTACTGCAACGCTACCTTTTACATACGTTGGACCGCGACATGGTCAGATCTCAAGATGTCGAGGCTGTAATAGCCTCGGTTGCCACTAACCCAGATGGCCGATTTCTCGCTTGGAGACACATGAAAGCCTATTGGCCGGAGATCTACACCTTATTTGGCAACGGCTCTCTCACAGTCAGCGAGCTCATATCTGTTGTCATTTCGGACTTCTTCACCGAATATGATTACCACGAGGTAAACATGGCACATCCTAAACTAACTGAACTAACGGAGTAACCAAGGAGGAAGGAGGGCTGCTCTCATTTGCCTGTCTTTGTCGATCCAGGTGTCCGAGTTCTTTAAAAAGATCGACGTCGGAAGTGGCCAAGGGGCATTGGAGCAAAGCCTCGAAACGATCAAGTTCAATATCCATTGGGTAAAAGAAAACGCGGAGGTGGTCGACGAATGGCTGGTCAACTACTTAAACTCCCAGGCGAGTTAACCCTTGCTCGTCGCTAATCGGAGAAGAGTAACGCGCAAGCCTTTTTCCGCCATTCTCTGCGAGTGGCGTTTGTTTCCGGGGCTATTGATCGTTGATGGCTTCTGGATGATGCCTGCTAGGCTACAGAAAAGGATGACCCTTTCTGATTTCTGAGAAAAACCAAACAAGCGAAACAATCGACTAAGGATGCCCAAGCGGGCGTATCGCGAGATAACATTAAGCGGGTTACAGAACACTCTCTCCAAGAAACCAGAAATACTTGCTACAAAGTTCCCTATACATACATATAGTTATCAGCCCTGCCCGCTCGAACTCGAACGAATCTTCCGACATGTGAACCGACCGAGTAAAATTAGCAGAAAATTTCGAATTGTTTCTATCTGACACGTTATACATCAATTTCTACGCACTTTCGAAAGTATTTATTTACTGTACACGCGGTGCGTGCTGCTTACACTACTACATACTACATTTAAGGAAGGAGTATTATAAGGACATGGCTGAGAGAGGGTGCGGGGCGCAGTGTGGAGTTTTTCCTGGATTAGAGAAATTGTTCCTCGAGTATTGACGAATGCACAGCGCAAGTCCCGCACATAACATACTGTTCATGCTAGAGCCAATGTAAGAACACTCCATTTGCTATCTACTAGGAGTGTGCACGGGTACACTAGCTTTATTTGACGCGAAGACGGCGCCAGCCTGTTTGATATCCAACGAGTCTCACTCCTTACAAATATCTCGCTTACACTTAGAGGGACAGTCACTGAAATAAAGAGAGAAGGAAAGTGAGTGTCCGTGGCGGGACAGAGTGATGGCTATACATACATTGTATGTAACGTAAACTACGAGGGAACGAGAGGACAGTAGCGACGAGAGTTTCAGTTGTCTGTTCTGGAATTATCATGGAAAACGCCCGAGATGATTGTACGATCAGAGTAAGTTTATATAAGTAGCATATCAACATTAGGTGAGGAAAGTGCCGAGCCAAAGTATTCGGGTCGATGTTTACAAAGGAAGTGTAGATACGTCTAGGGGTCTGAGTTGCGCGAAGGGCCGCTAATTGGATGGAGCTGCTTTGGCTAAGAGCCAAGAACCCTCTCGCGCGCAATGATTAGATATGCGCCGAAATGATATCGAGATATTCGAAATATTAACCTCGAAAGAAAACCATACCGTTGATGTACCCAAGATGTATGCGTTCGTGTGTGTGTGTGTGTGTGTGTGTGTGTCTGTCGTGTATTAATGTTGCTGGAGGGAAAGGCCGAGAAAGGAAGGGAGAAGGAAGACGATAAGAAAGGAGAGCAAGATGGGCCTGGGATGGTTCTCCGTACATGCGCAGTATAGTATAATAGAGAATCGGATATTTTAATATGAGAAGATATATAAATTTCTATAATTCCGTGAGGCTTTGTGTGCCGTATGCGCGTGGACTCGCCTAAGGGTAGCGCGGTAGTGTGCTCGTGTGTCAGAACTGATGATATACATAAGTACATTGTCAAGCTATCTAGAAATGGACAGATTGAGACAGACAAGAGGAACGAATGCCAAATTGCTGCAGGCCTTTTTCGACGACTATGTGTTCCATGCGTTTCCAGCCTTGCGCGCCGTCTATGTACATGCATATACGTATACGTTCGGAAATCGGAAATCGGAAATCGAACCATTCTCTTCGAACTATTTTCTACATCTAATACACATGTGTCTCTCTTACCTTCCACTGCCCACTGTATTCAGCGTTCAATCGGATTCTATGCCTAATCAACGTATTATTGCGTATGTGTATGCATGTATAGTTGTAGACATTCCCGTAAGTTTCGAGTGAGGAGGAGTAGTGAGGGGGAGAGGAAGAGAGAAACAGCCAGACAAAGATCTTTCATGATGTCACCCATTACATAGATTTTGATACCGAACACTCGAATAGCAGATTAACGAATGGACGCACAACTGGATACCTTACATGTGTAAATAGCATATTTTTTCACAAACGGATATCCTCTCTTGTTAAAGATTTAATGAAAAAGAAAAGATAGAGCGCTCGATGTACGGTGTGTGGGAAAGTCGGTGTGTGTGCGAGAGCGTGTCACCTAGTTCGGAGGATCGAGCAAAGGCGACCACGAACCAATTGGCCTATTTTACAAGATTTGTCCAATTATTCGGGAGAGTACTCGCATCTTGCATCCGAGATGCACAAACGCAACTCTCGTGATGCTGCAGTTCGAGTTTGAGGCCAAAAATCGCTCGGATCACGACATGTTCCTTTAATCCAGGAAATTTAATCAGGCAATCGAACTTGCCGAGCAACTGACTGCTAAGTCTGCAGTTACGGCGGTCTTGTACGAGTTTACATTCGGTGGCTCGTTATAAGACGTAACCATTTGCAAGAAGGAGCGCATGAGCCGAATCACTCCCTTCATTTCGTCCTAATAGTCACTCGGTACTACTTTCTTGAGTTGGCCGCGTCAGGATCCATCGGTAGAACAATGTCTCAGGAGTACGTACTTTTACTGTGCACTCGGGATACTAAAATTAAGATCAATGCGAATTCTTTCTGCAAGCTGAGAACACCGCTCTGTCGTGGCGTATCCGTGTCGGGGCGGCGACACAAAAGTTCTATCGAAAGACTGGACACCAGGACAATTAACACGACTAAAAGGTTCTCTTGCATTCCGTGTTTGCGAATGAATTATTCATACTAACGATAGCAATAATTATACGGTATACAGTATATACAGTATATACAGTATATACAATATACAACATACAAACATGTATGTATGTATTCACACACAGATATATATCTGTATAGATATAGTATACATATACATATATTGTATAATTATTGATATCTCTACTGTACTGTTGTCATAGATATTTTGTTGTATAAAAGAATACGAGAATCTGTACAAGCATACAAATGAATATATTATATGTTTAAAGTACGTCGGAGTGGAGAGAGAGAGAGTGAGAGAGAGAGAGAGAGAGAGAGAGAGAGAGAGAGAAAATTATTTCAATAACAAGGCAAGAAGCTGTTGCCCGTTGCAGAGCTGTTTAAAACTGAAAGGAAGTATACTAGATAGTCAGTGTAGCGATTAAGATGCTCAAAAATTGTCTAGGTATAGAAATGAGAACGTTTCCAGTTTCGAATTTCGGCGTGACTGACAATCAGTAAGAAATAGCTCGCTCGAGGGAGCGTTATTGTTTGTTTCAATGAAATCTTTTCACTGACCGCGATAACCCACTACCACTGAGAGTTAACATAATGAGTAAATTGGGAGAACAGGCCAGAAGGACAGTTGTTTTAACAATTCAATCTCTTAATTTATGTGTTTCCCCACTTTCTCACGACGTATATGTATACATAGTAGGTAGATAGGATACATGTATGTGTATACGAATTCGGAAAGAATTGGAGACATGAATTTGGGGAGCATGTGCAGCTGTGGAACACTCTAGCAACCGGAAGTGAGAGTGATCGAAGATTGTTGTGACGGATCATCGCGGTATATTGAAACAATGCTACCAGCTACCAGTCGTACTGTGTAAGTATTACGTACAATAAAGATTATAATCGCCTGGAAACGCTAGGCACGCCAGTTACATACGTCCCGAGCCGCAAGCGCCATTTTCACACTCTTGAGCAGAACAATCCTTGGCGGCGTTTCCGTCGGCAAACGCCAAGGAAATTTCTTCCATAGAGATCGAACATCTTTTGCATACTATAACATCGGGCTGCTCGCAGTGACAGACAGATATGATATACGCCGAGAACGGGAGTGGGACTCTCTGGCACGCTGTCGATTAGGAGCTAGTTTTGCGAATTTTCTTGCACCGCGACAACCATACTTTTTCAATACCTGGTTCTCTTGCCGATTATGAATTTTTATCCGTAATCAGAGCTACGCATGCAGCCCACCTATGAACTCTATTTCCATATTGTTGAGTAACCACACTCGTTTTTCTGTAACACCGCTGCCAATGGTATACCTGCAGCTTGTTTGCTTTCAATGCAGGTTTGGACAAGAGTGGGCAGAGTGGGCACCCGATCTCGACTAGGAAGAATTCAGAAGCGCGATCTTACACTCCGACCACACGTTATTCACTCATGCTCAATCATGCATGCCGGTTAACGGAATTGGGGAACTAGTTGATTTATGATAGACGCATATGCAATTCTCATTATGAAATTAGAATTAGATTGCGACCTAGCTTACCTGCGATTTGTTAGTAGCACACGATGACCTTGCGTGTAATTCTATCCACATAAATGTGATTCTATCAGACGCAGGCAATTCTTGGATCACCAAATCTTTAGCAGGTTAATGAAACGGCGAAGAAAGCACTGACAAAGTGGAAAACAACAATACCCATGTCTTACTATACTATAGGCATGCACACATGAATACACACTGCGGGCAGCTTACCATTTCCTTATTATTATTTCATTCGCTTACATAGATTTAAGATACTCAATGAAAAAACATTGTATCTGTTGTGGCACCCTTTTTACGAAACTAGCAGTATCACTTCATGCTATCGGAACCCGGATGTTTACGATACTTGGCGTGAATTTGATATAATAAAAGTTGTGTAAATCCACGCAAAGATTAAATTCTCTCTTGAAAGATGGTTGATACAATTGAGCTTATTTAATTCCTAATTCTGTCGTCCTGTTCACGTATTAAGTAAGTATTGAAATATTGCAAGTGCGAGTAATAGAGGTTATACAGAACTGAACAAGAAAGTAAGAGAATAAATGGATAGTGTGTGTGAATAAAAACAAAAAGGCGAGTCAGGTGACAGGTGTGTGAGAGAGTGTCCAATTGGTGTTATGTTAAAGTGAAACAGCGCGAAGCTCCAGAGTATGTAAGTAAGTGAGTGGGTAAGTATAATAGTAGGTGAGGGGCTATGAGGAGAATCGGAGTGTTAGCTCGTCCCTGGATGCGAGCGCAGCCGGAATGATTGCTGAGTCACATATCGCGAGTGATCTCTCGGAGCAAGGTGTGTTAGTAGGTTTCTCGTGAAATGCATGTTATTGCGTGAGTCTAATGCTGTCATCGTCTCGTGAGGACTAAACGGATCAAACGGACTAAACCTGCCAACAAAATGGCTTAAGGGAAGGGACAACAGTCAGTTGGCATGGGCCTTCTCAGGGCAAGAACAAGCAGTAGGAGCAACACTGTCATTTAAACTAAAGGATTGCCAAGCAAAGCAACTGACCCGTCACCGTCACCGTCACCGTCACCGTCACCGCCACCGCCACTGTACACTACTGTACACGCTGCACATTGCACTCTCCACTTCTCCAGTTCCAGACTCGTGTGCTGTCCTGCGCCACTGCCTCTGTTTCCCTTTTGCTCTACTCCCTACTCTCCGCTCTGCTCCAAACACTCGTGGGAAACAGGGCGAGAGAGGCCGAGTGAGGGCGAAAGAAGGAGTAGGATAGAGAGAGAGAGAGAGAGAGAGAGAGAGAGAGAGAGAGAGAGCCAGAGAGCCGGTGTATCGGCCGTGGAGCTGACAGTTTGCGATTCCAGTGGATTTCCACGTCGTATGCTATCTGCTTCGAGGTGTCAGTGACAAGAAATTGTTCTTAACGGTCCGTGCCAGCGGAACCTTGGTTTACCAAATAAAAAAGGAGCCGCGCGTGGGACGTGCGCGAACACCAGCCCATCGTTTGACGTAGATGATCAGTGTTTTGAGGTTATTTTCGTATTGACTCGTGTAACTGACCTATAGATCCCGCGAGGCGGCTCCAGATCTGTATTTTCAATCTGACAGCCCGCCTGGCTGCATCAACCAGGCCAACACTTCTCATTTGCTCTTACTTTTCTCAGCAATTATCACTTTCGCGACACCCTACCAATTTTTCGGAGTAAACTCCAAACTTAAGAGTAAGATTTATACTTGGATTTCGCTTTTGCTATCTGTTGTCACGCGACAACTGTAGTTAATCGCTTTCCCTCCAATCAACAGACGACCCCACTGAAGACAGCAGTGCATCATCGCCTACCTGCACATACTACCTCCTGCCACTGTTGCTGATACCTGCTAGAAACATTGAGAGGGAGAGAGGGCAAGAAAGAAGAAGAGAGTGAGAGAAAGGGAGAGCAAAAAAACAGTGCCTCAAGAAAAGCAGGCATGTGTTGCTCTTTCTTCACAATGTCTGCCGTGCTTTTTGTGCTTGATACAACTGTTTTAAGAGTGTGACAGCGCAGGCACTACTTGGGCATCAATTTTGTGAATATTCTACAGTGACTTGGTTATAAGCAACTGGTCGAGATGTTGTGCCTAAAGAAATTGTATAGAGAGGAGTTGTTGCAGCTCGCACTGCTCCTCTCCCTGCTGCGTGTGGATCCAGAATCGTATCTTGGTTTCGACATGCAAACCATTCGTGTTGGATCATTAGATTTGAACAATGGATCTAGTTGGCATAATGACGCTCGTACCATTGTGCATCGGCCCACATTTGTTCATCCAAAGAATTTGGATTCAATGTTACTGAACTATGAGAGAGACCTCTTTGAGGAGTTGAACTCTTTGGGGAGATATAACAGAATGAACAATGGCTTCAATGATATACATGCCTACCTATTGAATATCGAGGAAAATGTGAGAGATGCAGCAGTGGCTGGACCAAGTATTCCAAGCTCGAGAGATCCTGCAAGGAACATGTCATCGCCGGATCCTCCTCCCGACTCTTCGCAACAACAGCAATCTCCAGAGTCTGCCGGACCTGCTGAACTTACACAAGAGGTATTTTCTACAGCATAAGATAAGCTCTGACGGTGATCCTTGTATAACCCCACCCGCCTACCAACCATTATTTCATAATATTCTGATAAATGTATGTTGTGTATATGTTCTAATGTGAATTCACTGGCAATCATCTAGCATTACTCAGAATCAATTTGAATGAGAACTTGGACTGCTTGAAAATATTGTTTCGCTCAGTGGGAATGTTTCAGTTATGATTTTGTTTTCTGCGAAGTGGATACTTTTGTAAGTCAAAAATAGCCGTCCTGGCGCGGTCATATTAAAAAAGAGTGGCGGATCCACTCGAAAGAGATGCCGGCCGCAATTATTCTCACGGCTTCTTACCACTGTGCAATGTGTAATTGATCCTCCCTAGTATGTAATATATATGTATATCTCTGTATTATCGCGAATGTCCACTCGCATCCTGCTTCCCGAACTGGTCATCTTTTTACTGTCCGAGGTTAATGCACTAGCTTATTAGTTGCACTTTGGGTAACGTGGATCTACTTTTAACTAGGTCCATCGCTACTTTCTTCATGGTTTCGCGTATTATAAAAACCGTTGCTTATGCAGCATGTCGTTTTCCGGAAAAGAATCACCAACCAAAGAAAACATATAAAGAAAACTGGAAGCTCCTTTCCGAATTGAACTTGGTCAAACGAGACAGGTTATTGCAACGATACTAAAATTACACAAACTCTGTAGTGTAGGCTAAAGGAGGAAAAACAAAAGGTATTACGGAAATGTAGGAATCACAATGCAACAAGTAATTTCTTTTATCTGTAATAAATATTTTGCCACTCCAAAGGATGAGCCAGACCAAGAATGAGTCATAGTAGTGACTGCAGTCTTTGTTCTCTTTTGATAGAGCGATAGCACGCATATGTCCTTTCCCTAAATCACTCGCATCAGTCAGATAGTTTCATAGTGTAGAACATGAAAATACTGGACTTGGAAACCGTAGCCTGTAGCCCGAAGCTCAAAAGCAACGAACAATCTGCCTTCAATTTGTGAGTAATCTTATGGAATACCTCTATTCTTCTAGCTAGAGCCATTTGTTATGCTTAAGCTCGGATCATCATTATTGTACGAACTTTTCTACGAAATACTGATATAAGATATTTATGATACGGTGGTGGGTGATAAGAGGCAGTCGGTAAGCTCGATTGCCTTTAGATGGTCGAATGTTAAAATTTCAAGAGTTTCCTCCACGATACCGGATGGTAGACGACACCCGTTTTGTTGTTTGCCTTTGCCTTTGCCTGTGCCTTTGCCTTTGCCTTTGCCTTTGCCTTTGCCTTTGCCTTTGCCTTTGCCTTTGCCGACCGTATTCTGGACACCGTCCTTGCGCATTCAGGTCACCCATATCAGTCTATCTGGGTTAACTAATTGCGATTCCATTTTTTAACGGGCTACATACTATACAGGCTCGTGGTGCTTTCGGAATATGTTAGTGTTGGTGACCTCGGCATTGCTAAATCGACACGAAAAGAAGTACAATGTTACCTCGTCCCGTTTCTTGGACGCGCGTTGCACTTTCGTTAGGTAGAAGCAAGCAAGCCTTCCACGAAGAAGTTTCACGCTGAGAAAAATTAGTGAGGAAGCCCCGCTTCATAATCATAAATAAACGTCCTCCTCTGCCAGTGGAAATGGTGTCAGCCAGATTCCACTGGCAATGAAAGTGAGAAATGGAGAATGATACCTCTGCGCATTACATCTTATATCCCACGTAACCGCCAGATTGAACGACTGGAGGACTTTAGTACGCTCGGCTATTCTAATAACTGTTACTGCATCGATTGGTTAACTTTTAACACTGTCCACCTACTGAAAGCCTCAGTTAAGAAAGAAGAAGTTGTATCTAGTTGGACGAACTTTCCGCACAAGTTATTAGAAATGCATTTGTTTCACTGCAGCTGCTATCATGAAAGCGAAATGTTTGCGCGATCTCAGCGGCTCCGCAGTGTTTTGATTTTCGATCGCGAACTATAAATACAGTTGCTTGTAAGTCCATCCCGCCACACCGCGCCGCGCCGCGCCGCACTGGCTTTGTCCGTGATGGGAGAGCATCGCACGCACTCCTCCTCTTTTTCAACGTGGTGCGATGTGTCGCCCGAATATCCCGCCCAGCCAAAGCGAATTTCAGGCATATCGGATCGCATCGCATCGCCCTCAATAACAAAAATAATTTTATGCAAACGTGTGCGAGGGTGTACATATAACTGATACCGAACGAAATGGGAAAAAGTTAGGCGAGCAGGAGCTACCTGACCTGATTTGGGGCTCGTATGAAGCTGCAGCTCTAGTAACCGTATGGGACTTATAAGTTTTGTCGTTTGCCCTCGAAATAGAGGGTTTGCGCGCCCGGTTCCACAAATCATTTTCATATTCTTCAAATTAGGAAGAATTGTCGCGCCATAGTCGCCCCGATTGACAGTTTGCCAAGTGTGGCCTGCCAGTTGGTGTATTCCGCCAACTAAGAAGTGCCTTTCTCCTCTTTGTTTTCTCGGTTCAATCCACGAAATACGTATTTCAAGGAGATTTAAGCTTATGTTATACATGGAATGTAGTAGAGCGACGCAGGCGGAGTCCGCGGTAGGGATAGGTATGCGATACGTGCTTACATTTCTATTGATAGTAATCAGACAATAATGTGTGTAGACAGCTTGGATTGTTGTCACATGATTAGCAAGAGATGAACTGCTCTCCCACAGATTTTGAGAAGAAATGAGTCGACTGAAATTCGACTGAGTAGACTTGGCCTTGATAAAATATCATAATAAGGATATCATCTATTCGCTTATTGATATTGACCTTGGGAAAATATAGATGCTGCTGATAGGAATCTAGAGATTAAGCCGAGTAAAATTAATCGGCACTACGTTCGAAAGGACGTACGGAGTGCGCGTATTGTATCCGAAATAAGGATCCCCCCCTTGACAATATCGCTGATAAGACACGACAACCATGAAATCTGTTGATTAACCAAGCATTGTTCACCGAGACCACATAAATTTTTCGGGACTAACATTCATCGAGTTGATGGTGTTGATAGAGTTGGACTCGTTGTTTCATGCTGGCAAAGGAGAATTGGGGATGGTTCAATCCTTCGTTGAAAATGTGTGCGGTTGATGAGGAGAAATAGCGAGACGCAAAACTTGAATGGAGCACCAAGTTTTATCGGTTAAGACCAGGCATCGAACGATCGAGCGATCGAGCGATCCATAGATTTTCATAAATTAGCATGAAGAACGTATGTAAAGGATACGACCCTGTCGACCCAGCGTGCACCATGGCGGGGCAGCCGAGTCGAGTCGAGTCGACTCGACTCGAGTCGAGTTGACTCGAGTAGAGTGGTGTCGTGTCGCGTGTCTTGTGTCGTATGTCGTGTGTCGCGTGTCGTGTGCCGTGTGCCGTGTGCCGTGTGCCGTGTGCCGTATCGAGTCGAGTCGAGTCGAGTCGAGGCGAGTCGAGTCGAGTCGAGTCGAGCCCAGAGACAAAGGGACGCATCAAGCAGCTTTCTTGCTATCCGATCCAAATAGAAAGGTTGAGTCGTGTTAGTATCGAGTCGGCGAAACCAGCCTAAATTCCGCTCCTGAATTGTCGACATACCAGACTAGAAAACGTCATATACTCGCGTCTCTCGTGCTCGTCACTCTACAATTGTTAGTATCCTGTGGAAACTTGCGCTGTGCAAAACGCAAAACTTCCAGGCAATATGGCGCGGAAGAACAGGAAGCAATCGCGACTAAATTCTTTCTGCGTTCATCACGACGTATGATCAATCTTCCATTCTTACGGTGACTTGGTTGAAAAATTCTATTTTCGTGATGAAATCATTTAGAATCGATGTTCAAGGCATGCAGGTGCATGCTTAAATTTCAACGCGAATCCGAGAAAGTCTGGCAGTGATTATTTTCTGATTTCGCTCAAGTGTTGAAAGGAAACAGTTGAGAAATATTGCCAGCCAAGGTTAGCAAGGTCGTACTCGTTTGGTACACCTCCTCAAAAATAACTGCGTCTTATGTGCTTCGAATATCCGTATTTGCGGGTACGTTGCACTTTTCACCTTGACAGATTAAGCTTGCACGATTGCCGGCCTGGTTTGAAAACAGTTCTCGCTTTCTCATTCATCTATTGACACATTTCTTGCAAAGAGGCTAGTCAAGTTTGCTCAAGACCAATTCGAATTAACCTCGCAAGTAGAATATCCATATCCATTCCCCCAATCACCATCCTCTGTTTTGCCGACCGCGAGCTTTCCACATCGGTAAAATCATTTTATGGGTCGGCCGGTAGGGTTGCGGTTCTCTCTACTGATTGTCGCTCGCCTAAGCCTTGTCATACACTATATTTCTCCTTTGCGGATTTCCTAATTGAGTTAACTTTATAGTTGCGGGATCCTATCCTTCGCGACATTCAATTTATCCCTAAGGATCATCAAATTCCACCAACAGTTTCTGCTAATTTTCGAATCTGCGAGAATCCGTCAAAGAAACGCACGTCCGCCTCTTCAGAAACCTTACCTGTTAATAATTGGTCCAATGCGTCTTATCAGTGCCTTAGCAATACAGCACTTTTGCTGACCTTAGAGAGCAAAGGTTCAAGCCCGCATTATAGTATATGCATATAGTAGGTAGGAGGTATTGATCATACCTGTTGACCAATCCATTGAGGCTTACAGCTCGTTCTGCACGAGGAGACGGCAAGGATTTAATAGTTGAGTTTGTCGTTATAAGAGTGGAGCGCGAGTTTCTCGGTTGTCGGTTGTCGGTTGTCAGTTGACGGAGGTTCGGCGGATTCGGCCTTGATCTCGAGACATCAGATCGTTCGTACGTATTCCCGTTTCCAGGCTGGCGCCGCGCGGCTACTCGCCTTAACTCTACATTGCGAGGACGCCGAGGAGAGGAGTCCTCGGAACTTGACTGACTATACTTTTACATAACCCACTAGAAAAATCTGTGTGTACCTACGATCCACCCGCTTAGTCGCGTATTCGCTTATTTGGCCAATCCTCGAACCGGCGGTTTTATGTAAAACCAAAGGAAGACAACAACTTCAACCCACCGACATACATTCTATACACACGTCTTATCTTACCTTGCAATCTCACATAATACACAGGTATTCTGTTGGAGATGAACTGTCCCTAGGAACTGCAACTACAATCAAGATGTACAATACATCCATTACCCAATTAAATACTCATTAAACATGAGTACACATGTTTAGCGGATATAGCCACCATAGATGCAGCTGTCCAACAAAAGGCCTGAGGGCTTGAGACATTGAAAGTAGTACATCTATGCACTAATAGTACCATAGTATGGGTTATAGGCAGAGTTTCCGACATATCAGAAACCTGCCAACTAATTTCTTTTTCACGAGTGAATATCCTCGATTCTTGCTTGTCTAGGCTTAGGAGGGAGAGAGCGAGTAAGTCAAGCGCTGGGAATCATTATCATTAGTGGTAGAGTTGGACGATAGAGAGTGCAGGCTCCCTCGCGCTGCCCCGCGGCAGGCAGGGCGATGCTGGCGTCGATTTCGCAGTGATGAGTGGCTGGTTGCTCGATTCTACAGTAGCACCCGTCTCCTCTTATCTCGTCACACGCGCGTTCAACCATCAGTCCTGGCCTGCGACGCGTTCGCGTCCCCGTTCGATCCAAAGAAGCAAGCAATCCTCTTTTTCTCGCACGCGCGGGCGCTCGCCGCAATCAAGCCTCAAGTGAATTCCAACCACGGGAAGTGAGATTAAGAGTGACACATACACGCGCACAGAGAGAGAGAGAGAGAGAGAGAGAGAGAGAGGGGGGGGGGCAGAAATTGGCCTGCAGGTCGCGCGGGCCTTACTCGGGAATTCATATTCCATGCTAAATCAGTCTCAGCCATCACTCTCTTTTTCTCGGCTCGAGCCCGTATGGTTAGAAGGCTCTGCTTACCGCTTACCGACTTCTAATTTCAAGTTCAAGTGGTAGCACCAGTGAAAAGTAAAGGAAGGAGCGTATCCCGTCTCTCTCGTCTCTCTTCTCGCGTTAGCCTGCCAGTCTGCCCGCCACCTGAAATAACGCTGACGTACTACACGCGCGCTGTGAAATCGTGAGTGGGATTCTCACAAGTGGAAAGTCTGATCGCCGCCTGCCCGCCTGCCCGCCCGCCCGCCCGGCCGACGATTCAGGTCTCAGGAAGCAAGCCCAGATCTGTCCTGGCTGACCGTTTTGAGACTCCGCTCCTCGTCCTCACCGATCATCATGAGCCTCGACGTTTTGCCCAATGTGGTACGTGGAGGAAATATCTTGTCAATATCAATAACGAAAATCGTCAGGACACAACTATTTCTCAGTTACGAGAGCGAACAACTTGTCGTTTATCTAGACATCATATCAGACAAGATGGCGGTACAAGCAACTAATTTGCGGCGAATTCTACCAGCAGTCAGTCTTAAAATCGTGAAAAGAATTATTTTACTTGCCACTGCCAGGCGGCTGCTATCTCCTATCGATATTGCCTTCATAAGAAGGTATTCCGATTTTAAAGAAGTGAGATTCTCGCGAGATATCCATCAAATTAAGTCGATACCGTCAGCTACTTCAGAATAACTGTTTTTCTTCTTTCCCTACTTCGCTCAAGTGGAATTTTTCCACCCAAAACCCTACATACTACAGTATGCGCTAGTGGAGAAAATGATGATGAGCCGAGAGCAGCCGCTTTATTTACAATCGGCAATAAACATATTCGACTATCTCTGCGCTCTTGGCTCTCGAGTCACGAGTCTCGGTTGAAAAGCGATAGTCTCGGCACGGCGCTGCGCTGCCACTCATTATCAGCCGTCTTGTTCACACTCATATCGAAGTTTGCTCCGTCTATGCTGGCATCAGAATTGCATCACTATCACTGGAGAAACAGAGACAGATCATCTTGTTCCTCTTTGACTTCATCGACTTTGGAAAGAGGCGCGCGCGAGAAGGAAAGAGAGTGTGAGAGAGAGGGGCGGGGAGGTGAGGCAGACCGGAAAAAGAGAATGTGGCTGGATGAAGAGAGCGGCGCGTCGGAGTGAAGAGTGAGATAGTTGGTATTGATAGTCGGTAGAAAGTATGTATGTGGATGGTAAAGAGGGGGCGAGAGAGAGAGAGAGAGAGAGAGAGAGGGGGGGGGGGGGGGGACTGGTGATGGCCCGACGAACAGATTTGCGTGCACCGCAATCTGGGAGGAATTGCTTGCTTACGTACTAATAGTTAGGTGGTGACGTCAGCCTGGAGTCGGGCTTGGTTTGTTGGAGTGGAGGAAGTTTCTACAAGGAACTTCCTGGGTTGTCTCGTAGAGCCCTATGGCAAAGCGCGTAAATATGTTTTTGCATGCTTTGATCGGAGCTGACGGCGGTGTCGTAGAACGATAGCAAAGCGGACCATTTACTGATAAGTAGACGCTCCCAAGCCAGTCGTACGATAACCTTACAGGCAGAAGAAAAGTCCCGATGACTTTTTGGATGTGGCACGCGGCGCGACGTGACGCGGCGCACGGCATCTGGCACTCTTCCTCCCAAAGAACTCCCTTCCTCTTTCAAGGACAATGATCTGATAACCATTAATAGCTGAACAGTGTACTCTAGGCTATCTCTAGGCAGATTTTCATTAGCAGAATAACGAAACTTAGTTCGGGAATCCTGATGGAACTGCGCCATTGTGTTGACACGCCCGGTTGCCCGATAAACGCAGCCATTTACCTTATACCAGATAATTTAGTCATTCCGGCGCATAGATAAGTTATTCCTTTCTCCACGATAGCAGCACGTTTTTATTCGCCTCTCTTTATTCCGTACGGCATATATGTACATATATTAATAAATGTGCATTCCAAACTTCCCACCAAAATTCGCTAAATTCGGCCATTAGTTGCGCATCTTTCTGCGCGGCCAAAGAGAAATTAGCTCCTGGATGCATTCTAGCAATCTTTACTCAGAATTTACAATACCTCACGAAAAGCATGCATTCCCTAACTCTATAGGAATGGTCTCTCAAAGGAAAGAAAAAGTTCTACATTACGGGCTGTCGGTACAGCACGGCACAGCATAGCAGGGATCGGCACATAACGCCATTCACCGGCTACTCGGCCAACAGATTATTTTGGATAGAGTAGATGGCGATAAGTCCGCAGATATTGCAGTTTCCTGCATTCGATTCAAGTGACGAAGTAAACGCGGAACGGGGAGTGCTATTCTAATGCGACATTAATGAGGATCGTTGGTCGGGATCTTTTTTATGGGAGAACATGTGTAAAGGTTGAGAAAGGCTCTTGGTCGATCTAGACATGCAATCAGGTTCGTTCCTTCGACTGAATCGGATTGGGTTTGACAAATTATAGTAGTCTCGAGATAACAGGCGAGATAAACGCCTTCCAAGTAGTAAAGGTGGTCTCGTGTCACGTCGTTGTCAATGTGTCAGGCTTCACGTCCTGGCAATAACCATCCCAAAATGTAGCTCCGACACGCATGCATACATACACTAGTAGATATCTATGTCCCTATATCATTTCTATCTCCCACTAATCTTGTTTCGATGGAAGAAAAGAATTCTGACTTTGGTAGTCGGAGTGGTTAGTGTATACATATTGCAGCTGGTAGCTGGAACCCTCATCTAATAAAGGGTCAATGTTCGACGCTAGCTTTTTAGGCTGAATTGCAGGCATCGCCCGTTTGAAAGAGGCGTAAACATTGGCTGAACAAGGGCATTCCGACAATTAATTCAGTATTTCCGAAAGATCTTTCTTTGAAAAAGTTGGGCGTCGTAGTTGGGGAGGGTAACTGACAAATGATCGTTAACAGAGGGGGAGGGACCACCTTCGAACCTTGAGAAGGAACTTTTGTCAAATTTCCATAAACACCTTTGGCGGGCTCGATCGCGAGCCAAGTGGTTAGAATAGTTTTGCGTCCGTCTTTAAGGGTCGAGCACGAGGAAATGTTGAGGCAGTGACTAATGGTACTCCAAAGAAAGCGGTGTACGAGAAAGCATCGGCCGGAGAAAGCCAAGGGTCTAGTAAGTACTTCGGCATCAGCTACGAATTTCCATCGCTTTAACGCGCTCCACTTTGCAATCATATTTTCTAGTTTCTCCTGATTCATGTCACCAGACCAAAACGTAGGCCAACTTAGAGAGTTCTACCTTTCGATCAAACTCCATTGTTTTTCCCCAAAGCAAACAGTATACGTTCATTAAGAGCAGTGGTATTGCTATTTATGTATGATTAGCCGGTAATTATGATGACGAGCCAGGCATTGCTAGCCAAGTCTACCGATGTCCGAGGGACACAATGATGCACGCGCCACATTCGAGATATTATCGTGTTGTCGGTGTCTCTTTCCGTCAATCGGCCGTCTATCTAACTTGTACGACCCTGCGACCTCACTCTCTAGTCTTGAGATACCTCGTGGCACCGCCACCGCCACCGCCACCGCCACCGCCACTAGCCCCTCAAGCCTTTACCTTACCCCTTACCCTCACCACCGCCTATTTCACCCGTCAACTATATCCGGTTCGTTAATATTTTTCTTCCTTGACACCACTTGCCCCAAACTTATACCCAATCATTTCACTCTCATACATAAATAAGTACATCTCCATACCTAAGTAGCTCTCTGGTTGGCAAGCAAAAAGCTCTAGAAACCCTTGTGTCTCTAACATGTAACTACACCTTCGTACCAAGCTACAAAATCAACAAGCACGGCCAGAGCATTTATGTTCGAAACTTCGCCAGTTCGATTCGGGGGTGGCGGGCTCTAACTACCTAAGTACATACATACCTTGGTATCGCGATCCAATATCTGTAGAGTCGAAAAATTGCACCGATCCGCTGCAACGTAGCCGCCATTCAATCGCCCGATCTCAATGATTTAGTTATTTATCCACTATAGTCAGTGGTACCAATCGCTTGAAAGAAATGGAAATCTTTCAGGAATAGTAACTATAGTCGGCAAGAAGAAAATGCCCCGGATGCTCGGGCATGCGTCAACATAAATGAGAATTCTACCTATAAACATTTGAGAGGGGGCTATCTGATTTATTATGGCGTCGACGGTGATACGGGCCAGCGGAAGAAAGAAGCTAAGGACGAGCACGATTCAATGGTATTACAATCGTTCCGAATGCAGTTGCCATATTGTATACTATTGGAGGAAATAGTAACCGCTCGAGAGAGGCGCCTCGGCTGTCTCCCAGGGGATTGTTTCTTGGATGTTCTATTCCTTTTTTGTCGATTCTCCTGTAGGTGTTCCTTTTGAGGGAAGCGAGTCGGGGACTAAAGGGATCCGCGGCGGGGCGCGGCGCGGCGCGGCGTGTGAACTATCTCTGAAAATATTTTGACGTCCGGCAAGATCCCCGCGTGATCGATGCCCGCTCCCCAGAGATTACATCGTGAATTGCACTTTCCTCCTGCACTGCTTGAGGCCTGCGCCTCCTCATTTCTCCCTCTGCCATACTACCGCACCCCCCCCCCTCTCTCTCTCTCTCTCTCTCTCTCTCTCTCTCTCTCTCTCTCTCTCTGTCCTCCAATGTACGTAAGAACATTGAATTCTCTGGCAAAGACTACTCATCCCGACTTTATGCGACACAAGCATCTGCTTCTAGCACTCCTCGATCCCGCGAGATCAAACATCCGTTTTTTTCTCTGATCTATCGAAAGATTGACAGGCACAGTTTCCACTGTCACAATGAGAGTTTGCGTTAATCGATACCACCAATTTGACTGGCTTCCAGTAGCCTGAAAGTGAACTTTGATATCGTAGGCTATTTTAGTTCCTGTAATGAAATCGGCAGATAATTATCACGTGAAAGAGGAATTTTTTCCTTCACCTTGGGTGCGTGCAATATCTGCATCTGGACATACGTATGTTTTCATATGTAGTAGTCGGCGATATTATTAACGGGAATCGTGTCTGTAAAAGTGAAGGTACGCGCGCATTGATAGGCGTACAGAGGCGAGGCCACCAACAATTACTACTTTCGATAAGAGTCTTTTTCTCTCTCGTTTTTTTCCTTTCATCCTTTCTTTTTTGGGATAGCACACGCAGTGATTAGTCGGTCAGCTCGGCCAGCGGTCGAGCTTATTTGCACTAATGGCGTCCATCGTGAAGTGGCCAGAGAGCGAGAGCTCAGGACCGGTTCTCCTCCACGCGTAATTATAAGGTATACCTATGTATGTATAACGAACCAATCGCAATGGCTGGTGAAAAAACCTCCCTGAAACTGCGGGCTCTGCTCCACTCTCAGCGCCATTTCGCACGCAAAGCACAGCACACACACTCCGCTTGAGAAAATGGAAACTTGTTCCCTCCGTTCCGCTTTATTTCTTGATCGCGGCCTGATCGCGGCCTGATCGCGGCCTGATCGCGGCCTGATCGCAGCACTCAAAGGTGGTATGGAGAGGGGAGGGTTGCTGAGAGGGAGAAAGCTCAGGGAGAAAGAGTGCTTGCAGACAGAGAGCTACGCCCCTCGCTGGCTGTAGCTGTGGGGTGAACGATCCTGGCGCGACATCCGCCCGTTTCCGCAGGGCGCAGGCAGGCTTTGCGCGCACCACGTGCCGCGTCGCACCGCGTCGCACCGCGTCGCACCGCGCCATCCCCTTGCCCTTAGCCTTACCGTTAGCACTTCCTAAGATAAAAAGTGTTATTCAAGCTTAGAAATGAATGGCGGATCTTACATTAAATACGTACACTAGATAGACAGTATATTAAAAGGCTCGAGAAACGAGTAGGTCACCTTAGGGCTGGGAGCTTTTTCGTGCTGCTAGAATAAAAGGGTTGCCGTGGTATGGCGTGAGCGAGGAAAGATTATCATCAAAGGATATACGATAAATTAGTTTCCCTCGTTACGTGCTAGTGGCAAAGGACGGCAGAAAGCCGCGTGCATATTTTTTCTTCGCCAAGTTAATACACCCCCCCTCAAACGACCTTTCCCTTCGGCGAGCTGGAAAAGATGCCTGGCCATTACTTAGACGAGAAATACCATCATTGATCGCCGCGCCGGGCGGCCGAGAACGAAAGTCCTACCCTCATTTCGGTTCTCTGTAAAAAGGATTCTTTTCGGCAACATTTGCTAATACATACTGTGTTCCTCTTGAAGCTCAGATATTTTGTTCCAAGTAATTGTATCAGTGATACGCAGGAAGGCTGGCTGACTTGTGCGAATTGAAGAATCTTCTTTTAACGAACGGACGGGCGCGTTGTGCTCCGCTAGTGGAGTGATCGGAGCTCACCGAGACAGGCGTCCCCTAGGATACGCTTCCTCCCTGGTTGTTCCTTCTCTTCCCCGCTCCTTCCCGACCTCCAATCGCGCAGGATCATTAATCAAATTCCCCTTTTAGCCGCGCCACCTCCCTTTCCCCCTCTCTTTTCTCCCCTTCGAACTCCGCATCTCGCTCACGCCGCCGTCTTTCTCTTTATTTCCCCGCCCGGATCAAGTGGAACCGCCGTAGCGGCGGCAGCACCGACGGCGGCCATTACTCTGCCGTTCTCTGCGTGCACGACGCACTAATTAAAACCAGGAAATTAATGCTCTACCTTCGGGCCTACTTTCTCGATTGGTCGTGTTCACCCTCGAGCTCGACTTAGTCCTCCCTCGAATCAGCTCGTACCTCCTAGAAAAAGTGCTGACTTTCGAACACGCTGCCATACTTGGCTATCTACTTGCATACTTGCATACCTCTACTATACTCATCACCTAGCTATGTATCTAATGTGTGTCTATGGCTATACCGGCAAAAGCATCGGCACTGCGGCTAGCAACGCTCTCTGGATAATGGCGATCATTTCTTTCGATAGATTAGATAAGGTGCGTTAAAAGGAAAGGCTTCTCGGCTGGGGGGGATGGGCAGGATAGGCGTGACCCTTGGGACCCATTAGCGGTCAGTCTCCCTCTCGGTCCACCGCAAAATGTCCAAGCCAGTTGTAAATGCGCGAATACTAAGTAATTTATGAACGTCAGTCGGAGGATCTGCTTGCGGGATGACATTCGCCACGGTCTCTTCCTTTTATTTACCGCGCAGTCATTACTTTACAAGCGTCCCAGAAAGGACCCCAAGTGAGATGCGCTCTCGTCTTTCTTCAATGTGCCACGCCGCACCGCGTCGCACCTCACACTTTTCACATTTCTATAGGCAACAATCATCTCGTCGCTCTTCTTCGTAGCACAGTACCTCTTCCTCTTCCTCTTCCTCTTCCTCTTCCTCTTCCTCTTTCTCTTTCTCCTTCTCCGCCTTCTCTTCTTCTTCTTCTTCTTCTTCTCGGTCTTCTTAATATTGATAGGACACAGTGCTGTCTGTACCCTCCTAGAGCCCAATTCATTCCTCCATCGAGCAGTTTACTCCACAAGTTCATCTAGAGGCCTTCTCTAGTTGACAAGTTCTTTCTCCTACGCTGACTCGCAATAAAGTCAGGATGTGTAGATACAAAATTGAGAGAAACTTTCGTCTGAAATCCACAAGAGATGTATTAGGATAGGTACTATTGGGCCAGTGGCAGTGGTGATAAAGTTGAGTAATTTCTAATTGTAAGGGGTACACGAGCAAGTTATCGATGTATTCCGGCTTGAGGGGGAAAGGGTGGCGTGAAAATTGGACGTGGTCGGTAATGCCTGGTCCACCTAACGGTAGAACGACCATTAGGCCTATTTGTCGTTCGCTCGGAGTCAGGTACGGCCCATTCCGACAGGTTCACTGCCTCGTCGTCGTGTCGCACCCTTTGCCCGCAAGAAGATTCACGCGACAAATGCTTTTGGAAGAAGAAAGGTCGGGCTGGCGTTATGCCATAATGAGATTACCGATAAATTTCTAAGGGTTACTTATTACCAACGGGCCACCATGCCGAATCTCTTTATGGCTCTCTTCAGCTTCTTCCTCGAGATATACATAGTATGTACTTACTTACTTAGGTACATATGTATGTATGAATGTTCCTCGGCGTTTTCTAGTAGAAATTAATCAATCGGTACGCATACTCGTCTTCCCACTTGAGCAAAGTATCAATAGAATTTCCCAAGTTTTTACGGAGGAGTGCGCTCCCGAGGTCCCATTCACTCTTGATCCCGCGCTGACATTACAATTATCAGCTCGAGGGCCTAAAGCGGAGAGAGAGAGAGAGAGAGAGAGAGAGAGAGAGAGAGAGAGAGAGAGAGAGAGAGAGAGAGAGAGAGAGAGAGAGAGAGAGAGAGAGAGAGAGAAGCAAGTTCGAGCTGGAGGTCGCTATTAAGTATGATCGAAAGTAATTACATTATGATGGTAGTGCGTGATCGACATTTACTGACAATGAGTGGAAGCGTGTAGTCATCGCTCTTGGAGTACCGGAGAAGCCTACCGAACCTAGAGTAGCCAGCTAGAGTAATGCGATCGCCGTTCCCTCACGCACCTGTTATTTCCGCAAAAGACGGGGAAACAATGGAGCTAAGGGCTTGATTTTTCTGCCAATCGGATGATCTGCCCAGAGATGAGTGGCGAAACCCGAATGTGGAATTAGGTCGGCGGAAGCGGCGGGTATCGTATGCATCTACTACGTACATGCACGTCGTACCGTGGTATCGCCGTATGTATGTATGAGTGCGTGTGTGTGTGTGTATGTGGCTAAGCTAAGGCTAACTTATTGCTAGCAGCGCGACACGTCTCTGCCCGCTCGAGTCCGGCGAGATCGAGCCCGTTAGATAAAGCTGAGTCGGCGATTACCAGACCATCGCGTGTAATTGCTGATCCTCCGATACACCTTCTTCTTTTGCCGCTCTTCTTCCTTCCTTCTTTGTTTCGCCCCGCACCTTTCTCTCTTCTTTATCTCTTGCTCCTATCGAGTTTCTCGGCCAGGCTTCATCGCACACCGCGGCCATTTCAATCGCTGTTCTCCCATTCGAAGCTTCGGCAACAATTCAAACTCATTTATATACATAGATATTGTTCGATGCTGCAACTGCGGATGCAAGTAGTCCACCAATTGGGCTTCGTTTAGATTTCAAGTTGCAAACTCACTTCTATATGTACTTTGAATTTTCAAGATCGGAACTTATTGTTAGAAAGAGCCGGCAGCCAAGCGATTTTGGTCTTGCAACATGGTGAGTGTAGGCAGCGGTGGAGAGTTAATCGAATGAAACTTAGAGTGCTTGATATCGCCCGGCCCGGGGAAAGGAGAGTGACGGTGGGAGAGGGAGGCAGAAAGATGAAACGATCAAGTAAGCACGGCACAGGGGCGCATCTGTGGGCGCGGCGGATACCCCGCTGTGTCGAGGGCATCATGGCCGACATGCTCCCCCATCCCATGCACACCCACGCTTCGGCCCCTTCCTCCTCCTCCTCCTCCTCCTCCTCCTCCTCCTCCTCCTCGTCTCCGTTTCCTTACCGCGAAGATTTCTTTCCATTACGAATCAATACATAGCTAGGAAGGGGTGGGTGTGTGTCTGTGCGTGTATGAAGGAGAAGCGGGGGGCAGCTGAGAGATGTCTCTTGGTCTTACAATTAGAGTTCTTCTGGCCGGAGACATGCCTTTGGCTGTTAATAGGCGAAGTGAAAATTGCTATTCGCAAATGTCAGGATTATTAATGCCAAAATGAGGATTGGCCGACCGTTTCCGCATAGCTCTTATAATGTTTGTCTCCTTTGGCGAAGAGAAGCTGGCCGCGCTGCGCCAGTCGCCGGTCGCCGGTCGCCGGTCGCCGGTAATCAGAGAAATGCGGCAGGCAGCAGCTTGGTAAAGATGCTGAGAAATGCAGCCGTCGAGGTGACAGCAGGTCCAGCAAGAGCTTGCGGAGTGCGCGAAGCAGGCCAGCAGTGGCAAATTGTCACGGTTGTCCGGTAGAAGGAAATCGGCTAGTCTAATCGTTTCCTCATTCAATTATCCATTCAGTGCCGCATCGGACTCTCTAGCTCGGGAGATTTTTGAGGGGAAGGGTAACGAGGCTGGCGACTTGATGCTCATATCCAACTGATGTCCCGGCTTCTGGCTAGCTCGACAATCGAATGTTTTCTCGATGGTAAAACGGCTGTCTTGTGTCGCACGATTACACAGGCTGGCAGGACTTTGCTAGTCATTTAATCCACGATCCCGCTCTATTGCGCGCAGCCCATCCAATTCCGTCGACATTCCACGAACGCTGAGACGTTGGATGTTTTTATTTGCGGAAGTCTGCCTGAGATATCACTGGGTCTGACAAGTAATTAGAGCCAACCCTTTCATGTATAATTGGTACGAGTCACGCATACATTGAGATAGATTAATAGAGGGGGGTGGGGGGCAATTGCAAGAGAGCGTTAGGATTAGCGAGGAAAATGTGTAGATTGGTTAACAAGGGCGACTAGGAGGCCGGGTAAGATTGGCTCAATTAAAAAGGTTCTCGAGTGCGGCAGAGTCGGGCGGGCCATGCATACTGTAGTATGTATGTATGTAGTGAGGACTGGGGCCGTGGCTGAAGCCATCTGGCTCGATAATTGTGCTCCGTCATGTGATTGGTCCCTTCTCCCAGCTTCTTTCTTCGACCTCCTCCGTTTCGAGATGCATCGATACTCTCGGGCCATCGTTAATCATGCACTTTTGTACACACTAGTCGATGGGACTCCCTGCGAGGGACATCTCGGTGCGGTAACAAAAATGGACGCTCGACATCGGCCCTTCGACAGAGAGGGGCCTTCCAGAGGGAGAGAGGGAGAGAGGGCGAGAGGGCGAGAGAGGGGGCATGAATCTCTTCTTCTCGGCGGAGCGAGCTCGATCGGCCTATCGAGGCCAGCACCTTATTAACTTATATCAAATGCGGAGAATGCAGCGTAACGCATCCCCGATGAAAGCTGTAATTGCCATGTCGGGAAGCCCTTGTAATGCCACTTTAGTGACACTTTAGCCGATCCACCGGGCCGTATCTTAGTCTGGCATTCTTCAATAGCTAAGGAGTAGTACGTAGACGTCGAGAAAAAGGCGTTTCACTCGCCGCGAGTTTGAGATTGTGCAAACAAATCAGTTTGCAAAAGATCCGAAAGCGTGTCGCATTGGGATGATTACTGTCTGTCCAACGAGGGAAACGAGTGACATCAGCAAATTTTTTTCCCAATTATTTAAATGGCGTTTACCCTGAAAACGCTAAACGTTAAAGACAACTGAATTCACCGACTGATCCGCTCGCTAGTTCGGTCTGATAAACGGCCATCCAATTTCTGTTTTGCAGGATATGGACTTGATCGAGGTGCTTTGGAAGCAGGATGTCGACCTCGGCTTCACCTTGGTCGAGCCAACTGCCACAACAAAAAAGCCGTCTACTTCCGAGAAGGAAGCGACAGCCGATGACATTGAAAAGTTGAAAACTTTGGAAGCCATCAATGCTACCAATGAAAAGGTAAGAGAAATCCAGTTCTATCTCTCCCTATCGTGCGTCGAACTCTTTCTGCTTTCGCGCGTCTCACAGGCCCCAAAGGGAAACGTCTTCATCTCCTTCATCTCTATTGGAATCGGCGGTTTAGCCGCGGCCTAGGCCGCGCCGCCGAGACTGCAACTTCCATCCAACCACGTTCTAACAATAATCACTCTCTTCAAAAATGGTGCTGGTAATTGGAGCGTCTTCTGCTCCAGTGAGTAATACGTATCTAGAAGATCTAGAAGAAGGATGAATGACGGGCGGTGGGGGGGATTTGATCTCATTAATAGTTGCTCGGCTGCGGGGAATATCGCGAGAGGTAAACGATCCGTGTCGATAGATCGATATCAGTTGGTCAAGTCGACGGTAAGGCATCAAACAAAGGTGACGCCACTCGCTCGTCTAACAATGGAATTCGGCACTCGGGGTGGCTATCTCTTTACAATCTGTTAAGGCAATCTGTTAAGGCATACCGCATACCGCATACCGCCTTCTACCTTCAGCTTCATAGTGCTCGCTCGAGGACCCTTCCCAGTGAGCGGCGGCGGCTCTCTAATAGTTATTTTACCGCCTAGATGGTTGGTATCTAATATCTACATACATACATCCATATGTTTGGTCGGTCGAGCGAAGCTTCAAAGGTGCAAGTACAAAAAAATCGGCCCAACCCTTTCCAATTCTACGATTATTAAGTTTTGCTTGTCACTCTTCTATCCGAGTATACCACTTTCCTAATGCACCGAATGCTCTTCATCGAGTCAGTTATTCAAACTCCTGCACTTTCCATGCACTTTCCATGCACTTGAAATGATTTTTCTGTGGCGGCTTGTTTCGCTGGATGGTCTCGCTGGATGGTCTCGCGGTACATTCAAGTATCGAGAAGATGCGAGTAGAGTCGAGTTTGAGTCGTGTCGAGCCGAGCCCTGGCGCGGCAGAGGGCGAGGAGAGCTCATCCATAGGATGCTCACCGGGAATGACGTTGCATCGACGTTCTGGGCGGGTAGCCCATCAGACTTCTCGACGTTCTTTCCCCTCGTTTCTCTCTTCACTCCCTCCGTCGTCCTGGTCTGCCTTCCTGCCTGCCTGCCTGCCCGCCTGCCTGCCTGCCTGCCTGCCTGCCTGCCTGCCTGCCTGCCTGTCTTCTTGCCCTTGTGCATTTCGTGGTGGCTTTCTTCTTCTTACGCAGACGCATCGGTAGTCACTGTTTCTTCTTTCTTTACCCACACCACACACCGCTATCTGGTTGCTCGGTCTCTTGGATTCTTCTTCCGAGAGATCGAAGAAGCATTGTTCCTGAAGGTACCAGCTTTGTCGGAGCATGCCGCCGCCGCCGCTGTCGCCGCCACCGCGCCCTCTTCCTTCGAGTGTTCATTCAGCAATACTATGTATGTAGAAGAGGCTCGCGATCCCTCGTTCGGACAGTTGGCCAACTGATTGGAACAAAAAAGCGCGCACTCCTTGTCGACAGGCATTCTCCCCTCATCCCATTGAAACTTTGTATTTACTCTTTTAATGTCTATCCATTGTCGCGTCAATTCTCTCTTTCTCTCTGAGTCGAGTCGCGCTATGATAACTCCTGTACATAAGTAAGTAAGTACGTATCCTGGGATAGGCGAACGTTAGTAAAATCCCGTTAATCGGTGAAAAATGGGCGGCTCATTTACAGGAATAAGTTGATCCCAAGAGTGGTTCGCCCCGATCATAAAACAATCGAGTCAAGCAGTTGTCCAACGTGACTGGCACGAATTCTTAATTCCCCGGCCCCGGCCCCGGCCCCGGCCTCGGCCTCGGCCCCGGCCAGGCGCTGCCCGCCGTCAGATTCAAACGATCCTTGCCCACCGTGGCGACTGCTTCCATTAGAAGGATTCGCTTTTGCGAATTGCGCCACCCTCACTCGTTCTCTTGCAAAAGAAGCTGCCCGTCTCCTAAATCGAAGCGGAGATTCCTTCAATTCCGTAGTTTCCCATTGGCTGCAATGTTCCTCGCTTTTGGATTGTGGCGCTGCTGGTGCGCTAAAAGCAGAGGATGAAAATGGATGATAGAGGAGCCTTCGGAGGGCTCGTGAAGGACCGCGGGACACGAGGGCTTAGATTTGATCCCCTCGTACCCGGATGATGGGGAAGGCAAGGCCAAGGCAAGGAACGGCCACCCTCGCCAAGTGTATTGATAAAAGCAGAGCGGAAAGCAGAGCGACCGGCGTTCATTTGTTCCTGGGATATGCAATCGCCAGGGTTTTGGAGGGTTTGCTGAAATGATAGATGTCTACAGCATCCCATCCCTCCCAGTCCTGAGCTGGAGAGCCGGTTGGTCTTGGAAAGCAGAACTGAGAGACAGCAGGGGAGCTTGACAAGAGAGGCGGCTGATGGAGGGATAGGGAAGTGGGATGGGATGGGATGGGATGGGATGGAATGGGATGGAATGGGATGGGCATAAGCGGGGCGAGGGAGCGAGAGATTGGAGCATCCTGGCTGGGGGATCCCGAGGGTTGTATTGATGGTCCTGGAAATTGAAAACGCGCACGTGGAACCCAAGTGGGTTTGGCTTCTCTACTCCACTGCCATGACTACCACCGATTGTTTCCGCCAGATGAAATTTCCAGGCAAAATGGCGCGCACTCCGGCGCCCCATCATTTCATCCTGACACCGATCTAGCCTGTCTGCCTGCCTGCTGCTATCATAAATAGTTATACATAGATTGTCGGTTGGACGTTCGAGCGAGAGAGACTGCCTTTAATAAAAATGGAAGCTCCAAAGAAAAGGCAGACCGCAAAGGGTAGTTGAGGAAAGAGAAAAGATGGCAGGTTGCGAATGCAGTGCGGAATGGTGACTAGCAAGAAATGACTGGTCGGCTGGCTTCAATAGCAGGCTTGACGGTCACCGCGCGGCGCGGCGCGGCGCGGCGCGGCGCGGCGGAGCATTGATTTCATATTTATTGGTAGGGATCGCCACGGCTTGTGCCTTCGATCGACAGATCGGTTACGATGCTTGACGACCCGGTCATTCGCAGCCAGTCGCAACAGTTCGGAAAGCTTAATTGAGAGCTATGCCGGCGATGTCAGTCGATATTGTTGACAGGACCTCCATTCTCGGATCTTCCTCTCGACGCGGCTCTTTTAAAGAACTTAAATAGTCACGGATTCGTCGAACTCTGCCTCCGGATTCAATAGGAAATGCAGCTCTGGAGGCCATCTTTCCTCCGACAGGCTAATGCTGCTCTAGTCCTCGCTAATTATTCCGAAAAGCCTAGGATCCCTTTGATAGGAGTACGATGGAAGGGTGATGATCGGTCGATGGAGAGAAAAAGATGCGTGAAAGGGTGAGCGGAGAATAGATCGAACTTTGTATTCATGAGCCGCAGTGGCCAAGTAACGCAGCTCTCGAGAAAACGATACATCATACCGAGTGAAAAAGAGAGTGAAGCGAAGCAGCAGCGCCAGGAGCAGCAGTGGCCACGGCCCACAGCCCCGCTGCTAGGGGATGAAAAGGGGGAAAAAGATGGGAGGCGAGTGTAAAAGCGAGATGGATGCGGAGAAAGAGGGTAGAAAGCGGTCCTAGTGGTTGGCTGGCTACTATCAGAGGCTTGCTATGATTAATGATCGGCTACAATGCTGTTTTCATTAAACTCATTTCACTGCTGGCCGTATAACAGACGCGGGGTCGGTATGGCCGCCGCCGCCGCCGCAGCCGCCGCCGGCATGGCTGCCAGCGTGCTCCGCTTCGACCGGGGCTCAGGCTTTTCGTCTCTCCTCTCTTCTTCTCGCATTGCCAGTCTTTTCGCCCCCACCCCACCTCCCTTTTCACCTTGCCAGTAGGAAGCGTTGATTAAGACGTCTCTATGATCGCCGACCTTGGCCGCTTCGAATGCCATCCCGATTGAATTCAACCATTGTTAAGAAAGCGCCTCCCTCGAAATCCTTCGATTGTCCGAATTGAGCAAGCCTCTTGATTCCTCGTGGAAATCTCTCCTTTCCCCCTGACAATGTCTACGTTGGCCCGTCCAATGACAGATCACCCAGCTATTTTCTAGTTCAAGTATTTACACTCTACCCGGATATATGTATTTATTTATTCACCTAGTATTGTTGGCTCGCAAAAATTTCACTCTTGAATCATTCAGACACACATGTCGAATTCTTTTTTGGCTTCGGCCGGCATCAGTCTTGATAAAAGATAATAGCCGCTCCTATTAGTCGGTTGTATTCATAGAGGAAAATACAACATGTAGCGAACTTTCAAACTGGTTTCTTTCCAATCGATCGCCAAGGCGAGTTTTAACGAGAAAAGTAATTATTTTCAGGAGCAGCCAAAGGAGCCGGAACCACAGGAGGAGGATCCTTGGGCTGGACTTCCTTACACAGTCGACTTGGAGACTGGTGAGTGAAACCCTCTTCTATTTATTGCTCTACTCCAGATTGGTCTTCTGCCTAGAAAGGCAGGGAAATGACTCCAATGATACCCTATCTTTCTATGAAATAGTTGGAATTAATTCGGCAGCTATGCAGTAAGTACTTGGATGTGAATGAGTAGAGTAGTCGAAAGGTAGTCGAAGGGTAGTCGAAAGAAAAGGCCGACTAATGGCGTCACTACTTCTTACATTACATAATGCACTTATCCCACCAACGAGCTCGACGCTCCTTCTCCAGGCGAGCCTCTAATTAAGGAGTCAATCATCAAATACTATCGTCATGCTCTACATACACATGTAGATACTTAGCTATCTATGTGCATAGAATGTAAGTATGTCTCTCTGCATCGGCTTAAAACGAGCTAGCTGCGAAATACATCTGGCTCTCGTATGCGGAGCGTGTCGAATTAATAGGCGCGCCAATTTCTACATGCGTACCACTTGGAAAGGTTGACTCGGTAGCTGGCTTCGTTTTCAGCTGGCCGCACCTTTCCTCCCTATAATTACGATAAACACGATAGACACGAACGCACCCGGCCGGACCACCGGTCACACTAAAATCCTACCTAGTGATCAACCTAGCGATACTAGTACTATCTAACTAAGGCTATCTAGCTACCAGTATGTACACTTGCCAGTACCTCTATGTTACTCTAGATAGTATGTATCTACTTAGGTAACTCATACCTTTTACCTCAACGCCTAATACACCCAGCCACCCTCCCGCCTCTCTATCTTATTATTATTCATTAAAAGCACATACGTATCTAGAAATCTCCACTCTGGCGGAAACTGGCAATGTTGAGGGAACGGAGCTGAAAAAGTGAGGACCGAGGAGAGACTTTGAGATATTGTAGAGCAGGTTCTCGGTCGTCGGTCGTCGGTCGTCGGTCGTCGGTCGTCGGTCGTCGGGCATCGGTGCTCCGTTCCTCGAGGCTGGGAGTGGCTTGAGGAACGCCCTCGTCGACTTCTCTTCTCCTTTCTGGCACGGGTTCCGCAGGGCGCCGCGAGCCGCGAGCCGCGGGCCGCTCGCCCTTCCTTCCTATCCCTGTCCCTAATCCCCCACTCTTCCCAACTTAAGGTTTAATTACCTGCCGCGAGAGAGGAAAGCACGCAAGGCGAGCAAGCCCTCTCGCCGCGTCCACTCCTGCCCGTTACAGAGATCTCTTTGGAGGGTCTACGCTTTTAGATTCTACGCTGACTAGTCTCACGCATCCTGTATCTCAGTTAAATAGATAGCTAGACCAACCACTGCCACCCACATACATGTAGATACATACGTGCTATGTATTTGCTTTCCAGTAATTAGGCGACCAGCCCGATGAGAAAGTAGCCTGGCCGGGTCGGGGGGTCTGGTTCGGAGCATCTGGTAAACTTGGATAGATAGATCAAATTTTGTGTTTATGTGCTTTGAAAAAAGGGAAAAGGAAAAAGGAAAAAGGAAAAAGTGTATATGTATACATAGGCTGTGCTTGATAGGTTGCGACTAGTAAATCGTTTAGCTGCTAATATTGCATAGCATAGCATGGGTTGGAGAGGACAAGTTTCTTCATTCTCGGTCTACATATCGCCGGGAGCGTCGGGAGCGTCGGGAGCGTCGGGAGCGTCGGGAGCGCCGGGAGTAATTAACTAATTCGAGGGAGTAGTAATAAGTTGATGTTAGCGGTGAAGGAAGTAAGCAGAGCAGCCGAGCTCTCATTACGTAGCTATCTCGTTGCCGATCGATCGTGTCTATTCGACTGGACTCGAGTCGACGCCGACGTACGGCATTGTGTGATTAATGAATCGCCGGACATAAGAAAGCAGAGAGAAGGGGAGAATAGTTCGGTGCGGCGCGGCGCGGCGCGGCGCGGCGCCGCTATTCCACGAGATTTCTCGCAGGTAAAGCCAATAAGCAATGCAGGAGGAGAGTTGAGGCCGAAATACATTTCACCTAAAAATGCTAAATTCAGAATACCTCCTTCTCTCTTGGACTTGTTAGTGGCCTATTAGAAATAGCCGGTGTTGGATGGATTGTTGAGGATAGTTGATACGGATCGCGATCTACATAGATAGATAGAGAGATGTGTATGTATGTAGATGAGTGGGTAGTGTGTGGAGGGTGGCAAAGGCCGTATTGGTGAAAAGACAGGCGGGGCGAAAGGAAGGGAAAGAGGAGCATGCCAGAGTGGTATAACGCTCTGCCTCTGCCTGATCTCTCCTGGCGCTTGTACCAATTTGACGAAGCATGATGGATTACATGCTGGCGCTGATGTAAAAAACCTATATCCACGGAATAAATTATCATAACACTGCGCGCCGCGCTCCAACTTTTCTCTCAGCACTATACGTATAAGCCTATCTTTAATTGCTAGATTTATTAGTGATAATTGTTGCTGAATTAAAGGGGGAGAGTAGTGATAAGTAGTTAGTTGTGGATGGTGCCTGAGAGGGTGATCCTCGTCGTTGGCAAGTCCGAAAGGTGTTCTAGTTTCAGGCAGCTTCCTTGTCAAGTTTTGGATCTTGGGGAGGGAAGGGAGGACCTCGAAGCATCTGAGAGCAAAAATGTTCCTCGGCGATAAAGATCGGAGAGCGGACTAAGAGAAGTAATTGGCGAATATTGTTACTGGTATAGTAAGAGACGTAAGAGTATACATATCTATACATAGTATTTAGACATAGATCTGTGTAAGGTCATTGTCCAAGTGATGGCACGTTGGTAGTGGCGGTAGGCGCGAGAGATCGATTCCACGTTTCGAAGAGGAAGGAACGAGAGGCTCGTTCGCGGGGCTCGCATTGAAAACGTGTAATGGGCGTTCGACTGCGGCGACTCCGCCTTCGTTGGCAGACTCGAGCTTATCTGCGAGTCGGCCAACTAATCGAATAAACCAGAGAGAAGGAGAGAATGAAGGCCCCTGCAAGCGGCGGCAGGGGCGGCAGCGGCGACGGCGGCGGGAGGAGGCGGGCAAGCGGTTGATATCGAGCGGATACGATACAATAGTGGAGAAATTAAGAATATCGATTGACTGCAGTAGTAATAGTAAGGATAGGAGGATAGGAGGATAGGCGGCAGGAGGCAGGCAGGCCGCAGTCGCGTTGCCATTCAGCGGACGCAACATCTGAAATTCTGGAGGAAGCAGAACGCAACCTGGTAGTGATACGCATGTCTCCCGGAGAACAAAGGAAATGGAAACCTCTGGAATGTCGTCGCTGCCAAATCGATCGGATCGAGCCGCGGCCAATTAACGCAGTTAAGGTTTCCATGCTAGGAGTGTTGATGATGCATTATTCCTTTTCATTTGTCGTTGGTAAGTTTGAAGGGGTTACGCTTTCTTCTCAGCGCAATAGCGGAGAGTGTGGAAAATCAGGTTTGTCAGGGAGATCAGTTCGATTGAAAGAGTAGCGACGATCAGAAAAATGTCAAGCATTACTGATTCTCACCAATTCACAGCCAGTTCCGGCTTTGTTCAACGGCTTTATTCACCGGCTTTATTCGCCGGCTTTGTGCGACAAAGAAAAATCATTGAAGCAGCAGGCACTGCTCCGATGAGAGGCTTACTTTATTGCTGCAAGAATGATTGAATGCTATGAAAATTCGTGGAGGCCGCGATAGGAGAGAGAAATGTGGAAAGTAGGAGAAGCTGGTTGACGCGTGAGACGCGTGGAACGCATGCGTGCGTAGAACAGAAGTTGGTGAACATCTGGTAGGCGAGGTGCGCGGGCGACAGCCCATCCATGCGTGGAGAACTCGGGAGTCGAGAACAATCTCCTGAAGGGACGATATATCCGGAAGCATGGCCGCATCCGCCATTTCTCTAAAAGACCGCTCCTCAACCCCAACGATTCCACCGCACACGCATCACGTACATACATACATATATGTATGTATGTATGTACTTATCTTTCTCTGCTATTATCTATGAATTACTCAACAACTCAATCACCAACTTAGCCTACGACTTACCTCATCTAGCTTTTTTTCACTGATCTCTCCTTTCCATCCCTCGAAACACATCCTCAAGAGAGAATAGCAGCCAGGAGAATCGGCGGGCGAGTGGAATTTGCCGCACTTTGGAGAGTGGTACTCATTTCCGTGTCGATTCGCCACGGGCTTGCTCGGCAAGAGGGAAAAAATAATATCGGAGTGTGGGGCTCGGTGCGTAGCAACAGCCTTGACTAATTCTAGCCCAAGTGGCTTTACAATTGGAAACGGACCCTTCGAACCATCGAACCTCCAACGGCTCTATGCCCATGAGACTTAGATCGCAATGCCAATCAATTATTCGGAAAGCTCCCCTTCAAAGTAGCCAAGCCCTTCTCATATCTTCTCTTGGATGTTTACTTGGATGTACACTCATTGTCAGTGAATATCGGGTGGAGCAAGCAAGTAACTCTAAGTGCATCTAAGTGAGTAGATTAGGTGGGAGCGTGAGTTTGTTCGAGTGGGAAGATTGCAGTGTTTTATTCGTTGGAATCCGGGAGAAAGGCAGCAATTTTTCCGAGTACGGCTCCCGGGAGAGAATCAATATTTGGAACCGTGCGTGTTCCGCCATGTTACATGAGCTATTCCATCGGGTACGAGGCCGTGAGGGTCGAAGCTCGAAGCTCGAAGCTCGAAGCTCGAAGCTCGAAAGAGGGCTTGGTTCAAGGGATAAAAGGGCGAGGAGCAGGCGGGCAGGCGGGCAGGGGGGCAGGGATTGGGGTGAGAACAGGGTGAGAACAGGGTGAGAACAGGGTGAGAAGAGGGAGACCGGCCCCGTGTGCCCTGCACGCGGGGGGTTAGAGGGATACTCGGAGGTATGACTTGCCACATTCACCCCACGTATGTATGTATCTATAGTATAACACGGGCACGCACCATTACTCATATCGTGGCTCGTTGCATGCCAAGGATTCGGGACCGCGAGCCAGCAGCCCTTCCACTTCCAGGAAACTCGCACGATAGAAAAATATATCGCAACAATAGCAACCACCCACTTCCATTAGAATCAACTACTAGAGAAAATGTTGAACCCTCGTGGGACAGGATTTTCGGCCATTTTAATTCCTATATCTAGAACTGGTGGAATTTAAGAAGAAAACGAAAAGTAATGAACGAGATTAAGTTAATGAATGAGTATTGAGTAGCGGAGTTGATATCTTAATAGTTGGTAGCCTGAAGTCAAGCATATTCTCTGGTTAATACGCCTCTTTTTTAGTTACTCGAGTATGTAGAGTCTCCAGAATGTAAAGACTGAAGGTGGTAGAACTGATTAAAGGATGAAGATAAAATTGGTATTAGAAGAAGGTATTGGCGGGCGAGGTGTATGAGGACTGTTGGGAATAGTGATGAGAAATGAAGTTGGATCGCATGCTCTTGGTCTTGGTCCCTTTTTCCTTTTTCCTTTTTAGTATTTGGTGCGAGCGGAAGCTCCGTGCCGCGAAGGATAGAGTCAGGCTTGTCTAGGGATCCTGGCGGGCCTGAGGAGCCTATAGCGGCTGTAGGCGGTCCAGGCCTCGTACCCGCTCGCCCCGTCGTTACCTGCTCCGCCGGATTATCCTGCTACGATTTTCGTGCTTTTTTGCAAATCATCTTCCTTCTTCTGGCGGCAATTCGTGTCTGAAAAGTGGTCGATTGGGCTGCTGACTGGTGATCGACTTGGTGTCGACCTCTCGGCTCCACCAAACCTGCACAAAGACCACGCTACTCCTATTGAAAAACTTCACTAGCATTTCATTAGAAGGCTCTGTCAGCTGTGGCACGATTCTTACTGCTTTCCAATGCTGAGGAGGAATTCGGAACCAGTAAGAATTTTCCAAGCTTTTTTCCAAGGTTGTTTGGTCTTTGGCCTCGAAACATATGATACTCGAGGACATCGTTCCCTACAACCCATTGTCAGCTGAAATTATCCTCGATACTAGTCGAGTCATTTAGATGTCACGTCTCTCCTATCACGTTTCTAACGAATGAAAGCAGTGTAAAAATAGAAAAGAATGGAAAGCCAAACATTAAATAAAGAAG
Source organism: Ectemnius cavifrons (assembly GCA_964023945.1). Taxonomy (NCBI): domain Eukaryota; kingdom Metazoa; phylum Arthropoda; class Insecta; order Hymenoptera; family Crabronidae; genus Ectemnius; species Ectemnius cavifrons. The sequence continues at coordinate 125,157 of OZ030375.1, forward strand.
CTGCTATGGTAGGAGGTAGGAGTCTCCACTGTCGGGTTCTCGGTACGGATTCTGTTGGTTTAGGATAGATATGTATCGCTCGCTCCTAGTTGGTTAAGGTCAGCCTGTCAGATCAAGTACCATTAGCCCTTTCTAGACACTCTCTCGAGTCGACCGCCAACCTGTCATTATTGCATCAAACTAAGCTTGGTCGATGAATTCTCGGGAGAAAAGCAGTACTTCAATCACTTGAATGTCTGAAAAGCCCTCATACCTTTAAAGGGCAGATACATACACATATCCTTCTATTTGCTAGAAATTGGGAAGACACAGTAGCTAGAGGCACGCAAACTATGGATTGGAATGGCTACTCTCAGGTTTCTAGCTTGGTGTCGGTACGGTTTGCCATGATGCTTAAATCGAAAGGATTGTTCCAGAACTTGGTAGTGCATTTTTTCGGAGCAGTTTATCTCGAATCTCGAATCTCGAATCTCGAATCTCGAATCTCGAATCTCGAATCTCGAATCTCGGGGGGTGAGCTGAAGGGCAAGCTGTTGGACTGGCGACCAACATAATAAGAGTTGCGAATCTGAGTGATTCGATAAAGGATTTCGGATGAAGCCCCCCCAAAAAAATACACAGTGTACATAGATAGTATACTGTCCGAAAGGAGAACGGCTCGCGTAGAAAATGTAATCCTCGACAGAAAAGTGGTGTATGCGCAAAGGCGCTATGACGAATAACAGCCTCACGCATCTCCATGAAGGCAGATTAACCGGTACAATAATTACCAAGTTTACTCTTAGAGAAGTCTGATTAATAAAATTGATAACAGGGTCGGCGTTACTAAGGACCTTGGTCAGATTCGAGGGGTACACGGCTCCGGAAGTAAGGCGACTTCTTCGGAAGTCGGCAGGAGAAAAATGTACGCTCTAAGGATGACTGGGCTATTGGCACTCGGTGTCGGTAGTCGGACTCGTGCCCATCGAAAAGTGCAAGCTATACACATACATAGAGCCGAAGAGCGAACACGTCATACTATGAGGTGGCAACAATCCCCATTGACGGCCGACTCTCGAGATCCAGAATGACTCTGATGGCTGTATGATCGTTTAACCCGTTTTTCACCACCTTCCAGAATCGTTCGCTCATTTTCGGTCACTTTTTCCAACGGCTTGGGACCAGCATATCAAAATAGAAGTATGAGGGAGTTGGTAAAGCAAAACTGTCCTCCTCCAAATGCCAACTGCTGAGCTTGATAGCCGCTAATTCGCCAATTCACTGCCAATTTCTCACTCATCGAGCGTTAACCAACCATGAGACATTATTCTTCGGAATTTCCAATAAAAAGAAGAATTTCAATTGAAGCTGATTCTCTGAGCAAGGCGTCCCCAAATGGACGACGATAGTACATAATAATTTCTTTATTTGGTCGTCCAGTGGAGCATATCGTGACTGATTTACAAATTAGTGGAGGGCCTCTTCTCGAAAAGCGATCTCTGCATGTCCATTTCGCACGCCGCAGCCGTGCCAATTGCTTGTGTCGCATAACCGCGCTTGGTTCAACTGGATCGCATTATTCGGCAGCATATCCCGAAAACTAGAGATAGCCGGTCGTCAGGTCGAGCAAAACTCGCGTTACACGGTTTCTCGTCCTCGGCGAAAAGCAGAAGTTGATGGTTCATGCAAGTTCTACCACTAGTACAAATACCTACCATATCTTCTCTCGAGATTTGCCTCTTAAATTATCTACCATTAATATTATGCTTTAGTTCTCCGAGGGTGATCCTCCTAGTTTCTTCAAGTTGAACCTGTAGAACCTCGGACTTATCGAGCACTGCAATACAACTCTTTCGATAGGCCAGCTTAGACCTGGTGCAGAGTGATTTGCAGTTATCGGCTAATAAATCAGCAGCCCCGCACCGTGAAGCACTCAGAATCCGATTTGTATTTCTTTGGCGTCGGTCCGCTCAACCGGATATTTTGAAACACACCGCCACCGGATAAACACCAGATACTCCATACTTCCAACATTCTTCTCCGCTGGTTAATGTATGTACATATTCGCATCACAAAAGCGCTCCAACAGCCCTAGCTTTTTCAAGGAAGTATCGCTGTCTGGTCCGGCTTACTTTCGCCCCCTCCTTTATTTTCATCTTCCTTCCTTTCCCCTTCCAATCCTCTAGTATCATTGAAAAGGGAACACATTTCTTCTCTGAAGGAATCGGATTTTTCTCAGGGGAAACGAGTGTCGGTGGTGGTGATGATGGTGGCGGCAGCAAGATGGTAAGTTTAAAGCGACACGGGACAAGGCACAACGCCTAGGAGGCGATCTCGAATGAATGCCGAATGAGAGTGATGACACCGGGATAAAGGGTATCAACGGAGGAAAATATTTGACAGGATTTAGATGGGATCTTAACAGCAGCAGTGGTTAACAACCTCTATCGTCCAATGTGGCCAAGTTACTTGCTGTGAATGCAAGAATTCCTAGTCACTGCGAGACTACAGTGCATATCATTTTTCCACCCCAATACGCACAAGAAACATTATCCGCGGCTTCAATATGGTTCCCCGAAACATCAGTATACGGAAAATAGAGATGACGGTGTGGGGATAGGCAGGACTAGATCAGACGAATCTAAGAGCTCGCACGCGCGCCATCAAAGTTACAACCAAGAGTGTTATTCGGGGGTTGAGTACATAGAAAGGAGAGGGCGAAAGTTTAGATGGGCAATATCTGAGAGGTGAGGAAACGCGAGACTTGCCTGCCAAGGGAAGGCGGACATCAGTGATCACTATTTTTCGGAGGAAGCGGATGACTGGCGGCAATGTCCTGCCGGGATCCGGGATCCGGGATCCGGGATGTACCCCTGGCAATCGGGCAATCGGGCAATCAGGATAGCTCTCTCGGGAAGGTTAACATTAACGGTGGTAAACCTGATCAAGCATCGGGCTATACTATACTCCCTACTCCCTACTCCCTACTCCCTGCTTCTTCCACCCTGCTCCCTGCTCCCTGCTCCCTGCTCCCTACTCCCGGGGCTCCCAGTGGGAGCCGGAGAATGGCATTATGGGTAGAGAGGCCCACCTTCTCCTCTCTCCTTCCCCTCTCACTCTCTTGAAGGCTCGCGCATTGTCTGGCAGCCATATTGGTGTACCAGCCAACCCCGATGTGATTGGTCCGTTTTTTAACGGGGAACCTGGTACCCCAGCACAATAGCCGGCTTGGTCTCGGTTGGGCAATGCCGGAGCATGCGATAGACTATCAGTCGACTCCACGCTGTGCCTCGTTCCAAGCCATCCCGGAGTCTAACTCGCCCGGGCAGCGGCTGTCCTTGCCACTCCAATCTTCCTTGTTGCGATCGAAAAGGTACCAGAAGATCCATCCCATACTCTCCTCGCCTCTCCTCGCCTCTCCTCGCCTCTCCTCTCCTCTCCTCTCCTCTCCTATTCTCTGTGGTACAGGCTACCTTTGACCCAGTTCGACCGTCATCCAGACCAGAATCAGCAGCAGGATACAGCTGCTCCCCTCTTCGAGAGGCGGTGCATTGCGCCCTTAATGGGCAGGCATTACGCTCTCATAGTGATCATTTGAAAAACTCATTTCGCCCGGGAATAAATGGCCCTAGGAAGCATCATGGCTTAGCCCTTGGAGCTCCACCATGTTGGATAATCATTAAAGGTGTCATGTGGTTGAGGAGTGTCGAGACAGTTATTGAATAGTTTGGTGATTCTTGTGGGTGTAATCCCTGAGAGACTGTGTTCTGTGAGCTGTTTGTGCTTCGCCACATTGGATTACACGTTGCGTGAAGCAGCACTTGGCTAAGGTATGTTGGCAGTAGTAGATGAAGAATTGCGTCGACACACAGTCAACTAGCAAGCGAAAATGTAGACTTTCATTTGAATGAACAAGTTCAACTCTATGAAAGTAGAATAAGGATATTGGGAAATGCTTTGATATCCTCGCTTCTTGATCAAATTAGTGGAACGTTCGATTCATAAGGTAACAGTTTGCCTAGAAATACCACGACAAACAAGTTAATTGAACAATATTTCTGGCGCGATCAAAAGAGACCGAGTTTTTTCGAAGAAAGCCTGTCAAATCTAGGATCTGGAATTGCTTTTATACCGCGAGATTGCCCGTGCCGCCGGGACGCGACGCGACGCGACGCGACGAGTTGGAGTTGGAGTTGGAGAGCATCACCAGCGTCAATCTGATGCGCAGTGCTGTAGATGTACTTCTGTCAAAGGGGTCTCGATCGAGTCTCCTGCAGGAAGGAGAATTAATGATCGACCTGGCAGTTAAAGGTTATCTGGTGACCGGTTGGTTTGGTGACTTGGCCGAGAAGGTAGTTAGTGTACCTACTTAGATTGACAGTGACCCGCAGAGAGTGAGATGTCGAAGCTTTCCGCCGCACTGCCACCCTTCAATAGGTTCCGGCTGGATATATTTGTCAGAGGGGCAGGAGAATGGTCAGAATGAATCGAAGAATAACGTGCAATCCTCTTTGAGCGTGTGTCCTGTTTCGTGCGGAGATGAGGGGTGGCAGTGGTTGCGATTAGTGAAGGAAAAGTCAAGCCAAGCGAATAGAAGCCCGAAGCTCGGAGGTGTGCCGCTGTTCGAAGAGTTTTGCCGCGTAATGCCGGAATTATTATCCGCGGCGCGCGTGCAGCTTAGGCCGGAAAGCTTCGGGAGAAAAGAAAATGGTCGTTAGGCGCGTGAACTTAGCGAAATGTGAGAAATGATCTGTCGACGTGTCGACGCAGTACCGTGACCGTGGAAAAGAAAGAGCCCCTCTCGCCCCTCTCGCCCCTCTCGCGTGTTCTCAAGTTGAAAGAAGCCAACGAGTCGAGGAATCGTGGGGGAAGAAAGAAAGAAAGAAAGAAAGAAAGAAAGAAAGAAAGAATCAAGGGCCCACGTCCCATTATTTCGATGCATCGTCATCGCACAAGTTCTCTATTCCAACGCTTCAATCTTAGAACAGGCTGCCCCCCCTAGATAGAATAGCTCGCAATCCGATGCCAGGCCAGGCCACTCTTCGCTCTATTAGTCCTTGATATCATAGCGCGTTGCGCATCACTATCCTATGAAACCTATCAATTACATCCAAGCATATTAGCGACTCAATAAGATTAGGGAGAATGATTTCTCAAGTCGTCCACCGCTAACTTGGTTGATCTTTAAGCGTTCAATTTGAATTCCCGCTATAAAGCGCCAGTGAATTTCAGCTAGTGTAAAAGACAATGCGTAATTGTGAGAAGAAGGCGGACGAGTGTGTCGGGTTCCTTTAAATTAGAGGCAACCATTATCGTGCGGTCAGCCGCACATCTCGGCCAGACAATGGCGTCCAGCACTCGTTAATGTAATAGGCATCCGAGTGGCTGAAAAGGCCGAAAGATGCGCTGTTCCTTCAATGTTGAGAAGGCATCGGAGAGTCAGGCAGCCAGCACCAAAATCCTCTCCTTTTGCCAGGCAGGTTCTTTTTCTCAAGAGAACCGACGGGGATGGCTACGACGACCCTCTTGAACCAAATGCGGCTCTCCCAGGAATGATTATTTTATGAGATTATTATCTCTAATAACATCGTTCATCGAGAGAAAGAGAGAGATAGAGAAAAGGAAGAGGCGGTCCTGTTCTGCCCCCGAACTTTTCCACAAGCCCTTTGGGCTTTGGCGCCGAAGTTTATTTTTTCACCGCTTGAAAATCTGAAAGGTGCCGTTCTATGTAAGAAAAAACTTACCTTCCAAAGTCGGGAGTCGGCCACATTCTTTGATCGATTGGCTCCTCTCGATACCTACCCAAAATGGGCTGTCCAAGTACGTTTCTCTGGCATCGGACAATTTTTCTTCATATTTCCCGCAAAACGTGCTCTTGTTGCACAATTGCACAATTACTCTTAAGAGTGATCTGCAACAGCCCACGCAAGGATTTGTTCCGATTAGTTTGAAAGACAAGGATTAATTTGAAGTTGTAGGTGGGATGGCTAAATAGGTATGCATACATTGCATACTACATATACGTATCTATGTATTGTAGTATGTGAGTATGTAGATAAGTAAATGGCTAGCTATGGTATATGGTCAAACTATACTATGTATCTAAGTAAGCAAGTACTTACTTATGTACTTATTACTAGTAAGTAGATAGAAAGGAGGATATAATAGGATAGGATAGGGTAGGATAGGATAGGATAGGATAGGATAGGATAGGATAGGATAGGATAGGATAGGATAGGATAGGATAGGATAGGAGGACGGTCGGGAGTGGAGGGAGGAGGAGGTGAGGTCTGCGATGCGGTGCTGTGTGGAGTAGCCGGAGTTCGGAGCGTGCGTAAGGGATGAAGTAGTAGGGTAGCTATGGGAACGTGCGATTGGCCGTAGGGCGGGTTCACTCGGGGCTTGTTCAGACCAGCAGGTGGATCTTCAACAACACCCCTTTGTCCCTCAATTAGTTACGTTTTTTCTCGCGTCCCTCCCACCTCCGAAAATTTTACCTGTTCTCTGCTCGGCCCAGTCAGTTTCCGAGTGGCGTGCGCGTAGTCCGCTAGGCGCGATTCCCACTTTTCCTCCAGTCATATTAACTTTCTCGTGTTTTCGTGAAGGGAGGACGCGTCGCCTTTTATTGATCCTTGATTTCATCGTGTATCCTCAGTCTCTACCGACGGATTAGTAGTTGAGTGCCCGACAAGTGTCACATGAGAAATGTGCATGCTAAATGAAGAAGAGGGAGAGAGTGCACACTTTTCATTGCAAACCTGATCTGATATTGGAGAGCCGCGCATATTAGGATCGCTCTGGTGCAAACAGAGTCAAGATAAAGTGCGTGCTCTAGTATCATATTGCACAGGAAAGATCCAGGTAATTTGAAGAACATTATAATGCCAAACTGCTGGTTCCCTTTCTGCTGCTCTACTTGTCGAACTACAAGGAGAGAAGGACAGGGATTCAATTCCAATTTGATAGACAGTCACTGTCATCGCTAGACTCTTATAATATTTAACGCGCAATCAATCCAAAGGGGGACGCGCCGCGCCGTGCGCTGCGCGCCGGTACGTCCATCATTTCTGACGTCGACAGACTATTGCAATTTCCACTTCCTGGTGATGTGCAGTGTTAAAGTTGAAGAATAGTGCAATCGGCAATCACTGGGCCACCTTTGCTTGTAGCTGTTGTTGTGGTACATAAGTATGTACTTGTCTCTCTCCCTCACCTCTCTAGTACCGTTCGGTGAACACTCGATCACGCAAAGCTGCTTGACTCGGTGAATCTTTCAAGAGCCGTGACAAATATCTACAATTTAGACTAATGGCCAGCTTTCTGCAGAGCTGTCGTGGATTACCGGCCTAGTAGTTTACTATTCGCTGCATCCGGTTACCAGTTGGAGGAGTGCGTATTTCTTAATCATTTAATGGATGCAACTTGTCTGTTACCAGGTGAATACATCTTGAACTCAGCGAGTCAAAGCGGAAGTAGAAGCAGCTCGGTCGGGGAGGACGAGCAACTTCTTGGCGAGGCATCGCTCAACTTGGGCAATCACCCATTGGCAGGATTAACCAATGATTCTTTGGGCCTGACGGAGACCTTGGGCCTCGAGAATGATTTTGCTTCGGAATTACTGGGCGGTGGCCTCTTAGGCAGCGCCAGTGTCGAGGGCCTCCTCAGCAACGACACCCTTGGCCTTCCCGACGGATTCAACCTCGAGGAAGCGCTTCAACTTGTTGGCCTCGATGAGGCTCAACCCGAGGTAAAGCCCATTCCTATCCTCTCTCGAAAATCCCTTTGAGCTCACACCCTCCCAATTATGCTACCCAACCTTCTCCACTGTTTATCTTATACTCCTTCTTCTTGGAACGATTAGAACTTTTGAGTTGACAGTGAGTATAAGTCTAGTCCTAGACAAATGCACTGCCAAAGTTAGGGGAGCAGCGCTCTTCCAAACCTAACCCGGCCCGAGGTGACCCGAGAACTTGGCGGCTTAATTGAACTGCTCTCATCATTCAACTAGGAGTCGAAGCCGGAAGTGAAGAAGAAGAAAGAGGAAACTGGTGAGGAGGAGCAGGAGGAAGAAAGGGGAGAAAAGGAGAAGGAGGAGGAGGAGAAGAAGGAGGAGGAGGAGGAGGAGGAGGAGGAGGAGGAGGAGGAGGAGGAGGCGCAGGAGGTGGAGGAGGTGGAGGAGGAGGAGGAGGAGCAGGCCGCGAGTGCAAAAGTTGAGGGGAGCACTGCTGCGGATTCGAGCAGTGTCGAGCTCGCCAAGTCATCCAGGTGCGAGGACCCCGAAACCGGCGACATGATTCACACGCCGCAATTCCATCATCCCCATCATCCACACCACCGCTCATTCCAGGTATGCGCACTCTCTTCTCTTTTTTATTCTATAGTACGCCTACCTTGGTGAATTTGTATTATTTATCGAGAATGTTTGATGAGACGAGAGATAACTGTTTCCTTTCGTACGTATTGTGCATTCTTGAAATAGCCGGGCTGCTGCTGCTGCTGCTGCTGCTGCTGCTGCTGCTGCGTTCCTGGCTGTTGTATTACAGGATGGAAAATCGCGTGGAGCATACGTATACTACATATCTATCTTTTCTACCTTACCTTTTTTTTGGTTTACGGAAACACCTTTTTGCTGGAATACTTGACAACATCAACGCCGATGAAATAATAGATAAGTAAGAGGTGTGCCGATTCCAAAGGCTTCTCTGTAATATGAGAAAAGTACTTTGCATCGAGATTTCGTGAAAGTCTTTCCATATCAGGGCAAAGTTCGATCGAATTTCGCCTCGGCAGACTGAGCTAAAGGAGCGAAATAGTCCTTTTGTCCGCCGTTCGTTCGTGATGCAACGAGTTCCTTCCTGCGGAGCTAGTATACCACCGCCAATGAGGTGTAAGCTGTCCCTTCCACGAGGATAGACTTGCTACCAGCACAATGTTGTACTCCTGCCGAGATCCTTTCCATCACTCAAACAGTACACGAGCTTCCAGCCAGGATACGCACAACTCGCTTCTTTCCGCAAGCCTCAAAAGGACTCGAACCCTTCGAGTTCCGCAGCCAAAACCCGATCCGCACTCACCGCAATCTGGCCAGTTCAGCATCTTTAATCTATGAGAGGCTCGGTGCTTTCTGACTGTGACAAGTTTTGAGTGGATAACTGACTGAACACTGATTGTCGTTCGCACATGAAACGATTCTTCCAACGGAAGATGTCGAACGAATGTTCACGAGATAAGCTGGACCGTCGAGTACTACGTATAGCTTGAAAATAGCATCAAGTGTCATATTAGTGTGTGTGTGTGTGTGATGATAATTAAACGAGAGACAGATGAACGAAGTGCAGCAATACTTACAATTCGTGAAGCCGCATCCAGAAAGTATCGATCAGCAGTGCCGATCAAACACAGAATGTTGGAGTTTCATCGTGGAAGAAGGTCTTTTCCAGGTACGGGCTTGGATGGATTTCTCTAATGTTGAAGGTGCAAATCTTCATGAGTTATGTACTTGCCTCGGGGATATGGAAAACGGAAAACGTAAAGCGGGAAAGGGAAACTCTCTATTTGTATACAAAATAATTTTCTCTCCCGCAATGGGATGGCTAATGACTGAGACTGGCTGGACTCGAACCATTTTGAGATGTGAAAATTACTCGGATTTAACGTGATGTGAAGGGGCGCGTGCCTGTAAGCCGAGGATACAGACAGGATCGCGGGACGACCTTGATGGTTCGTCCGACTGGGTTGGGCTGGCCTGGCCTGGCCTGGGACGTGTGTCTAAGGCCGCGATTACGTTGGAGAAGAAGTAATAGCCGGTGGAGGAGAGGCCGGTTCAATGCGTAATGAGCATGCGAAATTAATAGATGCCCCGGGAGTTGGTTGGCGAGGAGGTGCTCCAGTGCGAACGCGAAAAGGGATTCAAGTATTGTGGGAAGGATTGCGTAAGGACGGAAGGAGAGAGCAATAGGATGTCACCGCTCGGGAACCCTGTTATTTTTCGACCTTTTCTCTCTCTCTCTCTCCCCCCCCCCTACCTCTGCCTACCTCTCTCTCGCCCTCTCTCCCTCGCGCAACTCTCCTATTAACACTGACCCCGGTCACCTCTAATTGCTAGCTGCTGCCGCCTACCAACGTATGTAGACGAACCACGTAATCCGAAGCGCTACTCTGTGCCAAAGAAGTTTTTTTCACAGTCACTCGAGAAGAATCACGACATTTCAAGTGGAACCTTGAACGCTACGGCCCTCATTTACGTATCGATCAACTTAGGATTAGCTGTAGAAATACGAGCGTTAGAGAAATGCAGAGGCAGAGGTTGAGGCAGGTACATAATGGACGGGCAGGTACTTACTTTGCTGGCTTTCCCTCCAAAAAGCGTCCAACTCATGGCCAAGAGACTAAAAGCAGGCTCGAGTGATAGCAGTTTTGACAGGAAAAGGCCTTCTAGATACTTAGCCTTGTAATTAAGCAGGCAATCCCCACCGGTTTGCTCCAGGATTATCGTTGGTCGACCACTGGTTACCCTTTATGCACCGACCACCCTCAAAAGCGACAGAGTTCTCAATTTGTCGTCTGTCCACCGAGCATTTCCGCAAAACCCAATCTGTTCGGACCGTGACGCCACGCCCTACTTAAAGGAATCGTCGGAGCTGCTCCCCTCGTCTCATAGTGTTAAAACAGTCATAACTAGAGATACCTCTTCGTTAGCGCTATCTTTCATTTGTTCGGTACATGTCTGATAATTAACATCCTATAGCATTGGATGAAGTGTTTGTACTGGTACACATATCAGAGGGAACTAAATCTTTTAGTTTCGAGGAGTACATAAGTTAAAATGGTGGAACCAGTCGAACTACTTGTTGTCAATGGGCAGTGTGCACTATAAACTGTACGAAGCTACGGGGGATGGAGTATAGAATAGAGATGAACGGGGCGGGATCCTCGAAGGATGCACGGCCGTAAGGAATCCCCGGGAGGAGAGTGCGAGCGTGTGACCTTTGGCATGACTGACGCGTACTTGTTTGTCTCTTTGGATGAAGATTCGCCGGAGCATGAGGTAGTAGCAGAGCAGGCTGTTTGCCCTGCCACTTGGATATTTGCTTAGAGCCTTGAGCGCCGCGAAGGGCCCTCCAAGTATCCTTGGACTTCCCATAATATTTACACGTAACATCCAGCTACGAATCGACTAGCAGCAGCACCCGCGACGGAAAGGATCCCCCCAGTAGAGACAGGGATGAGGTAGAGAGATGATGTGAGATAAAGAGGAGACGCCTGGAGAACGAGATCGTGAGAGAGGTCGATCCTTGGATTCCTAGCCACGGAATCCTCGGAGGAAGTCAGCAAGAAAAATCAAGGCCAGCATTCAAGAACTAACGCGAGAGACCGGTGGGGGGGGGGGTATCGTACATACTAAATGCAACTATTGATATATATATATATATATATATATATATAATTATTAACAAATCATAGAGAGTATGGAGTTACTTGTCCAAAGAAGGTGGTTATAAAATAATGTGGCTGTTTGCACCAACGGCAATGCACTCAGAGGAAATTTCAGTTTTTAGTAATATACACAGCTGGAAGTAAGTTGACAAGTAAGAGGGTAGTAGTAGGAGCGCGAGCAATTTTCAGGAAGACTTAAGAAACGCGGCGGGGCGTCAGAAGTCGTTCCGTTCCATGGAGATTCCATGCAGCTGTTGGACTTATGCACTGTGAAATGCATAATGCGCGTCGGTGCCTACTGTCTTCCAGACATCTTGTGCGCCTTTCTATCCTCGTACAATCGCACATCACTTGACTGCTCAAACAAAAAGTCTAATATTCGATTTTTTGCCCTGTTAATCGAATAAAGAGTGTATGAAGCGGAACCATTTTCCAGCACATATGCGGGCGCTCGGTATGAAAGTCCAAAATATTAGAGGCCGCATAAAGTTGGTAGGGCGGTTCAAACGGAGGGTCGAATCGGTATGCATCAATATTTTGATTCACAACTTTTCCGTCACAAAGGATTAATTTACTCACAGTCACGTAGAAAAACAGGCCCAATATGACGCGGTGGAAAGCCGAATAAGTGATCGAGGATCAAAATGACCTGACAAGTTAAGTTAAACATCCTTGGCGCATTAATGTTAAAGCTCCTCCTCCACGATTGCCCTCTCTCTCTCTCTCTCTCTCTCTCTCTCTCTCTCTCTCTCTCTCTCTCTCTCTCTCTCTCTCTCTCTCTCTCTCTCTCTCTCTCTCTCTCTCTCTCTCTCTCTCTCTCTCTCTCTCTCTCTCTCTCTCTCTCTCTCTCTCTCTCTCTCTCTCTCTCTCTCTTTTACCATCTCCTCTCTAATCGAAAACCTACTTGATTGCCTTACCAAGCAGATAAATATTATTACAAGAACGTTCAGCGATTCAGAAAATAAATGATGTCGCCTCCCGAAGTAAAAGGGCCAATTCAGTTCAAGATTTATCGGGTATAAAATATGAAATTTCTCAAGAAACGAAGGCTGGCTATATAAAAACTTAGGCCCAACTTAACTATCTGAAAGGAATGGTACAGCTAGGGAGTAGTTACGCTAATTTGCGAAGAGGGATTGTGTGTGTCTGTGAGAGAGTGATAGGGGTGGGGGGGGGGGGGGGGGGAGAAAGCAGGCGTAAGTCCTCGACAGCTCGTTTCAAACATCTGCTTGCTCGGAGATATCTCTGGTGGCAGGTTTGCAGATTCATAGGACTCGCGCCAGCTTGGAGGTGAGATCGTGCACCTCGACCATGAGATACCACTGTGTACAGATAGTCCAACAAGCAAACTCCTCTCTTATGTTATGACGCTACATAAATCATAAGCGCCGGTAGCCGTGGAATGCATACAACATTCGTTCGAACTATGAGGTTCTACGCACCTGGAAGTTCATCTTGACGAGCTGCCTCGATTCACAATCAGGCCCTATATGGCCATAATAGTTCAATGCTCCTTTATTTCCGCCATCTTTTCTCAAGCCCTATTATCCAAGTTTGCGTAACACCAATGAGACTATTGAAAAGGATTAATGGGTAAAATATCTAGTTCGCTTTCGCGATTGTGTGTGTGTATATGTGACAAGGTAACTCAAGAGAAAGTACGTACTAATCTGAGGATGTCGCATGGTGCGCATGGTGCGCATGGTGCATCTACTTCTTCATAAGTAATACACGAATAAGTCATGGCGAGTGGTACACCGGCTGAACGAGACACGAATGCTCGCAGTGGCAGTATCAGTGAAAAATCTAAGAAGACGAAGAACATAATGCTAGATACCCAAGTGTCATTAGAAAGAGGACATCTCGCTCAGAAAGAAAAGTGTTTCGTCCTACATTTCGAGGCCTAGAGCAAGCAAGCAGATGCGCTGACAAGCGAGAATCTCGCGCGTCAAAGGCGTCGCGTCGCACGCACGACAGATTGCACCGAGCGGCATGGCTGTGCGGTCCATCCTGTCTGATTGATGCACAGAGCAACAATCCCGCTTCCCTATTCATCTTCTTCTTGCACTGGCCGCACATTAGCGACAATACTTGTCCGAGCAGACTGTGTGCCGGTCCGTGCACTTGGATACGTGCATGCCCATGAAGCAACGTGGACCACACCAACTACTACTGCACTTACGCTCCAAGGGAACTTCAGCTCTCGTTCTTCCAACCAAATCTTGTGAAATTTGTACTTCGAAATTTTGACTTTGGCACCGGCAACATTAAAAGACTCCAATACGCAATGGGGACAATTGGTGCTAATTGTCGTTACAACTGTTACCTTGAAAACTGTCAAACATAGGCAGTTTTTTTTCAAATAGTTTTTTCTGCTTTGATCAACTGTACTATAATTGATTCTGAATGAACTACGAGGGTTCCTGGTGACTGAGACCGCGTTCCAGAGTGGTGTCGCAGAAGATTCGAGTGGTAGACGATACGCTGGAATCATTAATATTATCTCTCTTGCTGGTTCTTAAGCTAGGGACAACACCTACGTGAACAGCGGGGCTTCTCGGTCCCGTAGAATTCACGTATCTGTTCGATTGACATTTGACAGCTAGGATGGCAGCGGGATTCCACGGAGTCTCGACAGAATCGATAATCTAAAGATAACATAATTGCTGACTAGACAGGAATCCTTCTTGTTCCTCCACCACTTGGTCCAGATGACTAAAAATTTCCTCCTATGTTTAAATATATGCATTGGAAAGATAATTGTTTTCCTTATACTAGAGTATACACAGAGATGATGAATGTATCTTGATGTTAGACAAGTTGTACATAATTGATGTATGATTTCCTTCAGGGGCGCATGCCATTCATGCGTGCAATGAGCATGGAGCAGCGGTGGCAGGACTTGGCATCCCTTTTGAGTTTACCTGGCGCACCAGACCATTTCGCACATCCTGCTCATCCCGGCTACCCAGGACACGGCATAAGTCACAGCCATTATGAGGCACAACGTAATGTTCTGCTTCATAATGCCACATTGGCACCGCCGGTCGGTGATCTGAATTCGACTGGCCCTTACCATAATGTCGGTTAGTATTCGACATGTCGAAACATTGATAGTATTCATGTTGGTCCCATTTGGAACGTAGCTGTAGTTTCTAATTTGAAGAGGAAACTGCTATTATCTTGGCATTAATAGTTTGAGAAAATTTCATTGCTTGAACTAATCCGCTCATTACTACAGGTGGGTCGTCGAACTTGGGCTCAGCGGTGGCAACTTCCATGAATTTGACGAACAGTAGTGAACCAATGGGTGCGGATAGTGGAGCAACATACAAATCGGAACCGAATGATATGATGTACTATCATAATCCAAGCTCGGAACCTATGAATCAAACTACAGACGGTTTCCTATCTTCGCTATTGAACGATGAGGATTTACACTTAATGGATATGGCAATGAATGATGGTGAGTCTTTGAATAATTTGAAATCGATTTTCTGAAATTATGCTTCAGATTCTGGATAAAGAACGACTGACCTGGGCACAAGATCACTGCTAGATTAAAGTAACACGCACGTGTCTTCGAAGGCTTTTATTTTATAAAATCGCATCGTATGAAGTAAACTAGTCTTTTTATACCTTAACAAAAAATAGCGTGGAACTCGGCCTTATCATCTAATATTTGAATGGAACTGAAGTTGAAGGGATATCATGTACATACAAAACGATAGATATCCCACTCACACACTCAAATCAAGCACTCTCTCTCTTTCACTCATTATTACCCCCCCCCCACACACACACACACGCACACGCGCACACACACACACACACCATTTGTCTCTACTTCTCTGGTCATAAGCGGAGTAAACAAAATGGTTTTGTTATCTTATAAATTATAAAAAAAACAGAAAACAGTATTATATTATGACACAATCAAAAGTAAGAAAAAAAAACGAAAAACTATCGACTGCAACACTGGTTGTTGATGCACAAATTAACAATCGAGGTAGTATACTGTTATACAATAATACGCAAAAACTTACATCTAGGACATTTGGAAACAGTTCATTGGTTGATCTTGGCGCTCGTAATATGTTGAAAAGTTGTTAAGTTATAAAAGACGCGTAAGGTATGTCCTACCACGCTTCGTCAGGCTCTGTAGCTGAAGGAGTGTATGCTTCCTCAGGATATGGATTTCCATTGCCTCCAAACTGTAATAATTAAGCACACACAATCGTTGAACTCAGACATAGGTGAAATGAGAAGGTGACCAAGAATATTTGGATTACAGATATTTGATACTCACATCTCGAATATCCTCTCCTCCAAATTGATTACCCTCGCCCGGAACGAAGTTTCGCGTACCATCGCACACGAGAAAATCAGGAACTTTCTGACCGGCTTGCTTCAAAATTCGAACCAAGCTTTGTTGGAGGTGTGAATCCTTCCCAGCATCGTAGAACGACGTTGCTCTGCCTCGATTACCGACACGGCCGGTTCTTCCGATTCTGTGTACATATTCATCTATTTCTCTAGGCATATCGTAATTTATCACGTGTGCCACATTCTTGATATCCAGACCACGGGAGGCTACACCTGTCGCTACTAAGATGGACATTTTGCCAGATTTGAAGTCAGACAAAGCCTCCTCTCTTTGCCTCTGCAGTCTATCTCCATGAATACTTGTAGTCGGATACTTTGATTCTGATAAAATTGCAGCAATGAAATCAGCCTTTTTCTTAGCTTCGACAAATATGAGCGTCCCTCTGAGTGCGCCAGCGTCACTCTCCTTTCTTACAAGGTCCTTCAACAAATCGGTTTTCTTCCTCGATTCAACTTCGTAGAAGTGCTGCTCGACGTCAGTGCAGGCTCCGCCAACGATGCCTACTGCTAGAAACAGATAGTTGTTGAGGAATCTGCTTGCCAATTGTTGTACATCATCTGGGAATGTAGCTGAGAACATTAGAGTTTGTCGTTCCGCCTGTGGCGCCATAGTCGGGTGGTCGACAATTTTTTCAATGCATGGCTTAAAACCCATGTCCAACATTCTGTCTGCCTCATCGAGCACAAGGAAGCGAACTGAAGAGAACGTCACTCTTCCCCTGTCGACAAAATCCAAAAGTCTACCAGGCGTAGCTACGAGAATGTGGCAGCCTGAATATAATTTTCGACTTTGGTGAATTACAGATGTGCCCCCATAAGCAACAACAGTCTTCAAAATGGAATGCAGGGCGAATTTGTGCATTTGCTGCCAGATTTGCACAGTTAATTCTCGTGTTGGTGAGACAATGACCACTTGAGGTTCACAATGATCCGAGCCATTCACGAAATCAACTGGGTGGTCCAACAGTGTATTGATTATTGGAATGGCAAATGCAGCAGTCTTGCCTGATCCAGTTTGTGCACACGCCATTAAATCACGCCCACCCATGACTATTGGGAGTGCGTGCTTTTGTACCGGTGTTGGCCTGGTGTATCCCGACTTGGTAATATTTTCTAATACAAGACTCCGCAAGTTAGCCTGCTGAAAGCTGTCTATCGGCTGCGGTGCATTTTCGCCAGTGACTTTCACTTCAATGCTGTCATATTTGTCAAAATTAATACCCACTGAAACGCCACTACCATAAATGACATTTTCATCTTCTGGCTGATCCGGTGGGATATAATGCTCTTTTGGCTTCTCCCCATCTTCGTCTTCTCCGCCATTTCTCCTTCCACCGGATGATTTGAAACCACTATTATCGTCATTGTTTCCAAAATCATCACCACCAAAGGTGTCACTTCCACGGTTGCGCCCTCCAAAGTTGTCACCGCCTCGATTGCGTCCTCCAAAGTTGTCACTGTCACGGTCACGATTGTGTCCTCCAAAGTTGTCACCGCCTCGGTCAAAGTCTCCAAAGTTGTCGGTGTCTCGGTCGAATCCTCCTCTGCTACCACCTCTGCCACTACCACTCCCTCGACCTCCTCTGCCTCCTCCCCTTCCACCCCCGCGGCCACGGCCTCCACCACGTCCACCTCTTTCTCCACTTCTATTGTCGTCGCCCCATCCTCCTTTCTCTTCATTCTGATTATATCCTCCGAAATCATTTTTACCCTCCGAGTCAAATCCTTTCTTGCCTAAGCCCCAGTCATCGTTATTGTTCTCTGGCACAATGAAACCCCTGCCCTTGCCAGAACTTCTGCCCACTTCCTCCTCTTCGTACTGCTGATCATAAAGAAAGATAACTTGTCAATGAAAATCTGGGCAAAATCTCACAGGAAAATAATACAAAATAAATAGTTTGTGTGAATAGTAGATTTATATTCTTCGACTCACATTTGAAGTAGTTTCTGCTTGGATGGCAGGTTCTCCCCAGTCGTCGTCGTACATTGTTTTTCTTCACCCCATAAAATTACAAGTGCAATGAATTCAACCTTAAGGTAGCTCTAACAAAGTGATTGAACAGTGGAGAGACAAAAACTCGTGGTTTGTTTATATATCGGGGGAAAATAGAGTTTCGTTCGACTCAAAAGAATGTCCACGGCAGTGAAGGGCAAAGCGGGGTTTAGAAGGAAAAAAGGTCCTTGGATGCTAGTCATACACAAAGCGGAAATATCGTTATCGCAAGTAATCAGAGGAACATTCATTTCAATGATAAGTTCAACCATATGTTCGATGCTTGTTCAACTCAACTAAAGAATCTAAGCGAGGGATTGTCCCAAATCTCAAGTCACAAATATGCAACAAAGTATCATCATACTGATACTTGGCCGGTTGCTTCGGTTTCGAATCATGCAACTAATCCGCCCAGGGAAAATTCCTACGGCTCGTGCAAGTATAATCAGAGAGAAAGGGGCAGTGTAAGAGCTGTTAATGCTGATTTGGCGGAGATCGTAAGGAGAAACAAAGGAGGAATAGCGTGGGGTACGGAGATTTGCATATAAAGGAGTTGTGCACGTGGTGTAGGTCAAACAAAGCAATACGTTTTGCCGGCAAACATGGCTGCGCGGAATATTGATGTGTAAAGCAAAAAGGCAGTATTCCGGTTGTTACTCACGTCTAGAAGAGAGCTGAGATGTCGATGAAATAGAAAAAGGTGATGGGTGAGGAGAGACAGCAGTCAGTCAGTAGTTCCGTTGAATTTGTCGGCTGAAGAACCGGCTGTCGCGAGCACTGGCGGACGTATAATGTCTTGGCGAAGAAAACGCGATTCAACTGTGAAATCAAATGTGTCTGATGCCGGGCCGGGCCGAACAAAGAATTGAACACCGACCAACGACGATAACCACTGCTTGGGGGCAGCTCATGTACCAATCCGGCCGTTCCTTCCTTCGGTTTGGTTGAGTCCAATAGCTGCGCCCTACATTCTGCGCAGCGCAACCTTTCGCTCAGGAACGTACATTCGAACAAGGAACCCTATTCTCTGCGATCGCAAATCGTAATTCATCGTAATCCATCGTAATCCATCGTTTGCCTCTCTTCTGCCTCACTCCCTTCCAAAATAAACCCCGGAAACGTGAAACTATAAACTCTCGGTCTCGGACTCTTCCCGGATTTCAACACATCCAATCAATACTGAATATCAAATCGACGTCATATATGTATTGGAAAAGGTCATTTTTACAAAAACATATCGGCAACATTTTGATCTCTGCAACTTGCGACGCGTGCCGTCTAATAAAGGGAAAACTTTCAGCAGACCTTATTCACACGGCTGATATATAAAAGCAAATCAAAGCAGATACCGATTTGTTGTCATATACTCTTCAGGTCCTACTGGCGAGATATGAGCTGAGACGCGGAGAGTAGGGGATTCTCTGACAATTCGCACGATTGGCCCGAGGTCTGATCATCTGAAAGCTCAGTAAATGAGGTTTTCCTTGCGGTTGAACCAATTTGGAATACGCAACCGGCAATAGATGCACATACATAGAAATACTGACTGAGCACACCGCCTTCGACAGACCACAGTGCGCCCTCACCTCACACGCTCATCTACACCCTTTTGCCCCTTTATCTCTTTAGGAAGGGACGCATCAAAATTTTACCAACTGGATAGATGTCAAAAGCGGAATGTTCTTGTCCCGCGAATTCAGCCTCTCTATTACATTCGCTAGCATTGCGTCGCCGCGCCCGATCATTATCACTTCTTTTGTCATGCATGCCCACTCATTGTTTTTTGAGTTTCGGATGTTGTTCAGGCAGAAGAAAGTTGGCTTCTCCTTTCCGCAGAAAAGCCAGCCGCCTCATCACCGAGATCCATGGATTATCTTCTTCCTTTTAGATTTACTGGAAGGTAAAAAGTCCAGGTGATTGAATGTTGCGAAAGTCTGAGAGAAGGTTGCCAAGTGAAATGGACAGAGCGATAGGGCGATTAGAGAAGATAAGGAAGAGTGCGTGGGGATAAAGTTATGGCAAACGTCACCGTCGAAAGCATAGTGTTGCGTTTCTGTTATCAGAGTTCCCAGCTTTGCACGCTACACCGGAACAAAGAGGAGAGGAGAGTAGAGCAGATACATAAACTTGCCAAAGATGCACGGTCTGCACTCGCCTTCTCGGTGCTGTCGCCTCCTGCTGTGTTGGAGGAACATCGAGAAATCCATGCGTGTTCTTGCAATCAGGATACAAGTGAGCAAAGTATAGAATGAAGGAAAAAACCGAGCCAGAAGAAAAGCGTAGTTTCGCCATAGTCAGTGGGTAGGCGCGATACCGGCGGTTTCCAGTAACGTGTCGTCGTCGTGTCCTCAAGTTTTGCAACGCTTCTCCGCGCACAGAATCGTAGAACGGCTTCGCTATCCAGCGAGAGAGCACACCTTTTCTTTCTCTTCTTGACTCTCCCGAGATCGAGTGCAAGTCTGCGACCTTCAACTCCTCGCTCGCAACAACTCTTTGTGGTGTGTGCGACTTTGTTACTGCAAATCAATTTCTCAACTTCTACTTGGACAAATCGAAAGGTTTACAACCCCAACATGCCTTTCTATGGCCAAGTGCGGCGAGAAGTCCGTTAAAAACTCAAGTATCTGCTAAGTTGAATGAAATCGTCGGTGTGGTGGAATCATTGCCGGGTGTGAGGATAATTGGTAATAAAGTAGGAAGATGAGAGAAAATCACAAGTAACTTACCAAGTGAAGAAACCGATAGAATTCTAAGGAGGAATTAGTGGAAATTCCTCGCACTCGAAATCGAAGACTCGATTGGTTACTCGATTATCTGACAGAGAGGGAGAATGCTGATACATTACCTGTGAGAGAACACCTTAGCAGAGCCATTGCATATTCATTGAGAGCGACGGGGTGAATCAGCAATTTGCCCGAGACGGCGATGAGGAATAACTAGAGAATCGTTCAAAATCGATAGGAGGTTTCGATGGATTTGTAGGGCGTGGATCGTGCACGGGAAGATTGTATGCAAGCAAGATACAGAATAGTTCGAGGCTGATGCAGCATCACGTAATCGGAAGAGAGTCCGCTTATCGTGATTGCTCAGAGGTTTGCGAGCGCTCACTTGGCTCACTCACTCGTGGCCACAGCCTGGCAGACACTTTGAGGAATGGGTCTCGATATCTCCACTGCTTTCAATCGAATTAATGGTAAGACTCATCGAACATGCCTTAACAGGAGCACATTCTCTTTCTCTCTCGATTAGTTCATACTCGTGCCCGCCGATGGCCAACCGGCAACCGGCAACCGGCAACCGCCGCCAAACCGCATTGAACCGCGTCGACACTATCCTGCGCGACCTTCAATCTTCAATTCATCGGGAAATTCAGCGCAAATACTAAAAGAAGCAGGGTTGCGTCATCTAGAAAGTTTCTAATATCGGATAGTTGCCGACTTGCTTATCTGTCGACGCTCTATCCAATCCTTAGTTCATCCATCTCTTTGATGCACTCTCCTTTCCTCTAGTCGGGCTTCGTTTAACGCCTTCGTCACTTCACTTCCTATACGCTTGACCCGATGACACGCTTTTGCACTCTCAAACTTTCTTACTAACGGTTAGTAATTGTATACCTCTCGAAATCTCGATCGTCTATTAACAATTCCGCTGACGTCTATCAAGTTAGGGAAGGTACAAGGAAATTTATGATTACTCTACTGAAACGGCTTCATCTGCCCTCTTCCTTCCTCGCTGATGCATCAATATAATTGGATTTATCGGATAGAAAAACAAAGTTTTGTTGTACTTGATCGGGCATTGGGACATTTTCAATTTTCAAACATTATTCACAAGTGGTTGCGAAGAAAGAACACTTAACTGATCCTAAATCTCTCGTTCGTACATGTTTTGGGAGAGCTTGCATACTGATTTAGATGATTGGAGGTGACGATGAGTAATGCACAAATAGTAGCGAGTGCAGCGGAGGCTCTCGTTCAGGATCTGAAGAGGCCGGTCGGGAAGGCGTCGAGTCGGCTCGAGTGGAGTCGAGTGGAGTCGAGTCGAGTCGAGTCGAGAGCTCTGCCTTTCTTTGCATATGTGTGTGTCGCATCAGCCAGCAAGTGAGTCATTCTCTTCTTTTGCCATTGCATCCCGTCGTCAGCCGATAGTAATAATAGAACAAAATTGATTCACTCTCTGCCCGCACACTCTTTGCTAGAAGATGATCTCACGTGAAAGAGCCTCTCACTCCCACTTCTCGAATGCCGCTAAGCCGCATTTCCTTTCAACTTTTCTTCCAAAAGTCAATATAACTGCCCCGCTTGGAGAAATAGAGTAGTTGGGCATTCGGCAGCGTCAATGAAGTAAGCAGTATGAGCAAGAGGGCTAAATGGCAGTTCAGTTAGTGGTAGGCTATTGCTGAATTTCCATTTACATTTCTAATACAGAGGCAGCTACCACTTGATAAACTGGCCCTGCATTCCTCAGTGTGGTAAGCGCGATGATATTGGAGCGTGATCGTAAGAGCGCGGTTATCGTGAGTTTGAACGGCGGAGAGGTGCAGCATGGTGACTGATCTGATCCTGGCAGAGGATCTATCCTCATCAGCCATCACAACGCCTAAGATTCTCACAATCTGTGAATTTACTGCCGCTTTCTTCCAAGCTCTCCATCTCAAAGCCAATCTCAAGTAGGAAATTGTAATGGATTCCACACGATGTCGCTCGGTGGTTCGCTTAACTGGGGCTCCCTTATTCAGGCCCATTTCATGTTTGCCAGAGCCCTCTTAGCATCGTCTTGGTCACTCACGTGCTAGCCACAGGTGTTTTAACGGCTTCTCTATGGAGACGCTAACTCTGTCGACTTTATTACATCTTTAGTAATACAGACGATTCCATCGACATCGGGATGAATACACACTCCAATTTCCTTGTTTACCGCTTCTTCATCGGCAAGCTGTTTACTTGTTAAGTGAGCGAAAAAAAAGGGGGGGGGGGGGGCTCTCACTCGAAAACATTGCCGCTTTAGGCACAATCAAGTTGGAAAGGATGGATATAAATAGTTGGGGAGTTTCGCAGGCTAACAAGCGTCTTCTTTATTATCAGTTGAGGTTTGCGAACAGACATCGCGTGCGCGCATCACTTCACATTTGAAATGCTTAGTCACGCGACCTCGGACATCTACATACATACATATACATACGTACATGTAATATGTATACATACATATTATATTCTCGAGAGCCTCTTCTGCCGCTCCAGCAGAAACAAGATTATTGCCGGGAAACCACTGATTGAATACTGGTCTATTTTCATTTACACCCATCGCCAGGTTCATGCGATAAGATAGAGAGTGCGCACCCGGGGAAAACTGTCCTTTGGTACCGAGCAGGAGAAAGGGGAGAAAAGCGGCCTTTCAGTGCTAATAAAGTGTTTGGAAAGAATGGCAAAGTCATGAAATAGGTAGAATGAGAGATGAGTAAATATATGAGGCTAGGCGAGGCGAGGCTGTGCGACGCGGCGCGGCGATGAACCTTGTCTGGTCCCATCGGCCTCGCTCTTCAATCCTCCATTCATCCTTGACGCGCTCGCTATGACATTGATGACAGATTAGATCCGCCAAGAGAAGGTGGCGTCCTCTCCAAAGTCTGCGTATTGATAGGACTGCGGCCTGAACTATCTGTGTATGTAGAGTAAAGCAGGACCTCGAGTTCCATTGGCTTTGGGACGAGCACGGGTGTGCTCCCGCTCCCGCAGAGCTGAACACCAGCGTAGCACGAATCTCCTTTGGGTTCACCTTTCCCTTGTCGTTGCAAAGGAACATGGTATGCATAACAAGAGGATATAATTATCCATAGGAGCCTATAGGGGATAACTTAGCAAAATGTACACCCACGAGTAGGCTCGGAAAAGAGCGAGTGGTGAAAGTAGGAATAACGGCTGTAGCCACATGCTTATGCAATTACGTTTCTATGGGCAGTTATACCGCTTGATTATTTCACAAATACAGTGTGGCCCTACCCCTGCCCCTGCCAGGCTTCTCACTCTCTGCAGACTTCATCCTCTACCTAATCTAGTCGGAACCTGCACTTTAATTGATTTCGCGCTTCTAAGCGGACCAATTACTTTTCCCTCGGAGATATTAGATAATTACAACTCTCTTAAGGCATTTTGTACATCCCTCCCTTTTGTGCCGGCAGCAATAATTTTTTCTTCATAAAGTGTGCGCAAACTTCTTGTCGAAGTAAGTACCCTTGAAGCCGGTTACCATCATTTTCGGGATCACGTTGATCCGGCTGTAAAATATAGCTGGCGTTCGTATGTCATTGGATTGGCGACGACGTGTAAAGGTGTTAAACGTCAAGTCCAGCGGGCGAATGGAGATTATCTAACTGAATTGAGTGAATGAGTTGTGCTTAGTCAGCGAGACCTTTCCTCCACTTTATCATTCAAGAGTTCAGCTGATTCCTCGAGTGGGCTATCGGAAAAATTTCTTTGAGCTTATTTATCGCACCGCAACTGATGTTAGGATATTAGATGTATCGTCCTAACGAGAAATTATAATCTCCACGCACTAAATTTCATCCAGACTGCCAAAGTGCTTTTCATGGCCTTTCTCGGGCTGTGAAGAGTACAGCAGGATAACGTATCGATTCAACATTGTATTAACAGATCATTACCACATCGATGCAATGTGATTATCCGGAGGAATCGTTAGCAGAATACTCGAGTAACACTTTCAAAGATAACAAGGTGGGAATATACTTGTTCTTAACTCTTGATTGCCATAAGCATTATCTGCTACGTCATTTACACGAGCCATCAGTAAATCAGCGCTGTCAAGAGGACCATCTGTTGTCAACGCTCGATCTACCGAAGATAGTATTTTAGAAGCTCGCACAGAGCTGAGAATTAGTGGAAATCCGTGACTGTTGGGTGCGCTGTACTTCCATCGAAGTAGAGCTGCATCAGCTTTCGGTGTTTATTATATCGTATAGCGTGACAGATTGATAAAAGAAAAAGCGATGTCTTTTCTCGTGACCGCTCGGGCCTCGGGTAATCGTGGATCGAAGTAGAATGAGCCGTATCTGGGATGGCGTGCGTAGCGTCGACGGGACGCGTGAGACGGGAGACGGGAGACGGGAGACGGGAGACGGGACTCGAGCAGCGAAAAGTGAGTGAGAACGGTGGCAGCCTTTTGCTTTGCTCGATGGAACGTGCGAGAGGCGAGTGGCTAGTGGCTAGTGGTGAGCACTGGTGAGCAGTGGTGAGACTGTGGCAGTTGGGTCGCGAGTGGTGACGCCCCGTGCCGGGTCAGGCATGGTCTGGGCTCACAATCAGAAACATTCGCCGCCGCCAATTCCTCACATCGGCAATGCAACTATACCAGCACCTCTCCAGCAGTTATGTTCGGTCTCGGTGTTATAATGTCGAGCGGCGCGCATTCACTCTTCCAAGTTAAAACCCGTTGCGTGAGACAATCTACGTCTACGTCCACGTCTACAGCATGCGTGATGCATCGAGTGCTACTACTGCTTGCCAGACAACCAGTTAAAGCAGTATGTCGCGATTGCTTCCTGGTCTTCTTCTTTCTTCCTAAAACATACACACATACGCTCTCCCTCTCGGCCTATCTCTATCTCTGTTTCACTCCCTCGGAGTGTAAGTTTCGCGCGTGATGACGCAGCTGAATATACCCGCGCGGCGGCCCCGATTTCGTTATCGGCGTACGTAACACGCTCGATATACCACCGATTCCACTGGTGGATTTGCCAGTGATAGAGCCGCGTCGCCTTCTCCCGCCGAAACTCTGTGAGAGCCCACTTCTCTTCTCACCTTGCTTCAAATGTTCCTTCCGCCGGTTCTTTCTTTCATCGAGTTGCAAACATAGACTGCGAGGCCTCGATCGCACCCTCCCGAGGATTATTGTGAAACCGAAAGAAAAGTTCTCACTGCACGTCCAAGTTTGTAAAATCTCGTTCGTCGCGATACTCCTTTCGATCGGAACCCGTTAACTATGTGTGCTGGTCGTGTTTATAGGTTGGAACATGTGAAAGAACTTTGATAGTGAATCAAGAACAAAGTAGGCTTTGTGCTGGAAGTATTTTGACGGCTTGATGCGAGTACTCAGAAGGAAGCTGGAAATCGTCCCAACTCTCCTGAGAGGGTAGTTTGAATGGCGACTATGGGAGTTATTGTGTATATACCAAGTACGTAACTTTCGGCCCACATATTCGTTTGCTTCGGTTATAATATTAGCAATATTCATCAGGCAGGCACTTAGTCAAATCGATTCGGGCACTTAAACTCGCGCTTATCCCATCTGAATATGCATGGATTTAGTCACAATTCACAATTCACAATTCACAATCCACAATCTCTTGGAAGAATGAAAGGTGGGGGCGGGAAAGTAACCCGGAATTTCGCAGGACTGCCTACTCGAATGTTCTTCGACCCTGACATCCGACCGGCAAACTAGAAAAATATGAATGGCGCGGCGTCTGTATTGCCCGATCTAATTATTACGAAACGTGTGTACTGCGCAAACATGCTGTATCTCTGTACCGTTATACTTTGTAACGAAGAATTGGAGTACATCGTGGATCAGCCCGTTGTCAGCCTGATTCCATTATTCTCGATGGCAAAGCAATTTGTACGCGTACTATGATCTTCCAGTGATGAATATTAGAAGCGAGTGTCGACACATTAATGCATTATTTTTACGTTGAGTAAAAAAAAACACTGAATCGCCGCCTTTCTACGAAAGATGAGCAGTTGCGCTGAGTCATGATAATTCGATGTCTGTTATTATGCACTTGGCGTCTCTTGCATATCAACTCGCTCGTCGATCGAGCCCCACATATGCGTTATACATCAACACTGTTAACGCATTCAACATTGAGGACACGGATTACGCGATTAATTGCGTGTGCTTGCAATTATACGATTGCAGTGACCCGTCCCACCCCGTCCCGGCGGGAAAACAATAATCCAAACAGGTAAATTCAAAGAGAGCCAGCGCAAATCTATTTTTTAGAGTGGCATTGTATTATAAGTTGATTAGTCTAAAAAGGCAAGAGGCTTTGTGGCATTCCGAGGCAGGCAGCCTTATTATTGTGGCGGCGGCAGCGGCGGCGGCGCGATTGTATAGTGTAAATGAGTAAGCACAAAGTTAGTGGAGTGAGAGGGATTTCGCCGAGGAGCAAAAGCTTGCAGTAAGCCGCGGTGTTTCCTTTCTGAAGAGTAGTTGATAATAAGGCAGGAAATATGAAACCGGTCACGTACGGTGTGTAGCTGGGGATATACACGTATATGCTGATTCGAAGAAGGCCGCATGAGTGAATCGCGAAATGGCAGGGACTTACCCTAGATAGAGCTCGACTCCTCTTACATTCGCAAGTCCAATATACATTTCGACGAGTAGGTTGAATCGTAAGTTGAAGAATAGAGGGCCATACCGTGGAATTTGTACAACGAAGTGTATTCCGTTTATCCCTTTCGGATACATGGAATATTGTTTTTCTGGATCTCTCTTTCTGCCTTCGGTATTGAAGTTGATATGAATTAGAAATAAGGAAGGACGATAATGGTGAGATATTGCGCGGCCTGGTGTACGCGACGACTATGTTTTTCTCGGCTGTTTATACATCCTTCCGCAGTTTACCGAGCTTATCTTGCACAATCGGTGGACTTTAAAGTGAGAGACTGATATTAATAGGCATGTTTAATCGACGATACGTTGCTCGGGTCCAAGCAGGCAAGCAGTGGACCTTGAGCTTTACTGCTCGCTGCCCGTCACCCGTTGCCCGTTGCCCGCTGCCCGCTGCCCGCTGCCCGCTGCCCGCTGCCCACTGCCCGCTGCCCGCTGCCCGCAGCGGTGGTACGCGTATTTTCATCTTCATCCAGTCTATTGTCTAGCAGTACGCGCTGGATTAATAGTAGGAAAGCTGTGCCACAATTGATAGCTCTGTAAATAAAGATTAGCTGAAAGAGGAGCTATAGTTAGAGTCAGAGGTACGAATTTTGTTGTCTTCTCTTCCATGAAATGAAAGCGACAAAGATCACGACAAAAGCATGGAATGTTAAATGTAAACGG
The DNA here is from genome assembly GCA_964023945.1 of Ectemnius cavifrons. Lineage (NCBI taxonomy): Eukaryota > Metazoa > Arthropoda > Insecta > Hymenoptera > Crabronidae > Ectemnius > Ectemnius cavifrons. Next base: position 153,025 of record OZ030375.1, read on the forward strand.
TAGGAGAAAGCTGGAGAATAGTAAGTGGGATCTGGCATTAATTGGCAAATGAACATTGGCAGTTCGAAGTCTGATTAATGTCGAGCTATTTGTACTCTCTGGGACGATGACGCGGCTTCTTGAGATAAGGAAGTTCCGAGGAGTGCGATAGTTGTTTGCTGCGGTGGTTTCATTATCACATTATGCTACTAGTATGGTCAGGGTGAATATGTATTTATAATGGGACGGTTGGGTCTTTTTCTGGATGTTCCAGGCATGTATACCATGCGTATGCTGGACAATGGAACTAGCAATGCTTCAGGACCAACGGGGGCAGCGGCTTTGCCGGGAGTTCAAGCTGCTGGTGGTACGGGCTCATCTACGACCGGGGTTACTACACTTCCTGGTGTAACGGACGAAAGGATGGACGCATCGAGTGATAGCGCCGTAAGCAGTATGGGTAGCGAACGCGTCCCATCCCTTTCCGATGGAGAGTGGATGGAAACTGGATCAAATTCCAGTCATACGCAGGCCGAATCTCATTACAGCATGGACTACGCTAGGTGATGATTAGTCACTTCCGCTGGACGTCTTTACAGTACATAGAAAAGCCATTTCAACGTTTCATTAACCGAGTCTTTCCTACTTCCAGCAAATATCGCATGTCGTACGACTGCAGCTATTCGGTTTCTGGCCGAAATGCCGGTTCCCCGCGATGTCAAACCGAACGCAATGTTCCGCCTGTCGCTCAGAAGAAACACCAGATGTTCGCCAAGCGATATTTCCAGGAGCAAGGCACTGGTCAGTAACTGTCACTATCTAACTGTTTTGCGACTCTCATCAGGCGAGACAATATTTTTACACGTATTTGCTTCGGCGTCCAGGTTCTCCGTTGAGCGCCAGTTCGCATCCAACTACTCCGATGAAGTATGAATATGACACACACACTGTGGCCGCCGGTGCACCAGGAAATACTTATTCCGGGCCGATTGAAGGTGCAGCCGGACTGCAACCCGAAATTAAATACAGTTGCAGTGTCGACTTCCCACGCCATCAGTCTGGTACATATCACAGATTCTCTTAGAGCTGCCATTTCTTTATGCCACTCTGGTTCCAAGTAATTGACAGAAAAGATTTTCCACTCTTACAGGACGATCTGCCATAGAACACGTTCATCATAATCACACATACCACTTACCCGCGGAAAGCTCTGGTGCTTTACAACGTCCTATATCGCGTGATAAGAAAGGTATCTATCCATCTACTTGTGGCGATACTCATTTCATTTTATGAAGAGGAATGAAATGGTGGGAAATAATGATGGTATTCATTTGGGTCTTGCAGTTCGAAAAAGTGAAGCAGAGGAACACCTCACAAGAGATGAGAAGCGAGCGAGAGCATTGAATGTGCCCATTCCTGTCAACGACATAATCAATCTCCCTATGGATGAGTTTAACGAACGACTTAGTAAATACGATCTGAGTGAAGCGCAGCTTTCCCTGATCCGTGACATCAGGAGACGCGGCAAAAATAAAGTAGCTGCTCAAAACTGCCGCAAGCGAAAGCTGGACCAGATCATTAGCCTGGCTGATGAAGTGAAAGAAATGAGAGATCGCAAGATGCGATTGATTCGCGAGCGAGATTTTATGCTCATTGAGAGACAGCGAGTCAAGGATAAATTTAGTCAACTCTACCGTCATGTGTTTCAGGTAGGCCTCACGCAATGTAGATTTTCAGCCACATTTTTCACGTAACTCGTTGATAATTTTCCACTCCGTCCATGTATGTTTCCACGCTCTGACAAAACATATTACGTTTCAGTCACTGAGAGACCCAGAGGGCAACCAGTACCATCCTTACGAGTACAGTCTTCAGCAGTCTGCCGATGGGAACATCTTGTTAGTGCCGAGGAACCAGACGAACCCTCACCACCCACGCAACTCATCTATGGATCCGAAAACGAAACCCGATCCCGAGCACAAGGAGTGAAAGTGGTTTATAGTTTCTCGTGATGGGATATTCATCATCAGTTAAAGAACAAGTCAATGCTATGGATGCAGCGTTGACGTGGAAAGTGAGAGAAGGGCAAGATTGCGAATTCTGGACATTACATATAGATGGAGGTCCCACTTGGCATGAAATGTTTGCCGTACTAGGTTCGAGATGAACAACGAAATCTTTCAGAGCAGCGGTCCAACAAGAGCAGTACGCTCTCATTTAACCCTCTGTCACATCGCGGGCTAAGGTTTCTCGCTCGCTAATACATGTATATGTATGCATACACACTCCTGTCGACGCATAGACCTTCTCGGACTCATATTGAGTTTCGTGGAGTTCAGGCAATACTGTCTAGTGCATCTAGGAGGAGGCCTACTACTTCTTGAAAGTAGCGTGACATAGGATGTCGGTTGTTGTTTCATTAATGACACGGCCTTCGGTGCAAGTGATCATTTAACTAAACTAGATGATATCTGACGAGAAAATATCTGCTTGTTTTATTGGCAATGCATTAAACTCCGATTCGACTGCCTTTCTTCCTATTTCACTCGCTTGGCACATGTTCGTCAATTTCGATTGTGTGCGTGTGTACATTTCTCTCACGTGCTTTCAAAGTATGCTCCGGATACTCTAGAAAGGGAATTCCATCGGGCTTCTCACATTTCAAAGCAGCCGTTCAGGTTCTCCGTTGGGAATTCTAGGTACGATTCGACAGATATATATATATATATATATATATATATATATATATATATATATACATACATATATATATATATGTGTGTGTGTGTGTGTGTGTGTGTGTGTGTGTGTGTAACAAGCTAAGAATGCTATCGAAGTGTGTGGTCTCACATAGTTAACTGTTCATTCGTCGATTGTTCTCGCCACTAAGGACTGTACAAAAAAGTCGAGTAAATAAGCCATGCGTTCAGTGATAAAACAACAGAGTGATGATGGGTCAGTGTGCCGTTCCTAGAGTCGTTATTATCCCATCGAAGGACGCCACGCCAGTAGAGTTACTATTCTTGTGTAAATTATAGAGGCGAACATGTAATGTTCGCAATTCGACTACTGAAGATGCAGGTGATGATAGACGATGTGAAATTGAGCCTGCATTTACCTTTAACTAGTTTAATGATGAGGGGGAGAGGGTGCGTGCGTTCTAATGTTATAAAGGCAAATGATCTGGTTCAATACAGTTCATTACGAGCAGCGACATTCTCTAGCAGGATTCTTGCATCGAATTTCAAACACTGTTCAAACAACAAGACACAGATGACAGATTGTGCGTTTGTGAATACATATACATTTAACACGCGTCGTTCTGTACTGTTACAATATTAAATGGTAGTGTTCACCGAAATATGAAACAAAGCGTAATAAATGCAAATATTTTTATAACAGTAAGAGTGACGAGTGCAGTTCGGGTATTTCACATTTGCCTTTTTATGTATATATTATCGTAGTTAGAATAATTTTCTATAAATATTATATAAATATAAATATGAAATCAGATTATATTAAATATAAATGTGTATGAATGGAAGATATGTATTTATATGTATAACGCGCGTGTATATATAAATACATATGCGCAATGTAATAACTTGAGAAAATATATGTTGCAACGTTATAAGCCGAGAGGGATGAGACGAAGGATGATATGTTGCTGTTCGTGTCGGCAGTTTATAATAATCAGCTCTTTATTAACATTTACATACATGAATGTATTCATACTATTGGGTGTAGGATGCCTTTAAGTACCGTACTTAGTGAGCGGAGATCCGACTTTTTGAGAAACCACTGTAGAAAGAATAATTTATCAGAACACTGTTCTGTTCGTCTACTGTACAAATTAACGAACCTGATTTGTACGAATCTTCGGTCTATCTTATCGCGTTCAAGATCTCCACCTGTCATTAAATTTCTATATTGTATAAATAAAGCTGAATAAACCTCTGGGGAAAATCTTTTTCTCGTTCCTCCTTCTATCTACCTCCATGTCATGCTTGACGTCAAATCAATAGTGCGCGCAGACTGTAGGCTGATGCTGTACTACGCCCCCCCCCCCCCCTCTCGCCCTCTCTCTAACGCGCGCGCGCACACACCCATTCCCCCATGCCCACGTTGTTCCTATAATAACAAAAGCAATTTGATTGACATACTTTACTCTTTAACCTATGGTCCTTTTACTCGTTGAATGGAATAAATTCTAAATCCTCTGTGATATATGGTATGTAGTAGGTAAGGAGCATGTCGAAGTGCTGCACTCGTTGCGAGATCTCGAGCAAGATGAAAATAAGATTCATCATGCATCAATCTCCCTATATCTTCTTAATTGTAATATTTAATGCTTATGGATGAGCGTAGGCTAGAGCGGCTAGTAGAGAAAAGTAGAGAGTATTAAAAGTTCCAGCAGCCATAGCGTTGCTAAGGAGCTATTCCGAAAGTGCTGAAAGTGCTGAAAGTGTTTACTCATGGCGACTGAACACTGGTTGACTCTTTTACAAAACGCAAAGAAAACTGCTATCATTCAGGATGGTAAGAGTACTTTCACTTAGATAGATTAATCGTGTATATGGCGCGATATGTAGCTCGTTTTTCAGAGTTGATGGAAATAGTGATTTCTGAGAATAAGTTCATTGCCTCCCTATTTAACCTTAATACTGTTTGGCCAGTGATATAGAATGTGGCAAATATTTCTTACATATTTCTTCTTTCACTCTATATAGCCCTCGACTAAAGTAGTGGGCTTTCTAAAAGATTATTGAAAGGAATGTACTATCTATGATATTTTGAGGAATCATGCATATCACAATTGGCTTTAAGGAAAACGGAAAGTCCATTTCTTATTGGACGATGGTAGAGAAATGGTAGAGGAATATCATTTGGAAACCAATGTATTAGTTAGGCGGGCATGGAAAGAGAAAGGAAAACTTGGACAGGATATAGGTTGGTCCATCGAGATAGGGGATCCGGAACCGAAGCACAATAATTTGGAGATATCTGGCATCCAGGAGAGTTCCAATACTGTATGTGCAGGCAAACTATCAACCATTCCCTTGTGTCTTTCTATTTTGAGTACTCTGCAGATACAACATGATTTTAGCCATTTGTTACGAGGCGAATAACAAAGACTGCGCTCGAATGGCGCATAAGAAACTTGCCCTATCCTCAGAATGTCTATTCAGTCTCACTAGAAGATGATGGAACGATGACAATTAGAACAAGTAATAAGAAATACTTTAAAAAGATCAAAATTCCTGAGTTGGAGAGAGCTGGTTTGAAACCAGAGCAGGAGAGAATCATCTTTATGCACCAGTACAATACTCTCATTATTACTGTACGTTTGCCTAACTAACGTACGAGTAACAGTCTCTTCCAAAGGATAACATTAAGCTTATTTCAGTATAAGAAGCCTCCAGCACTCTTGGATTTAGAGAAGCAAGTGTTGAATGAGATTTTACAGGTAAAAGTGAAGAAGGAAGGTGACATACAATGCCCAACTAGTTAATAAAATATTTGATTACCGTATACCCTGCTTGCTTATGTTTTTCCTTATCAAAGCATCCGACTCGCTTCCTGTGTGCACGGTAAAGAGGTTATAACATTAAGTCTCTGGAGTAAACTGGTTTAAATGGCTGTGCAAAGCGCGGGAATACGCGAGTATCGATATATGTACATGGTTCGATTTGGAGGGCATATCAGGCGGCTGCAGTCGGCCTTAGTGCGGTGCGTGTGCGTATTCGTGGTTCGTGCCTGTGTGTTTGGTACTGTTAAATATTGCAAGGATTTCATAATTCGACTACCAAAGGAGTGACGAAGATGTCTTTGTCAATTCCCGACAGGTAAGACAACAATTGCGACCGCTAAGCCAATGGTTATCGATTGTTTACGTCATCTTCAACGATGAGCACATTGCGTCGAGGTTATAGCATACCAACAATTTCTCTCATTTTCAATGTGTCATGTTCTTATGCTTTGGTCGAGAATATCACAAATGTTAGCTGTATAAAAGATGTATGTTAGGGGACTATAAGTGATTGCTTGCCTTCAGCATTGCCAGTCTTCCCAAATACAGTAGGTATTTCGGTCGAGCCGAGATAGGTACTCATGCGCTTAGCATTACGCCCGGCTCTTTATGGATGGAGCCTTTGTGTATTTCCATCGCTTAGCTTAGTTTAGCTCGTTACTCAATTACGTATAAGTCATTTTTAAAATATTACATAGCATTGCGAGTCTCCGTTTGTTCTCTGTAAAATCGTTGGATACTTGCAGTTGTATATTTGTGGAATGCATTTCCAAGTCAGCGAGAAAGAGAAGAAAAGCTTCTACAAATAAGCATTTTAACTGGAATTTATGAAATTTCATTGATACGCGCTTCATTTGTGCAATGCTTCTCCCAAACTATGAAAACTCAAGGCGAACAATACATCTGACAATGAATGTTAGAAATGCTACGTGCACCAGCAATGGCGAACCTTTATAGCCAGTGTAAATGTAGAGCTACCTGGAATTATGGCAGATAACGCGAAAAGAGGTCAAAGATGAGACTGTCGTGTTCTCGGCGATTCTTCTTCCAACGAGTATCAACCTGTTGCGTTGGACAGACTTTTCGGATAGACGGGTAGAGGGGAGCTAGCCGCTTACTATTAGTCAGGAATACGAATAATACGAGCAAAAGAATTAGGCATGATCTCTCGATTGACTATTGTTCACATCAGTCCTTTTCTCCGCGGTTTCTCACGTGATAGCTTGTTATTTCCTAATTGCAGGTGGCTGAAGTACAAACCTTATGGCGAACCGATTAAGGGTACAAAGTTATTGCCGCTTAAAGTACCCTTGAAAGAGGTGAGTACACCGTTGTGTGAAAGCTATCATTTGATTTGAAAATGCAGATTTCGTTAGGTTGTCGTTAATAAACTGTCTCTCCAATCGGCAACTTTGATGGCGTCGGCGTCGGCGTCGGCGTCGGCGCCGGTGTCAGCGAGGGCGAGCCCTGTTGCGCGCCGGGCAACCCTTCATCGAATCGTAAATTTCAAAAGGTTCATTACATTTACCACAATGAGTCGTGATTTAAACCATTTCGACTTGGCGATGTCGTATTTTTCTTTACCCGCTTTGCAGCATTCAGCAATTAATTATGCCCCGTAAATCGGATCCAAGTTCCACCATAAATCGTCGTCGAATCTATTGCTGCATTTAAATATCTTGAACAATTATTTGGCAAAAGCGGTATTTGGTTTATTCACTTCCTATATTTATGTATAAAGTGTTCCGATTGAGCCCTACCTGTTTATTATGTATTGTACTTTTTGATATCCTTTTATATGTCTTTTGTTTAATACTAATTCGTGTTTTCTGTTCGCCTCCTCACACTGCTTCTGGTGGAGTCTCTTTTTATTTTTTACAGTTGGGTTTTTCAATTTATAAATCTGAAAGGGTTCTATAAAATGTGTCTCGTTAACTGAAGTCTCCTTCATTTTTTTACAAACTTTTTACATTCACTAATATGGGACATATTGAGTAGAGACGTGATCTTTCATCTTTGCAATTTATCCCCTCCCCAGCCGTCACAGTGTAAGAATACCTTCGATACCCCCTCACATATCATGTGTTCCTATTAAGCTGTCTCCATTTGGCTTGAAAAAGTAAAAAAAGGAAGTATACCTTCAGATGTCGATCCACGAAGAATTTTGGAAAGTTGGAGAAAATTGATAAAAATATAGAGATTAAATAATACTTAATTAGAAAATATTCTTTTAAAATGTACTAAAATATAGTGTACTACAATGTTGTTGTTGTATCAATCACCACTATGCAGTAAGTTTACCCCCTGCTGTAATTTGTTGTTTTGTAGTAGACTATATTTTAGAGTGATATAAAGCAATATTCTTAAATATTAGATTTTTAATCTTTATATTGTTTTTCTTGTCGTCTCCTTCTCCTCTATGTACTTGGTACTAAATCAAAGATCTTCTTGGGGGTCGTGTGGGCCTACCACGGTCTGGATAGGATCGCATCGCATCGCATCGCGTCGTCCCCTATCGCATCGCATCGCATCGCATCGCATCGCATTGCATCGAATTCCAGAAATGGAAACTACATTGCAGGTACACACAGCCAACCAGCCAACCAGCCAGCCAGCCACACGTGGTGGCGTGCTGGCGCGGCGTGTGGCATGTTGGTGGCTGGCGGGTTTCGCTCTCGCTCTCGCTCTCGCATCTTGCCACCAGTGTACAGGCATGCACGCAGCCACCGCACCGGTATAACGTCTGACAAAAAAGTATCTTTGTAACTGACTGAAGTTAAACCGTCGCTAACAGAATCTACATGTTTCGGGACTTTAGTCGCATAAAAATCTGCATCTTCTTCAGAAATGCGTTGGAATTAACGGTCATTTCATTTCTGATTAAAAGGGACAAATTGAAATAAGGAGGATTTGTTTTGTCTGGAGCTGGAGGATACTATGTACGACGTACGATATACGTAGAGTTGTAGGTATCGGTATGGTGTTGTAGGTGCTCGGCACGAGCCACCGTGAATTCGATCTGGCGACGTCTTGAATGGATGAGGTTTGTTGGTCTTATTGTTTGGTAGGCCATGAGAATCCATTCAACTTGCCACATTGTTACGCATTTACGCACACCAATCCTGGCGCTAAATATAAAAATGCTTAATATATGCGCATTCTTTCGTGCCAGCAGTACATTGCCTTTCAAAGTCTGAAAACTCGGGTGATGATGGTTCATCTAGTAGACTCGACTCTGAATATTACTACTAGCAGCACACGAAATTCTATGGCAAATTGAAGTAGTTTCGAAGGTGCTGTTTTCACCTCTTCTCAAATCGGACGATTTGGTCGCGTCCACACGTATTTGCTTGGGGCCCTTACACAGGAGGAGATGAAAAGGCAACATTGGCATGTGAGGAGGAGGGAGAAGGGTGGATGCCCAGCCGGCATGGGCATTTGAGGGCCCTATTAACGAGTGGCCCCCCGTGGTCGATGCAAGCGCGGCCCAATCAACCCAAGAGAGTCCAATTCTTCGAGGCGTGCTTCGACTCGTTTTATGTAATGTCCGTGACGCCAGAATCAATTAGCCTGGGCAGACTCTTACTTTGCGTATGTAAGCGACCCCTACCCCCTATCAGTTCTTTTCGGCCCCTATCTATCTAAGTAGTCGCGCATCCCTTTCCATGGTCGTAGCCACGCACACGCGCACGAACACGCGCACGAACACGCGCGAGCGCGAGCGCGCGCATATGCATAACTTACGCGATCCAGAGTGAAAAGGGCACGAGCTGAGCCGAAGCGAACGTCTTTGGTACTCGGTCCGTATGAGAGAGCCTGTCGCGAAGTCCGCTAGACGGTAGACGGGCAAAACCGGTTGGCTGGCATGGGTATGCCATATAGAGGTGGAAATTTAATGACTCAGGACAAACGGGAATGGGAGCCCCCCACAGTGAGCAATTCTCAGATTTTCACGCGACAATCCTTAGAACAAGAAAGAGAGAGAGAGAGAGAGGGGGGGGGGGTCGAAACAAATTAGAGGAATCAGGAAGCATTGAGAGGGTCATACTACTTTTAGAGTAACGTCATAATGAATTTGCATCACTTTCTTGCATATTTGCAAGCGGGGATGTGGGAGCGTATACATAATATGGGGTGTTTATTAGAGGAGGTGTCTGCTATCCTCTCATCGGGCATAGCGGAGCGTATAGTATTACAGGAGAAGATAAATGAGAAATAATGTGCGAGCGATGAAGTAAATAACGATCGTGCCGGTACAATCGTGGCATCGAAGGAACCTCTTAGATGTTGGATCACGGCTTTCACGATGTGCTTAGGAGAATCTATGAGTCAACCATTAAGTTAATTTGTATGTTACCAGTGCTCCATGCGATTTAGTGCCACCTTAGCCGTCTCCCCATAAAGCCCCAGCTACAAGTTAACTAGGTTCCTCTTAATGGATTATTGGAGTATATGTATGTATACGCTGCAGTATACTGTTTAGGTATCACATACCGTAGTTCTTTATCGAGGCAGTTTTCAAGTCTGAAATATCTATTATAATGAGAGGAATATGGAAGGTGGAAATGTTAAATGTCCTTGGGTAATTTGGTGGCGGTGCCGTTGGCGAGATCCACGATTTCACATCAGCCGCACAAGTAGGAAGGCCAGGAGATATAAATCTGAAGAAGAAAGAGTTGATAGTGTTGTAGATCGACACTGGCTCCCCTATACCTAGGCTTTTCCTCGGAATTGTCGAAGTCTACGCGTGACGGTTGAATATCAATTTTCAATGCTGGAAGAATCCACGCTAGAGGACCTATTCGGCGTCGAGGCCGAGATCAAGAATGAATCGCTACTCGTCGTGGGTGATATCTGTATTTCAGTCCCCCGAGAACCTTTAGCATTCAGATCATTATCACTCAACTTCTCGGTTTCACTTGGTTTCACTGGCTCTAACCGCTCTGTTTTGCCCGCAGAGGTATAAGTAAGCATCCCTATCACTCAGGATAGACTGAATCCAGCATCCCCTTTTACAAATCGTCTATCCACTATTCTTCTCGCACTCTTACCTAGCTAACGATCAATCAGTCGAGTATCTTGTAAATATAGCATGTTTTTCATAATGTTGATTGCCTTGCCTACGTGTTAGCTTAATTCTTGCTGGAGGTCTAGAAGGGTCAATGGGACTCCCGTCTTCCCTCTCTCTTGGGAAGGGGAGCTCGTCAAAGAGGATGAGTATTAAGGCGGGAAGTAAACTCGGATAGGGGGACACAAACAGGCAGCGTGAAGCGTAACGGAGAAGGAGATTGTAGTTTGTGCCAAAGTTAGCGAGCAACTTCGATGACTTTGTAAAATATTACTGATCCGCGTATCGGAGATCTTATCTCGTTCCGACATCGCGCTCCGTTTCGTCGGAACGCCTTCCTTCCCCTCTTCTTTCCCGCCTCGATCGTCGTCGTCGTCTTCTTCTTCTTGTACTTGTACTTGTACTTGCACTTGCACTTGCACTTGCACTTGCTCTTGCTCTTGCTCTTGCTCTTGTTCTTGCTCTTGCTCTTGCTCTTGCTCTTGCTCTTGCTCTTGCTCTTGCTCTTGCTCTTGCTCTTGCTTTTGTTCTTCTCCTCCTCCTTCGCCGTTTCCGTCTTCTTGTTCTTCTTCTTCAACTTCTCGAGCTTGCTGTTTCTTGTTTGGTTTTCTCCTTCTTTTTGGTGGCTGGCGCCTGTAAGGAGGCCGTGGGTCACGTCGAGACCCAGTACGCCAAAACGACTCCCAGTTCTGTCGATCGGCACCAAACACGGGCCACCCTAACATGACATTCATTGATGAGACTCCCATCCACCTTTTGGCTGAGAAAGCTAGCTGGTATTTGCGTGGACGACGGTGGTAAAGTGAACAAGTGGATAAATAAAGGAAAAGATAAAATAAAAGACGTGTGGTTTTTGAGCGGAATGGATATGAATGAGATGAGTGATGCGGGGGGAGAAGGAGGGCCAGTTCAGGGAGGGCGAGGGCGAGGGTGAGGGAGCTGTTGTCCCGTACTTTAGTGTCAGGTTGTCCTATCCGGCGCGTTTCATCAGATATGCTGGCTGGCAAAGGTCTATCTCTGCTAGATGAGATGGCGAGTGTCCATCGCTCGGGGAATTCACTTCTCTTTCTTTTCTGGGAAGGTCGCGGAGTAGAAGAGATCTCGCAGTAGCAGCCGAGGCGGTCCTATCTGCTTGCCCGATCCCGATCCCGTCTTTTGCTCGTTCTTCCACTCATTTTGCGAGCGAACTTTGTTATGCGCACGGATCCTACTTACTTACACATAACCCTCTCTCCTCCTCTCATCTCCTCTTGTCTCTTCTTACCAATTACACCATCTTCTATCGACTCGTCCATCAAGCACGCGTCCCTCTTCGTATACTACATTTCTTTCGACGCTTTTAATGTCCAGATTATAAGCTCGCATCCCTATTTATTCACATTTACACCACTTACTGCACTTTGTTCCCAATTAGCTAGAATCCCGGGGCATTCAGCACCTACCGCTAGCCTCTCTCTACTACACTCACTGAAATGGGGCAGTCTCTCTAGTTGTGGAAATGTCAATGGGATTCCTATGTGGTCAGATTGGATTGGATTCGATAGAATTGGATAACGTCACGGCATTCTACTAATTAGGATGTAACGGATGAGAAGAATAAAATGTTGCTGTATTATCATGTAAAGTAAAGGTGGAGTCGGCGCAGGTGAGATACTGCATCAGCATTCCACAGGAGACAAATGCCCCGGGCCATTTTCCAAGCAACATGATTCCATCTAAATGTCCTCAGTGCCAAATATTCCTGCATGGAATGTTAGAGGGTGCACCGGATTCCAGAGAGCAGCTGGGTTTAGTTAGGGTACCTATAGATTATCTATTAGGACATTTTGGGAAGACCCACATTTCATCAAACAGAGCACATGCAAAGAAGGCATGGACATTCGCCAATCTGAATTCACCTTTTTTCCACGACCCCAAGTCGCAGTTTTCAAGTAACTAATACCAAATACTAGGGGCGTTATAGTGCAATTTTCCCTTGGAAATGCATGAGGGTGATTGTTAAGAAGCAGGAATTCTACATTTCCTCCGTCATCCACTCGGTCTGCTATGTATTATTACGTATACTCTCACATGCTCGATGCAGGGCTAACTTTACGCTGCTGTACTAACTACAACGCTCGCTTTTTTTGTGAGGAGGAAAGAAGTGAATGGAGCAGAAAAGAGCATTCGTGGATTTCTCGTGATTTTGATTTGCCTTTCCCGCAGGTAAGGAGACGAGCGGAGAAAGAGTGGCTTTACGCTTCTGGTACATAAATTTCGGGTGGAGGGTATGTGTATGAGTTGGCGCCCACCGTGTTGTTCTGTTCTACCTGCTTCTATCTTTTCCTGAGACTTACTGTGACTTTTCTTTCCAACACACCTTGCGCCCCGTTGAATCTAGACTCCCTAGCTCTTTCTCCATTCACGATCTTTCATCTGTTTCCGTAAATCTTATTTCTCTTAGGGAGTTCCTGCTTTGACTGTCACGATTGTATCACTGACACTCGAAACCATCTTCCACTGCTTCTGGGAACTAGTCCCTAGTCTCGGTTGCTTCAGCCTCAAAATGATTCGATCATTTAAATAAAATTGCCATTCATGCATATTGCGAAAATACAGGCGTACATACACTGACGCAAGGTAGACTTCAGTTGGCGGAGTTTCCCTATGAGAAATTCGTGCCAGTTGCCAGTCAAGCAGGCAGGCATGCAGGCAGGGAGACAGGCAAACAGGCAGACAGGCAGACAGGCAGACAGGCAGACAGGCAGACAGACAGACAGACAGACAGACAGACAGACAGACAGACAGACAGACACAGAAACAGGGGCGTTAGTATTGGAAACCCGCATTATATGTGTATATATATTGTTCGCACGCGTCTGTCTCCTCTTGTTTTCAGAAGCAGTTTCCAAGAGGGTAAAGAAAAGAGGAACGTAAGATAAGTGGATTACGGGAGCGGGACGCGCGATTCGATTCGAGTTAGGAGGATCGCGCGTAGTGCGAAGATGAATTTTGTGGTGCGGACGATTTGGCAGAAGGTGCCGCAGGGGTTGGATGGAGGAGTGGGCGTATTTTGTGGAGCTGAGGATACGTGTGTTGGGGGGAGTGGGACTAGTAAAAGCGCTAAGCGTAAAGCGAGCGTTAGGACGAGAGATGTGAGGGTTTTCGGCTCTCTGCACACGCTTCCTTTGAGAGCCTGCTAAGGCGGGGCCACGACTGCTAGAAACAAACATTTGTTTAAACGATCCCAACAAGTCACGCTGCCATAAATAGCATCGGCTCGTTAATCTTGCCTTCGGCTGCATGCCGCTTACTAGTTAATGTATAATGTATTCTCACCCCCGTAGCTAAAATAATCAAGTGGAACCTGAAGAAAGGAGAATTCGGGACACCTTCGCCACCGGCAGCGCAGTGAGAGGCGCCTCCGGGAAAGGACTGGACCGCCTCTCTGTTTCTGTGTCGATGCCCGTCTCCAGAGACATTGATTTAACTCTGCATAAGCTACAATCCGCTCAATCTCAGCGAAACTCATTTTCACTTTCGTCTTTTACCAGCTATTGAGAGGGCTGTTTTGAGAGGGCAATTTTGTACGACCAAGCCCAGTAATTGTATTAATCTTCGGGGCACGCTTTCCACATCGGAATACAGACTCCTGTATCGTGGCCAATTTGTAAAACAGGCCCCGAATAATTTATTAAGAGCACACACGCTGACATTAGGAGGAAGGGGTAGAATACAGATGTCGGCAGGATCTTTGTCTCGAAGTGGAAGGGATACTTTCCGCTATTTAAAAAAGGAAGGGTCCAATTGGCGCATACCATTGCACGATGTAAGCTGCACCAGCCGGCTCGTAGTCACGGTTTCGTTTTGTGCTAGCTTTTCCATTTGTCGTGCCGAAGGGAGGACCACCGCGCACAAGAGACAACGGGAAACAATTTCGAGGAACAAATTCGTGAAGCAGGCAGGCAGGCAGGCAGGCAGGCAGGCAGGCAGGCAGGCAGATTTCAGTCGAGCTGTTCTCTCTGGTTCTGTCTGCTGGCTGTGAGAGAAAAGAGAGAAGGCTGCGCCGACCAGTCAGACCCCCCGAAGTGCTTGCCGACCGCCCCGAAAATATTTCTAATTTTATTACTGCCTGTAATATGGAAATTTGAAGCTCGCAGTTATCAGGTGTGAATTGAATTATAGTGGCTGCCGTCGTCGACCTATTATTTATATCTCGGATGAGCGAAGACGCAGGTTTAGATTTTTGCAATACTTATAAAACATATGAAACGCTAATCTAAACCCAAAGGGCAATTATTTTGTTCAGGAGAGAGAAAGTGGTGGGTTAAATAGTTGCGGTTTTAGCCGTAGTTTGTTGCTATATTTATGAAGGGCGCAAGATGAAGGGTTTTCAGTAGAATTCGATAAGTTGGTATACTTGACTCTGTGGCGACATAGGGTTCTCGGCAACAGTCCATAAAACTTGGCAGGTCCCGCCGACACTAATTCCTTATCCAAGCAGAATGGTGAAGGCTCTTCACGATATCAAGCGGTACAAGCTGCATAATTAATTCCTAAGCGCTTGTATTACCTGCTTTACGATCAAATAAAAATGTCCTCGCCAAAGCGGGCCCAGTAAAAAGGAGTATGGTTTGAAAGCGTTCGTCGGTCGTTGGCCGTGTCGCGTAGGCTGCTGTGCGGAACGAAAGAAAGACTACGGGACCCGCAGTACCGATGGAAAGTCAGCTGGAAGTGCTCCTGGGGGCCGGCTGTTTTCGCTTTTAACGAGTTTCCTGGAAAGAATAGCGCGCTTTAATTGTCATCTTATCGTTCACGCGGGATCGCATTTTGACGTAGGGAAAAGGGAAAAGGGAAAAGGGCGGAGAGCGGAGAGCGGAGAGCGACGGAATCTCCTGCAAAGGGACCCCCATGGCACCGGGACGGACCATTATTGCTACCGTTGCCTCCTGTGCCTACATGTCACTCTAAGCCTCTATGTCCTTCGCATTCTTTGTGCTTTGCCGATGGTTTGTCCCTCTGCACCACCGCACCGCCGCACCGCCGCACCACGCCATTCCTGACAAACTTTTATTACTCCAATTACCAGCCCTTTCAAACCTCAATAACACTCATTCCAACTTCGAATCGAACACCCTAATGATTTTTTTTCTATCTTTCTCTCCCCTTTTCTGATAGTCTTACGTTTCTTATTGATGAGCTAGTCTATGAGTTATTGATGCGATGCCATCATTGCGATTAATCATTTCTCTACAGTAAATCATGCATTTTGACACTCTTTTTCTCCTGAAATTTCCTATAAACTCTTTTCATTTGAACTTTTCATTTGTGTATGTCAATCAATAGTCTTGGATGAATGAAATTCTATTATCGGACAACCGAGAAAGTACAAAAGGCTAAAGGCTAAACGAAGTGGCAAAGGATCTAAAAGTAATCGCGGTTGCCTGCCTTTCTTCCTCTAATCTGAAAGTTCGTAATATTGAATACGACGTACGAAATGGCATTCAGCAATTAGTTACGGAACCAGGAATGGTTCCCATAGAATAGAAGTCAGTCCATTGACTTTAGAATGTTTGAATCACAGCTTGATGTGATTCGGGAGATTGATGGTCCGATGACATCTGTTCACGATTTTCACCAAAACTAATACGTTAAATCACTATTTACCATGTAGTATTTTTTATTTATTAGGAGACTTAGAAATCATAAGTTAGAAGGCAAGTTCATCCTGTCGGATAATTACACGCGGAGTTCACTACAAACTGCAAAGCTGGTAAATTGAATGGAAATGTGTCGGAAGCTCCCAGTTTTGAAGAAAGGTGTGCTCGTAATCTTCCACTCAACATTCGCGGTTGGCACGTGCCACCTACCACTTATAGAATTATCCACCCTTAACAACTCAAGAGATACCCTTCCTTTTTATGCGAAGGAAAAGGGAAGGAATGCATGTACGGGGTTTAAGTGACGGTTGTTGGCGGTGTCCTTAGTGAAATTTCACACGGCACGCGGCTGCAGGGAGCGGGTCAGCCCGGCCCGGATCGGCGCGCCACGACACGGCACAGCCAACGAAGAGCCGAGAGAGTATTACGGCCCACTCGGTGCGAGAGCATGAAAGCCTACCCCTCATAAATATTCCCAATAAATACCACCGATGTACCTACCGGTGGCTGACGCCTACGTTCGTCCACTACACTTATTTCCAAGGGATTTCTGTTGCATTCGCGCACCATCAACTCCCTTAGCGTTTAACACATATGATAAAACATAATAAGATGTACGAGGCTCTTGGATTAGCAGTTATTGTTGGATAAGAATGCCACTATGAATGCCAGAGATAACAGATTTAAAGGAGCGTCAGGACTGAATTATTAGTTGCGATGGGTAGTTGAAAAATGCTTTATGTTCTTTAAGTTGTAGGAGTGTGAGTGCTTTTATTGTCTAGCACATCTGAATGTGGAGATAACGTTTAGAAGATTGGCAGACAGGGTCATCAGATGCTCCGAACCATTGTGCTTTCGGCTGATTGTGGAGCAAGTTGGTCGTCTTGCGTAAAGCCGACCTTGCCGCACCCACCATCAGTCCGTCAAGGGTCTGGCACTAATTGCCGCACCCCTCTTCACCCTTCCGTGTTACCGAGACTGACTTGGTTAATCCCTTCTGATCTCGTGAGCGCCGCCGTCGCCGCCGTCGTCGCCGCTACCACCCGTATGAGCATACAATGCACGCTCATGAAACCCAGGCGAGGAGAAGCTAAGGAAGAGAACCTCATATTGACAATTAGCAGACCTAATATAATAAGCCATGCAAATAAATAAGGATAGAGTGTTATGTCGAGGAATGATAAAGCCTTTTGCGTCCTGGGAAGGAGAAGGTTTCCGATGAGGGCTGAAAGGGGGAGAAAGTGGCTTTGATGCGGTGGTAGATGCGAAGCGGAAATATATTATACATACCAATGGAACATGTGCAATTGAATGGTCGAATCAGCAGAGAGCATGAGCAAGGAATATTCGTCCGCTGTGGTACCGCGACAACTGTTCTACATGTATCTGTAGCACTCCTTACTATTTAGCAAGACGATTAGCAGCTCACTAATTTTGAGAAACCAGCAAACCACACTGCACTCCACCTACCTTCCGTCTGTGCTCTTTCCTCTTCTGTGTATTTCTTTCAATTTTACACACTATAACTATAAAATAAACTGTTCGGCACCGGGATGGCACGACGCTTACCAATCTCCGGGGTAACGACGGCTAAATTACAAGAGTGACTTTAGTTGGAAAGTTCCGAGGCGGGTGATGGTTAAAAGCAGCCATGTGTCGGTCAAAGAGTACGTGATCGGATAATTGGATAAGTTGTAGTAGGAACTAGTAGGAACGAGAGAAGATTGAGTCTCCTCAGGCTGACGTGTCTAGTCAAGTTCGGATTGGTATGGTCCGATAGACGCGAGGCATATCACAAGCCAGTTAGTTATTAATACGGCCGGTGCTCATTCCGTACTCATCCGTAGATAGGATCTCTCCGCCCAGTCAATCGGATCGCGTAGTCTAAACCCCTAATTACCATTAGCCCACCCATCGTGGGTGCGAGTATAGAGCCAGCCCTGGGAAACTTTCAATTTCACCATTATCTCCACCTCCACCTCCACCTCCACCTCCACCTCCACCTCCACCTCCATCTCCATCTCCATCCTCGATCCTCCCTCTTCCCAGGCTTACCCACTCACGGTCCTCCCACTCCTAAAATATCTCCTTGCGCCAATAGTGAAAGTAATATTTGGATGTCCAAGATTTTGCAATTGGGAAAAAGGCCCTATTAATTATGAAAAGTGGAGCGACAGCGTAATTTCGGGCATACCTTCGGGATATTGAGAAGGAATCTCTAATGGAGAGGGGCTAAGTGAATGATCAAGTCTCTCTTGTAACATCTCTGTTAAGAGAGTGCACCCCGCCTAGTCGCGTTATCGATGCTTATCAATTAGCTGGCCGCCAGTAACATTGGGTCCTTCGTTCTTTTTGTTTCAGGCTATAAGTCGGCGTGTTCAGCCGGAGGAGAGGTGAGCTCGTTCCAGTATGATTATCCTATCAAAGTATCTTGCAACCAGTGTTGTCTTTACCTGTTACAGATTCACACCGGCAATGCTTTTGGAAGCATTTCCGAATCTCAAGTACATTGTTGACCTGACGAATACATATCGCTATTACGACAGAAGTGTAAGTATGGGAAATTGGATATAAACTCCCGTTTATATCTGTCCATTTCGTCAACATCTTTCCAAGTGTTCCTTCTCACTCTTAAAGATCCAACAGCCAAGTAACTCGTGCGGGGATGGCTTGGAAATAATGAGTAATTTCTAGTTAATCGTGTGCTGGATTTCTAAAGTAGAGGTTCCTTGGAGGATGTCACTGGGGCAAGATTCGAGGAGAGATTTTAACACCATTGGAGCGGAGCATAGGTGGTTAGAGGCTGGCCAGGGGAGCGGAATAAGAAGGAGGGCCGGGGGCGGGCGCCGGCTAATGTCCCGATGTGAAAAATTAGAAAGATCGATTATTATCATGACGTGATCCGTCATCGGGGTGAAGAAAGGCCCGATAGCTGTTGACTGGTGTCACTCATAACGGGTTAGAGTTGCGACAATCTTCTCGATAAGGATTATAGCCTGGCTGCCGCCACTGCTCGGTAAGGTATGGGGACTTGGTTCAAGTGAAAATCCCATCGACTCGCGATGCGGCATCCACCTTCTTCTTTTAGTCGTGCTTTTTACTACCGCTCCTCTAGCAGTGAGAAACGGCAGGAGAGTGGTGCTTATCGCTGTTGTCAGTGTCATGTTCACCGATCAATCAGATATAATTGGTTTAATATGTATAGTCGAGGGAACTCTCACGGCAGTGACTATCATCGGGCATCGAGCGTTCCTTTCGGCTTTTGCCCGCAGAGACGAATTTTTTAATACCTAATAATTTCATCCCCGTCCATTGCTGATCACGGCCGTCCACGGTCTAACAATTCCTATTAGAGAAATGGCCTGCAAACAATTCCTTATGTTCTGCGCATCACTAGGGTTCAATTGGATTTTGGTCGATAAGAATGCCTCTAGAATTGACTACATCTTGTTGAGAGAAGATTTCCCGTTGTGACTTTAAGTATTCCAGGTGAAGTTAAGTGGTAGCCGAAGACGCAACAGTATCCGGCTCGATTGAGAGTATTCTGCGGCGTTAGAAATAAAGAGATGCATGGATATGCTCGGAGAGACATGCATCCAATGAAATAGTTTGCACCGATGATGGAGATCGTCTCTGTTTTCCACTCTCCATGGCCAAGTTAGAACGTAATTTTTTGGATGTTACTCAGTCTGCCGATCAACTTGTTGTTCTTCCTTGACAGTTAGTGCAGCTCGGCCGGAATGCGCTTCTTTGCGTTCTCCACTGAGCCTAATAATTCTTGGCCCTAAAGATTCTAATTAGTCGCGATGATGAGTGGAGTCCCGGTCCGTCCCCGGCCTAAATTCAAATGAAAAAGCCATTTCGAGCAGTCACGAGGACGCACCCATCTCGTTGCTCTGGCCGCGACTCTATCTCTACTAGTATCCGTGTCCTCTCTTATCCGGTGCCCTAATGCGAATAATGTGGATATGCGCATTTAATATTTATGCCGCGGCTCTTTTCTCGTTGCAGGAATTCACAGAGGCTGGTGTCAGATATGAGAAAGTGAAGATGTTCGGCCAAATCGTACCGGACTTGGACCATGTGAAAAGGTAAGCCTGATCTTTATGTAAATACCTTGCTGGTAGGCAGCTACTTGACCAAATGGTGGAACAGGTGTCGATATCAATTCGGCGACAAGTCCTCAGTGACTGAGGCTAACTGCTCTCCATCGATAATTGGTAAAAATGTAAATACAGATAGATACGCGTATGCAGGCAATGAAAGGTAATTGAGGGGCGAATAGATTTTTTCCTGAGAATTGAACGAATCGGCTTAAGCGCTAAGCTGATCTGGTGCTGTGGCAACTCGTTCCACTGGTCACTAGTCACCGTGTGTATGTATTACTATGTATATCGTCGGGATTTTCTTGGAACGCGATGACGCGGCGGCGACGACAGCGACGATGCCGATGCCGATGCAGAGCGACCACTTCGTCATTGTCATGTTCCTCCGAAAGCGTGTTAGCGGGACGAAAACTTGGCTCGTTTAAATTGTAACATTTAGGCGCACCACTAGCATCGTGTGTTTACCGAGCCAACCGTACGTGTCGCCGCTTCGCGATACTCCATCGAATCTTCACTAGTTTGTCGAGCAAAATTCCGCGCTCTTCTCGTGATCGATTACACGTGTTACACATACATATATACTATACGCAAAAGCGAAAGAGCCGGCTGATTTGCTGATACAAGTTGCTCAAGGTGTTAAAAGCCCGTCTACAAAACGGAATGACGTGTGTAACATGATGAAACAAGAAGCACATCCTTTCCATCGAAGGGATTTAATGAAACACTTGTAGTTGATGCTTACCTCGATCCTTCCGTTCTCTTTCTTTCTGCCTGTTTTTCATACAATAGGTATGTAACTGATGGGTTTATTCGCGAGATTGAAATAGAACTCGGGGGCCGGGGCAAGATGAGGTAATGACGACACGTTAATAGATTGATATAGTGGGGATTGAGATCACTTTAGAGCGGGGTTGTCCAGGGGAGGGGCCATTCGCGCGGTATTTACCCCTTTCACGCGACAAGCTATCACTCCGGATACAGTAGTCGATAATTCAATATTCAGTCTTATCACAGCAATATACTTATTATGTTAGGATAGAGATACATACTCCGATGCACACACACACGCACGCACGCGCGCCCACAATTTTCTAGATAGTATTATTAGCATTGACAGTCTGGATAGATTCTCTATGATGAGGTGGGATATAGGAAAGAAAGAAAGAAAGAAAGAAAGAAAGAAAGAAGGTGGCCAGCACTTGGAGAGCGGTGCTTTAGAGCCTTGAAGACGAAACCGCGACAAGCCGATCGGATGATTCAGGCCGAATTTTAGTGAGACTTCAAAGTCCGCTTAAAAGTACGTATGCGCGGGGAAAGAGGATACAGCTAAAACTAAGAGGGATCGAGTTTCACGATATTCACTAGCTTGTTGACAATACTCGGACTCAGGTTCCTTTAAATGCGCTGGAATCGTCTTCTTCATGGACTGAAGGTAAGTGCAAGTCGCGCGTATCTATGTATGTACTTAGTTGTATACGTGTCCCAGTGTCTGTCCGAGTCCCAGGGCGACACGACACGTGGGTGTTGACGCTTCACCAGCGACGTCTTTATTCGCCAAGACATCGAACATAGGTTTCAGCGTGTTCCCTGTCTTGCTTTGTCAGACAATGGCCATATATATATCCCCCTCACCACCATCAAACGCGACCACGAGATGCCGAGGCGCTGGCTGTTATTCCGAGAACAGAGAATCTTTCTACCAAATCATCAGGCAACTTGCACATTGATCAATTAGAACATTAGTGTTTTGTAATTTAGTCCATAATTTAGCGGAATGGAGTAATCTTGTGGTGGTTGGTAGGTAAAGTTGAAGCGATAGCGCCGAGAAATGAAAGAAGCAGGAGCAAGCTTCCCGCGGCCAGCGGGCAGCACGCGACGGACGCGACGACGACTTGAATGTTGGCAAGCGCGTGCCTCGACCACCCGGCCGCATATCTGTCTCCTCTGCTTTATGCTGCTGTTACCTCTTACGCCGAGGAATTAATGATCTGCGTGGGCAGTTCACTCATCTCAACTAGTAGTCAACTAGTAGTCGACTATCAGGAAAATTTGAACTTCTCGATAGACGGATATGTCTGCATCTTCGAGATGGCGATCGTCTCACTTACCAAGTCAATCAAACTCTGCAGCTAATGTTTTACCAATTTTATTCCAAAACTACATGGAATTTTGGACAAGCTAGCTGGCCGCTGGAGCAATATGAAATATCCAAGTTCCGGGGCTGTCGGCTAAACTGAGAGTGCCTAGGAATTGTTAGGGTTGGTTGTACGATTCGGGCGATTTCCTGTATCACCAGGAGGTTGGTGGTAGCAATGATGGTAAGGAGGTTTTTAGGTTGTGCAAAGATGTTGGTCGCATGACTGTGTATGAGAGAAAGAGCGAATGGAGTAGGGCTGGAGGAAGCTGTGCGGCTACGACTACGACCGTGAAAACCGGCGAGCAACAAAGCCGAGCGGTCCCACAGTATGCTTTTGATTGAGAAACAGTCAGCACCGAGTGTTTGCCGAGTACTTCTACAATCTCTTGAAGGTTCCTGGCTCCGCGCCGAGAGTACAGCCATACAAACAGAGCGGCCACAGCGCGCCGCCCCGCGCCATTCACCTACCTTCTTCCGCAAGCCCTATGCATTAAACATCTTCAAACACCTTCGATCCCACGCCATTCACAGCTACCTTACCTTCCTTATAGTCTCTCCAGTTCTCCACCTCTCCACCTCTCCCTTTCGCCTCCCCAACACCCCCATCTTCATTCGCCGGTTTGCGGTTACTCGGATCGATTTAACTAGAGCATGAAATCCCAAGGAAAGCCGCTCCCTTCTTACTAAGAAGAAGGAGTTTGCCATATTCCGAGGCAGATGATGTTTGCCTCAAAGATTAGTTTCGGCTTCGGTCAGCAACTATCGATGTTCTGGTGGGGTGGGTATGGGCTAAGGGAAAAGGTTCATCTTGGAGGCGATGGTCAGTTTATATCTGTAAATTTATGAATGAAGGGTAAAGTAAATCTATGGAAAAGTAAGATGTCGTCGGCGTAGACGTACCCTCAGGCACTTGGGGCAACCTGCTTGTCTTCTAGAAGGAGGAGGTGGAGGCCTTGGGATGCGGGGCCCTGTCGTATAGGGTGCACCCGAACGGCTCAAAACAGTGAATGTTCTATTAGCGGCTTCGGAAGGTGGAGAGCGGTAGGTACGCGTGGTCCCTGCAGTTCTAGACCGCCGAAATGTTTCATGGGTTTCTATGATTGTTCGAACATACATTAATTCTCGCTTGCCAACCTCTGTATGTGAGAGACTATTGAATTATTTTGGCCTTACGAGGGTAGCTCCTGCTGTCATCATCCAAGTCTGACGAAATATTCTCGACTAAAAATACCAGAAAATGTCTCATTCATGGCAATCCTTCATGACAGTACACTGGTACATGTGCTAATGTTGAAAATATGGAAAGTGGGCGAGGACAAGATTAAGGGTACCAGATATTTGCCAGCGGCGTCGAAAGTATGAGAAGAAAGTGTTCAAGTGCGATACTGAGTGAGAATGAGAGAGGGGAGGGGGGAGAGAGAGAGAGAGAGGGGGGGGGGGGAGTGGGAGAGAGTGAAGATACGCTGGGTGGAAGTAAGCGAGGCGATGGTAGAGTAAAGTAAGGTTCGTTGCAAAAGATTGTATTATGCAAATAGCTGTAATAAAGATGACAGAGCTGGGAGAAGCATACGAAAGGTACGGTTTGTGGCCAGTAACGCGCGCACGCATACACAAACAGGCCGGACTATCCGCTTTCAAGAAGGTGCGGTGTATCGAAAAGATTTAAAATTCGGTGGCGACGCCGCGGATATACCGCCGACACATAAATATTGGAATGGCAACCCCACGAACCCTCACTGGCTAATAAGAAGTCCGAGTAA
Source organism: Ectemnius cavifrons (assembly GCA_964023945.1). Taxonomy (NCBI): domain Eukaryota; kingdom Metazoa; phylum Arthropoda; class Insecta; order Hymenoptera; family Crabronidae; genus Ectemnius; species Ectemnius cavifrons. The sequence continues at coordinate 177,244 of OZ030375.1, forward strand.
CGATGCTACTTCAAATGCTCCGGGTAAATGCACTCTCGACTCTCGACACTTCTCACGCAACGCTGCTGCCGCCGCTGCCACTTTCGTATTTAGTCGCTCAAGTTTTAACGGAAAGAACAAATTGCTCAAAGAAAGATTCCCTTTGATTAAGGGGAATTGGTGCGTGAAATTTGAGACGAAAGTGGAATTATCAGTTGAACTTACAGTCTAAGCGTCGTCGAACGACAGCCACACCAACGGTTAAGTCGGGTCGCCGTGTGGGGGCTCGCTGGGGGGTTCTGGATGGGGTCGGACAGTAACCTCGTGGTGTGTACCTCTGGGATGATGTGTTTAGGGTGGATGACAAGAATGCTCCAGGGCGAAGGAAGTCCTCTTCATTGATAGTTGAGGCTGTTTGATCCGCTGCTGAGTGGAATGTATCTTGCAGTGTGGAACTGCAAATGGTGCGATTGAAAAGGATAGAAAAATGATCGAGTCCAATCGTTCTATGTGGAATGATTAACCGAGATAGGTATTCGAGTTACGAATGACATACGGCTCAAACTCAGACGGTGCAGTATGGTAATCTTCCGAGGCGTAACTGTTATATTTCGAACAATTGCACATGGTCTACTTAAGCCCGGGTTTTAACGAGGGAAAGAAGAATTTTGAAAGCGGGCCCGAGAAAGCAGAAAGGAGTAGAAGAAACTATAACAAACAGACCGCGAGGTTACATCCTGCTGTAAGGGATGGCGTAGTCGATCATCAGATTTTTTCTCAATTTCGAGATATATCGTGGATGCTTCGTTGTTTGGCGAGATTCGCTCGAGTTGATTAGATAGTAATAAGTAGGGGCTTTCTGAAAATATAGAAGAGAATTAGAAGTTGTAATTAATATCAGGTAGTAGAAGCGGAATCGGGTGGTAGTAGGAAGGAGCTGTATAGGCGAAACGAGATCATTTTTTGTTGCCTGGTACATAGTTGGGAGCGGAGCGTCCGTACCCCTTTCGGTGTCGCGATCTCCGTGTCCACCAAGTCGTTAGGTTCAGCCAGAGCTCTACGCTCTGGGAATGCGTGCGTGCGTGCGTGGCCTGGCCCGGCCCGGCTTTTGGCATGGCATGGCACGGCGTGGCCCGTCGTGGCGTGGCGTGGCGCGGCGCGGCGTGGCGCGGCGTGGCGAGGCGAAGCGCACTGAGATCGAGAGGGAGAAGAAAGCGTGGGGTGGACGCGTGCGTAAGGCCACACACCGCGTGATATTCAAATGAACTCCGTTTATGTCGGCCTATCGTGCTGCCATAAACGTCTCTTCGCGGTTTCACGAGGCTGTCTCCTCGTTTCGGTTGCTCTTCGCGTCCCGGCAGATATCCGCAATTTATGAAGACCGAGCCTTACGCACTGCCTGTCAGAGATCGCCTTTGACTCTTGGCACCTTGCCCCATCCCCTGATGTCCGATGCCCGCACACCCACCAACTTGGTCCGTAATGCACGGCACTCTCCCAATTTAAGGAAGTATCTTCGCCTCTCTTGGGCCTCCGTCTGGTCTGGCTGCAGTACGCAAGCGAGTATAAGCTGCTGCTCGCTTTTCAGAACTCGAGATTCAAAGGAAAAAGGCGTCTTACTTACTATAAAGAGATGAAAGGATAGTGGTGGTCCGGGCGAAGTTAGGGCCCGGTAGATGTAAGAGAGTAGGAATAGGAGGATGATGAAGCCGGTTCTCTCGATGCAGGAAATTCCGAGTGAGAGAGCGAGCAAACGAACGAAGACGGGGGAGCAGGGCGCGAAGGATCTCTCGTTCTCCGACACCTCCGCGCGTCCCGTGTCGAATCTGTAATTCAAATCCGAAGTCAAATTAATTTAACGCCCGTCATTTTTCACAGTATCCGCCGGCGCCGCGGCGCGCGGATCTCCGGCAGCCGTCTTTCGATATTTCATTCCGCTTCGGCCGGTTCGGATTCTGTGTTCCACGCACATGTATACCCACCCATCTGCCCCTGTGATCGATGCTTTCTCTCCTGATGCCGCCGTCACGCGAAATCTACTTGAAATATTATGTGAAAATATTCATTTATCCTGGGCACACATGGGAATTCTACCGCAATCGAGGAAAGACTTTAATTGTTGGGAAAAAGCGTTGTCTCTTGATTCGTTGGCAAGAAATAGCCCGATGCGATATTTCTAATACTCAGGGCAGGAAACGGGTCTATAATTTGCCGGCAACATTCGATTGCCGAGTCTTACGAGATCGGGATGTGCTCGTTTTTATAACAGTCATTAGGAGTCGAAAGCGATCTAATAGCCTGCTAGGTTACCGTTCTCCACTCTCCGCTCTCCGCTCTCCGCTCTCCTCTCTCCTCTCTAATATAATCCATCGATACTGAACGCTGGTGAAAAGCAGACGATGAAGTTGGTGAGTGAGTTAGAGGTTGTAATCGCATTAGACTAATCGGTCCTCTAGGGAGTCCGGCCCCGAGTTCAAAGGGACCAAGGGCACTAAAACGCGCCTATTAGCCCTCTATAGACACCGACACAATTGGGCTACTCAATTCTCACACAGTGACGAGTGGCAAGTTTTCGGGGAACCAACTCAACTCTATCCTCCTCCGTATTTTACCTGAGAAGAGTGGGACTGAAAACGTTTCACGCTTATCGACCTCCACCTCGCTGTTCCCACTCTCTGCTACCCTTTTCACCATCATTTTCAACAATTTCACCTTATTATCCAACTTGTCATTAACGAGATCGCCGCTCTTCTCTACAATTAAATACTATTTTAATAATAAGTAGGACGGAACCAGCACTATCCGCGCAACGGATTAAAAGAATACTGCCGTTTAGCTTGCCAGGTACACTAGAATAAAATTCTGCCGGTAAACAAGCCTCTAAATATTTGGTCGTAGCTTAACGTGGCTAACTTGGCTGAAAGCTGTTATTTCTATTAATATAAGCTATTTTCCTTCCCTTCCAATTCCTGCCTTTCTATATCTATAATGCTAGATGAAATGCTGCATTAAAAATTGTTCATCACATTATGGTAAAGAGTGTTCTCCACGGGTTGTACGACAAACGCAGTGCGACCAGTCGATGGAGATGCGGCCGGTTAGTGTTTGACACGAGGAAAATGAAAGTCGCGTCGAATCGAGTTGAATCAAATCGATTCGAATCGAGTTGAGCCGAGTCGAGCTGGGGGACTTGCGACGGTGGAACGCGACGTCCGAGTGGATGGTGCCACGAGCAAAAACAAAGATCGCTCCAACGTCGTTGGTACGGCTGGAATGCCTCGGAATCTCGCAGGAATGCAAAAGGCCAATGAACACTTTACCATCGATAATTTGTTTTCGAGTGGTGGTTCAAAGTACAGTTAACCCGCTAATATGTAGCTCCTCACCAGTTGGCTCTTCCACCCAGTTGGGCCTCTCGAATTCAGTGGCAAGTGCCCTCTGCATTTAACTAGTTATACTTTCATTGGCCGTACGCCGATTTTATTCTTGCCTCGTCAAACCACCAGGTATAATACGCCTGTTCTCTCTCTCTCTCTCTCTTTGCAGATTCTTTCAAGTGATGGACGACTTTATGGCAACGTCCGCAGAAGGTGAGTGTCTACTTTTATTCGTTAATCATAAATTGAGGGAGCAACAAGCCTATTTTTTTATGTTTACGAATAACACGGATGGAAGATGAGGTTAGGGTGGATTGCATTTGGGGGGTGGGTAGAATAGCACTGGATTCAACGAGACCCGAGGATCGTGCGAACGCCCACACATGGCTTCGTGTACCGTGCCGCTGTTAATTATCTGCCGCCGTTTATCAACCCCCCCCCCCCTTCGCCCCTTCGCCCCTTCGGCCCTTCTCTCTCACTCCTTACATTTCCACGTCTCGCTTCTGGCCCGCATACTTCCCTTTTTCTTTCCTTTCCCTAGGTACTTATGTCCTACGGCGCTCACGAGGAGGATGCTGCTCTCTATTTTGCTCGATCCGTAATTGCGAGATTAGGTCAGCGGCAACCTAACAATAGTAAGAGAAATCCAGTGGAAGCGGCTAAGCTGCCGAGAGAATAAGGTTGTCACTGCACCTTCACCACTTCTTCAGGCTGAAGCTGAACCCTTACAGATACAGCTATCCGTATATTAATAAAAGAAGAAATGTTGTTGACTTACGGCTGTCCTCGTGGTGAAAAGTACGTGGAATGTTTAGTACGTTGAACGATTGGTTTAACAAGTCCTTGAAATCAGGCCGCGTGTATTCACTGAGACTGTCAAGATATCCGATGTTTTGGCGGGTATATCAGAGTTGAAAAGTTGAAAAGTCGTGGAGCGCAAGGGTGATCGACTTGGACGGGAGCACACCCGTTCTACCTTTGAGAACTGCAGGTAGGAGAGTATGGTGTGGATGAAAAGCGTCGGAGAGGACGGTTCGCGAAAAAACGAGTCGAAAGGCATTCCGTTCGAAGGCGAAAGGTGCCGCTGCCACGTCCAACCCTGTACCGCCTTGGCCAGTGCCTCGTGGGCCAGTGGCCACTATCCATCGATAGGCTGCCACTTAGCATTTATCAATAGGTTGCGTCCTTCATCGGCCGGTACCGTCAAGACCTTCGATTAACAGCTTAATTGCACTCGCATCTCCTCCTTTTGCCAGTTTAAAGGAGGGATTAAAAAGCCGCATTGATTGGTAGAAAGTAGATGCGCATTGCATGAGAAAGGTCATAGGTCCGTGGCAATTCGTTCGAGGAGCGGAGGGCTCGCATTTATCGTGCGAATGCTCGGTGGGGGTGCACGCTCCAGATTCACATTAGATGCCTACGTGCTCCAAGAACATACTTGGCCTCCCTTATAAGACGTATGCTCCGCGCGTATGCAAAAGTGAGATGACCCTGTGATAGATAGGAGGATGGAAGGAGTGTACCCACTCCGCATTCGAAGCTACCGGAACGCGCACAGTGTTGGTAAACTTACTTGCAAGCCCAGTTTACTCTATTCTCCTTTTTTCGGCTTGAACTTGTACGTCTGTTCCGTTGGTCCGGTGCATCAAAATAAAAAAGCCATCTTCGATCACTTCACTATCAGTCAAAGTAGCGGTATTTCCGAGTCAAATCAACTTTGCGCTCTCCAATTCAAAGTAAAGGCCTTTCAAACAGTAGCCTTACGAGTTGCAGAATGCCCAATCTATTTGTCCACTCGAAGATTAGGAAGGCACAAAGGGCGTCGAGTCTTAAGGATTTGAGCAAGGGAATCAAAGGGGGCGGATAGAGTGTTTCGCGAGGCTCAAGCGGGATATCGCACGAGATCGGATGGCCACTTAATTTATAGTGAAAGCCGAGGTAAGGAGGTATGAAGTGCCTCTAAAGTATTCGGTACTTATCCAAGACTCTCTTGGCAAGCGCACGCAGCAAAGAGAAAAGCCGCGAAAGCAGCGGAAGGGAGTGGAAGGAAGCGAGACAGTACAGGATGGGAATCCAAAGAGAACAAGAGAGTGATCGCCGATCATTATTACGTGACTACTCTCATTAGGCTTGGCCCTGACGAAAGCGCCGGCGGGACCCGTGACCTGGAGTCACCAATTGTTGTGGATTCATCGTAGCTTTTGCCGGCAATTTGCAGTAATATTATAATCAGCCCCTTGCTGGGCCGAAAGAGACGATGCCGCTCCGAGGAGTCGCTCTTTCGTATAAATTGATGACCCGTGGAATCGTACATCTCCGTTGGTGCACATGAGAATTTCACCCCTCTTCCCACCGCCACAGCAACCTTGCCCCGAACGCCCATATCTTCTCATCCTTTTACCTGCATATGAATTTGGCCCTTGGAAAGGTTCACCAGTCCAATCTAATTTAGTTGACCAAATCCTTCCCAAGAGGCAAAATACTCCAAGAGATTCATTTAAAAGTCTTCTGAACCTTTATGTTACAGATGATCTTATAGGAATCCATTGTACGCACGGTGTTAACAGAACTGGATACCTAATCTGCAGGTAGGACAAGCAAGCATTTTCTCTAGTTCCATTATGAATTTCGAATGTTGTTGACCAATGTTTGTCGCAGGTATCTTATACAGCAACTTGGCTGGGAGATTGGAAAAGCCATAAAGGGTGAGTCTATTTGTACGTTAATTATACTATGAACTGGCAAATGGTGCGATTCGGTATTTCAGCATTCGATGAGGCGCGTGGTTATGCGATAGAGAGGGAGGCATACGTAGCTGCATTGAAAAAAGTGCCTCGCGGCGAGAAGATCGACACGTCAAGAATGAATGTGCCAGCATGGCGGCCGCTGCTGCCGCCGCCGCCGCCGCCGCCGCCGCCGCCGTCAATGCGGCCAGCGTTCGGAGTAGAAGCGAGTATGGGATATCCTGGCCCATCTCCGGCTTTGGCCGGGAAGCGTGTGCCGTTTGAGATGGGTCCGCGCCCGATGGGACTGCCATCCATTCGTCTTCTGGTACCGCCAAGACGTATGTTCGAGGGCCCGTTCTCACCTCAGCAGTTCTCCTTCGGTGGACCGAGGCCAGGCTTTGGCCCTATGTCGCCACCAGCTGGCATCCCACCGATTACTACACACCCTCCACCTCCACCTCCACCTCCACCACCACCGCCGCCGACACCGCCGATGGCGCCGCTGTCTCCACGACCTGATACGTTTGGATCGAGAAGATCTTGGTTTCTGCCTCGGTTACGTCCTCCAATGCCATCACCATTCCCCAAAACTTCCTTTTCCTGCCAAAACCTACCACCTCGACAACCCTCGGTTATTGACAACCCAGCGAATATGGGACAATTGCCTATAACAAGGTTGCCTCAACAACAAATACTACTTTCTCCGTTACAGCCTCCTCTTCCAAAAGTGCGTGGCTATAATGGCATTCGCGGGACCAAAAGGAAAGCCGACACATCGAACGGTGATCTTTCGGATCAGGATTTCACTGCGGATACCTTCGAAGAAAACTTACTCGAAGCCCCCAGTAGTAGTAGTAGTAGTAGTAGTAGTAATAATAATAACAAATACAACCGCCGGCTGGGGAAAACACCCAATGGGCAACATACGGGTATGCATCCATCGAGGGCGAACAGTATGAAAATGAAAAGACGATAAATTGGAAAGTGTTAACGTTGGTATTTGACTATCTTGACGCGTGCGAACAGCGAAGCTAAAATTATCTTCTGGCTCGTTTCGATAACATTTGCGCCTATCTCTACTGCAGTCTTCAAGAGATTAGTTTTCTATGACGATTCCACAGCAATTTATTCCGGGTTAGGTAGAAAATAGGGCAGCGGGCAGAGGGATTCTGTCATTCCGCCGCGCAAAAGAGTCAGTCTGACCCAGGAAGTGTCCCTACACTTTGTACTTGGTATCCTCCGCAATGAATGTCGGAGATCACCTTTCACGTTACTGGTATTAGCCGCGCAACGTTCGGTTCAAGTTGACCGTCCCATGCTCAAGTACGCATATCTACACGAGTTGTTTAATGTGGACTAACTGCTATTTGAGAGAGTTTGAGGCGACTGGCAACTTTCTGTATAGATTTAGGGAAAGTGTACGCACGTTTGGGATAATAAATGTACATAAGCGGCAAGTGAGTCTCGTTCGTGAGGCTGGTTTATTCCTAATATTGTTTTTCTTTAGCGAACATTCGATGAAGAAGTGATTAAAAATTCGGCTTGGATTAGAAGGGAGGATGCTTGGGGTGGGCGGTAAGTAGTCTGTTACACGATTGCCGGCTATCGGCTGAGCATGCATCAGATATCGCCGGTGGGGCACAGGCAATCATTCTATGCGTCCTCAACCAGCGGTATTCTGATATATCTAAATTATAACTCATTGTCGGCCAACTCTGATTAATGGAGAATACCGAAGGTGGTACACCGCAAGGTCATGAAGAAAAATAAAATGGCCCCGAAAATGACTGAACGGTCATCGAAACTTTTAGTTACTGGCAACTGCAGTTAGACTGGCAGATTAAACATCCCATAAAATATATGTTCGAGTTGGAACGCAATGATTCCGCGTGTTCCTGACCTGGAAGAACGCGAGATGTTCCCAGAGCTCTCTTCGGTCGGTGAGATCTCAGTGTAAGAGGGTAGTAAATATCGGAGCCGGGCGAAGGGCGAGCGCAGTGGATTCAAGCGAAAGTAGATCACGCGTGTAAAGGTACTATTTGTCAGTGGTGACAGTTCGCTCTCTCCGGAGAGTGAGAGGCAGGCAGGGCAGGGCCAAAAGGCAATCGTGCTTCTGAAAAGGAGTCTCATGGAATTCATCGTGACTAGGAAGAGGAAACCGAAAGGCAAGGAGCAGGAGTAGAGAAGGGGTCGAAAAGGCATTTCGAAACTTTCCCTGAGGTGGAAAGATTGTCGCCCTCCATGCTACGATCCGCTCTGCACGGCCAGTCCTAAACTAACTTCTGCTTGACAATTAGAACGCTCTTCACTCAGCAAAACAACGGCTCTTCCTCCTTACTGCTTCTTCTTATTCTCATCGGAGAATAATCTGGCAACAGACCTATCTCGACCAGAGCCTAGATTTACCCACATATTTCCCCAGTCGTTATTTACTCTTCCAGGATGATTGCTGTCCCCGTATCATCATACTACATTCTTCCGCTCTTCCACACAGCTTCTCCCTCATTTACCCCTTTTCACTCGGAAATAAACATCATTTCCTTTAATTATTATCATACATACATATCGTTGTTACTGGACTCCTCCCTCGGATATTCGCTCGATCTTACTGCATCGGGAATCTGTCTCAACTGATCTTGGAGAAGCATTTGGACTCTGGTACAAACTTTTCCAATAATTCGTAAAAAGCCAGGGAGCGGCAAACAAGTCCATAAAGCCCTCGCCTCGCTTCCGTCTTTCTCATCACAGGCGGGGCTAGCACTTTCCTCTATTTTCAGTTTTCCTTTCGGATCGATCTTTTCATGATAGTCGTACACTTTTCGAAGGTGTTGCGCACTGAAAATGAGTACAGTTAGGTGGCGGTAAAGCAGACCGAGAGGCGGACTGAGACTTGTAATTAGTGTGGACGAATTTCTTAAAAATAAGGGATTGCGGCAGGTAGGGAAGTGCATGTGGAAATAATAGGGGAGAGGGACAGAAAGAGAGAGGGCCGGGCGCAAGAGGGAGCGATGGTTAAACCACGAGGGAACGAGAGAGAGAGAGAGAGAGGGAGAGAGAGTGTGATGCGTGATGGCCCTCGTATTTAGGATCCATCGAGGCATAACTCTGATTATCTGCACGGTATTTGATCTTTCGGCATAGTGAGCCAACTTTAATAGCATGGTGCGGCCTACTTAGTGGTCAGCGTGATTAACATGGAGTGATTAATAGCCGCTCCCTATCTTTGCGAGTAGCCCCAATGCACCGGCTACTTCGGAGATCTAATCGCACGATATTTATTGCCGCCGCCGCCGTACCACACCACCTTTCTCAATACACCCTTTCTTCTCTCGGATCTTCTTCTCCGTTTTGTGTCCTTTTTGTTGAAGGCCTTTTCGATCCTACGCCTCGGTGAAGAAGAGGTTCGAGGGAAAGGCAAATAGCAAATTCTCGCGTTCAAACTGGCGCAGGCCGGCGCCCAATTCGTCTATCTTAGGCTTAGTCTTCTTTACAATTTCGTGTTGAAGGGGACGCGATTGCCGGTTTGTGACTTTGCTCGGCCTGTTAGGCGAGAAAGAACCTTTCTACTTCTACGAGGACCGGATAGAAATGCGTATCATGCTAGAGGGAAAGTGGTAAGTCGGTCGAGGCTTTCCCAGGAGGGATGCCTCGTATCGTATAGTGCAATTGCATATGATGAAGATGTCGGGGCGGTAACGAACCTTCTCCCTGAGGCCCTACTCTTACGGTCTTACGGTCTTAGCACCCCACCATCACCAATCACGCGCTCCTTTCCCAATTATCCGTTCAGAGAAAGAAAGACATAGAGCCAAGCTAGAACAGCAGACAATCGCTGGTGCGGCACGGCCGGGGCCTCTGCCTTTCCTCGTACACTTCCGCTTGTACAATGCGTCGATAATTACGAAGCCGTGTAATTAGTGATTAGCGCGCTTTATTAACTGAGCAAACAGGTTGCCACCGGCATGGCAAGGCGCCATATGGGATACACGCCTGTCAAGTTGTGCCTTCCTTCCTTCCTTTCTAATCCTCTCTAACAAAGTTCTGCCTGTTAGTTTATAACGCTACTTGACTAACCAACAAAGAGGGAGAAGTTCATCAAGGTTTTCGGAGGGAAAATGGGAAAGGATACAACTAGCGATAACGGAAGAATGAAATCAGTGAGATTCTCGCGAAGGAAAAGAGGAGCGGGGAGGAAGATGGAAGATGGAAGATGGAAGATGGAAGATGGAAGAGAGGAGGAGCTGAGATCCCTCCGCCGCGGCCGGCGCCGCGCTGGGCCTTTGCTCGTTTGCCTCCTACAACGTCGTCGAACGTTCTTATTATCCACGGGCCCGTTGATCGATAGCCAGGGATATCGATAACGTTGCGATCTTATCGAGGGAGCGGGTTGGTTCGGATAAATGTGAATGGTATTACGTTACACAAAAAGTCTGATGCATGTCGGACGATGCTATCGGTCTGAGCACTGGGCACTGGGCACTGGGCACTGGGCACTGGGCACTGGGCACTGGGATGAGCGCAGCACCGCCAAGTGAGATGTTTATTGTGTCTGATTGCGATAGCCGACTCGCCGAATAATATAAATAGCTACTGGCAGGGGCCTCGTTAACAAATGCAGCAGTATCGATTGGATTCTATCAATTGGATTATGGATTATCGCACCGCTTCTACCTTCGATTAGCTGTTTGGACGGCTTGACGCAATGGTATGAAGCGGTCAGAATGACTACCAGTGGCCGATGTCGAAACAATCGGTTCGAATACGTCAAATCAAGTGATTTCTATTAGAGAGGTGTTATCCCATGCTTGCGCTCTACCTCCTGGCTTGGACCCCCAACGAATCGCCAAGGGGAGAGCTTAACCGGCATTCAATGATTTCGAAAGAAGGATGATTCAGTTGTGAGCGAGTAAAAAGAGAGCGCTCGAGTGACATATCAATACTTATGTAAGTAGTGTCTATAGCGCAGATTCGAGTAGACGCGAGCAGGCGTCCTTTCGGCGTCCTCATTGTCAGGCCCATTAGATTCTACATGCGCAAAGACAGGCTGCTCTCACAAGGGAAGAGGTATGGTTTGAGGTGGCGGATGACGGAGGCGGAGACGCGGACCGTAAAAAATGGCACGATCATAGGTAGCCTACGGTTACAGCGGTCATTAATAAATCAAATGTGGTGCTGAGAGAACTGTTTAACCTGTGACCTTTGCACGATGCTTCGTCCACCTTCTCATTTTCCCTTTGGTTTGCTCTCTTATTGCCGCTCTAGCGGCAAAAGGCGCATTCGGAGAGTTTCACCGTGAAGGGAGGAGGACAAGATGCGAGAGGTGCGGGCGAGGGCACATTTTTCACAAAGGTGTGAGCGCGGTCCCAAACTCCAAACCCGTATACTGACTTTACACGGTGAGAGTCTGCCCATGGCGATAAAGATTCCTATGTGACTAGCTCTTTGGAAAAGGACTTGGTGCAAATCTTAATTGTTCCTTAAATTTGTGACACATTGCACACCACCCTATCAACCCTTCCCGTAATCCTTGAGCAGTCAGTCCACCTGCCCCCTTGCCTCTTAGCCAACTTGCCCATGCCCATCGACATTCTTTCTTCTTCTTCCCTTCCTTCGCCAACAAATAACTACGATTATCGATTCGCATGACCGACATCTCAGCAACAAAAATCAGCCGACGTTCGCCCCCTCAAGAAAGTATACCTAGGTCGTCCCGTCCTCTGAGTCCTCTACCCTTCGACAAGCTTAGACGATCTCAGTTGGACATCGCCGCGTTGGATATCTGCTCCCCAAATGAATGAGACGAATCCATGGGTGATTAGTCGCCTGCTCCGCTTGACACAGAAAGTCCTCGAGACCATTCTCACCTGACATTCAAAATGCTTTAGGCCTCACGTAGTTAATAAATGGTTGGGACAATGTCTTGGGCCCCCAACTCCTATATGAATTGATGGAGATCCTCAAAACTAATCAGCTGCATGTATTACAAGCGCCGGAAGATAAATCCTATCATATCATGTGGCATAATTCAGAATCACTTATTGGATCTTACTAAGGAAGTACCTCTGCACCAAAGTGGCATGCAAAGCCATTGAGTGAATTAAGGTTAATGAGGAAAGAGGTGAGAGTGGAAATAGAATGATTTTGGGATAGCGGTGTGCCTATTGGGATTGATTTAATGGGTTAGCTTTATTTGGGGCATGCTCGTATTGATAGGTTGGTGTTATCGGTTGTCAGCAGTGGCAAGGTTGACAAGTCATCATCGTTCACGGTCCTGTCAACGCGTGACTCTCATGTGGACGAGGATGCACGCGCCGCATGCAGGACGGGCTATCGCAGGTTCCGCTTAACCGGTTTTACGATCATCTTCTCGCGATATTATCGCGTCGTTCTTCTGCGTACGGCTCTTTCTCTCGAGGTTTTCTCCAAGTTGCATTCGTCTTGGCGCTCCCACTCGAAACCGACTTACGATGAAGGGAGAGAGCAGGATCAGGAGCAGGAGCAGAAGCAGGAGCAGGAGCAGGAGCAGGAGCAGGAGCAGGAGCAGGAGCAGGAGCAGGAGCAGGAGCAGGAGCAGGAGCAGGAGTACGCGAGCGTCGGGGCCGGTGGTATCAGGTGCGAAGGACGCGTCTTAATAAGTCCGAAAAGCGAAAAGTAATCGGGCAGCAATTCGCACTCTTCTAACTTGTGAAGTAGCGTCTGGCCGTATCGTGGGCCAGTCAGCAAGGACATAATAATTGTAATAGAAAGCGCAGGGTGGAGGAGAGTTAGTTCAGGGAGTCGAGTAACTTTGGTATCCAGTCACGTTCCACGTGACTGGACGCGAATACGTCGCCATAAATTGATCGTACAAGTTTGCCAGTCTATGCTAGACGCGCGCGCTGTTCTATATCGGGATTTTTCCCATGCAAAAACTCGCATAAATCCCGTGAACTTTCTGACGTCGCCGCCGCCGACACCGCCAGCGATGCGAGCACATCTGAAAAGTCCCTGTCAGAATGTAACAAGGAGTAATCAGTATACGGTCGAGTTTTATCTTCGGAATCGCGAATTCTGTAAGTAGATCATGGCAGTACATTAATCAGGGACCACTTGCCCGCGTATCAACTTCCTTTTATTTCTTCGGCAAGCTTCTGCTCCTGCTTCTGCTCTTGCTCATGCTCCTGCTCCTGCTTCTCTCCTCGAACGTGCGCGTCATTTTTAACTATAAACAAACTATTAATTAAAAAAAGAGTTGTCAACATCAGTCCCTGCACCATTGTTTGTGTACAAGTGTTTTTATGATTCTTGGGCGTTTCTGTTAGTGGAAAACTCCCACGCAAGGCACACTAGAGTGAACATGTTCCGCTGTGGGTGTGTGAGCTAGATAAGCTACGTTTGCGTCAGACATGCGGTACTGACTGAGTTGAGATTGTTGTAGAGGGTAGAGGGTGATTGAGATGGAAAGGGAAACGGAGCCAGTGCCGAAAATAACGTTCATTGATTTGGCGTTCTGAATGAACGGGCGAACGGCTCCAAGTAGAATGAGACAGCGCAAGACAGCCGGAAAGATACGGAGAGCTAGCTGGTGGTGGTAATGTATAGCCATCGAAGAGAATGGCACAATATCCGAGATCGTGAAAGCATTGCTTCCTTCGATTAGGCTGTCCGGCCTGATATCTATAGAACTCTCCTGCTGGTGAATAGATGCCGCAGAAGACACCGCCTACGTTTTCCTCCCTCCTTCTCCATCTCGCTGGCTGGCTGGCTGGCTGGCTGGCTGGCTGGCTGGCTGACTCTTTTGCCCCCGCACTCTAGTAATGCCATCGCCGATTTCGGGACTTCTTTCGCAGACAAATATCAGGCGCAACATCTATCCTAGCGTACTCCCAGCTCGCCTCTTCCAATTCTGCTTTATTGCCGCGACTATCGATGTCCCGATAACTTTGATCAACGATGCCACCCGCCGCCCACCAGGATCTGCCCTCCTCTAAACCACCTCCATCACACCTCCACCCTCGGTTGCCATTTCTCGCGCTATGTCCATCCAGTTACATTGAGCTATTAGCCAGTTAATCTTTCTGCTAATGAGAGAATCCTCTCGGCTAGAATTCCTTTTACCCCGTGCCATTAGAGCAGCACTGGCTGCAGTTAATCCGATACCTTGGTTGGTATGGTATTTGCTACTATGAACTTGGAAAAGTTAATAAAGAGTCGCTCCGGAATCCGGATCGCGGTTAGGAAGTGGTGTATAAGTAGTATAGGAAGGGTGAATGAATGAAGAGTTGTGGGCGGACGTGGATGGTAAGCGAAGGGGACGTATATGTATAGGTATGTAGAATGCGGAGGTAAAGGGTTACGATATCAGGAGAGAGTCTATAAGGATGAAGGGAGTGAAAAGTGGAGAATAGAATGTCCAGTGGGCAATGGTCTAGCAGGAGCCTAGGATATGGGGCCTTCTACGATTCTGTTTTTCCAAAGAGAGTGGTGGAAGCGCGGGCTCGATGGTGGAAATGGATTTTTGCGTGGTCGTGGTGGAGCAGACTGCTGTCTAGCATGTGGGTAGATATAGAGTCAGCAACGCCCACGACGTCGCCGCGATGCTGCCCTCCAGCCAGCCTTCTTCTCGGAGCTATCATTCCGCTCGGGGGTGGCCACCGCGCGAAAATGTCAGCCCACCCGGTTAATACGATACTCCCACGCGCACCAACGAAACTCGGTCAAACCCGATTCATTCATCCACTGATTCATAAGAGTGGGTCCCTCTCGCTCCAAGAGTACGGCAGCGAGGGGTGCCACTCTCCTCTGCGGCTCGCCTTTGCCTAGCAGATCGATGTCTCATTTAACCCTCACCCTCCCGCACGACCTCGCCCTCACCCTCACTCTCGCCCCCACTCGCGCACAGTAACGCAACTGAGACGCCTTCCTTACGTCACGGCTTCCACCGTGTCTGCGAGAACCCGTTATCCTCTTCGGGTCATGCTTCCTTCTCCACTAGTTTTAATTAAATGCTAAACATTTCTTCTACAATCTTTTCGCCTCTAACAACTTAATAGGCCATATATAAGAGAGGACGTTCACCGATCTGTCTGTCTTTTCGCTTTTTCGGTGGTCGGGGGGGGGGCTCCAGCTATTTTTGGATCACTCGCATCGGGAAGTTCATCGATCTGTTTTTCGTCTGACGTAACATGAACGTTGCGCGTCCCGGGGCTTATACTTTTATCGAAATTGTAAGCAATTTCTTTCTTCCCGCCACAGCCGCCGCCACCCAGACCTAACCCAGTCAATAATTTAAAGGGCGCGGATATTCCTGTCCTTCAGAAAGGCAGAGTGCCCTGACGTACTGTCTCCGAATTGGTTGCATGGTCGAGGATTGGTTATCGCGGGGGTAAAATAAGGGTCGCGAATGTAGGCTAATTCCAGCATGGACATGGAGGAGTAGAGATGGAAGAGGATCGGAGGATGGGTGGGGTAGAAAAGTGGGGAAAGTATGGTGAGATGGAGGCCCTAGTTTCGACTGGCAATTAACAGTGGCAGAAGCCAGGAATATCTGGGCTGGAACCACGAGATGATGCAAGTGTTCCGCGGCGGCGGATCCGGAAGCACAAATTTCTCTAGTGGGTCTCGCTGGTCGCCCGTCGCACGTCGCTTCCCCCCACCAGTTGGGGATCTGTCCTCCATCCGGATATCCTATAGACTGCTAAACACAATGCACCGTCTGCTATTTTTGGCTGTGGGCCATTGTCGATAACCTTTGCATTGTCGGGCCGATG
This sequence comes from Ectemnius cavifrons, assembly GCA_964023945.1. NCBI lineage: Eukaryota > Metazoa > Arthropoda > Insecta > Hymenoptera > Crabronidae > Ectemnius > Ectemnius cavifrons. Next base: position 193,075 of record OZ030375.1, read on the forward strand.
ATGGCGGTACCACGATAGGAATTCCGTCTGCGGCCTGCAATACCAGAATTCCCCTTCCGACCCATCCCCTACCATCCTACCATCCTTCCTCCTTCTGCCACTGGCAAAGTACGCATTTCCCATACGAAAGCCTTCCTTCGTGCGAATACTCCTTCCAAAAGATCTAACTCGAAGGTCGGGGGTCACTGCGAAAAGGTCAGCCTTTGCGCTTCCTCCATCTGACTCATGGGTAAGGCCAGGACACGAAAATCTTTTGCATTTCTTGTCATCTCTTTTGAATTTAGCAGTTAGAAACAGTACTTTGCCGCTCCAATGATTGGTCTCAACTGCTCTTGAATAGCAGTTGAGCGCAGAACTCTCGCACCGATTAGATTATAACGAAGAATCATACAACTATCGACGGACGGCCAGTGTACATATGCGTAATCGAGCGAACAAAAAGGCCAGCTCATATTTCTTTAAAATACCTCGCGGCCGCCTAGACAATAAACAGTTATATCGACGATTCAAAACTACGCTCGACTCATAGATGCAAATCGAACGAGAGGAAGATGTAGACGAAACATTCCAAGATATTACTTTACCAAGTTCTTGCTGCTGTTATGTAAGACGCGTGTAGAAAATCACCGGGTAAAAGAAACGTTATTCCGGTTTAAGTGCGTCGGGCACGCAAAAAGTTAGGCGATTCCACGCCACGACATATGCTCGAGATAACATGAAAAAGAAAACAGAATAGAGGCCTTTTTCCTCCAACTCTTTTATCCGATTTCGCCTTACCGAACTCACTCCTACACTCTCTTAGTATTATCTTTTTATTAAAGCGCATAACAGTATTACTGCTGCAATAGCTGTTCTCCCTCTCTCTGTTGAAAGGCGAACGTATAAGTTGGTCAATTCCGAAACACGAATGCTAACAATTTCAGGTAGATCTTATTAGAATACGTGTCGAGAAGCAATTACTCGAGAGGAGGGGGGAGCTTGGCGGAAAGTCCGAAGGATATCTTCCGAATATCTTAAGACACGCGGAGAATTTCGTTGAATAAATATCAGGATGGCGCCGTATGGAATCCGGCCACGCTCTTTTCTCCAGCGTGGCGCGGCGCGGCGCGGCGCGGCGCGGCGCCTAAATGCGCTCGGCGTGTCAACAAATCGGTATTCGAGCGCGTAAAATTTCCCGGAACGGAGTGAGAGCCTGTTTTGTGAGGGCGGCGAGATGTTCGCAACTCTCCTACCCGATAATCGCGCTTGTCACAATGTAGGAAAAGTTGTCAAGGTACACAGCAGTGGGTTATCTGCGTGCGAGGAGTCGAATGGGATTGTTGTCGGTGAAACCGATGGAAAATCCTGCCATCCCACACGATTCTTCCTTTTCTCGAGGACAGTTGCCGCCCTCGCGCAAAATTCGACTGCAGTCGACAAGAATAGATCGGCGGGCGCACAATGACACTTCTCGAATAAAAATGCGAAGAAAGCTTGGGATGCAGGGGAAAGAAAGGAGATCGTTCGGGATTCTTGATGGCGAAGAAACCGGACACTTGATAACCGGTACGGCCGGATGCAACATCATAAAGTGGTGCCTACTTCAATTCGATCTGCGTCCATAATTGAGAGAGTGAGAGGGTGAGGTGAGTGAAAGGGGAGCGGCTTTTATGTAAACCGTGGACTGATCCCTGATTCCCATACATATAGGTGAGATGGCTTGTACATGGTGTAAAACTACTTCTCCTTGGGATACAGGTGCCTTTCTGGACTTGAAAAGAAATATCGAGTGACTTCTCGGTAGCACTTATTGATTACTGGTTCCCCGAAAGCAGAAAGGAGCCTTGACGCGGATCGCTCCTCGTTCAACTTTTACTTGAGAATTACTTGCTGGCTGGGGAATCCTTTGGATCACGCTCCCAAGAATCATAAAGCTCTTTCGGTGTGGTTCTCCCGGCGTTAACGAGCCGAAGATTTCATCTCTGCCAGATTTTATTTGACTGTGCTTGAAGAGGCACCGCTGGATTTGTTGCTACATCGTTTATACCTTTATGACCGGTCGGCATTTCTATCCACAGTTTCCGCCTTGTCAGCAACTTTTCTCTTTAACTACAGCTGCAACAGATGCCGTACCATTCCGCTCCAGAGGAATCTGATAATACGTTATTATAAAACTGCCAGATACTTGCAATTCTTGCCGCGTAGATACTCCACAGATTCCACTTTGCATGGAAGATTCAGCGGTTGAGGCATTCCAGGTGCGCGTACCTGCTTCAGAGAAGCATTTAACCTGGCAGGCTACAATTTCGAGCGAGAGAGAAGAGGAAGAACGAACGACGTGTGTGGTCCATGACGCGATCCAGTTTATCATCTAAATCATTCGCCAGGTCAATTTGCATAACTTATATGCCGGCGATCTACCGTTTAAGGGAATCTGCAATCGGAATACAGTTTCGGCCAATAATCATCCGTATCGACACATGTGTCTAGTCATGTATCAAGTATGTATCTCCGCGTAGACTCGGCTGGTGGCCTCTTTACTTACACACCGCCGAAACTTTGATCGAGTCTCTGGCAAGAAGAAGCCCTCACTCGCGCGACTTCCAACTCCAAGGATGAATCTTTAAAGAGAAAGATGCCTGCTAGTTGCAAGTTGCCGCTGCTCTCGCAGGTCCGCAGGTCCGCAGGTGTGAGGAGTGCGGAGAAGAGGTGCGCCAACGGTGAACTGCCTTTGTCAAGGAAGAATTCGGTTGGTGTGCATGGCTCGGCTATCGAGTTCGAAAGGGCACGCTTGTAGCAAGGGGTCTTGACCCTCGCTATCGAGAATCGACGTTGGCCGATGTCCAAAACGATCTGCAGATGCAGAGCCTCGCCAGTTGCCCGAGAAACGTCGGCTTCCTCGTCTAGACCTGATTGAGTATTGTAATATTGTGCTTCTATAGCTACCAGCAGCCAAGCTTCATTAATCACACATTTCTCACTCGACAAGCTTTCGATCTAATCAAACTCCTAATAGCGCACTGCTAGCCCGATACCAATTCAAGTTGCCCTTGCGATATACCCTTCCAGCTTAGCCGCACTAGCCCGCGCTAAGCAAATTCTATAGGCTAATAGAGTTTCGGTAAGGGAGATGCATTCCGGCTCATCGACCTCAACAGCCACCATCATATCATCAGATATATATATCTATCTTGGCGTAATGTCGCCTGATACCATGAGTTTCCGAGTAATTGTTTACGCGTGCCAAGTGAGTTATTTGGCACGTGGCCACACTTACAAGGAGAAACGGGGGCGGCAGGCAGCTGGCGGCAATCGACAAACGGCAAACGGCAAACGACAAACGGCAAACGGCAAACAGCAAAGGGCAAACAGCAAACACCAAACGGCACCCGCATGGCCGTGTTCGATGTTCGGCCGATGGGACTGCTTACGTTCCATGCTCTCACCTTTTTACCTTCCAGCCCTCTACTCTCCTCTACTCTCCTCGATGGCTACGCCATTTTCTTCCAAGCTAAACTTCCTCCGTTTCGGAGGGAACCTGCATCTTGCATCGCGCACCCTTGAAGACCCAGCACGCACTTCAACGCAGCTTATGTCGATGTAGCATTGAGATGCAACACCCTTGAACAACAGGTATGTATCTCTACACCCCCTCTACACCCTCGGACATCTCAATTATTCATTCATGATCTTTCACTAACCTGAAATACTTGGCTGACTTGAATTTAAGGAGCTAGGACATCCAAGTCTGAATTAAGAGGAACTGGTGGCTCTTCATGGGTGAGCTAATAAAACGTCACAAGAGACATCAACCGGAGGGAGAAAGTGGCTTTGAGCTAACGAGACAAAAGCTACTGTTTCAGAAATCAGAATCTAGGGCTTCCTGCTCTCTTTAGCCATTGTTTTCAGACCCTTACAGTTTCCCCGGTGGTGAATGAGTCGAGGAATATATCGGCCAGATTTATATGGCGCTAGATTTCCTTCAGCGGCTGGCCGACCCCTCTCATCCTGTTCGCTGCAACGAGATATCTAAATCATTGCTGAACCTATAAAGCCCGAGGAGCTGGATTATTGTTATAGGAAGCCATTCACTCCCACCGAAGTCACGCATTTCTCTATCCAACTGTCAGAGAAAGGGCGATCATCGTAAAATATCGTCACCAAACAAGAGGAAAATTCAAAGATCATCATCGAGCAGCAGCAACAGCAGCGGACAAAAACTCCCTTTATTAACAGAGAATGCATAGTGGCTTAAAAGAGACAGTCGTTGTTTCAATTTGAAAGGGTGAGAAGCGGTGCGGGGGGGAGGGGGGGGGGTGGTGGTGGTTATAAAGGGTAGTAAAGATTGTTCGCCGAAGGGGTTGAGAGAGCGGTAAACACAGAAAGTGGTGGCCGTTACTAGTAGAATCATGTCGTCCTTTGTCAGACAAGACGGAGGGACAAGGGTACTGGCGTCGACGACGTCTGTAGCGGTGGGCGTGGGTGGCGGTGCTGGCGGTGGCGGTGGCGGTGGCGGTGGCGGTGGCGGTGGCGGTGGCGGTGGCGGTGGTGGTGGCGCCGGCGTCGACGTCAGCGACGGCGGTGGTTGTGGAGCTGGCGGCGGAGGCGGAGGCGGAGGAATCGGTGGTTAGTGGGGGCCGAAATAAGGGTAGTTTGGCGACGGTGGGGGGCGGTGGTTCGTCAGTTTCCGGGTTGTTCCGGAGTGAGTTGAGGGCTGGGTGGGTGTGGGTGTGAGTGTGGGGGTGGCGGGGCAGCGGGGTGGCGAGCAGGAGCCGCGAGCCACGACACGGCGAGGCGTCGCGACGTCAGTAGAGCGCCGCGCTATCGACCACCGCTACCAGACACGGCCGTCCTAGTCCTCGTCCTCGTCGTCTTCGGCTTGGTCGTGCTCGTCTTTGTCCTCGTAGCCGGTGTCGTGCTGCTCTTAGTTTTCCTCATCGCCGAGTCGTCGACATCGGGCATATCTTGCTCGAAACCGTCTTCCTCCTTCTGAGCAAATTTGTCCCGAGGGATTCCTGACTGTTTGCGTCAAGTATTCTTCTGAGAGGGCAGCGAGTGTTTCAACTTTGAAGGAGCGACAAATTGGCACGGGTTCTAGTACTGTGTGCGTGCGTGTGCGTGAGTGTGTGCGTGTGTGTGTGTGTATGTGAGAGAGAAAGAGAGAGAGAAGAGAGAGAGAGAGAGAGAGAGAGAGAGAGAGAGAGAGAGAGAGAGAGAGAGAGAGAGAGAGAGAGAGAGAAAGAGAGAGAGAAAGAGAGTGAGGATCGAGAATCATCGTGAGAGGAAGGAGGAAGGCGCTGTGGATCCCGTGGATCTGGCCGGTGTCGAGAGGAGGATCTTTCGGCGGCGCGAAGCGTGGACGCGTGCCAACCGCACGCGTGTCCGTCGCGCTCGCGAAACGACCGCCACGTCAAGGTCGTCGTGCCGGCAACGTGCGTGCCTCCTACCTCTGCCTGCGCTCTTCCTCCTCGAAAGGGCACCCTCCTCCTCTGAGCACTGCGAGCCACTGCCTGTGCGACCCAATGACTGTCCAGCCAGGGACCACGGGACACACATGTTCGTTATAAGGTCAGTCCACCCAATCTATCTGCTCATCGCACCTGCTTTCTCAATCTCGTATCCCTTGTGTCCTGCTTTATTCTCCTTTCTCTAATCCCTTGCTTTAGCAACACCGACCGCCATCCTACCCTCAACGGCATCCCGCCGCACCGACTAAGCTCTGAGGTAGGCTGCTCGACCTCGCCTGCCCTTGTACGCTGCCCTCGCTCGCCTACCCTGACTCCGTAATTTCGTAACCCCGGTGTACTCGAACGCTGTCCGCACAAGCCTCTTTATTTCAATATCTCTTCATCACCCAAGGTCTAGCGTTCTAATCAGCCGCGCTTGCCTAATTACGCCCATTATGACCCAACATTTAGCCTTACAATTAGTTTCATTCAAAGTCCGCTCGCACGTAGACACAGAGTTCTTGCGAAGTAGAGTGCGTGACTTCCGTCTGCGGTCCAGCATTGGCCACGATTGGAAATCATGCTGCTGTCAATCATTTCTAAGATGCTGTAAGCCATATGGGGGAGAAAGTGGCAAACTGGTCACATGGATGCGAACACGGGGGATATGGGACGACCGAGAGATCCTGGAATTAGTTCATTTCCAGCTTTCAGCAATGTTTCCTCGTGTAGACAAGATCCGCTGAAGATGGCTAACTCGGGGATGGCTTGATGCACACAGCTGACAATGATTGGACTATCTAAGCGTGCATGCATAGGAAGAGCAGCAGGCTTGTTGGAAAGGTTCGCTTTCGAAGGTAAAGGCGCGCGCCATATCAAAGGAGCCCTCAGCCCTCCTGCTATGGCAGACAGACTGCCACTTGTCGGGGCGCAATGACAGCCCTTACGCCCGGCGGAGTTCTCTCACAAGCGAAAGCCACCAGGCTGATTTCGAGCTAACGAATGTCTTTGCACTCTTGAAGGAAAAGCGGTGAGTGTGGCAGGCGTGGCACGCGTGGCACGCGTGGCGAGGGCTATCATCTAACACTCGCACGCTCACTAGACGGCACGTCCCGAGTCCCGACCCCTTTTCGCCTTAAAATTTCTAAACCTCCCAATCAACCAACAATAGCTGAATAGCTATTTGGTTAAAGAGCGAGATTGCTCCATAGGGTTTTAAGTGATCGCCGGTCGCCGGTCGTCGGTCGTCGGTCGCCGATCGAACCAGGCGACCAGTCAAAAGTAAATTAGACGGGAAAGCCTGAGCGATTAAGAGTTCAATCGGAATTAAAAGGATTCCGAACCTGCCGAATTTGAAAGGGTGCCAGTACTTCCGGTCTCTGGGTCAGCGAACCGGAATATACTGTATAAGATGTGGAGCTTCGAGCTTGGCGTGTATTAGAGAGCCGAACTAGTTTAACGAGTTGGAGAGAGTAGGACGGAAGAAAAGGCGCGCCCTATCATCTAGTTGCTAGCCGAGGGCCGAAGGAGATAAAGCGAGTCGAGAATGGGAGAGTGAGTGCAGTAGAGAATAGAAAAGGCTAGGAAGCTTTCATCGAGTTGAATTTGAAATCGGCCCGGGAGGCGCGGCGTGGTGCGGCGCGGAGTATCCCCCGGGAGGAATTGGCATCATTCCAATCCCGATTCCACGCTTACCTGCTAGCACTCCCTCTGTTTCCAAGATATCTTCCTGCAACCCCTTTTCTCGCTCTCTCGCACACTGCCCCCTCGGTATCGGTCTTCTCTTTCTCCGTTCGAGCGACTCCTCGTGTCGTAGGCTCGTGGAAACTGGGTCGCTCGAAACGTCCAACGTCGAAACTCCAGGCCTACAGAACTATCGTGCGGAGTTATAGTACTGTAGACGGACCTTCATTCCTTCGGCCTGAATCCAATACTTTTCTACCCTGAGAGCCGACATTGACAACTACTAGTACATATCTAGCCATTCCTGTCCCCGTCCACGTGTTTCCCTGCACTCTTTCTTAATTGAACTTATCGACTTTCGCTTCGAAATAAAGTTAGTTAATCTGTATCGTGACGGGTGTACCCGCTATGAATCAGATGGCGTGCAGCATTGTAATCAATTTTCGAGATATCGATTGGTCCGGATGATTTAGTGGCAGTGAAAAAAGAAACTAGTAAGTAAGAGGGGATGGGATGGGATGGGATGGGATGGGATGGGATAGGAAACGGGGCCTTCCTTCTTGCCTTCTACAGAAGAGAGCTGGTAGTGGTGGCGGCAGAAAACTTCTTACTCCGGTAGTTGGCCAGCATGAGAGGGCGAGAGGTTCTCTCATTGATTTTTACAACGTGCAGCCTGGCGTCGTAAAAATCGGCGGGGAATGTAAAGAAGTAATGTCCGCCCTTCGCATCCTGTTGTCAGGAGAAGACGCGCGAGTACCTGTTTGCGCAGCACGCGTCATTCACGGTAGTAAGTTCGGCAAATTTAAAGCTTACAACTCCGCGGCGGCCTCTCTGCAAAACAAACCGATCCTTACCGACCTTACCATATAAATCCCGTCGCGAGCCCGAACCGAACCTCTACCACCTTTCCATAAATAAAGTACTAAATCTCCGTCGCCGTCGCCGTCACCGCCGCCACCACCGCCACCGCCACCGCCACCGCCACCACCGCCACCGAAAATTTCCTCCTTCCCTTTACGGCATGCCAACTTCGACGATGAATCCTGCTACTTTTCTCCTTCGCTCACGAAATCAATTCGTTTCAGCGTAGTGTCGTTTGTTCGGTGATAGGGAAATTGGGACATGTCGACAGTCGCGAGTGATGGCTAGTTGCTAATGCTAAACTATCACTTGTGTACGGTTGCGGGAGCCAAGGGGATTGGGGAGCGAGAAGTAGCATTACCATCTTTCGAAAGTTGAGAGAGTTCGCGCTCGATTTATACGCATCGGCGATACCTGTTTACGTTTTCTGCTCCCGAAGGATCCCGCCGTAAATCAAGAAGCGTAGTCGCACCATTGTGCTTGCTTGACAATAAAACAGAGGTGGTTAAAGTGGATTGCGAGGAGGGCAGGTGCCGTTACCAAGTGCGTTCGTCCACTTCCTCGGACCTGGCCACTCAAGATCCCAGAATAAAGTCGGTTTATTGCCGCTCATTGAGACGACTATTGCCATCCGATTGTTGTTCCGTGTTCATTCAAACTCGTAAAAGCTTTCCCCCACTCTTCCTACACCGACATGCTCGCGCGCTCTTTCCAACACGGCCTCAATTTTTTTTTGATTGCGCGTTACCCTCATCCTTACTTTGGACAGGGCTGAGAGTGAGAGTTTAGTTTCTGGTGAAGCACCAATTGGAGAAATAGAATCGGGGAGCAAAATGGTGGCCGGGCGGCGCTGCTGTTAGAAAGTTGAGCAGTTGGTGACTGGTTTGCGGTTATCCAAATGGACGGAGATCCACCAACGAAAGCACCTGTGGAGCGTGGTCGTCGCTTTTGTTCTTTCCAGTTCCGTCTCCGCTCTCCGATCTCCGTGATAGCTAAGGCACTCGCACTCCCTGTCGCCTTCCCTGAGACTAGCTCTGGCTGTTGTATTACTTACGCCTGGTCGAGACAACTGATCATCCAGGACATGGGTAACTTTAAAGGGATTAGGAGAATTTTCGAGTTGGACTGTGACCGGGCGAAGCCCTCTACTCACACTCACCGCCCACTCATCCGTTCATTTTCTCAGGAAATTAGACAACGTCACTCTTTCAACGTGAGAAAATTACAGGGCTTCTGCCAGATTTCCAGAAAGTCGTAAAGATCGTTTACCGCCGAATCCATGCCTCCCCCCCCCCCTCTCTCTCTCTCTCTCTCTCTCTCTCACTTAAATCGAAGGAATTGTCGGGCCGAGACTAGCTTCTTAGGGGAAGGAAGGAAGAAAGAAACAAAGGAAGGCAGAGAGCTCGCCGAATATTTAGATTATTTAGTAGCAGATACTGCTTCGAATTATGACCAAGGGATTTCGATGACACTTCTTGGTGCGCATTTTTCATCCTGGTATCGGCATCAGTATGTTCGAGCTGTTCTTAGATACTGTCGGATACAAATAGACCAGGGATTCGGATTTAAAATAATCATATTTCTTAGTCTCTGAGCATTTCCTGACAGTCTGCCAGCTTAAATTTAGAGAAACGTTCCACCAATTGATCGCCTGCTGCTTGTTCGATGATTCGAGTAAAATGTTAATTGTTTAGCGGGACGCGAAAGAGAGAATAGATGTCCCACGGCTCGGCAAGGGAAGCAGAACCTTTCATGAGGTATTGCAGCGGAATTTTATCCTTTTGGGGAATATATGTATAGCGCTGCGACCGGCTTGAATGTCAATCTGCACGGACTCCCCCGTTGGCAGCTGCAGACAGAAACGCACTTTCAACCGAGAATTTCGCTGCTAGGAGTCCTCAAAATTCCAGATGCAAGAAACTTGGTCAAGATCCCGCTGTGCGAACTGGGTCGAGCGCCGCGGTCGATGCAATTCTTCTTCAGCGGTCCATTACTGCTAACCTGAAGGAACCTGCTTCCCGTCAGAATAATTCAACCTATTACTCCAGCAAGCCTTTCTCAATTAGATCCCTTTAATTCAAGAACTGACCCATAAAACGCTTGAAGGAGTGCGATGGACTGTGGAAGAAGGGAGTGCCCGATAGGAGCTTGAGAAAATCGAATTAGGATTGAGTCTATGAAAGTGGCTGCGTGTACGTGGGATATATCTATATCCCCCTCGGTCTCCCTTTGATTCTTTCACTTCAGAGGCTTTCCTCTTCCTCCCACGCAACGCAACTTGCTGCTGGCCGACTTGCCGAACACAAGACACAGTTATAAATTCATCCCTCGGGAAAACAACTGACAGGAACTCGCCGATACTTTTCTCTTTCCTGTTCAAGCTTTCTTCCCTTCCCTTTCCTTTCCTTGCCTTGCCTTTCCTTTCCTTTCCTTTCCTTTCCTTTCCTTTCCTTTCCTTTCCTTTCCTTTCCTTTCCTTTCCTTCCCTTCCCTTCCCTTCCCTTCCCTTCCCTTCCCTTCCCACCTTCTCCAGTTCTTTGGGCAGGGAGCGCGTACTCATCCCTCATCCTACGAAAATCCGGCCTTGCTTACCACGGGGTTTCGGCTTTCCTAAATCCATCCATGCACACCTACTTTATGGCTGGCTTTCCGGCTTTTCCTTCGCTGCCTCCTCCTTTACTTTCATCTTTTCCTCCTCGTACCTTCTTTGACTTTTCTCTCCTTCCTCGTGATTCCGGAACGGCTCGCAACTCGCATCCATAGTCCACCGATCAAATGCATCGATCTTACCGATATGTACGGCCAAATATCTGTCGGAGAACCACGCCATCAGCAGCCACCTATTATCTAGTCGATATCTTCGACCGTTACTCTACTATCTAGTACACAGGGCACAGGGCACGGGGCACGGGGCACGGGGAAGATTTTGTGTGTCTGTGTACGTACGTACGGGAGAGAGAAGGTTCGCTGGAAAGGATGAGGGAAGTGGCGGGATGTGGAGTCATGGCGACTCGGTCGCGAAAAAGTCGCGGGAGCGAGAGAAATTAATCACATAAAATCTTTGAAGTTTGCCCTGCTAGAACGGGATGCACTTTGATCGGAGAATTTATGTCGAGGGTGGAATGTACCGGCCGGTATTAAATCCTATGCTCGCCGGTGCGTACCGCGGAAAAATTCATCGCGGAGTCGCAAAGACGCGGATTCCATTGGCTCATTGATCCACGCATCCCCCGGCATCCGTCCTCCGCCCTCCGTCCTCCGCCCTTCGTCATCCGGCTCCTCACTGCTCACCAACACAGTGACACCTCCATACATAGATGGAGCATTCTTCTCTCTCTCCTACCCGCCTTTTCTCGTCCGAAGAAAATATTATTCCTCGGAGAAATAGCAATTGCTTCACGAGCGAGAGAGTCCTTTGCAAAAACGAACGGCTAATTAGGATGCGAGTTAATCAAGTGCTTCCACCATTATCACTTAGGACGATTTCTCCGCGGCTATTCGAATTGCATTGCTAGAAAACTAGATGGTGAGTAAGATAGTCAATTACACAGATTACATCCTGCATACAGAGAGATCTTTCTACGCCAAAGTAAGAGAAGATTCTCCGTAAGATCTTATTGCCGACTACTAAAGTCAGCAGAGACAATGAAAACATCTCGGTAAATCAAAAGGGACGAGCGGTAAGGAGATTAGTAGAGCTTACAAGGCATTACCACAAGAGAGCGGCCGGAAGGAGGCAGGTCGCACTGATCTCTCAACTTGAAAGCTGGCACATCTCTACCAGCCTCTTCTTCTCATACTCTTTCGCCTTATATCTTGCCTTAGCTTCTTACTGCCTCCAGCTCCTTTCGCCGCTGCCACAATACATACCAACTCTCTGGAGCTTTTCACCGCCGCCCCAGCTATTTTTACCGTCTCTCTTGCTCCTACCTACCCCTTCTTTCTTGTTAACTAGCCGTGATTCGCTTGGTGTTAAGCACTACTCACTTGCCCTTATACTGATCCGTATGCTTGCCATGTCCCTCCTTGGCAGAGCGCAAACTCCCACGATGACAGCATAAAAGTACTTTTCTGGGCTTTTTTCACTTTTTGTGCTACACGAGGCAAGCAACGATTTAACGTGTACATACAAAATGCTCTATATGTATGTACTTGGTAGATACATTTGGATGTACCAAGCCGGAATATGGTTTAGACTTTCGAGTACGAAGAGAGGAATCGTTTGCGGTTGGCGCTGCACTGGTAGGCAGCCAAGAACAGTGTGCGAGGCGCTTGTCCTTATGTCGATGCAGATGATACCACCGACACCGGTCGCCTGTCACTCGACCTCGATTGATCGCTTCTCGCTTCTCATCGCTGATCCTTCTTTCTTCTTTCGGCCAGCTTTCATCCTTATTTTCATCGATACATCTACCAAGCCGCTGGCTCTTTCCCCCCCTGCGTTGCTGGGTCGTCAGGCTGCTTCCTTGGATGGCGCTTGTTCCGCTTTATCTTTGCGTTTCACTTACATACACACGTGTCGTGCTGACGTACAGGCTAGTACTGGCCCTGTGCGGACTGGCCGGTCCGACTCTCGGACGGCGAGGCGACAGCGACGCCGTCACGCCGCTCGGCTCCACTAATTTGATACATGGGAACCGAGAGCCCTTTCAGCTAAAGAGCCACCCGATGAATCTAGAAACTCATAACGAGTTTACAGAGATATCTCTGTCAGCTTTCAATAAAGTATCACTCTTGCAACATTGATCGCATGTTCGGCTAACGGTAACGGTATTCCTTCCTCGTGCATTCTTTCACGAAGAAGATAGGAAAGTCACACTCTACTCTAAACTTTCAACATTCGGCGTTGACGATTCTCCTTTGTTAGATTCGAGAGGGGCTTGCCGTCAGCCAACTTATCGAGTTATTTATCTGTTGTGTGGAGAGTGCTGGTGCATTGATAACTAGCGGTGGTAACCCAGGGCAGATTAGCCGCAGACGTAATACCTGATTTAGCGCGCGGCCAAAGCTAAAAGTGTCAACAGACATGATGGGATCGTTATATCTTGTTTGCCCCAGCAATGCTCGTCCAGAAATTCACGGCTGGCAGCTGACCGTAACACTGATGATTAATGTCCCATGCCTCGACATTCTCCGCCTCGTCCTCCCGACTCCCGACTCCCGACTCCTGACTCTCGACCCCCAAGGGAAGAGCTACATCTCCCTTTGAAATTCGACCAATTCTAGTTTAAGAAGCTGCGAGCTAAGCGTCGATTTATCAGCTCGTAAAGCCTCATTACGTGTTTCTTCGAAGATTCCTGCTAATACTCGACTATCTCTACGAATCCCATGCTTATGAGCTACCAGTTTAAAGCTTAGCAAGCGGTAGAATGTCACTAGGTGGCCATTCGAAGGATCAGAAAATATTGAAACTGTTGATAGAATCCCATTGAATGGCTAGATTCGCGATCACCCGCGAGGCCGCGAGAGATATGAGAATGAGCTCAGCGCAGGTGGAGCGCATGGATAAGTGAGTGGGTGCCTGAAAGCAAGAGGATTGTCAGGTATTATGGCAGGTTCGCAGAGTGAGTCGAGCCCATAAACTCTCAGTTCTAGAAGCAAGCAAGTTTATGGCTAGGATGAAGGCCAGTCCTGATAATCCCAAAAATCCTAGTGAACGCCAGGACGCCAATGCATTAAGATCCTGTTAACTAGAGGTATGAGGAAAGAGAGAGGTGATAGCGGCAGGCGTTCTTCCAGTTCCCTCGGGTGCGCTACTACGAGAGAGGATCTCTCTATCGAGGCAGTCTATTAATTTGTCATAAAGGCGGCATAGCTGTACGGATAGCGAGGTCTCAGCCTGAACGGCCATTGATCAATGAACTGGCCGGATCGCCAGGAGTACCGACCGATAAAGCTATCTTCGTCAACGCGATAAGCCCGAGCGGCAGACAAAATATTTAGAGGCTATATCCATCCAGCAGTACTGTGTGTCTGCTTCGACATCACACACATTTCTATGATATTATTGAACCGGTTCTTCAGCTATTATTCCACTTTATCTTTAAGTGGCCGATTGATAGCACGGCTTTTCATGGAATTGGAGCTCAGTGTGAGAACCCCTGAGCCGATGATGTACGATATCGTGACAGTGAAGGTGCCAAATAATAAAATGATCGAGATCACTGAAGAATATCGGAGCGGGCGGACGGTTTAGAAGAGGGCGCGCGCGGATGGATGTTGCGAAGTATAGATATCGCTCGGAACCGAAGAAGCGGGTCAGCGAGAACGAAAGAGCCAGTTGGCTGCCACCAGCCGAGCCAGCTTCTATAATCTGATTCAAGTCTCTCGGTGGCTAATGAGCAACGTCCCTGCATTCCATTCTCACCTTTCGCCGCCCTTTACGCGTGCCGTGCCGTGCCGTGCCGTGCCGTGCCGAGCCGTACACGCCTTGAGACTCGAAAGTTTTCTCGCCCTAGCCACCCTTCCTTCTCTTCTCTTCTTTTACTCTTTTGCCAGCGCGCTATCCTCAACTGACTCGAGTCGTTAGTTGTCTTAATTTTATTGGTACAGGTTTGAGGCAACTTGGTTGGGGAAAATGGTGAGAGCTACTGACCGGAACGCTCACGCGAATCGGAGATGAAAGGGACTAACGATATTAAGGTTGCATGTGAACGGCTCCGGAAGATAGGATCGTAGGGTTAAGGAGCTCGTGTCGTAAACGGTATAGCAAAGCAAGCCTGGTCTCAGTTCTGCACCAGCCTCCACCCTCCAGCCTCCACCCTCCACCCTTCACTCTCCACTCTCCACTCTCCACTCTCCACTCTCCACTCTCCACTCTCCACTCTCCACTCTCCACTCACCACTCTCACGGAGAGAGAGTCAAGAGTCAAGATCGAATCCGGCCGCGGCTCTGCGCTTGCTCGTTCCCTTGCTGCTTCATTTGTTTTACAAGCTCTTTCGCCCTGCTTCGTTTCGCAGCTTCATCGTCCTCTCGTCATCTCGTAATCGCTCTCATCATCATTATCTCCCTTAACTGGCCCCGAACTGCTTCCTCGCGAAGGAGCGAGGGAGCCTCTGCGCTTTTAGAGAGGATCTCGGCTGCGGGATCTCCCGTGGCGCCGGCGGCGCGGTACGGCCTTTCGATTCGCCGCCTCCGCCTCTTGCCATCCTGGAAATCCTCATTTCGAACTGAATCTGAGAGGTTCGCATAGGTGGACCGGCACCTATTTCATCAAACACCTTACTCACTACACCCTCTCCCCACCTAGACACGATGTTTGTACATATCTATCAAACTGCTGCCACTACGCGTTACGCAAGCGGTTGCACGGAAAGATCATGCATCCTGAGTCCAGTGCACCCGCGGTATTGATTCCCATTGATTGACTTCCGCCCTCCTTCTCGTTTTTAATCAAACTTGATCGAGAAATTGGAGAAATGCCGATAATCTTTTGCACAACTTGAATTTATAGAATGGGAAATCTTAAAGTAAATGTTGGAGAAAACAGTAAGAGAAGTATCTAAAGTCCAAATAAGTCGAAAGATAGTGTTAATAATAAGAAGGACGGGATCGGATATAGATATACTGGTACTGATTTGTCATGCGCCGGGAAGGCCCAGTAATGGAACGGTCGGTTGAGCATCCCGCTACGCCGCGTAAATCCTCCGAGTAGACAAGTTATTTCAGGTAGTTCATTTGCCGTCCAAATTACATGCATACCTTCCGCGTGTATTTTTCATGCGATGGCGTTTCTGTTAAGGGACAAGTGAAGGGTAAGCCGAGAAGGCGGTGGTAAAGGGAGAGGAGCGGACATGCGAGCAGAAGCATCTCAGCTTCTTTAGAATGGCGAAGGTAGATGCGGGCCGCGAGTCGCGATGCCGCCTGATAAGATCTGGTAGGGACCAGCGTACGAGCATGGCCAGAAACCGGCCACCGACCACCGGCCACCGGCCAGGCACCTCTTCTCGTTCTCCCTTTGGAGCATATAACGAGTTCTGTCCATGATCAAAACTCATGTCCAATCGACAAATCTACCAAGCGAAAACCTTATCAACCACCAGAACGGAGGGAAGGGGCTCTAGCTCTGGCAGCGTTTCAGATTCAAGTCCAATCATCAGTTACTCGTCTCAATATTTCTCAAGAATTTTCTATGCATCACGCTGTTCGTGACAGAAGCGGCTATCGAGGTTCGAGCGGCATCCGATGCCAAGGATATCCAAGTGTAGAAGCCGCGCAGAACAGAACTGGCCAAGAGTGGTGTCGCAACAATAGAACCATTGGAGCAAGTGCCCCTTAATGAGAGAGCAGTCGGTAAGAGGATAAATGTTAATTAAGTGGATTCGGCCGAGGGATTCTGTAGGCTTACTGAGCAATCGCGGAGTGGTAATAGCGGCGATAAACTGTATACTCTTGAAACAGTGTCGAGAGCATTACGCGCAAATGACGAGGACCGGCCCATCACTCGAGGAAGCCAGCCGTCTGGAGTCGAGTGCAGGCCAATGATAATAACAATAACGCATATTTATTGCTGCTGGTACATCGTTGGTGTTTATTATAATAACAGTAACGTATCTTCATAACTACGCTGAGGCTAATGAAATTAGGTGCGCTCCCACCTCTCCCTCGGGGCTCGGCCCTCTCTCTGTCCAATCCGGCATCCGCCTTCCGCGAGCTCCTCGCGGTGATACACGGGCTTCGCACGATCCTCCGGCATCCTGATATAGTACAGAGACTCTTGCCTCACTCTAATGCTTTCCCTTGCGCATACATGTCGCCATTATCCAGTTATAATGGCAACGTCGACGCGACAACTCTGTATTTAGCAAGCTTCCCTAATCGATCCACTGCTTGACACCTTCCATAGCAGATCCCAACAATCCTTCGGTACGATTGAAGAAAGCATTGGTGCAGCGTCAGTGACCTCTTGTTGTGATTGGTAGTAGTTGAGCCTTTTTCCAATTTCCATTGGCATTGTCAGGCGAAGAAAGGATGTCAGTCGATAGGAATGAGGGAATCATCTTTTAGTAGGGAGCGGGAGGGAGTATACTGAGGATGAGTTGAATGGTATGCAGAGAGGCAGGCCGGGTTGGACAGTACGAGCATGAGAGCAGAGGGAGGAACATACCGATCTTTTGGCAAAGGAGCGCAAGCGTGATCCATCCCGGGCTTATAATTAGCATTTCTATTCAACTGCTAAACCGTTCTGCCTGGTATCTGCGATCGTGTACTGTGATCGCGCTCTGTATGCGAGGGCTATGTAACTCTTGGGTGAAAGTACACCTTTTTCATCATATCACGATACGATATATCATGCTGTACTGTTAGAGCGTTATTCGTTCGAAACGCACGCCCCTTGTAAATATATCATTTCCGACTTATTAACATTCACGGTATTCGGCTATTCAAGCGTCCGCCGTATACGTGTACAACTCAGCATCTGGCTATCCATCATATGTATACGATCGTTCTTGATCCACTTAAAATTCTTGCGCTTTCTTCCACAGGATTCTTCGGAACAGCGTTCACGGATTTTCATGTGCTAATTGGCTGTGCTAATCGTGAAGGCGTATTGGAAAGTTTGATATTGGGAGTTCGATAGTGGCTAGGCAGATCGGACTGAGCTCGTGTGTCCGATCAATGTTTGCGAGGGTTCTCCAGCGATTTGTAACAATTACGTGCTCCCTATCGCCCTGAGAGGAGATAGTGGCCTCCGCTACGGCAATAACCCTATGTCATTTTGTGCCCGATGCGCGCATTTGCTTCCAGCACAGTTTCCGTCTCGTGTCTTCTAGGAGAGCCTCGCCACTCGTGTCGCTCTCCACTAATTGTGTTAGCGTGTTGCCGTACCGTGCCGTCCACCCTCTTCTACTCCCTTCTATCGGTAATCCGCCGGTTAATGCCGCCTATCACTGCTGCCTATCACTGCCGATGGTTTTCACAGCCGGCTCATTACTACTTCAATATGCATCTTTTCCAATCAGCCAACGCCTCTTAACTCCAATCATAAGATCCTTCCAACTCTTTCGGACACTCGTTATTCTCGCGAGCATATCTCAAATGAAAAGGACACTTCTTGGAAGGACCTTCTGTTCGCTCGGAAGCTCGACCGCTCACAATCAAAACAGAAAGCGACTGGCCCCGATAGATTTATTTCCGCCGTTTCGACCTTAATGATCGGGGTTGGAAGGGAATGAGGAGGAATGCCGCGAGGGCGAGTCCGATTGCTCGAGAGAGAAAGATACACATACACGAAGTGATGCCCGACGAGGCAAGGAAAAAGAAAGACGGAGGAATCGTTTACGAAGTTGTTTCGCGCATTTGTCTGCGGAGTTTTCTCTCGATCGGAATGTACGATAGCCAGCAGCCAAACTGGCTTTGTCGCAAGCTTCGACAAGAAGCCTCACTCCTCCTCACCGGCGCGGCGCGGCGCGGCGGCCTTCACCATCCTTTCTTAACCACCAACCCATACGTACGCGCAGTTTGCCGGCTACCGCTTGCTATTTACCCCTCTTCCGATTCTTCCGTAATCTCTAATAAAAAGAAAGGGCAAAATACTCGTAAAAAAATTACTGTATTTTAGGTTCATTAAGAGCTGCCGGGAGTGTAAGACGATGCGTTGCCGTGGAGTGTTCGAGGTCGGATGCGCACGGGTGTCCGATGCTGCTGGTTTTTTCGGGATAACTTTATCGGTGCGACCCGTACATATTTCGGTTTGATAGGTGACATGCGATAATATGAGGATGTTATGGGGATGGCAGATAGATATCTGCTGGCATGATGTCTCGGGTGGCGTACGAGGAGAGTGAAAGGAAGGGGGAGCTGCTTTGTCCGTGGACCCTTTCGGCCTGGGCAGCGATGAGTACTCCTTTCGGGCACGTGAGTTGCTTCGGCAGCAACGTAGAAGGGGCACGGACCCCTCGCGAGCATAATGGCCTGAAACACGAAACGTATGCAAACCTGAAATAATACGCAAGGGAGAAGATGGGCCGCCGAGCTGGGCTGGGCTGGGCCGGCGCCGTGCCCGGCGACGGAGACCCCCCAACCCCTCCATCTTATTCTCGTTGCTGTGCACTGTGCACTGTGCACTGTGCGCTCTGCGCTCTGCTCTCTGCTCTCTGCTCTCTGCGGCTTCCGAGAACGAAGGATGAGAGGGGGGGGGGGGGGGGGGGGGACTGCGCTGCCGCGCGTCTTCCATATCAGAGTCTCATGGCAGCGCATCGGTCCCTATGGGTTCTCCTCTACCCTCGTCATATTCATCCTGCTGGCCCCACCTCTTCTCCAAGAGGTCCTCGTGGAACTTGAAACTTAAGACAGTGTAATGAGCCGCTTGCCCGCCGAAAGGGCCCTGCGATTCTTTGGGTTCGCGAGAAAGGTCGTCGCCTACTCTACTCCCAGTATAAGCGCGATTCATCCCGATTGAAATCACTTTGAACTTTAGACGAGGCTCACTGCGCCACTGCTCTAGAGCCCTCGTGCATCCTTTCCAAGCATGTCCGCACAATTATTAGCACAAAATACACACCTGTAAGACTTAGAGTATTTGGACCATTAGATAAGGGATTTTCCTCTTCTTCGTGGAAAAAAGGGGGAGGAAGTGTCGGAGAAAGTGAGTGACCCTGTTCGGCTCGGCGAGGTGCGGTGGTAGCCAATTTATCTGACACATCTGACAATCGTTCACGAGCTCTGAAATTCAATTCTTATATTCCTTGCGAAGCTCTCACAGTTTCCAACCAACGGAATATGGGTTAGCCGGGACTTATGCGCATGCGGTACGCATATGTACATACATACGTGGCTAAACCCCGTATGCTCTATGACTGAGGCGTGTATCGCGGGAGATTTCCCTTCCTCGTTGCGCCACTTCTGAAATTATACATTCAATTTCCACACTATTCTTCCATCAGACTCTCCGTTAAGAGTCTGGTGTATCCGCCTTGCAGGCTCTTTTTGCAGGCTCAGCTCTATTCAGACTCTATCTTTACTTGCCCATAGAAAGCGATGACGATGACCCTTAACCTTAATCCTAATTATATGACGGATTGGTACTTCTAGGCTAACTAGTTTTGCGGTAGCGATGTCAGATTAAGAAGGATTTGCAGCCTGGTACCAGCGTGACCGGACGAATTTGAATCAGGACTTAAGTTTCGAGGAATCGGATGCGTGAGAAAGCGAGCGAGAGCCCGTCATCGAGCAGTGATGAATAGAGGGTGGCGCGATACCCGTGTCTTCAAAAAACGAGACTACAGTAGGTTCTGTTCCTTTTACTGTCTCGTACGCTTCACGCGACCGCGCCGTGCCGTGCCGCGCCGTGCCGCGCCGTGCCGCGCCGTGCCGCGCCGATGGCTAGCATGTATGTACATGCTGTCCCATAAGCGTCCAGGCATCCTCAACTCCCTCCAGATGCGTCGGATCACGAGGCATCGATCATCAAAAGTATGCTAGGCACGTCTCCGCAAGAGTCCTGTCTTCAGAGTGAGGC
Organism: Ectemnius cavifrons; assembly: GCA_964023945.1. Taxonomy (NCBI): domain Eukaryota; kingdom Metazoa; phylum Arthropoda; class Insecta; order Hymenoptera; family Crabronidae; genus Ectemnius; species Ectemnius cavifrons. The sequence goes on from OZ030375.1 coordinate 213,505, forward strand.
CTACCTCTCTATAGCATGGTCCTCCGACTGACGACGGCTCGTCGCCCTCGCCGTCGCGCCGCTTTGACTACCCCTAATAACTATTGCAACTCTTTACAATTCACTTCCCTATTCAAACTGTTTCCAGAACTATTGGCAATCATGATATGGTACTGCATAGTACCATTACTCCGTCGCGTCGACCCGTAAGAAAATGAAAAGATTCTTTGAGAATCATTGAAGAAGATACTCGCTTGAACTTGCACTGGGAATAGTTCTGTGCGACAAGTAAGTAGTATGTAGGACGCTGTTCGAAGGTAAATGCTCGAGATATCTCTGTGATGAAAGGCCATATGGCATTAGTCCAGGAGATTTTGACCCATCCCAAGTGCGAGTGTCCTGCAGCCGGGTTATGCTCTCAATAACAATCCACAAGGAATATATGGATTTCACTAGTAACTGCATGGGAATAGGAGCAGTCGTCTCTTTTACATTTCCTTAAATAACTCGGAAATGGTGCACTTATTCAATATTCAAATTTCTACGTCGGTGTCGATCGTGTGGAAAGGTCGGTACCGCCAAAAGTTTGCCACTTAATAGCACTATGAGCACTTGCCCGCTGACTGTCCAGTCCAGTTATTCTAACCCACACACAATAAGAGCAATAATAAACAAATTTTTTATGAGTGTGTCGAAAACACCTTTCCTGACGATTTCAAGGGGAAGAACGAGGTGGATGACGAGTAGGCAAAAGAATGGATGAGTGAAAGAAAATCAAAGAGGCAGGAATATATCCCAGTGGGACATAACGGGGTGGGGAAGACTGGGGGCTGTTCCGCTCTCCGGGGCCTCTGATATACACCATCGTAAACCCCCCACGAATTTCTGCCACAAACATCGCCTGATGCCTCCATTAAGATCCGCTGATGTTCTTACAGGAATAGATTGCTTTTCATCATTTATACTTTTCCATTTTTTAACTCTCTGTGTGCTGTTCTCATTTCTTCCCCGTCAAGAATTCACACCTTCGATCGTTACTTTTCTTTCACTTCTCTTCTTCTCATGCGTAATTCATGGCGGGATAAGGTGGTAAAAATAAATAATGCTAAAGTCTAGAATTGTAATAGGTTTAGTGCCTCCAGACTGTTCGCTCTTGTTGTTGGAGAACCATCAACCGTTCAACAAGTCCAACTATGGATGGAATAAAATATTTCTGGAAAGTTGGAGGTGGCTTTCAGCGGCGATTATCTTGAGAAGCTGCCAAGGCTAGGAGCCGCGGCTGCTTCTCTGATTAGTGCGGGAAGTACCGAGCGAAAAACACTCTTTCCCGGGGGACATAAAATATGTTCTGAACCGGTAGTCGATGGAGAATTACGAGGTACGAAATCGTTAGTACTCCTGACAATGGGCTGGGGCTCCAAGGGTGAATCCAATCCCACCCCCCTTTTTTTTGCAGGAACGTTAACACCCTCCGGTACCGAGAAAGGGTCCTTATTATACGAAAGCGATCCTCTGCGGCGCCCTTTACAAAGAGCCTTCCTTTTATTAGCTATATTTCGCTCTCCATGCTCTCACCGCCCCAGCATTCATATGCTAACATGCCGCATGGGGTTGTCCGTCAGTCTTGTTACCGGTCAATACCATGCGACCTTCTTAATGACACCATAAAAAATCGTTGCTTTTGCTGAGACTGTATACCATCGAGCACCCAATCGCGTTCTAGTATAACAGCCCTATAAAAGATCAACCTGTGCATCCTTTAGAATAATCAAGCTGCCCTAGTAGGTACAGCGACTAATGCACCAACCACTGCCCTTTACCTTGCAATTAGTCCAGCCGATTTCGAGAAATGGAGTTACTACTTCAAGTGGGCGTCACAATGATTAAAACCCAGCGGCCAGCTATTAATATTAGCTGCTTTTAAGAGGCGCAATTAAAAAGGCCCAGCCAGTTATTTGTTCGTTTACTTGTGCCATCATTATCATATGATTAGCATTCATAAGTGTGCGACAAGTGTGAGAAAGAGAGAGGCAAACCTCGAGAAAAAAGTACCTGGCCGGACGGAGTCGCGGTGTACAGTGCAGGGTAATCTTCGGCTTCAAGGCGAAGAGAACCATGCTCTTGAAAACTACGAGTCCCCTTCCTACTATTCAAACAACATTTCTTAGACATTTCTTAAGGCTTAAATACGGCGTGACTGTCTGTTTTCCTCTTCGCGGGCGCCGCCTGATTATTATAATTTTGCCAGCCCCGAGTACTTTACGGAGTTGTACCACCGCGCCGCGCCGCGCCGCGCCGCGCCGCGCCGGACTCTGTATATTGCCCCACTTGATTTACTGCTAATTATCGTTGCATCGACGAGAACCCGCTCGTGCCGTACGTCCTGCGGATGAGATCAACTGGATACAAGCCCGTGACTCGGATTCACCGATGCAATTAAACACCCTTTCATTAACGTAATCCCCTAACACCAGCAAACCCAGCCAACACTCCTCGACCGGCAACTCTCTTCTCTATAATTAATATAGTTGAAGCTCATTCCGTCAGAAATCGATAAATGCTACGACTGTTATAATTAGCGAAAGGTGGGCTGACCCATCGGTAAGTTGGTTGGTATATTGGTTGTAGTAAGAGTTGTAAGGCACTTGATCCTATCCGAAGATTGCAATGAGGAGCCAAGTCGTATCGCAGAAATCGATAAGTGTACGTCGTGCGGCGATTTCGTGCGGCGATTTCGTGCGGCGTTACACGGGCTCCAAGGTAGCCTGCCAGGGTTAGCTTGCAGTAAATTATTGTCCTTGTAGCATGGTGCCAAAATGTTTACTGCCCATGTAACACAAACATATGAATTCTGCTTAAAGAAGTCCTGAGATGTGACGAGATGCATTATGAGTTCGAGAGTTTCGTAAGGGTCTGCTTTTGCCGCGCTTTTTTGTAGGATGAAAACTCTACATTTTACAGTAATGAATATGAATCTTTGGTATTTGTGTATGAATAGGTGAGGGTGGTGATGGGGGTGGCGCCCCGTGTCCCATTTCCTTTCGGTTTTATCGAAACTGTAAATTCCTAAAATTATCATCGGGGTTGCCCACAGCTACCAAATGTCGCAATTCAGTGTACTGATTGTCAATTTACGATGCAAGTTCACCCTCCGCCGCCAACTTTTCTTGCATTGTTTGCACGCGTTTAGATGTCGATCCCACGTACATGTATGTATCATTGCGTGCCACGCACCATTTCATTCCTCTTCCCCCATTTATTCGGGCTGACGTGGCGTTCTTTCCCGCAAGCTTTCTTTGGCTACGTAAAATATAGTTATTGTTTAACCGCCCGGAAGATTGGAATGGCAGACATTCCTCGCTTGCAATTCGTGATTGTGCGAAGGAAAGTATTGTTAGGCGATGCGGCAATTTCTACTCGCTGATAGATTAGTACATCATTTAACGAAATGTGAATCAAAAGTTGATTCCAAAGCGTTTTCTCTGATTCGGGCAGGTGTTGTAGGTGATGCATTTATATTGGCGAATCGATGTTGACGAGCCCTTTACCGAGAAGAGGCCATACGCATTCATTCTAAGTAAAGAGACATGCGATCCGGTGTGGCCCCAGCGCGCCGTGCCGATGAGAATCGAGTCGTGTTGCGTGTTGCGTGTTGCGTGTTGCGTGTTGCGTGTTGCGTTGCGTTGCATCGCGTCGAACCAAGCCGAACCAATCAGAACGAAGAGTGAGGAGAGGAGACGCCGTTCGTTCTCCGCCCAAGTGACCCGACGACCTGGCAGGCCCCAGGCTAAAAAAGGCGCCGACCCGCCACTAAATAAGCGCCACGCATAACACAGACCACGCCAGACCACAGTGCATACGTTCAGCATCGACGTGCTGCACCGAGAGATCCCCGTACCTTACGGGTCGTATTTTACTCTCCACCCATGTTTATATTCGACGTATCAAACACGTAGCTGAGAGAGAGAGAGAGAGAGAGAGAGAGAGAGAGAGAGAGAGAGCCATCTCACATTTCTGCACTGGCATTTTTCTAACGCGAAGAAAAGCCATGCGATCGATTCTCCCCTGGTCTCGGACTTGTTCGAGGGAAGAAAGGGCCGAGCACCAAGAAACCTGAAAGGATTACGGGTTTCGAGCTTTTATATAGTAATTAGGCTGGGTAAGGTCTGGGTCATCAGGGCTGGTAATGCAATCCTAAACGTCTCTATTAGAGGGCTGCATTAAGGCCCCTAATCATAAGTTTCGCTTTAGAAGCCACTACACTTTTGGCAGTAATAGTCTAGCGTAATGGGCTACTAAACACCATAATATCTGCGGTTGCCAGCAGGAAGATTAAATCGAAATGAATTATTCCCTACTACACTCTAGTTTATGGTGACATTATGCTTCAAGCTGAGTATTCCAGATCCACAAGATTCGAGTGTAGGCATGATTAGAGAGGATGCGAGGCCTGCCGTTCATGAGCGGATAAACCAACTTGTACGAATAGCGGCGCGTTGCCCGGTGGAAATGAAGATAAAACGGATTTGGGCCTTTCCTCGGACCAACCTCGGCGGTGACGATTCCTGAGAGAAATAGCGTCGGGCAGGTTTTGAGTCGCGCGCAAGTTTGATAAAGTCCTCCAATTATGAGACTATCATTGACTAGGAAAGTGCTTTGATAAAAGGTAGGAGAAAAGTTGGGATGAGTTTGTGCAGCCGAGGACAGAATGAAGAACTGGAGATGGGTGAGTGGTCATTGCTGTGGGAGGAAAAGTTGGATACAAAATTGGAAGTAGAAGTGAGAGGGTGAGAGGGTGAGAGGATGGGAGGGAGCGGCGCGCGTTCGTCGGTCCATGCAAATTTCGCGTTCGATTCGACGAACAAAGGCAGGCACACCTTCGCGTCTGGCACGTATGGCACGTATTGCAGACTGCATAGAGAGTTGCCAGACCAGAAACAATTAAGCTCCCGGTTATCTTGCGCGGCCACGCGCCCTCTACATTTTCCCCCGAAAGCTTCAGGAAAGCTTCAATGCGATACAACGGCCGTCGCGCCGACAGAAATCGGACCGAGACCGAGAGGACTCGAGAGTTAATTAAAAAATTGCAACCCTTATACGATCAGGCCCGGCTTATCATTGTTGCGCCGATTGTTAGCAGTTCTCTATGTTACTAACAAGTTATGGGATGTGCTGCTTAAGGGACTCGAGTTGATTGACAATTGCAGCACAAGTTGCCAAGCTTCCTCTCTATCTAGCCATTCAAATGTCAAGAGCGGCGCGCTACGATTAATAACCCGGGCTAATTAGCCCAACAGTGACTGCAGGACGATCCTGCTCCAAGAGTATACACGCAGGCATAGAAAGGGCCTGAGAGTGCGAGAAAGAGGGAGGGAGAGCGAAATACAGGTTGAGATAGAAAGTTTCCATTGAAATAGTAAAAGGGGGATGAGTGAGAATGAAAGTATTTATGAGACAGGCGCATGAGCCAAACAGATGCGTCGTCGGAGGGGGAATAAAGTCCTATTTACCGAGTGTACATTGATCAATGTAAAACGTGGCAGGCTTGTGCTGCCACAGTAAGCCAGGAAGACTGTTAACCCTTGCCGTTGGATGCACGGGCACATGGCGCATTCCTACATATTTATAAGATCGAGCCGGCATGTTTTTCCAGCACGCCCGGGAGCAGCCTCATAGAAATTCCGTGGCACCCTGTCAAACTGTTTGCTCACGGAAGCCCTCTATGTCAACGCCCTTCTGATCCTCGTCCAGTATCTCCCTCTCTTTCTCTCTTGCTTTGTTGATCCTCCCTCGCGGATTAGATCGTACTCCTTGAGACTTGAGAACTAACCATCCCCTCTACACCCCGCCGCGCTCCCATCGCCGCCGCCGCCGCCGCCGCCGCCGCCGCCGCCGCCGCCGCCATCCTGGCGTTTAACAATAAGGTAAAAAACGCACTAGCAAAAGACTGGGCAGCGATAATCGGTAGCTTAGCTCCTCAATTCATTAAAGACCTGGGATCTCTCTGATGGATTAATTGGAAACGATAGAAAGACTCGTAGTAAGGTAATGTTGCAGTGTGTTAATTAACGGTGTGGAGAGGCAGATGCGTTTATGGTGAGGCTGTAAGTAGATGAAGAGGAGGCAAGCAAGCACAAGCAGGGAAGCAGGGAGGCGAGCGGCGAGCGGCGCGGGGCGCGCGGCGCGCGACGCGTGGCAAGGCCCCGGGCAGCAGGCATGGGCACGAGCAGGTTACAAACCTCGCGTGCCACAAATTGCTTCTGCAGAGGTTCTCTCACTCTGTCTCTTTTAGTCTGGCCGTAGATACGTAGCCAGGCATTCTCGCGCGTACTTATTTACTTGCTTGCTTGCTGTCTTGGTTGCTGCCTTTGGTGGTACATACCATGTAATATATCGCCCTGTTACACCGAGCACTGACCGGCCACCGCCCTAACGACAGAAAGGCCGCTTTCTTTTCCAGCTCAGCGTGCTTCTTGTGAACACTTTTCTCACTGGAAACAAGGACCATTTTCTACGACCGAGAGAATCGGATGGATGATGCATTACCTCTCGACCGGCCAAATTAAAAGATTTTCGAGACTGGAATTGAATGGAAAGTTCGCCTCAATCGCAAAATATGATTCTCGGCATATGAAATGGGCGTCGGTAGATATTAGCATGATGTAGGAATTCCATCCTTAGGTGGGAATTTGAAAGGAAGCGGCGCGGCGCTCTTTCCTACGAAAGAACTGGCTTCCTGTAAATTGGCTAATTTGGAGAGACCGGGCCGAACGAGTCAACGTTCCTTGCTACACATTCGTATCACCCATAGAATGCGCACAGCTAATTTAAGCAGAGTCTCCATCGGAAAACGTGGCCTATTCACGACAAAGACGGGGGCTGTGTAAAAAAATTGTGCTGATTCCGAAGGGATATCGGTTCTTCACTCTTCACTGTTCAAAAGGAAGCTTGAGTGAGAGGATATGCGCCCGCTTATTTCGGAACTATGGATTTTTAAAGTCCGCTTCTTGACCGACTTTCGAAACGACGACGTCACGAGCAACGACGCCCACGTGCTCGCCGATAAAAAGGAACGTGTGACTTTGCCTTCCATTCAGTTTCCTTCTTCGTCTTCCCCTCCTTCATGGACGGAATTTCCTTTGTCTCCTTGCTAACGTGCCACATGCCTTTCTTCGCATTCTTTTATAACATGCAGAAAAATCTCGCTCCTCACTTAACTGTTTTCCCCCTTCTTACCGAAAGGCAATGTCCATCTATTGGATTGCCCGGCTCTATTATCAACTGTTAGAGCCAACAACGGTTCAGCAAAAGTAGTGGTTTGGCGAAAGAAAGCAAACGAACCTTATGTAAGTCGGATATTATCACCCTCCCGCCGCGGGCACGTAACCCCTATAATCTCCTGGCCGCGCTATACGCGTAAGTATGTTGTCTTTCTCTTCCCCACCATTACACATTCCCCGGGCAGAAGCACGCGCAAAAAGATCAAGCCATTATTTCGGCTCTCTATTTCTATGTACAACTTTCGTCCTCTCTATCCTATGCGTCCCAGTTCATATTTCAGCCACTGAAGGGGGTAGATACAATTTATCCTTTATGATTCTGAAATTCACTATTAATCATGAGGAAAAGATGTCGCGGGAGATAATCCGAGAGGAAGGAGTTGGTGGTGATTCTAAAGTAGAAGGTAAAGTGGCAAAACGATGCGGTGGATGGGTTGAAGACGGGACGAGACGCGACGGGACGGGATGGGACGGGACGGGACGGGAGCTGGTCCACAGCTGAGCAAACCGGACACGGTAAAGGTAGAGGATCCTTTATGTCGTGGATGTCCGCAACGGGTCTCAATCACGAGCTGCTAAACGCCGGTCGAGTTAATCAGCTTAAGCCGACGAAATCTTCTCTCACTTCCCTATCCGTTCCTGCTGCAGTTCATCCTGACTGTGCCACGGCCTGCTACGGCTACGTCCAGACCGTTGACATTCCTGACAATGACTGTTTGTCAGGGGTTTAGCATTAATGGGGGCCAGCCAGCAAGTTGATGTCGCTCTTTAACTGTACTTTTCCTCCGACCCTTTCCAATCCTTCACGCCTCGTTTCACGCCCGGTGCCCGATGTTAAGTTAATCACCCAAACGAATTATATACGTCGCCGAGAATTCTCGCACCTTTTGCACCTTTTACACCTTTTGCAATCTTTGCTGCAAATGGTTGGATCACGACAAACGTGGATTGAAAAAAAGGGGACGATTGCAGATCAGGTTGTGTCTGTAAAGCATTCATCTGGCCAAGAAGCAGACGGCTTTCACCCATCGAAATGGGTGAAAGCACAATAGCAGAAAGACAGACGGTGAGAGATGACTCTTCAGCGACTTTGGCCATTGGTAGAAGAAGAAACAAGTTGGTTAATCCTTCGAGCTAGGAGCAATGCTCCCGACTAAGCCGGATAGAAAACAAACGTGCTGACTTCGCGATTGTGCCGCATTTCATTTGAATAATCATTTAGAGGTCGCTCTAGTCGAGAGAAGGAAAATGAAGAGCGGAAGGCAGGAATGCACGACAATGTGCTGCACGCTGGGCCAAAGGAAGCAACGACCCCTTATTATCCTTCCAGGTCGAGATATATCACACAAAATCACTCGGTTAAACAAGTCTGGACTCTTCTTTTTTCAAGCTTACTGGCTGTCGTGAGGAGTCTCGCTAACTGAATGCCTGATTTATTACCAAGCGTGGAAACCTCCTTGTTAGACCGTAACTCGCGCCATGATTTTATTGATTTATGGCATCGGCCACTCTTTATTTTCACTTAACTAATCGCCACGGGTAGCATTTCACGTAGTACAAGTATACTCGGTGGCTTGCAGAATAGAGGATCATTAGTGGCACTCGTAGAAGGACAGATCGGTTCCTAATCTGACCCAGTTTGATAATGCTCATGATTAATCATGGCCGGGACACGGTCCTTAGCAATCAATTGAGACATCGAGGTCTACTACTAGGATTACGATATTGTAGGCAGACTACTAGGTGTCCCTTTGCAGGTACAATGAGACTGCACCGGCTGTTCCTATTTCTCGTGTGGTATGATCGACCTATATTTTAGTATCAGATTTCGAATGGTACCTCGGCTCCTTGGTGGCTGGTGGTCCCTGCCACTTCACCAATTCCCACTCCTTCCCACCCAGGCAGCATCTGCCCAGATCGCAGTGCCTCGCCGCTTTACGATCTCTGGCATTTACATTTTTATATTTATCACGAGCCCGAGTGCGGATCCGTGTCTCGGCGTGTTCCCTTAGTCATCGAGAGTACGTCGACTTCGATTTCCTCGTTCACTAGCGGAAATTCCTGCCCGATGACTCTTGGGAGCATCCATCCCCTCCCGTACGCGAGAATATTGCCAGCACCATCTCTACATTATGTCATCTTCATTTCATCTTCCCATTTATTTCGTAGGCTGCGAATGAAATCGCGTCATCATGTCCCATCTAAATAGAAAATGAGTGGTGGCCTGTCGAAAGAAAGTCGGAGAAAATACGATAGAGCCGACGTAAATTCCATGTATGTAAGTAGAAAGGCTCGCAGTAATAACTGATTGTTCGTATGGAATTGCATTGCGTGTCGTAGCATAAATCGAGGAAAGAGAAAAGAAAGGGGGGCAAACGTGGAGGGCGAGAATGAGGGAATGGTATCTGCTGCTGGTGAAAAGGAGCTGAGTGCTCGGGCATTCGAAACTTTATGGATACGCTCGATGGTGGAAGACAAGCCGAGAAATATAGTAAGGAGAATTGTCCGCGAACTGGCCGGAAAAAAGTATGGCCACTACATATTTTTGCCAGCCTGAGGTCAGCGATCTGATAAAATGCCAAGAGCAATCCTAGAATCCTTGTTTCATTCAACTACTGCTTTCCAAGTGATGTTCCTTTCGCAATAATAAATTATTAGGTCTTCTTAAGAAATTAGTTAAAGAAAGCGAATAAATCAAGAGAGTACTTGAAGGAGGTTTGAAATAGACACAGTCAGCAGAATTGCAAGATGAGTTAGCCAGGATCGAAGGAGAATCGGCCGGTGTTATTCCGCGATGTTATTCTCTGTGTGCAGCGGAATCTCTGCCTGCAGCGGAGGAGGTCCCTGCACCCGGTGCCGGTCGATAATCGATGGGACAAAAAGTTGGAATTTGTTTACAGTTTAGTAACCCAAATCGGAGGGGCGCATCCCACCTCCGCCAGCTCGGCCAGCTCCGCCAGCTCCGCCACCTTCGCCACCCCACGCCGAGCTGAGCCAAGCCGCTGTTGGTGTGGTCGCACCGGCGCGGCGCGGCGCGGCGACGGCCACGGCGTCGCCGCAGAAGCCAGTTTCATCTGGTAGACGAACGGCGGGATCACTCTTCGATTTATTGCTATCACTGCGAGCACCGATACCAGTGCCACTGCTCCCACACACAGACACACACGCATACAGATGGCATAGCCAGAGGTGGACGATGATGCCAGTACTATCAGAAGGAACCCACTATGTCGTTTCTCTCCATTTTTCCCCGCTTTTCCCGGGACAAGTTTGCTCAACTGCTGCCTGCACTCTCCTCTGCCTTGCCATGCAGCAGCAGCGCGCCTCGCCACTCCTCCACGCGAATGCATTTGTCAAGCACTGAAACAGATTGGTCGACGGCTCACAAATACAACTGGCACCCCCTTTGACTAATGTGTTGTTCGTCCCACGCCACGGCTCATGTACCTCGCATTCCACCAATTTTATAACTCGTGCCGTTTTCTCTCTTACTCGGCGGCCTTTGCACAAATCCTGCCTTCTTCATCCATTGGCTTTCGAGCCTTTAACATCTTAGGAGTTTCAGTGATCTTTCTGGGCGCAGCGGCTTTTTTCCTAATGGATTAAACCCTGCTCCTTCATAGAAACTTGGTGAGAATCCTCCAACAGTAGAAAGGCCTACCAGGTGAGAAGTGAGACCGCTCTTTTCTCCAAGAGGCTCGCTCGAGGATCTTAGTTGAAATAATATACATGCTGAATGGAAAGAGAAATATTTTGTCTGGGTGAAGATATCAGCCAATTTCGTACACGTCCGTGCGTGCCTGTTGCGTGTGGTCCGCTTGAGGAAGTAGTCCCGAGCCTGAGCACCTTGTCAGAAATTATGTAGCGTGACTGATCACTTTCCCGTCTAACTTCTGTCGATCTTCTTAAACGTGATCCAATTACCGCGTAGGTATTAAGATGTTTAGTATTCGCCTTGAGGGAAGAACTTTTGACTAGATGGCTAATCCCGACTATGTCTAGATATCCGATTTTCATAGTTTTCGAGTGAGAATTGTAGAGGAGGTGCCGCGAGCACTCGTCGTCAGGTAATGTGAACGTGAGAAAAGCGGCTGGCATATGATATACTATAAAAATAGATAGCTAAAATCGATTTACACTCAGTGCCCGCGGCGAAATGTAAATACGTGAATGCCCCGATGCCTAGCTGTTGGATTTTATGACTTATTGACTTTCGTCCGTGTTTACCGGACTCGGAGCGACGGCCACGCGGCGCCGAGCCTCGAGAATGCGGCCACCTTTGCGAACGATCCACTCACACATCCACACTATGCCATCGATTTCATTTTTTCCCATCTTCATTCCAAATCCCTAAAACTTTCGTCCTTTATCTGAACATCCTTTAATTCATTGGTGTTCTTTTGACAAACTCAACAACATCTTCCTAGAACATTCGTTTTTGCTCACTTTTTTCGAAATTTATTCTAAAATGAGCAATCGCTATTCGTTCCAACTTGTTGGTAAAGTACGAGGCAAAACATTAAGTTCTGATCGTGACTGGGGAAGAATCTCAGGGGTAAAGGGACGAGAGATGAGTCTGTCGGTTTATCGAATAGCTGACGGATTAATCCTTTATTGGCACGACGATTGCACCGATTATCTGCCTGCCATCGGCAAATAGTAAGTCGTACTTTTTTCCACGAAAGGCCACGGAATGGAACGCCAATCGGCGTCACCGCACCGGAAGCTATGCTCTGATCACTGGCGTCACCATTTTTCCAATGCTTCGCTTATATATCGGATTTTTCAGTTATCAAAGAGCTACGCAAACTTGATTCATACTGTGTCACTACACTTCATAATTCACAAGTAATTGTGAAACTGTTATTGAAAAAGAATTCACATAGTCCAGTAAGCAAAAATCTGTACGTTAACGTACAGCTTATAGATTCCATAATACATATCCAGTAATATGGGCACACATATGTCTATTTACACCAATAAAGAATATTACATCAGTGAAAAAGAAATGTGATAGAATATCTATGCATGTTCAAATCAAAGGATCAATGATTGACCACCCATTTTTCCCAGTATCTTCAAATAATCGAAGTGATAAGAAATATATGGACAATATTATATTCAATGGAATATCTGCACAAGAAATAGTATCAGCGTGCATGGAAAGGACTCACCAGTTACTACATCCACTCATTCTCAACTGGCATCAGCATCCACTCATGAATCCTTATGATCCAGAACTTCTTCAAAACCTGTAGCATGATGATTGAAATACTACATTTTCTACAAACACTAATTGAACCTCCAATATGGATGAAACACATGCTCCCATCACTGATATGGTAAGGTTCGAATAAAGCATCCATGGCAATAGTGGCAATAGAAAAAGAACTTACTTTTCACACCGAATTTCTCTCCGAATGTTGCTGCACCCAGTGCCCTTCGGTATCTCACCAATTCATGTCATCTCGTCGAAATCACACTGCAGACATAGTACATAGACTCACGCACATTTCTCTACTTTAGTACAGCGTTCGCCGACTCCACTTCGCACTTCTTCTTTAGCAATGTGCTCTATTTAGCGCAAAATCAACACGTGTGAGACCCGAGACAAGCATTCTCCTTACACTTGTTGGCTCGTGGCGGCCATTTTGAATAACTCAATTGTTGCAGGTCGTTGGAATTAAGAATCGTACCGGCGAATCGACACCACGCGACTGAATTGCTCACCTTTTATTCACTGTTTAGGCACGACTAAAACATTTCCGAGACATAATATAGGAAGAATTGTCATTGAGTGAAGCTTCTACCAAATTGTTCAACAGACTTTTCATCCTGATAATGATTAAAAAACGTCACTATTGATCGCCAGTCGGGAATGAGCGAGTCCATGTGAAGCGTGACGAGCAAGTGGCCTCGTCCACCCGAGACCCCCCCCCCCCCCCCCCGCCGCCTAACCTCGGCCCACCTCGGCCCACTTCGCCATCTAGCCCAATTTAAGCATCTAGTGTTGTTGGGTCGCGCCGTGTCTCGTGGCGTCCTGCCGTTTTGGCCAGATCGAAATCGTGAGATTCATCGGGTCATCGGGAGAGTGTGGAAGATTAATGGCCAAAGTCTATGGAAAAGTGTTAGTGGCTGTTGCAATGGCTCTCCGATAATAGTTACTCCTGGCTAGGGCATAGATAGTTGGCGGGTATACAATAGTTTGACCGGACAGAAGTACGCCTTACGAGGTTAAGGAGGGACTGTTGACCGGGCTTTCTTGCCACTTGATTTTCATTTCACTGAAAGTGCACCCTATTCCGGCTTGATAGAGGCTCACTGCACATCTCACCAGCATAGAGCCGACAGTAGATTTTTACGGTGCTAAGGTAAGACTCTCACTTGCTTTTCCCATATTTCAGTTAGTGTGACAGCACCAACATGATCGCGAATGCTTACAAATTGTGCGTCATATCAATTGCTCGTAATTGCGAAGGCACCACTCGTATAAGTCACCGGAATGAACTTGATGAAATCAAGTCAGTATAAATGGAATTCCCCCGTTGAATATGTCCTCATCGAGTGAGGAAACACCTGTCGGTTTGCCAAGTACAACTCGAATCAGTGAAATCGATCATTACCACTGATTGAAGTATTAGTGAGCAATTAGTCTGCTCTGGTGCCCTCGGCGTTTGCGTTGACGTTGATCTGCTGTCTGCCTTTCCTCGCTCCAGTTTATCTCGAGTGGAAAGGGCTGAATTAGTCAAGAGAGATAGAGGAGCAGGGATTGCGAGTGTGTGTTTCCCCAGTGAGAAGGAAATGTGTGGAGAGGGCGGCGGTTAGGGAAATTGTGGAAGATCTCGTAATGGCAGGAGTGGGTAAGTGTTGGGTAATTATCGAGCATAATTCTCGGTGGTTCGCCGGGGCATCTGGTGGAGAAAAGGAGCGTGGCTGTCGCGATGAAGTCGGACCAGACCCTTACGCAAACACTTTTAACCGGACATTCTCGGACCAGTCCCCTTTCGAGCTGTATCTCCGCTCGATGATGGGGACTTTTCTCTCTCTATCCCTCATGCCTGCCGATCAGGCCTTTCTTCTCCCTGTTGTAGGCTCCTCCTGTGTTTGTCTACGCTCGTATTTGCCCGGCGCATTCCACCATCGCTCGCATTGCACTGTGAGAGGCTGCTTGGCACTTCGCGCAATTCCCGTTTCTTCCATCGCACCGAAATGCCTCCTGGCTCTTTCATAGAGAGAACTTGACAACAATTGGCCAGTTCGCTCGCCTCTCGATTCCAATTTATTAATTTTTTATTCCTGCTGCCCCGAATTCGCAAGCAACGTGTGGCTTCGCGAGAGGGAATTGATTATTAATTGAGGGCTGTGAGGGCAGCAGGAGTGGCCGGCCGGCCGGTAGGCAGGCATCGATTAAAGTGTCAGGAAGGCAAAGCTCCCTGGCTTTTGCCAGAAGCAGAAGGCTGGGCGCACGAACCAATATTAAAGTCGCGCGGTCGTCGTCGGTTGGCCGTGATGCCGTGATGCCACGGTGCCAGAAAGTGTGAAAGGGTCGTCTCCGGACTCCGGAGCGACAGCGATTGCCGGGGTGTCAAGGGGGCCTGGAGGGCGCGCGTGAGGGAAAGGAAGAGCATGCGATGGTACAGTTAGTAGGTGTAAGTAAGTAGGTGTAGGTGTAGGTAAATGGTGCTGCGGCCGAGATTTGTCACTGTCGCACGGCGTTGGCGTGCTGGCACGCTCGCGATAATACCCGCAAGACAGATTGGCCTCTGGTTCCCAAGCTTTGCCGAACACTGGTAGGTACACGTGTGCGATCACGATCTGACGAAACTGGATCCTGCGCCTCTTTATCGACCACCCACTTTTGACACACTCATTTCTCACGTCCTTTAATTCATTTGAAGCCGACTATGTTAACTAGACGTGCCGTCTTCTCCACGCAAATGATACTCATCCAACCCATACAAAGTAATTGATTTTAAGGCAAAAGCCCCCGCGATTTTCATCGCTATTACAAGATACGTGAAAAAGGAAAGGTGCAATTAATACAGAAATTGTAGAAAGAGGGAGGAAGATGGCAGGTGTTCAAGTAATTCCGTGCCGTTACCGACGGATTAATTCAGACTAACATCGCAGATAAGGGCCTTTAATCTCAGTTCTGCTTGATATATTGGTCGAGTATCGGTGGAACGGCCCTGCCAAGCACGCTTTGCTAACTCTCACACCTTCAAGAAATCACTGAGTGCGAGAGGGAACAGTCTGAAACTGGTGCGTCTTACCACTCGACCAGTACAATTTGATCGATAAATGGGGATTGAACATTAATTATAGAATCGGGAGCAAGTGATCAATCAAAGCCTTTTTAGCCTGCGCGAGGAACCGAGGACTTGCTTAACATGTCTGTACATACACACATAGATACATGCCATTCGGCTCGCATCTTGCCCCGACAGTTGCACTACATTTTTCTGCATTAAAAGACCACCGGGAGACTTGGGTCAGCTATTAAGAAAGCTGATGATCCATCAAGGGAGCAGGAGTAATGCTTAGCATTAATTGATTTTTCGTTCTTCCCTGTCTCTAGGTGAATGCAGCGAGTCTTGTATCTAAGTATAGCGGTAGATGGTGCGTTGATTCACGCCACTATCGAGCGGAAGCGACATTCTTTTCTTCGTGAGCCAAGATCTGGCAAACCTTTCCTAGGAATCGGATGGCTGACCGATGATGGCAGTGATAGTATCCGATAATCGCTCTTTAACTTGCCTGGGCTAATCTGGCCTTGGTTCCGATTGGCATAAAGCCCCCGAGAGAGACTTGCTGATTTTTCTTGGATGTCATTCATGATTCTATGTACTTGGACGGAATCGCAAGCGCCATGATAACAGGTGCATGCCATCAAGATTAGCTCAGCTATTTCCTTCTAATAAATGTGCAGATTGAGAAATGAATGCTTGGCCTGTGCAATCTGACGGATAGAGTAGAAAAATGATGGATTTATGAAGATTTATTAAGAACCATATGAAAAGTCGAATAGGAGACTGCTTGTCTGGATTTGACGCGTCGTAAAGCAAGAACGCACGCGAACCGCCCGGATGCAGGGATTATCGTTCGCGACAAAATCATTATTTAATCTCCGGTAGAATCGATTTGGACGAGGAACCTTTCGAAAGGGATCTCTCCTGCATTAAGTCCAAATGTTCCCGAATCACTAAGAGAGCGGAAGATATCGTCGATTTATCGGGAATTGCGTATCAAGTAGTATAATACCGGCAGATGTTGAGCGGCACGCTCGAGCTCGGGACAGGTATCAGCGGAATATTGCAGCGGTCCGGAATATTCGCAATTTTCGCACTCTTGACACTTTAACAGTACTCGAGCCAAAAAGTACAATCTCTGTCTTACTGCATGATAAGCTAGATAATAGGTGGAGAGAGCGATCGGAATCGGAATCGGAATCGGAATCGGAATCGGCCGTATTACTGATTTCGTCATGGTTTTCTGTTGGTTAAACCGCATCAGCATACGCTAGCTTTGAAAAGTCCCGACATCGTTGCCCATTTCTCCAGACGACAGCATTCCCTTGGGAGAAATAGGCTGTTCTGTCCCTATTTGGATCCCATATATACATATAATGCATAGTTTGACTGGCTTATACTATGTATAGCATAAGCGTGCATGCTCGAACCACAAATAAGAGATATAGTGGCGAGAGGATACTGTTGCTGTGGAAGGAGACATAAAGAGTGAGATGGTGGTACAATCTTATCGTATGCAGCTAGATGTCGCGAATTCATTCTTCAATTCCTCCATCTTTCAATATTTATATTCCTCGGAGAAGAAGCACACACTTCCCCGAACTGAATCTCGTTCTCATTGTCAGTATTTATAAAGAGCTCTCTTGAATGCTGCTTCCGACAGCCTTCTATCGGTGTTCGAGCGAAACGATACGGAATATAAGTTCCAATGAAGAAAAGGAACTTTCCGAGATCTCGGCAGATGCGCATCGGAATACTGAAGGGGCCGCTGACAGAGACGGAGACGTAGCCGACTGCACACGCGCCAATGGAAATCTCGTGGTGCTCTCCGCACATTCGGTTAGCCAAGAAAATCCATTCACACATTGGCCTTCCCTTGAACAACAAGGGGACACTCGACCACTTATCGAGAGGCGCCGCGCCGCCGTCCACCAACGCGTCTATTAATATTTGCAAATATTACCATCCTTTCTACGAGAGCCTTTTTCTCCTCATCTCTCCGCGTCACTTCTTCCCAGTTCTGGCTCATCCTCCAATCTGCAATCATCCATACGCGCAGCTACTGCGCGTACACTCTAGTAATTGGTAGCTTGACTAATTGCTGGAGGATGCAAGCCTTGGGAATCCGACGTCTTCGTTACACTTGTACTTCCAAGTACATATAAACGAAAGAGTGCCGATGAATAATGCGAAAATCCTGAGTAGCGCCGAGCGATCCCGGCCACACACGTGCGATATTATTGTTGCAGAGTGGACCTCTCTTCTCGTCAGGACGATGAGGTTCCCTGTTGTTGTAGAGGCGCGAATGTTATTGCACCGGAAAAGTTGAGCCCTGTCACAAAGCTGCGGTGGGTCCAGCAACACACTTGCGCATCGCCTTGGCATGGCTGCCTCACTTCTCCTTTTCCTTTTTCAAACCAGTAATTTATCTCCTCGGAGAAAAGATCGTTTAATAGCTGATAGAAGAGCAAAGAATGAAATAGTACCAGCTAATGAGTAACAGTATCCGTAGCAAAGAGATCAAACACCGTCCATCGTTTTAATAAAAATGTTGCCATCGTTGAGAATCGAGAGAATGATTTGGTATGGAATTATTGAGTTGTTCGTTCAGTAGCAACGCTTATTGAAATAGGTTGCCTTGAAAGGAGCAGAGAAACAGCAGCGGCGGCAGGAGCAATACGCGAGCTCCGATTTCAAACGTCCGTAAAAAGAAGTATTAAGAGGGGAAAGAACCCGCTGTTTACCAGCCCCGCGCACTCTCCTTTATGTACTTATGTATGTACGTACGTATGTCTTCATTCCCTCTTGACTCCCCCTCTCACTCTTTCCTCCTACCACCTCCACAGCCCTCGCTCTCGCTCTCGCTCTCGCTCTCGCTCGTGTCGCTTTTACTGAATTCGAGAGTTACGGAATTTCATTACCGCCGGCTCCGCGTCGAGTAAACGCCGACTCGGACTCTATACTTCTCAATGGCCCCGCCCCCTTTACCCTTTACCCCGTCCCATCCCATCTATCGCCTCTCCTCGTAGCTCTCCCCGTAGTCACTCGCTCGGTCGCACCTTTGTAACTCTTATGTTTCTTCAACCTGTTATTCTGCCTCAGCACTTGAAACTTGGATGAGTAAATACCGGCTGGATAGGAGGACATAAACTAGGAGTTTCACGAGCGGTTCCTTATTGCCGCGAATTAACTTTGATCCGCCTCTCTCCTTTCCTCTTGACGGCAGCGCCCCGCTCTCACCATTCGCCAAGCCGAGTCTTTTGGACTTTATATACGTTTACCCAGACCTATCTCAACTGAATTAGCATCCAGCAATACACCGAATTTGCTTTACTTTACTTTACTTTACTCTACTTTGGATTATTGGTTGAACGGAGCTGCAATTAACACGCTTCATTCCCAATCGAGTCTTTGTCGAGCCGCGATACTCTCGAGGTAGGAGGGAGGGGGGAATCGTGTATACGGGCAGCGGCAGGAATCCTTGAAAAATTTTAAGATTGACGTAGGAATCCCTGAAAATCTTGGGTAATAATTCGGAGAGGCAGGACGGACCACACAGGATCGAGGATGTATCCTTGGAGGGTCAGGACTGACGGAAGAGAGAGAGGGGCGAAAGGTGTATACATACGCAAACCGCGTGGCAGGTTACGATGTGAAATAAAACGTGTGCGTACCTGGCGTGCCTCCATCCACTTCCAGAGATCCTCTCTCGCTCGGAGATCTCTCTCGCAGTCTCTCACGAGCCTCCTGCAGGACACATCCTCGGCCGCGTCGTTACCTTAATGGGGCGGACTATTATTTAATTCTACCAAATTGCCGGCCGGCCTTCTGGAACAGGCGTAAAGCCTCTTAAAAATCGCCGCGGGCCCCTCGGACACCCAGATTCTACGAAAGGCGCGGACACGCATCGCGCCTTAAACTCAAAATCGAATCCATAGCAACCACTTTCTCCTCCTTGTCTATCCTTGTGCCTGGATTAATGTGTCTTATTTACATTTGCAGCCGTGGCGAACAATTGGCAACGTATTGATTCATTTCAAAGCATTCCTTCATTTATTCGCCTTGGCTTTGGCGAACGCAATGTTTTGAAGTTTTGACTTACAGTCGGTAAGGTTCCTCATCAGTCATCCGAAGAAAGGAGTGAACGAACGTGGCGGTATTGCGTAGCAGAGGCGAGTAGAGGCGAGCAGAAGAGGGCAAAGGAAAGGAAAGCAAAGCCGAGAGGGCATAGAGTGGCGTGTATGTATGTATAATAGGTACGAGGGAGTTGAGTTACGTCGCGGTGTCGCACTCTGGAGAGCGCGAGGCAATAGTAGAAGAGCGGATTGGAGAAAACGTATTAAAAGGGCATAAGAGAGTGGACCGCGACCGCAAACTGATTAAATGCGGTCTGCCCTGGCTAGGCGGGTACACCACGGGCTTTAATACCACCGGCCGCGTCACCCGTCGCGTCACCCGTCGCGTCGAGGAGTTGCCTTCTCCTGTAAGCGACACTTTCAACGAGATCCCCATTTCCACCAGCAACAAATACCACTCGACTCTTCCTCTTTCAAGATCCGATGCGGAACATTCCGTTTCTTTGACGAAGCCAAGGGCAATCTGCACTTTTTACTTCAAAGGAGAAAATTTACCTTACTACAGATTATTGACCGGCCCTCATTTCTTCGTATGTGTTGTACGGTCTGATCTCTTCAAATTTTGATCTTCTAAATGTCTGGTATGACTTTCTTAAAAAGCAATGAAAGGAAAAGCGAAACGATTGGGCGATTCGAAACTTATTGAACCGAAGAGCGTGGAGCGCGCGTGTATATCGGCGGAGCTCCTGTCTCTCTCGTCGTGACATCGAAAATCGCACGAAGATAAATGTGAGCCGAGACGCAGCAATTAATTGGCAGGGCAACCTGCAATCAGCAATCGTGAATCATAAGAACATTTCGCGGATGACTGAAAAATTCGGCGATAAATCATGCGCTCGTTTAATTCAAGTATCGAGAACACCACTCGGACTCTGCAGTTCTCATTTGTAAACATTGTAAGCGACTTCTTCCCTCGAGCATGCGTAATGGAATTATCCGATTCCAGCGAATATTGTGTGAGGGGTGTGTTCATCTGGATTTTTCCTTCTCATCACGAGAAAGTGAAAAGTTGAACGGCCTGCACTTGGAAAATCGGCGCAAAGCACAGTAGTGGGTTCTTGGGAGAGCAGGTAACAGATTGCGAGGAGAATGACTAATTGCTGTGCAGACGGCGACGCCAACGCCGACTTGTTAGCCTCGTGACAAATAGAGGCAAAGAAATTTGCGGAACCCGGCAAAGGAATCCAAACGCTGAGAACCTTCTACCTTTAAAAAAAGACGCATCGCATTAATTATCATTTGTCAATGCTATTAGCATGGAATGTCCGCTCTAGCGTGTCGACTCACCGGAGCCCACATTTTGATGCTGCGCTTCTTCGCACTGGACACGTATCCGAACCGATCATTTTAAAGGCATTAATCTTAATCGGGTTTCAGATTTTGCCCGGCGCGGTGGCTCTATTATTAATTAATCGAGCAAATAACTCCTTCTTCTCGAGAAGTGACTTCTATTGTCACTATGTACTATGTATGTATAGGGACGAGATATGTCCGAATTGCGGCAATATGTTTCTCCCGTTCCGAAAAGAAAATTGTCGCTGTTACGATATCGCGACGCTGCGCATTCCAAGGAGATGGCCACGGTAAATTAGTAGCAATTACTCCATTAAAGATAATTCAATAGAAATGCACGGCTATGCCGGGCCAAGCCGGACCAGGCCGGACCAGGCCGGACCAGGCCGCACTGTGCGCCACGCATAAATCTCCTTGAAGCTGGACGCTCGAGCGAGCGCTCGCTCGTCCTTTTCTGTGGCTACTCATCATCGGAGATCAAAGATCGGAGAACGTGTTGCCAAAAATAGAAGTAAAGATACATCAGGAACCACGAATGCGTACGTGCGCCTCTCATCGTTTACTCAGCTCGTCAACGAGTTGAAGGATGTGAGTAAATTCTGCGGATGATTCGTCATTCGATATCAGTGCTAAAGGCAGCCATCAGCCACTCTCTTCCCTCCATCCATAAAGCGACTGACATTACTTGCATACATCTTCTCCGATCGCGATCGTACTGGATACTGCATGTACCTAAGGAAGGTGTTGTTGGAAACGGTTGCCTTCTGAAAGATCGGCTGAAAGTGATCCTAGCACCTTTGGCCCTCTTCCGAGAGAGAGAGAGAGAGATTCGGTTCTCTCGACGAACGAGGGAAACAAAGGCTCTGTCGTATTGTTCGATGATTTACGGAGGCTCGGCCTCCCAGGTAATCTAGCCGTACCTGGGCCAGGTACTTGAAAAGGACCAGTACCACGGTATCGGCACTTGTCACCTTCCCTAATTAAGCGTCCACCGTAATACACCCCCAGTGCTCTATTCGCCTGGGATCCCCGAGTCGTTTCTCTTTCAAAGTGCTTGACCTGTGCCAGTAAACTAACTGCTTGTTCCGAGGCTCCAGGGACCACTCGGAAATAGTATAACATGTAGCTTAGGTAGCCCCGACACCGATCCCCCAAGATTATTCGAGATAGAAAGCCGTGTTTGCTAATGATCAAAAGCACCGATCCTCCCTTCGAAAAATCTCCTATCCTAGCAGGCTAGCCCTAGGGAATCAAGTTCGCATAATACTTATTTACGCCGGCTCTCGCGCAAGAGAAGAAACGTTCGATGCCAGCCAGATACATTCGGCCAAGGTGCCAAAAAGCCTGAGCCAGTGACACATCCTCGTCTCGATTAAAAAGGTGATGCCTGGGGGAAAGCTTTCGTTTTCATACGGTCCGCAGTGGTGTTGTTGATGCTGTGGCCGTGTCCGACGATGAGAGCGTTCGCAATCCCAGCATAATCCGACTGCCGAGTGAAGCGCCTTGCCGTGATTGAAGGCGCATAATCGGCACGCGGGTCGATTGATAATTAATTATCTCGTTGTTGGGCCGACGCTCGACCGTTCGTGTCATATGGCCGTTTTGTCAGCAGTGACTCGCTGTAGTTCACACTCACTCAGGATACGTACGACGACGTACCCAGGCATTTCATGTAACACTCAAAATTATGCAATTAATTGTGGGGAAGGCTGGAACTGTGACGACTTGTGCAGTCCCCGGAGAATGTAGTGGAGTAGTGAGTTGATTTGTAACTTCAGGACGATGCAACGAAACCTCTACAACTATTAGCAATGTTGGTCCAAGTGGCATTGGAATATATAAAACATATGGAAATAAAGGTGCCATTGACTGTTCGAAGAGAAAGAAAGAAACCTCTAGGCTGAGAGTAGGGTTGCGTAAGGCTAGCACGTCATTCGCGATCGAGCCAATACGAGAAGGAGGTGGAGGAGAGGACTTTGCGACAGTCAAAATTAAAATAATAAAGAAGAAGACACGCTGGCGTGGCCGCCGATGAAAAAGAAGCCTCGCTCACGGAAAAGCGAGTGCAGTGATGCTGCGGAGTAACTTGCCGACTGTGTTTACGCTTATGGTCCGGTGGAGCCCTCCATACCTGGCTGCCGCGTGAGCGACGCCCGATGCACGACGCACGACGCACGACGCACGACGGTCGACGGCCGACGGCCGACAAGAACGTTGCCGCAGACGTAAAGTGAACTTTGCCCAAGACTAGAGCTGATAAGCGGAGAAAACACATCTTCTTCGGAAGCACGACTAAATCAAGGGGACTCGCACTCCACTCTAGTAGCAGGCATACTACCAAAGTGGGCCATGAGTATTCGCCGGGCTATGTAAAATTTGTGATGCGCTCGTTCTGTAGCATGTCGCCTGCCTTACCAGATCCGCAACCAGCTACAGCGTAGTTGAAAGAACTTTAATCCCACGAGACCTAAACGTTGCAATTGCCGAGAGTCATTCGGGCCCCCCAAAACACTCAAAAAGCCCGTGAGGCTTCAAACCGAGTAGGACGGAGTAAGAGTCAGCCTTCCTCTCTCGTCCCCTCTGCCCTTCCCCCTTGGGGATCGGTTCTCTTGAGAGCTGACGATTCTCACGGGGGTTGCATCCCTCTCCATCTCCGGTCCGGGCTCTGCCAGCTAGAAGGCTCTTCCCGCGTCCCGCTATTCTTGCCACCTGACCTTGCGCGCCTTTGCTGCCCAAGAAGAGTAACGACTAACGACAGCTAGGCCTAGGGTTACTCTAGTGGCGCAGGCTGGGGTGGCCCGGTCTGGATAGCTAGGGCCCAAAGGCGCAGGGGTTCACGGGAAAGTGTGGAGGAAGGAGCGCCGAAAGAGAAGAGAGGAGAACAAAAGGGACGAAAGAAATGAAAACGGGGTGTCCATCGGATTAAGAGTGAGAGAAAGAGTAGGCAGGAGTGAGGTCGAGGATGAGGATGAGGATGATGGTGAGGGAGAGGGAGAGGGAGAGGGTGAGGGTGTGCGTGTGTGTGTGTGCGTGTGAGAGCGAGAGAGCACGCGCGAGTGCGAGTGCGTGAGAAGAGTGAAAAAGAGCGCGATTCGGAGGGGGGTAAAGCGGCGAGGGCTATGGAGGGGGTACCTCGTGTAAAGTACGCGTGGAGGGGTGTCGTGAGAGAGGGGTGGGGGGAGAATCTAGGCGAGCGTCGGCAGCAGGGCAGCGGCCAGGTAAGAGAGAAGCGAACGAACACTAGTGGGGCTGACTCGCGCGACTCCGAGCCTCCGGGACTCTCGCAAGCACCGCGACACCACGCTCTTACGTCGTCGTTGCCGTCGTCGCCGACATCGCGCGCGCCCACCACTCTACGCGTGCTACGCTCGTGCCGCTGCCGCCGTCGCCGCGGCAGCCGTCTCCGCCATCGCAACAACGTTTCAATACAATGCCGCTTCGGGCACGCTGACATATCGACGCTCCAACAGTAAAAGACTCGGTGGCATTGCCGCCACCGACTGGAACGGTATCATCTCTCCTATACGTATCGCGTATAGCGTTAAGAGTGAGGGCCAGCGGCCGGCTAGGGGCTGGATCGCCCTGAGGGTTCTCCTCGCGCTGATTGATTCGAGAAGGGTGGCTTAGGTGCAGCGAGGGTTGAGGTGGTGAGGCGCGGCAAGACGAGGAAGTTGATACTGCTGGCTAGCTAGCTAACTCTGACAAGCAGCTCTCTCTCTCTCTCTCTCTCTCTCTCTCTCTCTCTCTCTCTCCTCCCTCTCTCTCCTCCTCCCTCTCTTTCACATTCACACACATACACTCGGGATTCCTTTGACCTCGGCGAGGCAAAGGCAACCCGCAGTCCTCGATCCACCCGTTTTCCTTCCGAGTTCACCCTCGCGGCATCCTGACACGCCACTTTGGCCAGCCACCAACCAACAATCGGACTCTCAGGCGCACCGCCATCAGAGCCCTCCTCGCAAACATTTTGGTAGCGATCCAAACTCCTGCCAGTGGTTACCGTCCTACCTACCTGTCTTCTTGTTGATATTCCTGCTAGCAGCAACTCTCTGCGTGTGCGCCTCTCGCTCCTCGCTACTCCACCCGCCACCGCCGCCACTCATCCCGCTGCCGCCTCCGTCGCTGCCGTATTGATGCTTCCCGCTTGAGGATTCGATGACGCGCACGTCCTGGCAGGAGGGTGGCGTACGAGTAACTCGGGGGACTCGCACACGCGTGTCACTCGAAGGGGTGAACAGGATCCTGTCTGTATAGAGTGAGCGGGGGATGCTGCGTTCCGTTTTTTGTGCCGGATAAACCTAGTAGTGTGTGCTCTGATGAAAAAGAGACAAAGCAAGGCGGTTATATCCTACCTTATAGACTTTCTCCACACGTTTTCTATCCTTCGCGAAGTGAGTGTGCTTGTTCCACTGCTAGACGACATCTTTATCTCTTTTTGTGAATTCGTATATCGCGCTTCCAGTGTCGGAGTTGCGCGAACGTGTGAGTGCCAGCGATCCCAGTAGTGTAACACGTGCGGATTCACTTTCGAATCGATCTCTGAGGAGGGAGGGGATCCCATAAGATATCATCATCGACAGCCCTTCGGTGTCGAGTGATGCAAGTCCAGGATAGTTGAGTGGGCTTGATAACGGATTGGGAAAGGGTTGCTGCTGCACATACCCACTGGGTGGAGAGTGTCACTCGCCAGCCAAGTTTGACGCGACAACGAGGAAAAACGCGGGATCGGTAGATACAAGGATTTTGAAAGCAGTTTCCGAAGGCCGGCCCGACGCAATGCGTCGACGCTGCTGACGCAACGCGCCTGGATGCGTCTCACTTTCAGCACGTGAGTGTTTTTATCTAGATTTGCGCTAGAAAAACGCCAAGAAATCTGGCATTCTCCGGAAAGGGTAGGAATTCCAGCACGATACTTGCTATCGAGCACTATCGATCCAATTGACATGATTCGAAGGGGTTTGGATGGAAGGATGATGTTGGGCTCACAGCTCCGATATTCGGACACTTGAAACAACAGCGCGCAGCAGTAACTGCGACACGTGCGTCCGTACCGAAATTATTCGCTGGGTCCTGACGGTCTCCCGTGTCCCGTATCCCATGGCCCCTGCCCGTTATATCGAGGGCAGTGGTAGCAAGAGCACACCGCACGCGACCATCTCTACCGGTGCCATGCCGGCGCCGGTGGGATGCGATGCGATGCGATGCGGTGCGGTGCGGTGCGGTGCGTTGCGGTGCGGTGCGGTCCGGTGCGATAGGATGCAAAGCGGTACGATACGGTGCGGTAGATCGGTGAATGATCCTTGCTCCAAGCTCTGACAAAGGTTCTCGCATACACGAATATATGTATATACTGGGATGACGTCCGCTTCGGATTACGCGCTCTCTTCGCAATCTCCTCTTCAGTCGACGTCGGCTAACGCGGAACCAAATGTAAGTTTCTCTCTTCCTCTCCCTTTCTCTTTTGACGCACGCGTCAGCTTAGGTAGCTCCGAGGGTGGGTGCCAGCAGCCTCGTTAGGGTCCTTCTACAAGCAGACATTTCATGCTCCCTCACGATGAATAACCCTGAGCAATGGGGAGAGCCGTTAGAGCAATTTCTGGTTCGCGCCACCGAAGCTAATTCCTGCAATGGTCTCTGTCAGTTGGCTCTTGAATTCTCGGCAGTATAAACGTTCCGAGAAAACGGCTAGTCTCACCCACATGACTAGCGGAGTTCGCGCCATATTAGTCGCAGCAAATCGACGTGTTTGTCTTTTACGTCAAGTACTGCACTTAGTTTCATACGGATGCGGTTGAAAATTGCGTCGGGTGCACTATTAATTTCTCCCCCTAATTAAGAAGCTTCAACGACGACGTGCTATGAATATTTATGAGTAGCCTCTCTATGAGCTAGGAAATGTGCCTGGCGTGTACGACCCTTCGCCAGGAGTAAGACGTCGTTGAATGTGTCTATTCGAATGAAGCCCAGTAATTATGTGGCTGTTGAAAGGAGATAATTCACAGACAAGCTGTCAAAGCCACCTATCCGCAATTTCACGGCTCGTATTTCCACGTCTCGATTAAACGCTCAAGTCCAATCCCTGCTTCTTTTGGGGGAATCCATAAGATTCGGAGAATTATCGGATTTTAGGATCTACTTGCAAAAAATAGCTGCTGGATTGCTGGAGGAGAGGATGCCGGGTGTGTAGTGAGTTTTATTCCGGTAAGCAGAGAAGCTACGAAACTGTGCGCGCCACTTGCGCCGCTGGCTATCGAAAGCAGCCAAGTGCTTGTCTGGAGGAAAATCAGTTGATAGGTCCCCGATAACACGGCATATTTTAGATAAGAGAGACGCGCAATTAAAATGCTTTCTGGATGAGCGGCGGTTTCGATTAGGCAACGATGATCGTCGGTAGAGCCATCCACGGTCATCTCGCTCCCACGCTGCTTTCATCTCACAATTTTATCTGGCCCCGAAAGAAACCTCCTTGAACGAGCTGAGCTTTTCTCTTCTCTCGATATCGCGCCGAACCGCACCGCTCCACTCTCCAATTCGATTGGCAAGCATGCGGAATTTGTACTCGATCAATCCAGGGCTTGCGTTATCGGCGAATTAGCCAGAGCGCAATCTCTCATTCCTTTGGCGCGGCAAGGCGTCCTTTTGTCTCGTAGATAGTTGAGCCTGGATTTAGCGGGGCCATTCTATCTGGAGGTTCAGGCTTCTTTATGTCCAAAGTCGAGCCATCATTCCAACACGAAGAATTACCTTCGGCAATCATTGGAATGCGAGGACGAAAGTCATTCCTGATGCTCGCAGCCTCTTAATGCTAATTCGTCGGAATTGGAGGAAATTATCCCTCCGTCTTGGCAGTGGGAAGATGCGATGTCGGTAGGATGATGTTGCATGCAAGTGTAGTGCGCCCAGTGCTGGTCTTTCACGAGTCACTGGACTTAACCGTGTTTTCTTCAGGTAATAGCTGCTCGTCTGTTGTACGCGTGTTCTCCTGCTTCCGAACATGTGCTCTGATAGTATAATGGGACGGTAACTTCCATCAAGGGATGAATGCTCGAACGTCCGAGCGCCCGAGCGCCCGAGCGCCCGAGCGAATTGCACTCGATGAAATTGCCTCTCGTTACTTTGTGCCACGCGCATGCCGTACTGGCTGGACTCCGAAATCCGAGCTCTTTCCTAAAGTTTAGCAGGACTTGCGAGGGATTTTTCTTGGAATTGACACTAGCTAAAAGTGAATCTTGCGATGTTTTCGTTGCTGGAACTTGCTAAAGCTGTTGGATTTCCGTAACTGGTGTGGCTTCATCAGACATATTCAGTCTGGAGGGAAATGCGCCGGGCAAAATGTGCTTGTCGCTATTTTCGCGGAATCCTCCGCTGAAAAGTGATAGAGGTCCGACTTGAATACTCGAGCGAACTTAACAAAAATGACGCGATCGAGTACGCGATCAAGTAGGCGTTGAAGAACGCGATGAAGCTGCGAGAGCGAGCGCAAACGCCGGCGATTCTGGTGGCACGCGCGGTGCTAATGTCAATGGCAAGCGAACTCAAGAAAGATTTTAGCATCTGACCATTGCCCACTGCAGGCGGAGATGCCACTGTTGATGCGCTGCCACTCGTTGGAATACAAGTTTCGTACCTTGCCCGGCAGGGCAGGCATCCACCACACGAGGAGTACTCTCTTATTTCTCTTACGATCTGCGAGCGTTTTCTAGTTGTGCATTTGTCGATACGGTCCCACGCTAATTTTACGAGTTGACCCTGTGCCATTGGCACGCTCAGCAAACTCCTCGGAAAGTTTTGGACAGAAGAGAATCCGTTTAAAGAGTGAAATGCCGATCGAAGCACGTTCAGCATTTTGTTCGCGGCGCAGGGTGGATCTTCTCGAGAAAAGTGTTTGTTCTAGACAAACGTAAGTGTGTTTCGGCGCTTTGCCGTTTGGTCCATTTGGTCCATTCGGTTGGAAGCCGATGCGATCTGCCGCGCCTCTCTCAAGGAGGCATGTTTCCAAATGGAAAAAACATTTCTCCAGGGGAAGAAAAACCTGTTTACTTGTAGAGGGTAGGGCTCAGTGTGCGGCTAGCTTTAATCCAACCTCTCGTACCGTTCGGTAAATCCAGAGGGTCTCTCTTTCTCGAGTGTTTCGCTGAATTTTCCTGATGTTGGTGCGGGCAAGCGGACAAGCGGGCGGGCGGACGGGCAGACGGGCAGACGGGCGGGCGAATGAGCGAGCGAGAGCAAATTGACTTTGGGGATTCCAGCGTGTCGGTGCCGTCGGTGCCGTCGGTGGGCGCAACTGGTGGATTTCGAGCGGAGAAAAGGAGAGAAGGTCCGATCCGAATATCTTGGCGGTCAACTGGTACGCATACCCATACGTACATGCGTGTGTCCCTGGCCGGCTGTTGTACGTATCGGGTGTATCCGGCGCGATCTGCCTAGCCAGTGTTGCGAGTAGGTGGAATCGGCCCGATGTACCTAGCAGGGCAATCCAATCAGGGAAAACAAGGTCGCGGTAACGATATTATCCAGCCTCGTGCCACGGATTGATATCGGCCACTGATGGCCCCGCTATTCCAGCCTATGGGTTCTCGGAACTAGCCGCTCATCCATTCCTCGTCGACACGCCGCGCCGCATGCGCGACTCGACGCGACGTGCCGCCGTCCTCGAATGTCCTCCTCCGGTTTTCCGAATCAGCGAAATCGTGGACGCGTAACCCGACACTCATCCAACACTCGTCACTTCTTCGTGACATTCAACTGCGAATATCAGGCGTATATCAGGCGTATATCAGGCGTATATCTCATAGAAATATCGCGAGGAGTCGCTACTAACGTGTCTTTCATTAGGAGAAGAAGACATAGCTGGGTGGTTGGAGAACGGTATCGAGATTCCTCCAGTTCGAGGGGAATCTAATTTAGCCGAGTGTCACTTTGGTCAGGATTTCGAAGAGAGTACCTTCGCTTAAGTGTCGATTAGAAGTAAAAGTGCTGGGTCGGCGAGGGCAGCGTGCAGCCCGCCTAATAGACGATCCATTACCATTATCGTCCAGTTCACCAAGTCCCAGTGGAGCACTTTGTCGCCCAGTGGCCCGAAGAGCTGCCTTACACGAGCGAAGCATTGAGTTTCCGAGAAATTGGCCGACAATTGCTTATCGGTAATTTGGTCAATTACTAGACTCGATAACACGTTAAGTAGAGGCAGTCGTTTACGATCGGCCAGCGGAATTCCCGCGTTTCAGCGAGAGCAGGTGCTCCGAGAGATCTGGCCTGGCTTTACTTGCCGCTTTATCTAACTCGAGGCATTAAACGTGTAGGGCCGCTCGTTCGATCGACCTATTACCTGATAGGCCCGACGTTTCCTCTCGTCTCGTCTCATCGGTCCAGACAGAACAGGCCCCACCGGCCATCAAGGAATTCAAGCACACTTCACCCAAAACAGTACACACCGCGCGCTACTGACTACGCGCATCCCCCTTTCTTTTTTAGACTTTACCTTCGGATTACCTTGATATTAAAGTGAGAGGACAGGCTGGACACGAAGGGGAAGGCTAAATCAGGTGGAAAACGGCGCGGTCGCGGCCCGTGGCCCGTGGCCCGCGGTGTGCGGCCAGCGCGGCCAGCGCGGCCAGCGCGGCATAGCTAGGTTTGCTCGGGCTCGGGATGCCTTTTCACCCGAGGGAAAGCGCCAAGTAGTGCTGCTAGACGACTCGCAGCTTCCTCTAGTAGACATGCATCGAGCATTATACTTGCCCAGGGTATTTCTGCACCCGGTATTCCTATACGGATCTAGATTCCTACACACACACGTGACACGCGGCTTGGAGGCTTGGAGGCTTGGTCTTTCATTTAACCCTTGAGCTTCCCAGTTTCAAGCAGGTAAGACATGTCCACTTCCTTAGGTACTTTCTTAGAAGCTATAGCTATTCTTAAGTGAAGGAGTTTTATGAGTTCGGCATGGAAAGATTTGCGGGGGACGACATTACAGATGTTTGGCAAGTGCGATTGGGCAAGTGGGCGGCAGTTCGCGCAAGCACATCCTCTACGGCGTATGATGACCTCTGTCTCTTGCGCAAGCCGGCATGCACACACATATCGACCCTCGTATTTATTGAACAGTTACTCCTTGGTCGCTTTTTATCCAGCCTGCTGCCGAATCTATCAGTCACCTCTCACATTTTCGCCTGCCGCCGCTCCCTGCTCTTCACTTTTTCTTCCTGTATTTGCGCTCTTGCGTAACTTGCATTTGCCGGCGTGCATCCCCACTTGCCGGTCAATATCGAGCCATTACTTACCAATTCGGCAACAGGGACTATTCTTTTCCTCTCGCTCGGCCGCGCCATCTCGTGTTCTTGCTGGCCATTATATTCAAAGACTTGGTAAAGCAAAGGAGAGCTTTACATAGTAGTAGATAGTATGTACATGCAGTATGAATAGGAGGTTGGAACAGTATGTATAGAAAAGCGGCGGCTATATCGACAGTGCTCCATTCCAAAGTACATAGGTAGGTTGTCGAAGGAGGCCAATGACTTTAAGGAGTAGCAGGGAGTAGGGCGGAGTAGAGAATCGCCGCGGGCCACCAGAAGAGCGGCGACTCCTTCTCGGGAGTCGGGAGTCGCGAGTCGGGAGGGAGAGGAGTAAAGGAGGAAAAGCGCGGAGAATGATATATAGCGGATCCATCTGGTTGCCTTTTTTTCCTTGGACTATTAGCCCGAACCGCGAAAACCTGGCCAAGAGTGTAGAGAAGGCTCGGCGCTAGCGGAGATGTGGCGGACGGTCGTTAAGCAGAGGAGCAGGCTGCATCGAGATCGGGCTATTGCACTTTTAATGTCGCAAGCCTGGGAAACATCCAAGATATCCTTCGAGCCACGGCCCCGGCCCCAGCCCCGGCCCCAGCCCCAACCCCGACAGAAGCATATGGAAAGAAATGAGACATGAGCTCGGTGCAATCCAGGCATTATTTGCCGTTTCTTTGGAATATATCATATGTATATTGGCGGTACTGCTGATGCAGTAGCAGGGGGATGAGCGTGATGGAAATGAAATTATGTATTGTATTCGGTCTCGATTGCAGCCGAAAACGGGGCCTTGCGTAATTAGAGTGACTCCTGCAGCACACCAATAAATCATCCGGTTGGCTCTCTCGAGTCTCGCGAACACCCTTTGAATTTTAATAAGCGGCGAGCGCCGTGTCTCCTCGCTTCCACGAAGCCTTCTCCACATCAGGAGGCATCCTCTCCTTATTAAAATTGTCCTTGGAATTCAGCGCTGAATGCACCGGTCTTTCGTACTTTCTGAAACTGCGATTAGTTTCGCAAGACAGTTAGATTAGAGTGCGGAAGTACGCGGGGGGGTGCTGGGGTAATTGCCGGTCGCGGGGGTTCAATTAAAAAGTCAATCAGCCCGTCCCCCACCAAGAGCAGGCGGTGAATAGCTGAGAAGAGAGGAGAATATCAGAGAAGAAATCGAGGCGCAATCCCGTTGAAAAAGTTGGGTGGCGGCGACGGCGGCGACGGCGGCGGCGGTGGCCGCCCTTTACTCCGGTTAGGATAGCCAGTCTGATGCCGGAATAAAAGTGTAACGATGAGACGTCGTAAAAATTGATTTACACTCCGTGGAAAAATTAGTCGGACAAGATGTGTGAGGTCTTTATTGCTACGAGAGGAGCAAGGCTGTGATAAGCAAGCAAGGTGGAGGGGTCCATTTCTGTGAGTCGAATAACGAGTGGACTACTCGTAAAAGGGTTCTCCCGGCCAGATATTGAGGGCGCCAATCCTGCAGCCAGAACCCCATCCCAGCTAGTCAGCTAGTCAGCTAGCCAGCTAGCTAGCGAACCAACCCTCCGAGAGACAGCTGTTTCCTTCGAAACGTAAATCTCCTCGTGGTCTATGTCCGCCGGTATCCTTAATGATCGTGTAAATCACCATGAACGGCCAAGTAGCACG
The DNA here is from genome assembly GCA_964023945.1 of Ectemnius cavifrons. NCBI lineage: Eukaryota > Metazoa > Arthropoda > Insecta > Hymenoptera > Crabronidae > Ectemnius > Ectemnius cavifrons. The sequence continues at coordinate 246,372 of OZ030375.1, forward strand.
AATAGGAGCGGCCGACCGGCCACCAGCATGCAACATTCTATGGGGGTAGAAATGGTGGCAGACACTCGGCTAGTATCGGGGCAGCCATGTCTCCCTCGTTACTAATTGTAAGTTCTGCTCGGTACGGCTGCCACTCGCCACTCGCCACTCGCCACCCTCTAATCAGTGTCTTCTGCGGAAACCGGCCTGTCACGGCAATTCATTTTTACGTGGTGGCAGTTTAATGGGATGCCGGGAGTGATGAGAGTCATGTCGAAGATGAAATAAGAAGGAAACCGGCTCGACGGCGAGCAACCGATGAGATTAGCGGTTAATTTAGAAATACGCGCTGTCTCGTAAAACTTTTCAGTTTAGCGAGCGGGCTTCTGCCGGTCGTTTGCCTCTTTGAAATTCCATTAAGTAAACACACTCCACAGTATTTAGATCGGCTTTCGAGTGGTACGCGCACCCAAGTTATAGTTGCAAATCTGCTTACGTGACTGCTTGAAAATGCGCTCGACTCTATGTATATGATGATAGGGTTACGCGTTATGCATGCCGGATGTAACGTAATCACACTTTGAAGCTGCAAGAGCAATCGGCAACACTTTCTGAATCAGTTCGAGATTAGTAGAACTTTAAAGCTATTGGATGAATAAGCCGACGAACGGCTTGGTGCCAGTCCTGGATCAGATATCGCTCGAGTACAAGTGTACTTATGAAAGTCGTTTGGTGTGAAAGTTTGCTTTGACAGTAGAGGGTGGAGAGTTCTCGGCAACAGCAGTAGTTGCCCGCTCGTGTGTAACAGTCTTCCATTATTGAGAGTCCTGTTTACAAATTGAACTCTCGCATAGTTGATCGCAGTGCAAGCCCGTTCCAGCGTGGAGCCGAGCGGGCGAGGCCAATCGAGCGGCCATCGACTTTAGTTTCGAGTATTGCCCGAGACAGCCTCTGTGGATCTACCCCTGCTATTCACCAACCACTTCCAGTTTCGCCAAGTTTTCGGGCGCCACATCGCCTCACTCGCTTTACTCGCCTCCGAGAAAACTTTATTCCGCTGACTTGCTCGTTCCCCCTCGCGGTCGCATCGCGTCGCGTCACGTCGCTTCTTTTCCAGCCAGACTGCACTCCCTCCTACTTTCCGCCTTCGCCTTTGCAAGCCCACTCTTTCACTTTCAGGCTCTCCCAAGATTTCGATTAAAATATATGTTTTTGGTACTGCTTGAACCTATTAGCTAAGGGAATTAGCTGTTGAAATTTTCAGCTGAATGGGCTATGGTGAGTGGAGTAAGGAACTGGCCCATACTGCTTAGGATCAACGACTCGTATGCTTATATCGCGATTCGTCTGAGCTCGAGTAATGCGATACGAAACCGATAAAGAACTGAAGGCGTGTTATCGCAGTTTTGCCGGCGGTAAAGCCCGGCATTCGAGTCACTCGCCGCTCGGTTGGCCAGATTGAGACTGTTGTTGTTGTTGCACCGAGACTGCAGCCACCACGTGACTGACGGAATGGTGTTGCTCTCAGCATGACATTCCCATTGGGATAGGTCGGCGATCGGGAAGCTAAATATTTAGACCGATTACGATCCTATTGGCTTTATCGGCAATCGTCATACCTCTCCACCCACTAACTAACCAAAGGCTCTTGATCTCTCTCAAATTATCTCACTCTCGTGCGTCTTGCTTTCTCTCCGTTGCATAATGTTGCGGATAGAAATAGCAGCAAAAACCACTCAGTTTGATTGTTAGGAATATAACAAGTGAGATGCATTCGACTAGCTGGAGAGTGCGTTTTCTTAGATTAGATGGGGTTAAGGATGATGGATTGTATTGCGTTAGAGTTGAAAGTGCGAGTAAAAGATGACAAGGGTGCCTTGAATTGGATCGGCATCGCTCGGAGACCACCAACTTAGAAAGAATTGGCGAGATTGCGAGCAATGAAGATCGGAAATTTGGGCGTTCGCCGCGGGGCAACAAGCTACTCTCTCAGCTGTTCGGCAGAGGCTTAATAGCCTGATCGATTAGCCGAGAGCACCAGATCTCGCGCCTTCTTCCTCGAGCACGCCCGCCATTCACTCTAATGACCTGTTATTTCGCGGGCATCATCCTCCATCTTTCCAATTCGATCCAACTATTCCCACTCTGACTAACTAACTTGTAATGGGCCGTCATTTCCCCGACAAACTGCTTGCAATTACACATTCAATCAGGCCCTAATCATTCCTGCCACGATATACATACATAGATCATCGGCATGACTGACAATTAAGGGATATCCTCCGTTAGCCGAGGATATCTCTCCTAAAACCTTCTCCTGCGAATAATTTATAATAGTGCTTCACTCCTGTCACTTGTATAGTTTTCGTGAACTCGACACAAGGTACAAAGGTACTTTCTCTATATGACGTACTCGTGAGTCAAAGAACCGTCACGGAGTACAAGTATTGGCAGTGTAGCGAAGCAGTGTAGCCCTGTTATGACTGGGTAAGCCGTATGGCCTTAATCTGGGTCAGCTATCGGGACTTTGTTACAGCGATTACAAAGCGGCCCTTTGACAATACCGCCACAATTCTTATTTGCATCTTTTTCCCGTGGAAAATCGATCTCTTGCCGAGGAGAGGGAGAGAGGGAGAGCGGAAGAGAGAAAGAGAGAAAAGGAGTAGAGTGTCCTTAGGAGAGACACGCGAACCAAGCCCCGGAAGACTTTGCTCTCCTGACTGGCCAGAATACGGAGCGTTCGGTCGTCATAGAATATTCATTTTCCTTCGGTTGGGAATCGGTTTACTCCGGGTTATTGTACGATTGAGTTATCGGTGAACCCGGCACGGACTATTGACCGAATTAAAAATAGAACGGGCATGGCCTGGCCGTGGTTGTTGGGGAGAATTGTCGAGCAGGTACTTAGAGTGGCCCGCTGGACCTGCTTCTCTCTAGGAGGTCAAGCAGAAATTCGAGAGGGCTATCGAAAGCATTGGTGTGAAGTGGTGTGGTGTGCTGTGCTGTGCTAGTGGTACACAAGGTGACACGGAATTAGCGTGTCCTCTGTTTACGGTGAGAAACAGATGGGCGAGTAGCGAGCTCGCGCGGCCTGATCAATCAGCTGCCCTCATCTAATCTGCACTTATCGCACACACATACGGGTAACGCGAGTGGCTTTAAGCCTGCTTAAATTGAGGGAGGGAGAAGTAGAAGTAGGGCTGACGGGGGTGATGGGGGTGGTGGGGGTGGTGGGGGAGTGAGAGTAATTGGTTCATATGGCCCATGTGTTCACAAGTATCGAGTGCTATGCTGGTGGCCGAGCTGTATCATCGATCGACGATAGCTGCTTGCTGGCTGTCCGTCAAATAAAAATTGCTTGCACGCTTCCTCGTTCGCTTCTCTAGTCTCGCGTTCGTGTGATTGCACTGCTATTTTTGCGAGCCAGTCGATACACTCTGGATACAGCTTACACTCTATTCTCCCTCACAACCTTATAGCGATAGCACAAGAATGATCGCCCAGATTACAAAATACAAATGCAGGATGAACGTAGCAGGGAAGAAAAAAGATGCAGCGCGAGAAAACTTTTCCAATTGATGTCTCTGCAATCTATCAATCGTGGCCCGAGCTCCGGCTCGGCCTCGGGCTTTCGATTGGCGCTCAAAGGTGAATATAATTGACGAATACCTTCCACCGTTGTCAGATTTTGCATATCTTTACGGCGGACGGCGTTATTTATGTCGGAATTATGTTTGGAATGTTAATGCACGCGGTAGAGGGCAGAGAGGGAGAGGAGCGCTTCTGCTTTTAACTCGCCCGACTGATAACTACAACTGATGGTGATCGAATATATTTTCAATAATCCATTAACTTCGCTCTACTCTCACACCAGGCCAGCCACACCATCTCCCTCTTTATTCAAAAGTTATGTAATGCTCATGAAATGTCCAATGGGTAGAATTGCACGTAGAAGATGAAGTCTCGATTTAGAAGCGGGAGTATCGTTCGAGGTGACAGTCCAGCCTGGTAAATATTTAATGCGCAGTACTCGAGAACGATAGCAATTGGAGAAGGGCGAGCAGATAATAGTAGAAGCGGAGCGTGTGTGGTTGAAAAGTTGAAGGTGGCAGGGAGGTAAAGCCTGTCGGTATCGGCTCGGCTTGGTCCGGCCGGGCTCGGCTTGGCTCGGCTCGGCTCGGCTCGGTTTGCGATCAAATGAATTCGGCATCAAGTGGCGTTATTAATGGACACGGGGAGAAACGCGAGAATCTTCCGATACTAATGCGTTACTCGGAAGAATGTCTGATAACGATAAGCCCCCGGGCAGATATTGACGTGGGAGAAAAAATCATGTCTCCCGGTCTGTCTTCCGCCCGCCGCCGCCGCCGCCGCCGCCACCACCACCACACCACCACCACACCACCACCACCTCTGTCTACTCCAGCAGAGACTACGTGTCTTCATCACGTGCCTACCCGACTCGATTTCTCGTAAGGGACACGCCGGAAACTAGTGAGACATTTTTCCCTAATACATTGGGAATATCGTCCGTGTGGATGAAAGGTGAGCGATAGAGGGTTGGGAGAGACGGGAGCGACATACGATATCGGCGGACTTAGGTCAAGACACAATGATCAATATGACCAAAAGCTATAAGCTAAAAATACCAGTGAAATTTGGATGATTTTCTTAGGAAGTGTCTTACTCACTGGCGAGGCACACGTGGCTGGCTGAGGAGAAAAGTGTGTGGGGCTATCCCTCTAAACCTCTAAAGCCTCAAGCCGATAACCTATCTCAGCCATTTCACGAGTATTCACCGGGCTCCGGCGACTCTTACATTAATCCGAGCAATTGTTTATGTAAAACACCGAGCGATTAAGGAGCCGCGCAGTATCTCAGTGCCAGATGCAAATATCGCCGCTGAAACTTCCGAGAGTACCAAAACAGGAAGGGAAGATTAATTGCTTTGGACTGGATAGAGCGGGAGAGCTCTTTGCTGCAACGTTTCTCTAAAGATCTTTAATTCATAAACCCTCGGCAACGAATGACCAAATCAATTGAATAAGTTATCGATACTATTATAGTCAATGCCACTGAATAGACGCAGAGTAGCCAGGAGTAGCGTGCGACTAAGATTGAGTAAGAGGCTTACTCCGCTTGCTCTACCAGCTGTTTTGTTTTCCCCGGGCGGTGAATCCGCGATTATCAATCGCAGGCGATTCACCGCGATATCAGTTGCCTTTGCGCCGCTATTATTAGCATTCTAAATGGGAACTCCCGGCCTCTTTTCCTCCTGAAAGCCCTACTGATCCGATATCACTTGAATTTATCACAATTCCCGGTCAGATCGAGCCTCGTACAGATTTATTCCGGCTCGGAAAAACTCTCGGCTCTTTTGTTCCGAGCTCGATTGATTGATCCGATACTTGTTACAAGTGGGCTATCTTTACCCACATGTTCCTATCACGACTTCAATTCTTCGAGCTTACTTTGCTCATTTCAATCGAACGCAGTATTTAGCCTGAAGGTTTTATTCCAGGACTCGGTTCAATTCAATTATACCTGATGCAAGAAACAGCAGCCAAGTCCCGCCCGCGGCTCTAATAAGACCAAGATTGATAATGCTCTTGACGCAAGCACTTACACCTCAAGTAGACGATAAAAGCTCTAGGTTCCACATGCCGGATCGGCAATTGCCAAAATCCAAGTAGAGCAAGAAATTCCGGATCAAGAGAGCAGTAAACGCGGAAGTTCGCTCTCCTATGCAATTCACATCAATCACCCAACTATTGGCATGGCACTATTCAACTTTTTCTTCAATTGTACAAATTGCGGTACGAATGCCAAATCCATCAACAGAGATGGATATTGCGAATCGAGAAGTTTCGCATTGAATTCAGTCCAGTGTTGAGATTTTCCCACTCGGCAAAAATTGCTTCTCCAAAAAAGAAGGGGGCATCACTTGGAGATAGTACGCTAGATCCACAGAATTGGGAAGGAATGATCGAACGTGATCTTCTTCAGTTGATTCTGGTGTATCTGCAATAATCGGCGTCGCGGAAGCTTGCTTGACAGAGTTTGGCCGTGTTCCTGCGATTGTATTGTCTTGTGTTACATAAGCAGTAAGAGAGAGAGAGAGAGAGAGAGAGAGGGGGGGGGGGGCGAACCGCCGATCGATGATCGCTCGCTTCACTAGCCGAGGAGGTCTTCCCCCGGCTAAAATTGCGGCCATATTCCGAGTCCCGAGTTTCTTCTCAACAGTGTCATAATAGCCAGCGTGGAAGGCACCCATCAAGCTTGTCAACCCCTTCCACTGTCCTCGGTGTGATTTACACACACCGTACGCGGCTGCGGCTGTCTTTCTCGGTCCCTCTCAATTTCCAACCCTCTTGCCATTCTTCGGCCAGATGAAAGGCAGCGCACCGGTTGCCGGACAGATCGCTGCTCGCGCCTCGCGACGCGACGCCAGCAAACACCCACATTCATCGTGGTGACGTGCCATCGAGAGAAGTGTTCTATGTATTATCGCGAGATTAGATTATTATCGGCTAGGTCCGAGCCCGAGGCTGTAATGGCGCCTACGCGCAATCATATATGTGCCCGCGAAAATACATCTCAATCGGCCAGACCAGCCTTTTCTCTCAATCTCCGCTGACCACATTCTTACTGGCTTAATAGAGCCAATTAGCCGCTTTGTCGGCTTCTATCTTCTTTCTCCTTAGCTATTACGCTTTCACGAGTTTTCAAACTCGCTTGACCGACGGAAAGAGAATCCGTCGAAATTGATTAAGAGAACGAATGACCGGCATTCCATCGTCGGAAATAGAGAAGGAAGTATCGTACTCGCCAGTCCTCTACGTGAGCGAAACAATAGGAGAGCGCGAAAGAGTTCGCCCGTAAGGCAAAAGGGCGACTAAGAGAGCGTGAGTGAGAGCAGTAATATTTACCTGCATGGAACTGAGAAGAAAGGATGTTTGCAGCGAGCGTCCAGCAAGTACAGCCGCCGGAAAAATTACCCCTCTCAAACGCCGGACAGGAGATTCTTATCTACGTGCATTCTCTCAACTAGCAATTACATCGCTCGTGATGCATTGTCCCCTCCCGCCAAGGCAAGCACGCCTTTAAAAGTGCAGAATCTTTCGAGTCATCGGACAATCGCGCCACATCGATCGATAAAGACGCGGCCCTTCTGGGAAGTATAGTATAAATTTCCTATCGCCACTCTTGTTCGATTTATGTAACAGTAGATTACACATACTACTTGTTCACTTGAAAATAGTCGAGTTTGGTCGAAGAGAGTGGGTGGTAGAGTGGGTGGAAGGGGGATGGTGGTCCGCTATTCTCGAGGGAGTGCGAGTGCTGCTCCCTTAGGTATAGTATGTATGTGTAGTATAGCGGGTGCGCGCGGCCGCCGGACGGTAAATATTTTTGGCGCCAACTTTTTCCGCAAAGCCGGCCTGTTAGCATTGCCGCGAAGGCTGAGTGGCTCCGCGTGTGTGTATGTACGTGCCGGCCGTCGATTATTGACCGAAAGCATTATCGCCAGCATCGCGTGCGAGTATATGAAGCCCGCTGCGCCGTTGCAGCCCGCCAGACCGATTTCCTCTTCGGTTCTTCTTCGCCCGTGCTTCTCTCATCTGGCCTCTCCTCTCCTCTCGTTTTCTCTTCCTTCCTTCCTTCCTTCCTTCCTTCCTTCTTTCTCTCGTTCCCATTGACCACGCTCTTCAATCGACACCGGCGTCCCATCCCTCAACATTAACTTACCCTGAGCACAGACCGATTCCGAGCTATACGGCAAAACTTTTCCACCCTAATAAAATATAGTACTAAACCCAAAGAGCTTTCTCTATATCTATATGTACGTCTCACCTCCTACTTGCTATTATCATCCAACAGTAAACTGTGCGTCTGCATTCATTACAGTTTTCTCTTCGTCTTTTTCAAAGACTGAAGTAAAAGGAAAAGTGTAGCAATAGCGTTAAGGGATTCAGTAGAAAAGGATCCACTGGTTCAGCCGCCTTTATATGAAGGGTTGGCGTCCAAACAGTTAATTAGTGACTTACGACTTAATTGCCGGTCATCGGTGAAGCGCGAGACTACCACTTATATCCAAGTGAGTCTGCGATGTGAGCCAGTGGAGCACATATTGCTTTGTAGAACTTGTAATCAGCTCTGTCGACACTCATAAACAACCTGAAGCCTGATCTTCCTCCGAGAGGGCAGTTGAAGCGTCAGGGTCCTAACAATTACCTCAAAAACTTCTGCCCGTTCGGCCTGGTTCGCCGAACTCTCGTTTTCAAACATTCCCGATTGCGATCGTAATGGTTCCTCGAAGGATAAGAGTGCCGTGATTCGAATTAGGCGATCGAAAGAGAGGATGCAATCTCATTGAATGGCACCCTTATCTTCCACGACTCTTATCTGTACGACTGCACAACGATTCGGATTACGCAAATAATTAAAAAGAGGATGATTCTTATCTCTGCTTTCTCTCTCTCTCTCTCTCTCTCTCTCTCTCTCTCTCTCTCTCTCTCTCTCCCTCTTCCCGTGTGCGGGGGAACCTACCACTTTCTGCCAATAGTGTAAACTAGTAGAGAGGGTTTTGAATACGTGTACTTTATCAAAGGTATCTCGGCAAACTTGGTAGCACGGAAAGGGACAGTTTCTCGGGTTACGTGTGCGGCGACGGCGGCGGGGGCGGCGGGGGCGGCGGTGGAAAATTCAAGGGAAATTCTTTGAGAGAAAACCGATCGAAAGATGAGTCGAGTCGCATTCCACGAAAACACGCCGGCAAGTACAAGTGCTCCGCAAACAAAGTAAATGTATTTATAGAGGGAAGTCGAGGCTGCATATATGTATATCCTTTTTTCCCGTTCTCTTTGCTTCTCCTCTCGTCGAGTCTAGACTCCCGATCACTCCAGCCAAGAGAAACGCATGTCATTCTCATTGTCAGTTGTGAGAGGCCCTCGAGCAGCCGAGGTTTTCGGTGTACTTCCGGTAGCCGGGGTGAGTTCAACTGTAAGTTAAGTACTCATCGTGCTGCCAGTAACAAATAGTAAACATTGCTCCATTCGAGGACTAATCCGCTTCTAGGTGTAATTGCAATTACCTATCAAGATTGGCCCGTTATCATGATTCACCACTTAATCGATAAACATCGACGCCCGATGAACGACGTATTGAGATCCATTGCATAATGTCCGTTAACGCCTGGCTAAAGAGCAAGCCCGTAAACACTCGGGCATCTTGATTCAGCTGAGAAAAAGGACGCGACAAGAATGACAAGAAGAAAGGAGGAAAGGGAAGTCGCTCTCGAACGAAGAGTGTATTCTCCCAGTCTACGTATTAAGACATCCATCGGCCATCGTCCATCGTCCATCGTCCATCGAGACCCCCGAATCGGGAGCAGTAGCCCGAAGGCAATGCGGATGATGCTTCCGAGGCTTGGAGAGGCTTCGCTTTCCGAGCTTTCTCTTAATTTGCATGCGGCCCAGGCTCGATGCTGCGATATTTGCCCTCTCGATTAGTGCTTCGAGTATCGTGTCGCTATCCGCTCTTTCTCTCTTTGGCCGAGGCGCACTTGCCGTTCGGGCAACTCACTGATTAGGTCGTTGCCGTATCCAAACCTGATAAAGAAAGTAGCAGGCAGGACCGTTGCTCTCAGGCTGATTGAATGATTATGCGGGTGTCGCGCGATCACGGTGCCTTTCGTAATGGCGACAGTTTTAAGGAGGAATTTTAATCGGATGCCTTACGAAACCATCGCTGCTCGGACGCCCATTGGGATAGTAGTGTTGCAGGAAAATTGTGATTAGGCCGCGAGCTAATGTCGCGGCTACCTCTACCACTAGACTAGTAATTATTGAATCTTGCTCTATCTAAACTAAACGTTTTATGGACTTTGATAAATCAAGACACTTCTAACGCTTCCCGATTTCAGTCGGTTTCCTGCCTGAGAAAGCAGCGGGCGCGCATTCCACACTGTTTCTCCTACGGACTTAGAGTGAAATGATGATTTTCATACTGGGTCCGGTTCAGCCTCGGAGAAATTCTTCATTATCGGGCGTAAGTCATTGAGATGACTAGGTAGGGGGAAGTCCTTGGTAGGTTTGGGCGAGAAGGGACGTTTACACCGTCTTTCAGGAAGAGAAGAAGTCCGCGGAAGACGAGTTGGGCGGAGCTGCGCGTTCCATTCAAAACAAATAACCACGGATGACTCAATCTCGCCGGAGTAGTAGACACGCCGTCTCCACCCCTTCTAAGCCAGCTCTAGCTTCTCGAGTCCATCGAATCCTGACGGGATCGAGTCGGGATCGAGTCGGGATCGAGTCAGGATCCAGTCGGGACCTTCATAAAATTTCACGAAATAATAGTTTCGGCTCCGCCTGTAGTCGCAAGTTGTACCGCCGCGCCCTACTCGGCTATTCTTCCACTGAAAACCATTTGGTTCGACGAAACCCACGAAATTCCCGCAAATTACTGTTTCGCCGACAAGTGGCGTTAGCAGTTTATAATTGATTGCTCGTTGCTAGATCCTACTCTCCTTCGCAGTTTCTCCCTTTTTAATCTAACGAAGGAAGGGAGCAAGGAAGATTCAACTGCTGGGTTACGGGTATAAATTATAATTGAATTAGCCCGAGCTCTTAATTAGCGAGGGTTCTCTGGCGGGTGGAGTTGGCGGGCAGGGGGTTAAGGAGGGCTGCCGCCTGCCGGTGCCGGTGCCGATGCCAACGGCGTGAACGGCGTCGGTGCGGCTCGCCGCGCGCACATACAATTACATTTCGCTTCGGTGGTCGGGCTTTCTTTTCTTCGGTGCTCGGTGCTCGGTGCTCGGTGCTCGGTGCTCGGTGCTCGAGCCTTTCTTTTCACTTGGCCGCTCGTTCTTCTCGTCGTTTACTTCTTCTCGCTCTCTTCTGTTTGGAAGGAGAACTCGCCTTGGCTTGCTCGCATGCCCGCTCTTTGTTCGTGCCAGTTACCTCGCCTCCCGCGAGCTAATTTACAACGGGGGCGTCGCTATTGCAGCATGTATTATGATGCGTTTGCGTCTCTTGGCCGCGCTTCGTTATTCTCTTCTCTCTCCTTTTACGATGACTAACCAACACGGGCAAGAGAGGTGTTCGGCAACTGCCGAAGTCCTCCCCGAATTAATGCCCGGAGGGGAGCCCACTATACCTTCAACTGTTTTTGAGCACTTGCCTTCTTTTATGCCCAGGTTTATAAAGTCAATTAGATTCGATTTTTGATTATGAAAGAAGAAAAGAGGGTGACGCATTCGGTTGAGTTGGGCGAGCAGCAAGCCGGGAGTGCAGTGATCTCGGCCGCGTGACAAGATAGTGCGTAACGCAATGCCGCTGGTGGTGCTTGCCGATAGGGACAATCCGAAAATAATGAGGTTGAGCGACACAGAATTGAACAGGAGGCTCGCGCTCGCAATAAAGTAAGGCCGAACTTGGTTGCGTCATTGAGATATCCGTCGATGAGAAACCGCGAGTGCACAATCGGTAAGGCATGCAATTAATGCGACACCGAGAGGAATCGTGTTACATGGGCAGTGGCTGTCCCATTAGGGCCGGCCGATGCCTAAGCTTCGTACCGTACACTGTAATCCAACACCGTGCTAGGTACAAATTGACCGAGCATTGGGCGAGAAATCATTTTTACGCGGCTTGTCGGAAGCAGAAGTATCAAGGCGCGGCCATTTCTTCTGATCCAGCAGACGCGGACCGCTGGAATTAGATTGTCGCCGTTAGTTCGCCAATCTCTTTTCCAGAAGCTTACCGGCTGAGATCGTAACTCTGTGCTTTTATCGCGCTTGCCTTGCTTCTCTTCCGGCCGGCACTACGGTGGCGGCGACGATCGTGGCATGGCGAGGTACGGCGCGACGCGTCCAAACAAACGGCGAAATGCGCCCGCACACGCAACTTGCCCATTCCACGCTACCTTCTCTCTCTGCCTCCTCTTTCTATAGTCGTCCTATCTACTTTCTATCCTCGTAAACCGGACCTTTGTTATCGCGCGTCTCTCACGATAAGGGCACCGACTATTTTCGAGAGAGAGAGAGAGAGAGAGAGAGAGAGAGAGAGAGAGTGCCTGCCGACTGCCACCGCACTCCTTCTTCGTCTGCTTCTCCGCCCTGTTGTCGTCCAGCTAGAAAGACGTCCGAAAAGAGAAGCTGCTGGTGCGTGTTCTAGCAATTCCGGATCTCCTCGCAGCCAGTGGTCGCTCCTCGAGATTGCTTGCTTTACGAGCTACGTGATCGGCCAATTCTATCTTCGCGCTTGCCAAGGGAAAGAGCGAGGCTGGAGATAATTTAATTAGAAAAAAGTCCAAGTCATACGAGCCGGGCATCGGTGAGGGGTCTTTTTGGCATTTGAATTTGTAGGAGGCGCCGTCAGTGGCCAGTGCCTTGACCGTCCTTGGGCCGGACCCCCGGCTCGACATTTGGCTCGTTAATTCGGCTCGTTAATTCGGCTCTGGTAGACACGCGAGCGCGGATAATTAATTTCTTGTAGGTATCAGTGAGGGGATCACGTAGCGCAGACCACGTTCCCTAGAAAGCTGCCTCCTCTTGGGCTGGTACATTCAATTGAACCCTATCTCTTTCTTTCTTCATCTTGTCAGTGAGAAGTTCGAGTTGGTTGGCCGCGTGTAAAGTGAAGGGCGAGCCAACCATTCCTAGGGCAAAGAGTGGCGATGAAGGATGAACGGGGTGTCCCGGAGCCAAGAATAGCAGGCGGTAGCCGTTGAGCCAATGCAAATTCGCGGCCGAAAACAGATCTGCGATGTATAATTCATCGGGCGCGCCAGCCGCTTGGCTACATATCTCTGGCTACAAGCGGTATTAGGGATGCTTTCCTGAGAATGATACAATGTCTGTGGTTAGACGGGACGGGACGAGACGGGACGAGACGGGACGGGACCAGCCATAGAGTAGAGAGTGTGAGAATGCTCGTCTTCCTCTGATGTAGGTACAACTCTTTACATAGAGTATCCATAACACCACCCAAGGCCCGAGGGCAATGCGCGTTCCAATTGCCAGTGCTATTCCTTACTCTTACCTACGCTCAAGGAAAATCGATGCGATCCATTTCGGTGAGTGTTTACCCTCTCGTAGCCGCGGGCTGACGTAATCATAGAATCGAAAGGTGAATGCACCCGACAGTAGTGCGAACGCCAAAAGGGAGATGAATCGAAATGCGAACTGCGCGTAATTTAAATCGAAATGTGGCAGCAGCGGCCCTTGCATTTCAAGTTTGTTTGGGGGGCGGGGGGGGGGGGGGATATATATAGCATTTCCTTTATATCTTTCTAATATCTTGTGCGATTTCATAATTCTTGGAGCAAGATCCTTCGTAAATTTCTGAAGAGGGATATATCAGTGGGAGAAGAGGGAGAGAAAGCGAGGTTTCCCTCGGGATCGGAGCGGCACCGCGAGCTTCTCTGATGGCTTAAGTTTTCTGGTGCGCTCACGGCAGCTTCCGCGCTCGGCCACGGGTTTATCTCGAAAGCTGAAAGGGGATACTAGCCGCTCGAGCGAAGGGGAGCCAAGGGGTTGAGCGCTATGACTGCGAACTGCCATTGGAATCCGAGTGGCGATCGTTGAACCTGAACAAACGGAGCAATCGGCGATACGGCTCGTAAAGTCGTAAAAACAAAGTATCTCGAAGGAACGGCGGGCGATATTCGCGTGGCTTCCACTGCTGCACCCCACCCTTTCTCAGCCCCTCTCTCACCCTGGATCCACCTTTGCAGAAAATAAGCGAGAACCTCATCGGAATTACAGCCGTATCCTTCCAACTCTTAAAATACCGTTTTCAATCCTTATACTTAAAGCCGAAGTACACATTTCAATTTTCAATTGAACAATTTACGGTAATTCTCCATGAATATGATTGGGTGGCATCCGACAATCGGTTGGCGGAAATGTAGCCTTCCATTTGTCAAAGTAAATGGTAAGAAGGAGTTTGGTCGGATGACGGTGACGGAAAGCATGAGCACGAGCACGAGCACGAGCACGGGCACGGGCCACGGTCTGACTAGTGCGAGCGTTATCTACTTGCCGCTGTCGCGCTTCCACAGCTTGGCAATGCTTCCGCGTGACCGACCGTTTCCATGTGACCCACAAACAACCGATTCTACATCCGCGTGTTTTCTCCATTTCCACGCAAACAGAAAGCAGCCGGAGCCTTTTACGCCCCGGTAATTGCCTCCTTGATAAATTGCAGAGAGATTACAAAAGAATCTTAGGAAATTAGAGTGACTTTTTCGACATTTGCATAGGATTATCTTGGAATCTAGTAGAGATATCCTTGGATTCTAGTTGTCGGCTGGCTCCTATTTCTATTTGATGAGAAATCTCGTAAATTTCTCAAGTGTTGGTTGCAATTAGCGCGAGAGACGGCACTCTTCCTCCTTTTTCGCACAGCTCGCTCGGTTTTGAGGAAAACGGCGGCACCGACAGAATTAGTGGACGGCGGCGCCACGCCACGGCGTTTTAGCACTTTCATCCAGAGGCAACTATCGGTGTTAAAAAGGCTAAAATAAGAATTACTAGGTTGACCCAAAGAGATTTTTATTCTCCCTGTCTGTCCGCCATAAAGCTCGTAATTCCTGGATAAAAAAAAGCCGTGGGGAGGTTTAGCTTCTCGTTTAGCCGGGGGCTATCCTCGGGCTAGTGGCCCTAATGAAGAAATTGGCAGGACCACCAACATCGCCAATCGATATATTTGAGAATGTACGTCGTGCATTTTCGTCAGGCATTCTTTGTGCCTTGGCTTCCTTTCAAGCGAATTGATTAACCCTTTTCGGCGATACGGAGTTGCGAGAAGGTGAATTGCAAAAGTATTTAACAGCGAAACGGGGAATGTTGCTTGTGAAGAGTAGGATGGATGTGTTGGAATTTGAGAAAGAAGAATCCTCGAGAGAGTGTCGACAAGGTAGAACGACAGGACTTGACCACGGTGGCGGAGACCACCTGGATGTTGCAAGGTTGAATCGGTAGAGCGAGTATCGAGGCTAATTAGCAGCAATCCATAGCGGCGATTGGATACTGCGTTCCCGCTGTCTGTCTCCGCGATTGGATATCACTCGTCCATGACGAAATCCCTCCCAAGTTAAACCGGAGTGGTTCACTCTCTGTATTTCCCTCGAGCTTCTTCCACGGTAGTAGCCCTTCTTTTTCTTCGATACCTCTTTTCGACTTGGCCGAGTCCTTCGATCGCCAGCGCTATCGTTACTCACTGGAAATCGTCGACTAATTACATCTAAAGGAAGTGCGGCCTGTGTCTGGCGCGCTCCTCCACGCTCACGCTCTTCGATAAATGCCGAACAACCGATTACGCATTCCGATGAAAGCTCGCCGTCGCCGAAGCATACATTTCAGCGCGCGAGTTCCACCCTACAATTAGAATTTTGCACATTTTCTTCAAAGTCAGCATCGCATTGATCGAACGAAATAGCGAAGGAATGCCGGCCGGGTGCTACTCGAGTATCTCGATAAACTGGCTGATAGAGTACTGCTTGTTGAAGGTGTCCGAAGGAGATCACGCTTGTTTGCGCAGTAGAATTCCTCGATTGTATTAGCGTTAAGCGGGAGAAGAGAGGCGCGCCTGATATCGTGATATTCCGTATCGGCACCCTTTTCTGGAGCGAGTAAACAGCTGATCGCCGAGCAGCTTCAGTCGGATAAGAGAGAGAGAGAGAGAGAGAGAGGGGGGGGGGGGTTTGCTAATCGGTAAGATCGTCAGCCTCGGCTTGAATCGATCGATTTGCCATGGGTTTGCTGGCTCGGGTTGCCGGGAGAGCGCCCTAAAAGTGCACCGGCTCTTGTGCGGATTCGCCGTCTCCAAGTTTCGTATGACTAACGCCCGCTCTGACTCATCGGCGGCCGCGACGAGCGCCCGGCCCGACCCACCAAAAACTAACTCTACTCTACTCTCGTCCCTCTTCGCTCAGCCGCGCTTCTGCGCTTCTCTCAACTCTCACCCGACCAGAGTGGTTCGCATACGTTTCAACTTCCAATCAATTCAACAACGAAATGACGAGTATTGGGAAAAAGTTGAAGGGAGGGAGTACAGTAGATGAGCGGTGAGGGGCGGAGAAGAGTGTTTGGTAGGTATGGAGGTATAGACGGTGGGCAAATAGTAGTAAGCGCGACCACGGCCGCCGCCGCCGCCGCCGCCGCCGCCGGTGGAGCTTGCTAACGGTAAAAAAGTGGAAAGACCGAGTGAAGAGCAGTTGTCTCGGTGTCCCAGTGTCATGGCCCAGCTAAGATAGCAGGCTGGATGCTTCGTGGAAACGAAGCAAGTGCCTCTGCACGAGAGGAAGGGAAAGAAAGTCGGAGAGAGAGAGACTTAAGTGACGGTGGGTGGGCGAGATGGTTATTTAAATGGCCCAAGAATCCATTAGAGATTACAGGTCGAACAACAAATGTTGGAGCCGGCACGTTGATACTCCTCAAAACAAGGCTTTCACTTTGGTTCCTCGGTTCCTAAATCTTTCTTTCTTCTCTCCATCGTTTTTCTCGTGCTCGCGTCGTACGCCGGCTGGATTCGCTCTCTCGGCCCGATTCCAACATAAAAGGATCGTTGCCCTGCCCTATTAACCAATGCTCGCGGACCAATGCACAAACAATGCTCAACGAACAGAGGAATCAGGCTCTCTGACTCGCTAGTTTCTTCTTTTACAGACAGTTAATAAATTAGCGAGCCACTCGAAGGTTCCATCTAATTGAAATAGAAAGGCGGAATTAGGAGTAGCTCATTAAGCACTGGTTAATCGAAATGTTCATTTTTTATCTGGCCGGCTAAACGCTGTAAAATCGGGACACGCGAAAGAATCGGCCTGATTGAGCCAAGCAAATGATTAGGATTGTCGAGGGCTCCAGTTCACAGTATGGATTCGCCTGTAGCACAACATCCGAAGCGTTGACGTCATTCGCCTAGGGTTTCGTGCCGCTGGCGGTTGCGGTCATAGATGAATCATGGTTCCCGGTAAAGCAACTAACGAGTTCAAACGATGCGTTCCTGGATGCAAGGCCCCACTTCTTTTTTTCGATACATACGATTTATATATGCTGATATTGGTCTTATCTCGATCTCCTACTAGGAGATAAGTCAAGAGGCCACTAGCCGTGATTCGCCGTGATTCGCCGTGATTCTATCGGCTCTCTTACTCTTCCAATCCTATGCAGCAATCCATTTCTAATATCCATCCCATCGATTTCTACCTGATTCACACTACTATTCTTCCGGGATATAAGAGAACGGCACTGGAAATTGGAGGGCGTTAACTGGGGAAAGTTGAAGAAGATTGCTGGGCCATCGACGGATCGTCGGCACTGAAATGAATACCTAAAACTCAATGAACCGTGCCCTTCCGAGTTGGTCTCGGCTTAACGAACGAGAGGAGCCGGACAATGAATGGTCCCGCAGGATGTGCCTAGTTTCATAGTCTCGTTCGTATTGGTGTCAGCCTGAACTCGATATCCGCCCTAAGAGCTTTCAATCTCGTGGCGTCGTGGCAGAGGCAGCCAACCCTTTTAAGTAGAATGAGCGGAGACAACACTCGACGCGATAGTACTCGATCGATCGGCAGCCTGAAAGATCGGATTGAGCCTGCTATGAATCAGCCGTGTTCCTTACGTCAGATTGAACCAATATCGGAGTAATGGAAGTGTGGCTTTTTCACCCGGTGAAAAGGACTGACGAGAAAGACGTCAGAATGAATGTGACGCCGAGGATCGTCGGGGCCCGTCAGGCAAAAAGCTCGTCGCCCTACCTCCGCTTCTCTCTTACTATTTACGATGGCTGATGCCATGCCTCTCCTTCTCTCGGTAGTTTTCTCCATCCTTTGCATCATCTCGCCCCCCATTTCGACGTCCTCGTCGACGTGCCATCCGTCCACTTGACGCGCACGCTTGCCTCAACACTTCCACGTA
Source organism: Ectemnius cavifrons (assembly GCA_964023945.1). Taxonomy (NCBI): domain Eukaryota; kingdom Metazoa; phylum Arthropoda; class Insecta; order Hymenoptera; family Crabronidae; genus Ectemnius; species Ectemnius cavifrons. The sequence goes on from OZ030375.1 coordinate 264,271, forward strand.
ACGTTCCTACAGGCGACGACTATCAGGAGGACTCGAGATCACTGCCTCTTCGCCGCTCGGCGAAAAAATCCTTGGCTCAATTAACCAGATAATTCGCCTGCCAACGACGGATAATGCCACTCGCGTATCTCGAGCTTTTTCTCGGAGCAAGACCGCGTCCCACTCCTCCGACTCTCCTCCTATATCATTCCCAGCTCGACCCCTTCGCTTCCCTTCGCTTCCCTTCGACTTCGACACACTCCATTTCCGGGAAGATGACTGTTACGTCAATCGCCCGGATTAGCTACTCTTTTTCTAGTCCCTGATCTGTTTCATTCGCCGAAAACAATATTGGATGACTTCACTGTCCATAAAGATGTGGATCAGCTGGAAATTTCGGTGCCAGTGATAAGGCATTATTCCAGCTGCGAATAGTGGGGGTGTTGATTAGTAATAAAACTGATAACGGTAGGAATAATCTAGCAGTTGTATTTAAACTAGAAGCTAGTAGTCCGTGGTCCCTGATAAGCCTGTAAAATCGATCCGGCAGGGGAAGAGAAGGTGGAAGAAAGTGAGAGGGATGCCGCATGCCGGTTCCGAGTAAGAGAGGCTAAGGCCCTCTGAGCCGAGGGAGATTAACATTTTATGACTACAACGCCACACTCCTATGATAACCGGTCTCTCTCTCTCTCTCTCTCTCTCTCTCTCTTCCCATAAACCACCATCGCACTTTATCAAGCGTAACACTTGGTACTTTTAATAATTTGCACCTACTACTCTCCCAGTTATTTCAAGAGTCCATATGCTCTTCTTGCTCGCTTGGTATTCCGAATGGGAGGATCCGCAAATAAATAACCAACTTAGGCAGGGGCGGAAATTGCAAATTGAGTCTGTGGCTCTATTAGTTTCGGTTGCTCGCATTCTCCGCTGCGCGTCCCAAGAAACTAGCGATCGGCCGATATATCGCAGCACATGAATGCCAGAAGGGGAGAGAGAGAGTGGAAAATTGCGGTTAGAGCGGGGAAAGGCGGCGGCAATGGGATTTGCCCTGATTTCGCACGGCCATTTACTAGAGATTTAGGAAGGCGGTGGCATTGTCAACGTGGTTGCAAGACCAGGTGACTTTTTCCAAGGTTGGATGCTTGCCTGGCTTGTCGGATATTCACTGGCGGCACGGGGCTCCTCCCTCCCTCTCATTGCTTCTCCACTAAATCTTCGGCTTCCTCCCCAATAGTGAAACCACCTTGTTTTTCAGTAGGATTTCAATTGATATGCTTGAGCTACCACCGTCCGTCCTTCCGTGTGCGCCAGTTATTGTCCGAATTATGCTAGTAACAAGAGGATTGTTTTGTCCCGTGAAATAAATTTGATAAGTCGAGGAACAAGCGGATAGTCGAGAGCTTGATCATCCGGAGTGGACGAATGTAAGGATAAGAGTAATGGAATGGGAGGGAGGGAGGGCGAAATGGTGAGGATGAGCGAGATAGCTGGCGAGATCTGGGCGAGGACAGGAGAGGAGAGGACAGCCGGTGTCCAGCTGAGAGTCGATCGGCGTCGGCGTCGGCGTCGGCGTCGGCGTCGACGTCGACGTCGACGTCGGTAGCCGCGTTTTTCATCGGCGAGCCGGGGCCCTATTCAAGTGTTGGCAGTTTTTCACGCGGCGGGCGACAAATATCCCCACTGGACTCCCCTTTAGATCGGTCCCCACGTCGCCCGCTTCCACCATCTCAAGCCCCCGAGAGCTGATCCTTCGACTCCAGTCACCCCGACGATCCCGCACCGGTGACAACTCCCTACCTAGTCATAGCCACCGCACGCACGCCTCTACTTTAATATTACTTTATACTTTATACCCGCTAGTCTTCCCAAATCCCAACCGCCTCCAACTAACTCCAATTCCACTGATTTCGATCGAGTCCTCCCCATTTCTCACTTCTTCCGGCGAAGAACTCTCCCGTTCCTAATAATTCCTTCAACCTTGCCACCTTATTACCTAATCTACCGTATCTAGCGTAACCGGCTCTAAATTCTAGTCGAATCCTGGGGGTGCATCAACTTCCATTCGTACTGGAATTCATATCAGTCTTTTAAAATCGGTTGGTTGAAAGTTGAAAGTCTAGTCTACAGCTGGAGGATTCTAAGCATATTTGGCTGATAGTGCGCAAGTGTGTGTTAGTGGGTTTGCGTATGAGGAGCGGGCGGACCTCGTGCTCCACAGAATCATTAGTGTCATTGGCGCGTGCTTTCTGCCATTAACCTCCTACTACCTTATGCAATGCTGATTGGTACCGGTAACATTTAGTAAGGTGTTTCTCTGTCCCCTGAGAACAAAGTGCAGTGCATCTTTATCGGTATTCGATGACACGAGGATACATTTGGACGGGAATGATGCTCCGACATCGGGATTAAGAGATATGACTACGGTGATTCGGTGAGTTAAAGGAGTACACCGCTCGGACCTGAGATTGACCAATTCCAGGCGTAACACTTGTCAATTGGCAATGTCGTTTCTACAATCTTCGCTATTTTCCCTCGCAAAGTCTCCCATAGAAGGCACATGATGCTTCGTCGATACTTCAAGTACTGGAAAGAGAGGATTTTTCACGAAAGAACAGCAGTTGTCAGTTATTCTTTACTTTTACACATGCTCTTTTCTAGTGGCCTTTTCTAGACATAAAAGAGTGAGAGTACAAGAAATAGCGGAAAGTTAGAAGCGAACCACCTGCCTATCGTTGTGCCTGTCTGAAATTTTCCATAGACTTGGCGGGGCGGTGGTCAAAGTGTTAGCGCGTAGATGTCTATAGGAGTGATGCGCATCGTAGATGTGGCATGTCGATGAGTGCGATCCTCGAGTGATTTCTGCATTGAACGGAGGAGGGGAGGGAGGAGTAGCTGTCAACGGGAGAGCTGTGGGATGCCAAGTAACTTTGCAGTTATGTAAAGAGGTATCGTCGAGTGAGTGGAATACTCGTACACCTTGGGCAAAGAGAGGATGGTAGTGTCAGCGTTGCCGTTGAAACAGAAAAATTAGTCGTCAACGTTTGCCGAGCACAAGAGAGTTACTTTGCCGAGTGGATTACTAGCCTGCTTCCCACCCTGACAAGCCACTGTCGCATTTGCGGCTATCCCGCCGGCCGATAATTGATTTAAATACCGCTTTCAATCAATCGTGTCGACGCTTGAATTTTCCTTTGGCCGTGCCCTCTCTCTGAGAGAGAGAGGGCTGAAAGAGAAGAGGCTGCCCCCAGCTTAGACTCAAGGATTAACTTGTTGGTGAGCATCGTGTTGGAGTAGCTAATCACCGAGCTGACGTAATTGCCGTGGCAAATGGCTCGGGACTTTGATTAAAGTTAGAGAGAGAGAGAGAGAGAGAGAGAGAGAGAGAGAGAGAGAGAGAGAGAGAGAGAGAGAGAGAGAGAGAGAGAGAGCTTAGAAGAAAGGGATGTGCCTCTTGAACAGAGGAGCAGATCGGTTGTCAATTATTGGGTAGGGAATGTTAATAATTGGCAAGTGGAATCGGGGCAGGGCCGGAAGAAGTGAATCTGCGATGGTTGGAGAGTTTGGAGCGGAGCGTTTGGTGGCGGTCCCGCGTGCATCTGAACTAGCACATGGCATCAGTGCAATTAAAGCTGGAAACCCGAGTCGGCTGGCTGATGATAAATGCGCAGAGTGGAGAGGACTGGTGGCACCGTGCGAATTCTACTCCTGAGTTATGCGAATGCGAGCGAGCTGCGGGCTCGTTATTCGCTCGGATTATAATGAAGGGAATGAAAAGGGGGTCAAAGTCGAGCGCCACTTAAAGATCAGCCGAGATTGGCTGCGAAATGGGAGCAGGCAGAACATGAGACGATGAGAGACAGAGGCCGATGTTGTGTCTCAGGGGGAGTCGAGGGATTGCCGGATGACTCGGCAAATAGTCGAAGGGCAATTGGATGGTTGGGTGCTTAGCACGGAGTGTATCGGTTGACGCGTGCAAAATAAAGTGAACATTTTAAGAGTATTGACACGCCCAGGAGCGGCATTCCTCGATGCACATCGGCCGCATTGGCCGCGAGGTAGGCGGGATGAGCAATAAGATGAAACGGCACTTCGGTCCAGCCCGCTCCCGTCCGCCTCTTGCTGCCACTGACCCACTCTTTGCCATTTCTCGCCGGCTTCACCTTCACTTCCCACCGAACGGCTTCCAAAAATCTTTACATTCCATTTAAGAAGGCTCTTCTCTTATGTATATCATTTGCCCGGAACAAGTCCGAAAGTCTAAGCAGTCCTTCGACTCTGATCGCCTACCTAACCAATACCAGCGTCGAGCCGCGCCACTCTACTCATTCTACCGGCCACTTTTTTTAATTGGTCACTCGAGGAGAAAAGTGGCCACTATGAAAGCAAATTAAACTTGGAGACTTGCTGGGTACACAGTACTGCTATTGACCCGTGCGTTGTAATTCGAGAACCATCGGTACATTACGCAACGACGGCACGTTGTAGCGGCTCACCGCACCTCGCTTACTTGCGACTAGGTTATTATTTACGATCGATCCATCGCTACTCCCCATTTCGATGATTTCCTCTTTTCTCTTCGATATCTTATTTTCAATTACCTCGCTCATCTTCTCTCGAGGATGTTTTTATTAGGGTTTCACAATGCCTGCAACGATTGCACCTTCTCATAAATTCTAATGCATGGCATTCCTTTTCTGTTGCAGGTTACCACAGCTTGCCGTTTTAGCGAAGATTTTGTGCCTCCTGATGGTAAGTATCCTTCATGGCCCCCTACTTTAGTATAGAGAGAATTAGAATTTATTAGAATTCCTGGAATAGCATAAAGGGAATGAAATTTATCGAAATTATTGAGAAATATCGCGACACTAGAGGGAAATAATTTTGCCAATCTAATAGATTTGCTTTTGGTTGGAATATTATTGGAGAGAGAAAGGAGGGTAGTGAGAGCGGGTGGCTGTGGCTGTGGCTGTGGCTGTGGCTGCGGCTGTGGCTGCGGCTACGCGGAGCTGTAGAAAAAGGGGAAACGGCGACGGCAGTAGCAGCGGCAGACAATGCTTGCCGACTGGAGCCGTTCTGCTCGAGCCGCACCGCACCGTCAGGTCAAAAGGGCTTTTGCTCTTGATTCTCGTCGGTGGTCGTGTTATTGTCCGCGCGCAGGCCGCATATTTCGGCGATACTGCTCGAAAATAGTCTGCTGGCCCAGTTACGTGTCGCGTTAACGAGCCGTGTAAAATTTGAGCGAACGCTTTGACCGCGTTCGTGCACCGACCGTAAACCGCATACATACTTCCTACTCGAACTGGATATAACATGCACCTAACATCTCCCACCGCCACTGGATATACAGAATGTGCCTGGCCGGGCAGTGCAAAGCAAAGCAGAGCAGAGGGATATACTATACATATCCATATACATATGTATGTACGTGTGGCACATGCGATAAACGTGGCCCGAACGATCACTGGGTCAGATTGAAGTCAGGCCAGATATATGGGCGTACTGACACACTTCTTCCCGTTCTTATCGGCCTATTCGCAACTACAAGATCATCGCAGCAATTCCCGCGAGTTTCAATTCAATCACTTTCCATCTCTTTTACGTTTATGAACCTATTTGGTCTGTTAAAGTTTGACATATGTAAAAGGGTGGTGTCGTTAGGAAAGGAGGTCAGTAGTAAAGAGGGTGGTTCGTGTGCTTGGTGGAGTGCTGGAGACGCGAAAGACCTGGTAAATCGGCGATCGGAGAACTCGAGAACATGGAAGCGGCTCACCTGCCATGGATTAATGATCGCTGCTTCCACTCCTACGCGTTTACAGCGCCAGCAATTTATATCTCGGTAAGCCGGCGCACCGTGCCACCGCCGCCGCCGCCGCCAGCCCCTTTGAGCTCCTTCATATCCTAGTTATTTGTCGTGTATATTTAATTCGAGTGGCGGAGCCCTGCTGACCCGGCAGATCGGGATTATTATTCCTCTTGATGGCGCGCTGACGCACGCACGAATTCTACGGATGGCTCTGCCGAACGGTGCACAACTAACGCTAGTGAGCAACTAGCGGTCAGAGGTAGGAGTCCCACTGGCGAGTGACTAGACACAAGAGATATCGAGCAGTGCATGGTTGGAAAAGGCTAGTCTCAATCCTAGAACATGAATAGGTTGAGAATTCTCGAGCCAGGCGAGTGTATGCTTGGCCCAGATTCGATGAATGACACGAATCTTTGATGATGCTGAGAGCGATTTTGTCGAATCCGATGAATGTGAAATGCGATCACTCGGCCGGGCTGGGCCGGGGCTGGGCCGGGGCTGGGCCGGGGCTGGGCCGGGGCTGGGCCGCCCCTCGAGAGCAATAGCAGTTTAGAATGGATGGCCGTGTGCCAAAGCAGATTTACCTAGATAGATACTTACCTCTCCTCCCATTATTTGGGCTCTCCACTAACGCCGAATTCATTCATACGCTAAACCAAAATCATCTATCATTTATTCTTCTTTCCCTTTAAGCTCAACCGCAATACGGCAAATTCGACAATTGACTTGGTTAAACTTTCCAGTTCCCCCGACATTGCTGAGGGATTACACGCAACTCCCATGCCTCCTCCAATCTCATTCGATTAATTGGGCGCTTTAATTACAACTTTATCCCATTTCTTCTCTGCACTATATACTTTGAAGCGTGGAAACCTGATTCGTCATACTGTTTACAACTTTTTTACGATTTCTTGCTTCGCCAACTATCCTCCCCGGCCCTCCGACAAACTACAAACACCGTACACCGAGAGAAATGAGAATGAAGCTGGGGGAGTAGTCGTCGCACAGTCCAATCGTTTCTCTTGGACTGAATCCAGTTCGTATAACGCATAACATAAATGCGTAATGAAGCTGATGATGGGCCGCGGTATCGTGTGTTCTCAATTAAGCAGCCACCCAGATGCAATTGATGCTAAAGCCAGATAAATCCCAATCCATATAGAGCAGGGCTGGAATAATGAAAGAGCGGCAACTTGTTGAGTTTCAATGATAATTGGGTCGGAGCGAAGTTGTGGCAAATGTTTGCCAGATTCGTACATGCAGAAAGATATGATTAGGGAAGGGTATAGGGCAAGTGCGAGGCATAGAATGGATTGGGGCGGCGAGAGAACAAGCGGTATAAGTAGCGACATGTCGACAAAGAAGCGTGGTATCGCCGACAAAGGGTAGAGGAAGGGAGAGAGTGCCTGGTCATCATGATATTGATACGCTGCTTTCGAAATGAACGAACGCGTTGGATTCAGCCTGCATTAATGGACAGCTCGTGTTCGCTCGTTAACAAATCGTCCCATCAAGGCAGCTTCATGCGCGGCTTCCCTCCCTCTTTCTTTGCCAATACCAGCCAGCCACCATTCTCTTCCTCGTTGGAGTGGTAGTGCATTTTTATTTGGGGGAAACGAGCAATGCACGAGAGCCGAATAGTTCTCTTCGCGATGTCGCGATATCCGAATAGACCATAAAAATGTCCTCGGAATCTCCCCTGTCGTTTGCTCACACTCTCTCTCTCTCTCTCTCTCCCTAACGATATCGGGGGAGAGCAGCAGGGCATCGAACTCTTGGGAAATACGAGCCACCCCTTTTATAGCGTGCCACCAATTCGCACGGCAACACCAGCGCGCGCTATGCCTCGCTTGGAGCAAAATGAACATTTCAATTCGTCTACCGAGTGAATTTAACGGCTCCCCAAAATGACACCGCAATTTACCTTTGAACTTTTTGCGGGCACGTTGGAGGTTGGCTCGCACGGTGACTAGTCATGTTTAGCCTTAATATTCGCGTTTACCAGGCCATCGCCAGCAAGAAGTTCCCTCGGGTTTCGCTCCGAGTGAACGCTTACATAAAAGCACCACTACTAAAAATGGCCGTCCCTGTTGCTGCGGCTACTGTTACCACCAGTCACCCAGTTACGTAGTATAAATTCTCCGGCTGCTCCTTACAAATATATCGATGCATTGCAACTTGCTGACATTTAGCTAGTCCACTCGATCTTATGCAGGCTAACCGAAACCCTATTTGTTCATGTGGAAAAATGTATGTCTCTTTTGTTGTTGAAGGTGGTGATGTGCGGGGCGGTGCCGGCAATGGTGCGCTCCGTAAGTCTCTACTCGACCTGCAGCAGCGGCAATGTTACCGTAATCGGCCGCACGATCAAGGCCGTGGGACGCGATGATCACAATGCACCCTACCGTAAGTAAGACTCCTTCATATCTCTATTTGACCATTCACCGATTTCACTATTCGGCCGAAATTCCCCATACCGTTAAGGATTCGCCGCCAGAAATACCGATCCGAACGTACAAGCCCTTAAAAGCCCGAAATATCAAAGCGGCATCGAAAGCCTCTTAATAAGGGCCCGAGCGGGGAGAGCCACGCGACACCCGGATTTCTCGAAATCCTACGGCCCTCTCCGAAACTCTTTCCACCTGGGAACTGGGAGCAACGTGTGCGGCAGATCGCAGTAGCCGGCATCGGCTATCGGGCTGATCGGTTCATTCGATCGAATCACCGGCCCAAAACTGGCCCACCACCTTATCTAGTCGATCGCAGAGAAGCGGAAAAGGAATCCAAGAGGGCAGCGTACTCCCGGAGGTAGCAGGAACATCGAGTCTACCACTAAGGATCTTAATTTATAGCGATCTTTATCAGCTCGGACCGACTCCGGTCCGGCCTTATCTCCGATTCTTTGCCACCGAGCGCCACCATCACGCACCTTCCAATTCATACAACTCCTTCGGGCATCCATCGGACTCGCCCAATATTCCCAGAATTATGTCATTTTATTTGTTAGTTCGATTGGATTAGAAATGTTTGTCGGTTTGTCGGCCTGTCGTTATTATTCCAATTGAGATAAGGCCTTCGTGATGCAAGGACAATTCCATTCGGAGAAAGTTTGTTGCGGCTTATCAGAGTGCGTAAACGAGCAATTCGAGGTCGAGTACACCAATTACATGTCGGGCCTTATCGCGGAGGCTGTCCAACCGAGCAGCTTTTCAGATAGTTCGTGAAAGTCACCTTGTGAATCGGCCGCCTGCGATTAACTTGAAAAACAGTTCCTGGAAGGCTGTCCTCTTATCGAGCACACTCCTCCGACTCATAACACGTCCTCTTTAACCATAGAGAGTAGATCGACTTGTGCCGATCCCTACTGGAATCTTACACAATCGGAGAACTGGTCTAGAGAGCCGGACTATATCGAAGATATAATACTTTTTAATGAAATCTATCCTGGGCATCAAGTTGGTAGGTAGATGTGCCGATTGGATGTGGGGCCGGGAGTCGTGCTTTGTAATTAGCGTCGCTGTGAAACGAGCGAAGTCGACCGCCCGTCCGTCCTCTTCTCCGCTCCTAGGATGCGTGGCGTTGCGCGGCGTTGCGCGGCGAGGCGAGGTGGCTCCTCTCGATGCACTCTCGCTGAGCGGAGAGGGCTGGGTAGAAGGAAGAGGCAGGCAAGCAGGCAGGCAGGCAAAGTGTTGGAAGGAGTGAAGGAAGGAAGGTTTGTGCAAACAGTGGAGCCAGTTTTCGCGGCGCGTGCACCGTCTCCACCGTCTGCACCTCCCTGAGATCCATCACCTTCTCGTCCAGTGACTGTTCCAGCCTCCACCTCGCCACTTCCACCTTCCACCGTCCACCGTCCACCGTCCACCGCTGCGCTGCCTGTCTTTTTCTCTTCTTTCACTCTCTACCTTTTACTTCTGTCTTCTGTTACTTCTCGGTCTTCGGCTGTCCCACGGCTCCGCGTTCTCCACTGCCAACGACTGCCTGATCACTCAGGGAGCCCCGGCCCCGGCAACGGCCCCGGCCCCAGCCCCGGCCCCAGCCCCGGCCCCAGCCCAGGCCCGTCCGCGAAACCGTCCAACCTCGATCCTGGGCGAACGGCCGCGCAGATACCGTGAGAACAATCTTCCGACACTCGTTCCGACTCCACCCCGCGAATTAATGAACTTTCAGTCAAAACCCCCATTCGTTCATATTTCAATTAGCCACTCTTTCCACTGAACTTGGCCCGATCCAAGGATTTCATTAGTACGAGTAAGTCAGACACTAATGAAATCCGTGAACGAATTCGGCCTGGTTTGGCAGTACTTAGAGAATGAAGGGGGACATTAACCCGAGCACAGAATAAAGTTGGATGGACGTCGGCGAGGCTGAGGCGAGCGGGAAAGGAGGACAGTTTAGGAGGGCTTTTATCCTGCCGAATCAGCGAAATAATTCGGTCAGCTTCGGGACGCTCTATGCCGCCCGATCTTGGATTAAACTTTCGATTGCTCGCCTCGATAAAAGGGAATAGATATGTTTCTCGGCTGGCTCGCAAGCAGTTTCAGTTCAGCACACTTTCGAGGAATAGGTGTTTTCCTGGGTGCATGAGAGAGCGCAGATCGCTTGTCACCAGCGTAGATTGGAAAGGCGGATGGATGCCTGCGGTTCCTCGGCTCGATCAGCTTCCGCGATCGCTCCATGAAACGTAACACACACGCATGAGACTTTCCTAGTCATTAAAGTCGACTTTCAATTAGAGAGCTAATTAATACATCCAGCTAGCATTGCTCAAAGGATTTGGGAGTATTTTCCCATATTCCAAACCCACAAAGTCCGTTCGTATCGCATCTCGCATGTCGCATCAGCAGGAGCATCATTCGTCAGGGTTGAAATTTAATTATTCTAGTCATGGTGAGCTGTGATTACAACGTCAGGCTTCTAAATCGGTCTTTACCCGTTAGGACTTTAATTCATATCGGAATACCGCCGCACCGCTCGATACTGCTGGCCCAGTGCCAAGTGCCCATCTTGCCCACCTTGCCCACCACTGCCCATTGCACCAAAGGCCAATCCAGCGTTTAGGTGTTAACGACAGCCTCGGCATTATACACGTTCGCCCCATAACAAGAACCCCTGCTATACGCTTCCTTTTCCAGTGTACTCGCGCGCCTCTCTATTATAAGCCTTGATAACGCCGACGCCGCAAAATTCTGCTGCTCCAGTGGCTCTCACCCAACCTCAATCTTGCTCCACTAATAAGTGGATTGAACAACATCCCATTGTCAAGCGTCTCTTTCTATAGCCGACATATCAGAGACAAGCAATTTTCCCTTAAAACTAGTAGTGAATCCAGAGGATTAAGAGTTGTTCCAATGTCGCGGAAGGAGGGTTTGAAAACTATGAAAATAGTAGTAGACTCTTGGTGATTGAACAAGTTAAGAGTTGTGAACCCTCGAGGGTGAGGATGAAAGAGAATCGCTTTCTGTATCGCGAGGAGCACGTAGAAGTAATATATGGGATCCATCCGTTCTTCTCTCGCTCGATCGCGTTGTCGGTGTCTTGCTCGATCCTATAGTGGACCATCCCGCCGGTGATTATCGGGGGTAATCGTGCCTAAAAGCCGGTGCCCGCTTTTGATTAAAATTGGCTTTTAATTCATTTGGCAGCCTCTAATCTCGCGGCGGTTTCGATCAGAGAGAACGGGACGATCGGCTGCTCCGAAAACACTGGTGAGGGATGGAGGGCCCAACTTTGCCACATACACACATACACACATACAGGCGCGCGCGCGCGCACACATCGCTCTTGCACACAGAGGAGCCGCAACGAAAAATTTGGTTGCTTATTCCTTTATCCCTTGCAGGCCGCTCGAGCCTGCCAGGTGGGCTGGCGCGGAGGGGTGGAGAGTGTGGGGCGGGCGACAGCGTGCCATTAATAAATTCCTCGGCATCGTTTCTCCTACTAATGAATAGTGGCGATTGTTTTCCTGCCACTTGGCAACCTAATTATAAGGGTGCCAGGAGTATTAGCCGGATTCGTAATTAGTTCCCCTCCGTTCGGCCAGGCCTGCCCCTTGGCATTTTTGGCTCTTCTTCGCTCGAGTAGTTGAAATTTACAGATGACCCGAAAACTAGTTACACAAGGGAATAGCTATAGTTATCGATTCTGGAATTCCCTGTGCTCAACAGCGACACCTATCATCCAAGGCCAACCCCGACCACGACCCCGTTTCTTCGACCCTTTCCTCCGACAATTACAGTCATCCTTTCAAAATGAAGCGGCCAACTTTCGTTGCGATTACTCCGAGGGTGATTATCCGGCGGAAGTTGGAAAGTTCGGTAACAGCGGTGTCGAATGAAGAAAGAGCGTATAGATATGTAGGTGTCGTGAAAGCCTCCTGATGATTGCTGAGCTGTAATCGTTGGAGCTTTTTCCCTCGTTACTTGGCGGGTATGCTCTCCGACAGAGCGCGAACAATTGTATCCCACCAAATGGAAGAGAGATTCGGCCAGTTGAAAAGTTTGCTTTGCTCGTTTCGACTTCTATCCGAGTCTTCACTAGCCGTCTACGCACCCGTTTGACCGACGCTACTACAACATTTTTCCGAGCCTTCGAACTAGCTCTTTGCTATTTGTTTGGATAACAGGATCCAGGATGCATTGATCAGGCATAATGAAAGGCTATTTGATGTAACGCTATCGATTGATCTTCGTTGGCCCTGAAGACATGTGAGATCCCCTTGGCTCGGTATCCGTGGAATCCACGGTAATCCATCGATCTCAATCAAGGGTCGAGGGCCCCGCCCCTCCCCCTAGTGCGCAGAGCCAAGGTGAAAGCAGAGTGTAGACTCGAGAAGACAAATGAATCGGCCCATCGCTATCAGGATGAGCGGGTGACGCGTACCCGGTTGGGACGTAGATTCAATTAATTAAGGAAAGTGGCGCAATTAATTGGCGGTAACTACACGTCCCCGGTGGGTTCGCGAGAAACAGAGCTGGACAGGGGCCGGAGAGGCCAGATCAGAGACCGAGAGGCACACACGGGGGGCCGTTTGAGATTAAGTTCTCCGGCGCTTTTTTCTGGCTGGCAGGAGATTGCCAGGGAAGAGGAAAGTAAAAGGGTGACACCGACAAGAGCGAGAGAGCTTAACGAGATGAAGAGAGAGGGCCTTTATTACGAGGCAGTTCGGGGACAGTCTTGATTTCGACGTTGGGAAGGCAGGCAGGCACCCGACGAGAACCACTTGAATTTAACGAGGCTCCAGCAAATGGGCCACCCTGCAGACTTACCTCTTCCCTTTTCTCCACACACCATACCCATGAGGGCTCCCTCCCTCCTATCCTTTTCCCATGCGTGCCTCTGTCTGGCCAGTAAGGAAAGCGACTGAACCACTCTTACATTCTATTTCTACTCCCAACTGTCTCTATCAATTACGAAAACCTCGTTTTACCTTCTCGATGCATTTCAATTATTGTTGTTTTGATCGCTCGAACTTGGATGGAGGTTACGTATAGTGGGTTCGAGAGAACGTGAGCCGTCGCGTTGAGTTGTGTGCCTTTACTGGAAGGAAGTCTAGAATATAACCAAGAGGTCTCCGACGCCCGTAATCCCAGTTGGGCCTCGCGGTTAGGTAGTCAAGGTGTAGAAAAGCTGCTTTGCACCTGTCGGGCACCCCTTTTTTCCTGGAATGCCGTAACAAAGGGCGCCTGCTACTAGCTCGGCGAAATTTCGTAATCAGCAGAGCAGTGCTGCTGAGGAGGAAGAAGGAAGGCGCGAGAGGAAAAGAGAGAGGAGGCTACGCGTGCTTTTGAAAGTGGCAGAGGCAGGGAAGAGAGCAAATGAGAGAGAGAGAGAGAGAGAAGGTGCAGTTGTTCGGGGTCGAGGGACGACAGGGCCCGCTAAGTGGCAAAGTACACAGCGCTTGGCCTGTGCCTCCTTCATTAGCACCAACTAGTCAGACTCGGCCTTTTCTTCCTTTCCCAGTCGCCGAAGTGTAGAGTGCTCCTCGAAGAAGGGGCCCCATGTGTCCTCGTCGTAGGTACAACTTGCGCCATAAACCTCCGCGACGTCTTTTCTCGGAAATATGCCAGCTCGCATACCGAAGCACAAAACGACTAAATGCCTGTACTCGTGCGCAACTCTCTTCTCTCGTTTGTCCACTCTGATCGATACTATGTTTTCAGGAAATGTCCACTTCTCGGACGCGTACCGCCTGAGACGGATGATCCAGTCCTCTCGCTCTTTCTCCTGTTACCTCCATCCGCTTAGGAAGAATCATAAAACGTGAATTTTCTTTTATGTTGCAGAAAAGTTGACGACGCAGTCGGAAGATTTCAGCAGGAAGCTGTACATCTTCGCGGAGAAGAGCCAGCGATACATTTGCTTTAACAAACGGTGGAAGCTTGTTGGCTTGGTAATTATTCTTTCATTCTAAGCTGAACTTAGGGGAGATTGAAGAATGTTCCGTGTTTATTTGGGGCTCGAAGAAGGAGCTATTGGCTTTGGGTTACGGGGCTTGGAGATGGAGAATGATAGAGCGGGGGGCATTCATTGTGATTACAGCCGAAGAAGCAGAAGGGCCCGATGTGCCAGTTCTACGAAGTGTACAACGGCTCGTACCTGAGGTACAGAAGCGTGGCGGATAGCACGCGATACCTCGGCTTCAACAAATTAGGCAAGCCGATGAAGAACCCCCACGGTAGGCAGGAGTGCTTCAACTTCATCAAGTATAACCCGCATGCGGACATAAATCATCACAACAGCCTGGTGAACGCGGACATGGGGGGCATGGAGGAAGCGGCGCGTGAGCGCGAGCCATTCATCGTCTCGAGGAAGCCCTCGCTCTCGCACTCGCGCTCCCACTCGCCGGCCATGAGGGCCACCAAGAACTCTCTTTTGCAGGCCGACAGTGCGAGGGAACTGGTGCACACGACGCACCGTCATCGGCACTCGAATCGCTGGAAGTTGCGCCGAGAGGATGGCGAGACCGTCATCCCACGGAGACGGCATCACGAGAGTCGTCTACTGGTCGAAGCCAGCAAGTATTGAGCCAGGCCGTCGGCCGGCTCGCCGATCAAGACTGCCTCCTCTCCACACATAAGCGTGAGAACCTGAGATCAGACTGCCAAGTACGCTGATGGAACGAGTATGTACAGTACGGTCGAGATGTCAGGAGCCCACCTCGCGGTGCCACGTGACACGCGGCTTCAAGCACACGCCTACCGCCGCCGCCGCCGCCGCCGTCGCTGCTGCTGCTGCTGCTGCTGCTGCTGCTGCTGCTGCTCCCGCCGACGATGCCGACGACGCCGCCGCCACCGCCGCCGATTGATCGCGACGAACGAACAAACATACATACCTGTGTCTCTAGACTCTAGACACTCGGCCAGCCGATCGCGCTCTCTTCTGCCAGAGCAAAGCGTACGCTCCATTCCGCGCAGCTCCATCCTCGCTAGATCCTTTATCTATATCCTACCATTACGTCGGACACAACGAAGTCGCACACTCGCGTATCGAGCGTACGCTCCTCCTGCTGCTGCCCAGGCTTGCTCTCGCCAATGGAGCTTCTCTCATTGCCTCTCTCCTCCTCGTTCTATTTCACACTTGCCCCGACTGAATCCCTTCAGGCAAGTACACCCACCTTACTTTATAAGTTCCCCCTCATCGTTCAGGCCCGCTCTGTCCTGACTACCTGCCCGCCCGCCTCCCTATCTGTTTACCCGCCTCTTATCATCGAGCCGAACCGAAGCTCCTGTTCGCGGGTAACAGAATACCAGCGAGCGCGTCCTTCTCTTTCGTAGCTGAAGCAATTGTGCGTATGGCAGCCTAAGTCGTTGCTGAATATCGGTGGCAGACCGTGCTCTCCTCCTGTAGGCCCGCGGGCTCAGACACAGGCGGGAGCTCTCGCCCTACGGAATACAGCCCCCTTCCCCGGAAATGAGTCGCGCCAATTTTGTAATTTAACTGTACATTTAGTCGAATGGTCATTAGTCTCGACGCTGGTGGGACGACGAGTTCGCGCGATCATCCCAATATCGAGTCTAGTAAGCCGGCCGTCGGATTCGGGGAAACTCGAGTGTCGTGTGAGACTCTTGAAATGTGGAGCAATATAACGGGTGAGAGTGAATGGCGAGTGCGAGCTGGAAAGGGGATGGGTTAGATATTTCCTAGGGTGGCCGAGCCGGTGCCACTCTTTTAGTAGAACTGACACGCCATCGCCCTCGCGCCAAGACTCTCTCGCTCGCTGCTGTGCTAATTGCGCCGCCTAACGTAGCGTGCGTGCTGCGTGTATATGAGTATACATATACGTAGAGTGTGTAATAATCGAATCGAGATGTGTGCCTGGCCCGCGTGCTTGCGTGCGTGAGTGCGTGAGTGCGTGCTCGCAACGCGTACACGCAGTTCTCACTGAGTTGGCGTCCGGGCGAACCTCTCGAGGCAGGCCTCACCTGCCAGCGCCGTGTTCTGATCGATCTCCTTCCCTAGAACATACTTACTAGTCACCTCGAAAACTAGAGTCTACTAGCTCGCATCTAGTATACTGACTACTTCTCGAGGTTCGAGCAGGAGTTTGCCTCGGAGGATCTTGACTTCAAGACGAGAGACACGTCGAAAGGATTTCGCAAGGAAGGACGTATAAACGAGATTAAGGTATACATATATTTTTAGTAACCCTATTCAGAGCAATCCTTAGAAAGACAGGACGGGATCCCGAGAATATTTTGTACGACGTATACTTAAACAGAGAGAGAGCGAGAGCGAGAGAGAGAGAGAGAGAGAGAGAGAGAGAGAGAAAATTCGGCTTAAACTGCGTGTTCGTGTACGAGCTTATGATTTGTGTGGGTTTTGCGTGCGGTTGCGTTATTTGCCACGGGACGCGTGTGAGTGCGTGTAATATATTGCATTATCGTTAATGAATTTAATCCTTAGGACGCTATCGCAGACTGTATTACTAGGATAGGTACACGAATATATGACGCGGTAGTGGCTCCGAGGACGGGATCAGGGATATCTTCGTTAAAGCATGGGAATTCCCAAGTCCAACATCCCACAACTACGAGAATCTGAAATTCCTTCGCGTAAAACCGCTTTCCTTTGGTGTAAATGCTTCCAGCATAAGGAATTTGATATCTCCTGAAAGAAAGGACGAAGTTACCGTGTAAAACCAAAAACTTTCCTCCGATTCGTCGAATAATAATCGACTTGGGGTTAACTGGAATGGCCCTTCTGCACGTACAAAGTCCCGAAAGGTGGGAGGAGAAGAAATCCCCGATCGATTCCTGTTCGGAGCCCCGCCACGTATGGAGCGCCCATCCCTTTCTCCCAAAAAGAAATCGCTCCCTAGGTAGCTTATTTATTGAAATCACGATTAGGTACTACCAATGCCAAACCGCCCGTGAAGAAGACTTTCTTTTCACTCGTTAGGTATATGGAAGTGTGCGCTGCTCTCTTTCACTCCCTTCATCTCGTCACCATCATACTTCTTTCCTCACTTTCATCACTCCAATCCCGCCTTCAGTCACCACTTTATCCGCATCCCTCCCGCCAAATTTTCATTCACTTCCTTTTCAAACTCACAGTTTTGGGATGAAGACACGAGTCGAAACTTTCTAGGTAAAATAGGTAAAAGGCGTGTATATAACAGCGACGAGCACGAATTTTTCTAAGTTCGGCACAACCCTCATTCGACTATGCACTTGCGTCATCATATTTTTTACGTCGAGAACCTCGAATTTTCACCGCAACGTATTTGTCTACGATCCTCGCGCTTTCAGTCCGAAATCTGAGAATACTCAATACCTGATTAGTTAATTGTTATTATTTCGTGTGTGTGGCAGTGCGTAGAGGCCCCGTTCCCAGTCCGGACGTGTTTGTATGTGTTGCTAGATAATTAGAGAGCTAATTGTTCCGTAGATCGTTGCGCACCCCTTAACGAAGTATCCCCGCAATCCTTTGCCGAGAGGAAACTCTTACTTTTCACTGGAAAATAGAACCGTTTTGCATCAAACTTTTCTATTCTTGTTCTGGAACTGCTCTTTCCCGATCTACACGGAAGATCTCTCAAGCTTCGTTAAATGAAAATCGATCTCGCGGAAGAATTTCGTTAATCGGTGCATAACGGAGACATGCTAAAGCGTGAGTTACCGGAACCGCCAGAAGAACCGACCACTTACGACAAGAAAGGAAGAAAGGAATAAGAGACACCTATGCTAAATCGGATGCTTATAATTTAATAACCGAGACAAACTAATCGTAACGTGTAATGTATTGTATTTGTAATACGGTATTCTAACAGCATTCCCCGTACGAAGGAGGTAAAAATGAGCCCAAGAAACCAAGAGTTAAGTCCCTCGTTTTTCTAGGCGTATGCCATGACGATCAAACAAAACAAAAAACACTTCCCCGACGATTCATTAGTCTGCACGGAGTCAAGTCACTGCGCGCGCCTAGTTTACCATTCTCTTCTTCTCACTTCACACCTCGAAAAAAACTTCAAGTTCGATACTTCAAGTTCGCGTTACTCGAACGTGATTTTCTTTATGTACACACGAGACGCGCGAGTGAAACGATCAAGAGAAAGACACTCTTATATACGTACCTTATCCCGCCGGATGCATGTGCGGGAGCTAGCACAAAATTTTACAAAGACTTTTCCTACTCTATCGCTGAGCAAAACCAAAAAAAAAGAGAGAGAGAAAGAGAGACAGAGAGACAGAGAGACAGAGAGAGAAAGAGAAACGACAAGAGAGGTGACTCAATTCCGAGCGATTTTTCGACGCGAGCATCAAGAGTCTCATACATGCATCGCCCTTCCTACACTCACACCAACAGCTAACACACACAGCCACCCTTCTTCATCGATCGATTTTTTTTACTTTTTCTCTTGCTGAAAAAAAGGAAATCAGCCAACGAGACACACCGAGTATGTAGGCACCGGCAGACGACAAGACGACCGGACGGAAATTACGCGAGAGATGAATCTGACTACCCCCTAGATAGATAGAGCTATACCTAATGACTAAAAAGAAGAAAGGTAAAAGTATATATATGAAAAGGTATAAATAAATATATGGAAGATGATGTGTATTGTAAGATATTTAATACCGAAAGGAAGAAAATTGCGCTAGGCACACCACAACTATCTGCCCCTATTCCGATCCCGCCACCTTCGGATCGGTCGCTATTGAAACGATGATAATAATTAATAACTGTACTTGATTATTGTATAACGAAATGAATGGGCCGCTGAGCTGCTGATTAGGATGCTACGAAACATTACAAGACGTACCAAACAGTGCGACAAACGGACAGACACACGTTGACAATTGTGCGCGAACCCGACGATGGATTTTAGAATCCTAGATAATAACAGGCTCTCGAGCTAGCCCCAAAACTCTGTTGTATGCGAATACGTCTGAGAGAGAAAGAGCGTGAAAGTTGCGGATGATGATTGAGAGTTTAAATGGACATAAGGCGATGATGTATTATGACTGGACAATGTTGATGTTGATGATGATGATGATGATGATGATGATGATGACGATGACGATGATAATGATGATGATATTCTACAGTAATAATCCGCGTTGTAACATAGAGGCCCACCCGTTACCCACTAAATCGATGTGTCGATGTACCCCGGACGTGCTATGCTCGAGGAAGAATGATCTGGATCGCAAGTCGCGCGAGAACACGCTGGACACCGGCCAGTCGGCCGACAATGATTTTTCTACGAGCCCGAGAAACAAAAGGAATCAGCTGCTCTAGTTTCTTTTCTCGCAGTGCCCGTTATTGCAAAAACTAGAGCACGGCACGCCCGGCAGCAACTAGCAATAATATAACATTCCAACTTAAAAGTCGCATACGTACTGCGATATTCTAATAATGTGTGTCGCCGTACGAGAGAGAGAGAAACACTGTCAAATACACGCTCATACACTGCTAACTCCTGGAGCTATTACTCATTAATTCCCACCCTCTTCCTCTGTCACATCTCATCGCAGCTGGGACGAAAATTTCATTCGCCAGGTAGGTGTCGATTATCATAATCATTAATGAAGGCCAATTTCTTAATCGGCAAACATACAAATCTCACTTGATGCGAGTAATCGGTTAAGTACATCATATCAGAAAGAGAAAGAGAGAGAGAGAGAGAGAGAGAGGGTGAGTAGTGTGTACTCGGCGCTAATTAGAGCCGCTGGCGAGACGATAATGCGGACTCCACAGCAGAGAACCTGTCCCCAAATGATAAAGTGGATAACTCTCTGATTTATTTCACCGCTGCCGCCACGCAGAGCAAAGAAACTCGCTCCTTGAAGAAATATAGAAAGAAACCCATTGCAAAACTGCACCAGACGCACATATATTCGCATTAGTTAATGTACGACAAGATCCCTGCTAATAGTAATTATAGCAACAGTAAGGCAAATTGAACTTTGTCCTTTTAATTTAATTTAATAAGAGTATCGTGCGGTCATTTAAGAGAAGATTGACAATAATGGCAGTAGTAATTAAGGATTAAGCTATCCAATGGAATTCCCATGCGGTTTAGATCGATTGAATTCTCTCGAGGACTCTCGTATGCTCGGCGATGCGCAAATCCGCTGGAACTGCACACTACCACCAATAGTCCCAATGTGTACCGCGCTTTCAAAGGCATTAGATTGATTCCGAGTTGTACGCCGCCTTCTCAACTGAAATATCAAGCGTCACTCACCTATGAAAGGCTTAGTTAACACGTTCGATTTATGTCTTGATAAAAAGTGCTTTTGTCCAAAGTAAAGAAAGGTATTAAGAGTTGTGGCTCTATAAGAGAAGAGCGGAAGGTGTAGATATGGGGCTCTCTCCAATTTCGACCGTTGATTTCCTCGGCTAGTGGGTCCTGAAGGGCTTGACAAATAATGTTCAAAAATGGCCTTGTCCCCCTCGCTCCCATCGCCACTTCTCGGGGATCTGATCGAGAAGAAGGATTGAAATACTCTGGGGAGGGCCGAGCAGGAAAAAAGGTCGGTGGCGAGGGGGAGGGGGTGAAGGGAAAGAACGGCCCTCCCCAATTTGGATCCCCCGGTGCCACCTCGTTGACAGCCGCCGTTTTCTCGCGTCGCGCCGCACCTCGCTGCGCCGGCCGCACTGTTCTCTATAAGCACCCTTCCAGCTTCCTTCTTAACGCTCTCTCGAGTGTGTTTGATCTAGAAATCACGCGTCTGCCATCGGCCAGGAGCCGTTAACTTTCAGTCGCCGCGGAGTTAGCCCCTTCCCAGAAGTACCCCTTTGCCTTCCTTTTCTCATAGTGCTTAGCTACCAACTAAAGATCGGATCAACTCTATCGGGAGTAGCCAGCCTCTGCGGGAACCACCTATGAGCACCCCGAATCATTTTACACTCATGGCCGTACCTTCAGAAATTCTTTTCATATAAAATATGATTCTGACACTACGACTGCCAGCCTTCCCAAGCACCACTACAACTATGTATATCCCAATCCCGAGGTTATCGCCAACAAGGACTGTTTTTCTCCTCCGGCCGCCGGAAACTTCATCTCATCGGATAATACGTGTGATCCTCTTTCGTCCGAGGCCACTGTCCCCAGACTAGTTGAGAATCGTGAGACACGCATCAAGCAGATGGTATCATTTGCAGGGTGGGGAAAATGCTACTTTGCGCCAACCGCTCAGGATTTAGAATTAGTATTAAGTGGCTGAAAGCTTATAGGATGCAAAATCTTAAAATAGATAAAAGAAGAAATAGTAAAGTAAGAGTTATGTCGAGTCTAGCTCTCCAGTGGGTGACTCTAATAAATTCAGTGTGAGAATGAGGGTGGGAACGAGAAGAAGAATCGCTCTATCTAGCGAAAGGGAGCGTGAAGCGGGGCGAGGATCGGGTTGGTAGAGGGGCCAATTAAGATCTCTCAATTAGCGTATCTTATCTCACGGTTGCTTATCTGGGGTGTGCGGGGGGAGGGATCTGGGTCCGGGTCCGGGTCCGGCTCCGGGTCCGGCTCCGGCTCCGGCTCCGGCTTCAGAATCGAGACTGGTTCCTACTCGAGCGTTTCCCCTGGTGGTTTTCGATCGGGAATGCCAGCCGACATTCTCGATCGGACAGCGCTCTATTTCTCGGACATTGCTTCGTGAGGAAGCTTTACTCTCATCGCGCTTTGTGGCCCGCAGCGACGCCGCCCTCGTTAAATCGGGTACCGACGCCACGGGAATATTAAGTCAGCGATCATTAGAGCGCAGGAGAGATCCGGAGCCGCAATCATCCGACCTACCTTCCACCGCCTCTCTGCCCTACTCCTTCTTTCTTCCTCTTCTTTCCCTTCTGCCGTTTAGCCTGGCTGCCTACGGCCGTCCTGCCACGCCGCGCCGCGCCGCGCCGCGCCGTGCCTTTCGTAAGACACTTTCGTAAGGGAGTATCGCAATTAGCTGTACGTGCACCTAATTATTCTTTCTTACGGACCATCTGTCTCTTCGGGAGGCACCTCGCCACAGGCGTGGGCGCCCGGCTAACTGATACGGAGCCCTTTGCTTCAAACCGACATTTCGACTATCGTGGGACTGCTGTTGATGCCTGATGTATGTATGTATGCATATGTATGTAGTCGGCAGCTTTACAAAGTTCTTGCCTGATTTATTGGAGTCATGAAAACTGTCCGATATAAACATAGTATAAAACCAGACATAAAGAGTTTTAGTTTGTCAGTTATTTGATGATAAATTTCTAAGAATCTTATTGGCAGAATTTGGTTTGAGAAAGATTGCAGTTGAAATAGTAAAGGTATATCTGTAGGCGCGCTGCCTGCTTTTATTCGGCAGGACCGACAAATGGCTTGCGGTCAGCCGCATTTGAAAGTCCTTTGGACCGATTTTCACCATACATTCACGAGATAATGCGAAATCGGCACAATGCGACGATTTTCCGGTAAATTAGCTTCGGTATAGTGGACTCCATTCAGTGGATTTCCCGGTACAGAAGGCCTGCGACCCTGGATGATATAGCTGTGCGGTCGACTTAGGAAATAAGCCAAGCCACACCTCGGGCATACCTACAAAAAGAGTGGCACTGAATTAGAAAGAGAGAAAGAAGTGACTGTTACTTGACTGACATCCTGTTACGTCATGTTACTCGTAGTGCACTGATAATAGCTGGTACTGTACCAGAATCACCTTCCGCATGAAATTACCATTAATGTTTCGGCTGATATTTAGAGGGATCGGGGATCTGTAATAGGATTTGAAGGGTGGTCCGAAGGCTTCCGCTAGATAAATCTAGCAAAGTCAAGCAGTCGACGTGGAGATTTCGCCGTGACAATGAGCGGTTGACCTCGGTAAATATCCGGTGGACGGTCCGACAGCATTGTCGTTTGTAGCGTCGCTCGGCATTTAATCGTCGGGAATTCCAGATTTATGTGAGACCAGTTTCTGGGTGGCCGTGGACTGCGACGCAATGGGGGCGAGTGGCAAAGAAAATTTCACGTGGATTTTTCGCGTTCTAGTCCGCCCTAGGAATGGAATGGCCATTGCAGCAGCTTGTTGCGCGCAAACGGAAGCACCAGGTGTACTTTCTCTCGAGTTTTCACCCTCCAGTTCTCAGCCGGCCCTCCATCCTTTCATTCTTCGATCGCTAAGCCCTCGTGAGAGATCTTTTCCCGGCCTCCTATTGCGCCCGATTTAACGCGATACTCCTAGAACCACCAGTTCTCCCGTACCTGACAAGCTTTCCCTTTAGCTTCCCACCGAAATACCTATCTCATAAATGCTCTAAAGAACAATGGATATTGATAATCTAATGCTACTATTAAGAAATGTCTGATATTGGAGTGGAAATACCGAAAGTCCCTCGAGGGTAGAGAAGGAAGCAGCCCACCCCCCGAAATGCAGAGCAGTGGCTTGTCGAGATTATTTACGCTAATACGGTGGCGATGGCGGTGGCGATGGCGGTGGTAGCGGCAGGAGGCGCATGCAAATCAGGTGGACGGGAATAAGGTATATGATCGGTACGAGGCCTTAGCACGCCCACTTTTTCTAATGGACATAAGTTGGCGCATAGGGAGCCAAGGATCCGGGGCCGCTCCGGCTCTTATTGATTCTGCGTGTGGTCGTCGAGGTAAGCGCCGGATAAATCTTCGGAAATCGTCGGGATCTTGTGCTACCGGCTGCTCTTAATTGGGCTAACCGTGAGTGCACACACGTGCAGAGGTATCCAGGGATACACGGGCATCGATACAGCCCGGCGGGCTCCTCCTTATCTGGCTGTTATTCGTAACGACTACCCTTTCGTAGCCGGAAATGTAGAGGCCCGATCTTAAATGCCCCGGGTGTAAAGATCGTACGCCCAAAGAAAACGAAAGCCCGAGGATCGGGACATTCGAATTTTAACCTTCCTCTTTGATAAACACGATACCTTATCGAGTTGCATATGCCACTTATTAATTTCTTTATCAGTATCCGAGCGGGAGATTGAAGCGGTTCGGCCATTGATTTGCACTATGATAACATACGATGCGCTAGCAAAATATGTATGCTTTTATATTACCGGCTACTGTTGGTGAGGTGCCAGAGTAGCGCCATTCCAGTGCAAAGGGCTAATAATAAGAGAGCAGGCAGCAAAAAGAGTGGAGTGTCCCAGTTGGAGGCGCAAGCCTTCCCCATCGGAGACTCGTACCAAACAGTGTGGTTTTGTTCCTATTGTCAGGGACGCGGTGAATACATTTGCACGCTCTCTCGTTCTCTCTGTTGTGGGTATCACTGTCTGCCAAGCGACAAGTGACGGAGTGACACGCACACGATACACAGTAGAGAGAGGTAATTGTGCGCGAGTTTACGAGGACGATAAGTTGGCTCGACGCAAAAACTAATACCCGGCAAATAACTGGCATTACTTATACTTACAGGAGCGCGTGCATAAGTTTGCGGCGTTGCGGCGTTGCGGCGTTGCGGCGTTGCGGCGTCGGGCCAGAGGGCCAAGACAAGAGGCCCAAGGGGCCCGACACGCCACGCGGCTATCTCTTGCATTACCAGCGACCGGCGAGCATTATGATATATGCATTCGCTCTCGGTTTACACCTCTGGCTACCATTGCCAGTGCGAAGCTACTCCGAGTACACTTCTTGGTACTATTACCGCAAGATTTAAATGCTATTCTCAGCCTTTATTGGCCAGATCAATTTTGACTGCCTCGTATTCCATTGGCGCCGGGCCGGATCGAGAGCTCTAGAGCGCACCATCCTTTCGGAAGCCCTTTCATCTCGCCTGATACAATGATGAAAATAGGTATGAAGAAGGTTATTACGGGTGCTTTTTCTTCAGCGACAGAACAAAGGACAACCGAAAGACGGCAGATAAAATCACCGATTCCGGCAGTATTCCTTTCTGTCGGCGGGTGAATACCCTCGGAACATAAGCCAGTTCCATTCTGGCCAGGGTGACTGGCAGAATGATCTGAGGAATCGAGGCGGCACTCACCGGGAAATTTCGTGGCGCTTATTGAATTTTCCACTTTGCCGTGGTTCCGCCTTTCCTCTTTCCTCCAACACCTCTTTCGAAAGAGATGGGGAAACGCCTCTGCCGCATTTCACATCCAAAACCAATTGATCTGCTTGCTTCTTATGAAAAATGATCACTTGATTCAAATGATCGTTAGATTTTCCCAATCTTTAGTAGAGATTACGGTAATTCCGATGAGAATTTCAAGCACCAGAAGCATAAAACAGGGTATAATCATTATCTAATGCAGATTACTGAGTATTTTTCAGAATACCGGTCTTTCAAACATAGTCCGATCGCGTTTCTATCTAAATTATCGGGAGTTTCCCATAAGTATAGGTCGCATGTACATGTTTTCATGCTCGCAGGATCCGTAATACCGCCTTTGCGTTAATCCGCTTTCCGCGTTCTCCCTGTCCCCGGCTAGATTTTTCAATAGAACGGCATGGTTCACTGACAGACCAGTGCACTATGCAGTCTAACAGCGATAAAGTACGTATCGAACGACACATCGCCAATGCTTATCGACTATCCAGCCGACTTAGCTATCCCCGGCTGAAAAGCCGGCCCCCCCAACAGCACATGGACGCCGACGCCGACGCCGACACCAACACCAATGCGGACACGAACGCGAACGTGGACGCAACAACAGAAATTCTCCGCCCAATAAATCCCAGCCCGACATTTTCCGTCCCGGTGAAACTTGTACTTATATTCCGCTCTTTCTCTCTTTCCTCGCTCACTTGAACTTGGTGTTAGCAGTTAGCACGCGTGCCCCCGTTAGCACCCCACCCCGCAATTACTTGGCAGTCCAACAGGGAACGAAAGAGAGAGAAACATTCCAACCCCCTTTATTATACCGAGCCTCTTTCAACATCTCCAAGCAATACACAATCAGGCACTCGAGGCATTTCACTAGAGTCCCAGGATACGATCTCCTGTTACTCCTCGCATCGACCATTCCAAGTACATACTTATGTACCTCTTCTATCCGAGGTCTGCAATGCAATGTTGTGAAAATGATCCCAAGCACATAGTATTTGCTTTGTTCCCCTAAAGGGGGTCGTGCTCCCAACGTTAACCCTGCCTCACAGGCACACTCGTTCCACACGATGAAACTTAGTTAACTTAGTCAACGGGAAACGAAGCGAATATCTTTCTCTAATTAGATTTGGGAGTGCTCCGGAGGCTCGACAAGTCTGATAGGCTGATGTGGGTGGTCCGGATGAAGTAGTGCGTTGGTAAGGGAGTTTAATAAGCACATATTGGCCATCAGAGTGACCCGTTGGTAACTGGATGCAAGATTTATCGCGTCTCCTGCTCGCTCTTTAATTCCCAGTAGCCATTAACTTCAATAATGCCACGATAACTCTTGTCCCCAGGCCTAATGAGAGTCTCGATAGATGCCTCGCGATCAGATAATTGATTAGAGCATCGATAAACTAACCGGGAATTATTACATTAATTATCAATCTGGTCATAAGTACATACTAGTATATCCTGAAAAGGACGATATAACTATTCGTCAATGGTAACTTTGAATTTTTTTCATATTCAGAGAGTAGGGACTCTCTTGAATCGAGTGTCCTCGTTACATTCAGGTCTGATTCGATCACCTATACATGCCACAACATAATACTAAATTGGGCACTCAAAGAGCAGGATCCAGGTCGACCAGTGCTAGAAGAGTACGGAAAGCCGGAAAGCCGGAAAGCCGGAAAGCCGGTAAGGTGAATGGTAGCAGCGAAGTAGAGTGCGATTGAAGTCGGGCCACTTAACTTATTCATTGGGAGAAAGAAATATGCACTTAAAACGGTAGGCCTGCGAGATAAGGGAGCAGTGTGCTGCTGCTGGTGAGGTGCATTAAAGCCGCCAATAAAGATCGCGGAATGCTAATAAATTATCCAAGCGGCAATCTCCTTGGTGCGCTGGCCACTATCTACTACCGCTTCTGGGCGCACGCCGTCTACGAAAACGAATACATCGCGAAAGCCCGCCGGGATCGAGCCTCCCTTGGCTAACGAGTTTATGTCTTAATCGCTCGATCGATCGATCTTAATCCTTGCCTTTTCCTACCAGATAAATCATTGCAACGATTCTTAAGGATCCCTTCCAATCAGGGCGGATAGAGCGTCGCCTCTTTAGCTGGCACCCCAACTTGCTTAACACATTTACGAGATAGAAGGAGCGAATCTTTCAGGCCCAGCTAGCCAGCCTCTCATCATTACCTTTCAATTTCAAGCCAGTAGCGTGCAACTTCATTTTCTCAGAGACTACTGGTGCGAGTGGCTCATATCCGTCGAGATCTTGATCGATAGATTGGCTTCTCTGGCAAGGAAACGTCAGGCTTTTAGGAAGGCGACGCTTATACCAAAAGGTACGGAGAATTCAATTACCGGCGAGGACAGGAGGCCGAATGGAAGCTGGCTGCCCCGGAATTCGCGATAACAGCTCGCTCGGCGACGGCAACGGCGACGGAGGCGGAGGCGGAGACGGAGACGGAGACGGAGACGGAGACAGAGACGAAGGTACAAAAAGATCCTTCTCCTCGGTAAGCCGTACTCGTGCTCGTACTCCCTCCTCCAAGTGAGATAGGCCTCGAATGTTGTATACCTGCATTCACCTGCCAAGGGAGCCTGCCAGACTGGCGCTTGA
Organism: Ectemnius cavifrons; assembly: GCA_964023945.1. NCBI lineage: Eukaryota > Metazoa > Arthropoda > Insecta > Hymenoptera > Crabronidae > Ectemnius > Ectemnius cavifrons. The sequence goes on from OZ030375.1 coordinate 292,162, forward strand.
TAAGAGCTTGTCGCATGATAACGCGCCGCGATGCATAAGGGTAACGTACTCGATCCGCTACTGCCGTCTTTTCCATGTTCTCTCTTGCAAACTACCTCCTATCTTCGATACTGCAAGCATTTGCCTCAAACCTTGCAGCGTTCTCGAAAAATGTACACTTTCTAGATCAGCGACCAGTGAAAACTAACCATGAAGGCCAAGTTCCACGGGTGGATGGGACATGGGACGTCCTTGCTTAGATCCCTCCAATTGAGTGGAGCGTGTGTTAACGGGCCCAGCGCATCCTTCCTCCCTGTCTCGTAGCTATAAATACAGTGAGGAATTTTAATAAGCCCGCCATTGTACCGGTCCCAGTTCCCACAGGCAGATCCACGAACCGAGGAGCGGGCGAGCCGAGGAGCCGAGGAGCCGAGGAGCCCAGGGGCCCAGGGGCCCACGAGCCAGGGCAGAAAAGTAGGGGAAGAGGCGAGGAGCTGAGAAGAAAGGGGTGAGCGGAAGGGCCCACTCGTGTTTCGGGTGTAAACATTATTACCGGGCATGGTAGCCACCCGCAGCTTTAACGTGCCCTCGGAAGTTAGTTAGATTGTCGCGGAATTTTACGACGAGCCAGAAATCTCCCGGGATATGGCTTTTCGGCGCGATTACACCCAAGCTTTGCACGTCCTCCGCATATCCCGCTTTCGTATCAAGTTATATGTGCTTGCAAACAGTTGCCTCGGGATTTTTATTAAGAGTCTATCATAGCCAATTAAAATTCAAGAGTGATAACGATCTATTGGATAGCCAAGAAATATTAGTTTCTGATAATCATCTGGTAATGGGATGTCCTTGGCGAAGATGAGTGGTCCCTGGTATTGCAAGGAGAAAAGAAAAAGAAGCAGGCGGGTGCGCAAAGGCATACGTGCGGCCGATGTGGCTCTCGTACTTGAAACTCTCCACTCTTGTTAACAGAGCCACGTTAATGTTCAGCCGAACATGGAGCAGAGTCGGTTATGCCATTCCGGAAATGCTGGAATGCCGGTTGTGGCGCCAGGACCGTATACATACATATATCGGCATACACAGCACAGCCAACCGCAAATCAATTTGCACATTCCCTCCCACTGCATTCGCTATCTTGACACGTTCTTCCTTCCTTCCAACTTGAACTGTCACTCCTGTCATCGCTATCCTACCGATTGCTTTGTCGCGGCTATTTTATCACCCGTATCCTGTATCCTCTTTTTCACCATGTACGCCAGACATCCTTACTTTAGGAATACAGAAATTGGCATACAAAAGAGCTGATATTCCAGGGCCACGTTTAAGGAAAGTGTCAAGTGAATACTTTGCCGAGAACATAAGGCTCTCGTTTTCCCATTAATTCGCGAAGCGAATGTCCGTAACGCGACACCACTTTCGACAAAATAAGCGATTGTTTACACGGAGCGTGTATTTTTACGAGCTTGTTGCGGTGCTGGATTCTTTAAAAAGAATATCGAATCAGATATAATTCAGCTGTAATGTTTGCTCGCTCAGTGGGCCGTAACCTTTCGGCATCGGTGGGCCAGATGATAAACCCATTTGGCGTCGCACTACGCACTACTCGAGCGCTAATAACTTTCTGGACCGAGTATGATTTACGAAAACGACGTAATGGCAGTGGGAGGTAGATGGTAAGAGCGAAATTGGGCTTCTGGAATTCGGCAAGGGGCCACATCGATATCTGTCCCGAGGCCCTGAATCACCGGGGACAGTAGCGCGGTCGGCAGCAAGCCCTTGCAAGGCGAATCAGCAGCAACAGGATGAGCGGGAACGGCACGATGCAGTAAGATGGAAAGAGGAAGAGAGACGGAATAGTCGAGGGAAAGGAGGGTGACGGAGTGCGGAACATTGGAATGATTAACCCGCGGCGCCGCCTGCGATCGTAAAGCTCGTGGGGCCAGTGATGGGGCCGGTGATGGGGCCGGTGATGGGGCCGGTGATGGGGCCCTTCTTCATGGCTCAACTCTTTGTCTTGGGTGTAATTGGCCGGCTGTTTCGGTTGTAAGCCACTGCAAGCCAAGTGTATCATATTAGTGGCAGTAATTACAAATCACTGGGAGAAGAGGACCGGCGCGGCGCGGTGCGGCGCGGCGCGGCGCTCCACTTGGAAGGGCCCGATCGAACTGGTGCCCGTGAGGGCTACCGGCTCCCCTTCGGCAAGCCAATCTTCGAACATGAAGAGAGAAAGGGAGACAAATGTTCGTATGAATTGGACTGATGCGAAACATTATCCTCTGGTGGCTCTGCTTCGCTGGAATGGCCTTTCCAGCCTCTCGCGCTGTCAAACACCACTTTGAGTAATCAGCGCCACATCAGTTGAAATTCGTAGGAAATGAAATAGTTTAGGATAATAAGGAAGCGTTCTTGGCGCATAATGGATTGAATCGAGGGTTTAAAGGAACCATTAAGATAATGGCAAGGTAAGGGGCAATGAGAGACGCTTAATAAAGACACACTCTCACGGCTCGGCGCACATGGAGCAGGCACGCAATGCCAGCAGTAATGGTTCCCACCGCAATAAACCTTGGTGGCAAGATATGCACATTACTCAGAAACAGTCGTCGCCCAGCGAAAAAATGGATAATCCCGTCTGAAAACTGGTAACGCGTGTGCATTGTCGAAAATTAACACCGCTCATAAAAAGCTGAGAAATGTCCGCTCGCGACATACCAAGCATTCCGGCGCCGAGTTTTTCCCATTCCCCCCAATATCACCATTTCGCTTGCGTAGCATTCTTTGTAGAAGGAGACTATTCTACGTCTGTACACCAATTCTTGATATGGTATCTCGCAGTATCGAGATGACGTTGACCCGACCCGATCGCACACAAGGCAGGGATGCTTAATTCATGCAGCATAATGGAGTAATTTTTCTTAGTACAAAGAACAAGTATTACCTTGAGCAATAGACGCAAAGAAGTTAGTGAGTTCGGCGCCGAACTCCATCGGTGGGAGAGTGTCTCTGCCTCACTATAAATTACCAGTACGGCTCTCGGCCTCTTGTAATACGGCTGTATGCGAGATATCCTGCCTTATAAGGGCAGGTCGTATTTTTCATTTCCGCATTTTAAGACTTTAAATCTCCGCCCGGCAATGGAGCCACTACGCAACAGAAAGATGTCACAGCGATCAAATATGGAAAGCGGGGGTATCGTAATATACGACGGAGCCCTGCAATATTTAACGTCGATCCGACTAAGCAGACTTAAAGCCCTTGGTTGCACAGCTTCACCGTCAAATATTCACGACAGTCGCGACCAGAGCAAGACAATTTTTCGAGTCCGCTCCGAAGAAGGCTGGGAGTTCGATTCTTGGCGAGCGTATTTATAGGAGGGCAGAGGACGGTATTAATGGGCCCGGCGCTACCATACATCCTTCCTATATCTCTGCTTCGATCTTGTCTCTGATCTCGACGTATCGATATGTAGCAATGGGCCCTATCTGCGACGCTGCAGCTTCCCACGCGCCCACGCGATATATCGGTCCCGCTATGCCTCCCGAGCTTCCCGAGCCTCCCATACTCCATCGGAGGAAATAAATGTGCCTGACCTACACCTGATACGTCCACTTCTTTTTATAATTGGTGGGAACTTATAACCTCGTTCGCTCAGAGGCCCAGCATAAATGTTAATGCCGCCTCCGCCGCCGCCACCGCCGCCGCCGCCACCATGTCCCGGCTTCTTCAGTAGAAGTATGCCAAAAGTGTTGTAATTGCCAGAATAATATGAAAGGTAAGGAGCTTGTGAAGAGTAGAAGATCTTGATATTACAGGCAGTGGATAGATTTTATCTTCTCGCTTAGGTAGGGGCTTCTGTTTAATGAGGGACCCCTCTGGGAGCCACGCGTAGGAGGCCCCCTACTTAAATAGCTAATTCGGTACCTACAAATTGTACTTAATTGAGATTTTCTATATTCTTCTTCGCCTGGAATTTCCACTCTCCTTTCTTCCGTCCCTTGTTTGACCAGACACGAGATACGTATCTTTATCACCTGTTTCCCTATCTCCTCCTAAGTAACATTTCAAGTTGAGTACGCCAACTTTAGAGAAGAAATCATAGGAGGCTTAATGTAAGGTACGTACAAGGTTTCATTGAACTGCCAGTATATTTTCTAATAACAGTTTATCGTGAGGCGGACGATGACGTTTGCTTTAGCGATTACTGCGGGACCCTGCCCTTCGGCTCGACAGTTCATTCCTGGCCGCGGCGCTAATTCATTCTTGTGTTTGAACGTACCATTAGACACGTGCGTGTCACGAATTCACGTATCTCGCGAAGGCACAGGTACCGCACCAACGACGCCAAGCGACACACAAAATACTTGAACTTCGAATCCTGAATCCATTTGTGCGCCGTAAGTGTTCCTCGTCTGGAAAAATACCATGCTAGGTATTGCACGGTTCTACCGCAATTACGACTGATTCGCGCGCAAATAAGAACTTGCCGAGAAATACACAATCGAAATGCCTGCTCTTTCTTTTTCCCTCCTTCCTTTCCAAACACGGCGCGACCATAACATGTTGCAGTCCGGACGCAAAGTCCATCTGCAGAGACAATTATTCTGGATAGAAGAATCGAGCGCTGTATATATATATAACTACTACTTGGCGCGAGACTCTACCGAGTCCCCTGATCTGAACTGAATGAAGGAAGGAAGTAATCGTTTGGCAATTTGAAATTACTCGGGTGAGTGGCCAGGCCTAAAAATACTTAAAGATTCCTCTAGCAGCGAAGGATATGGAAGAGGGCCGTTCTAGGAGTGTCAGTTTTGCGGTGGAACTCGTGGCGAGCAGACGATGTGTGGGGTCCCGGGTATACCTTTTCCACCCACGTGTGGCTATGTGTAAGTATGCCCGTTGTTCCCGTTGCCGAAAGGTACGCTTTGTTTCGGATTAAGGAGCCGCCCGAATCCGTATTGCGTTACGTTCCGGAGTGGTCGCCAGCACGTATAATCACTCTGTAACGTAAAACCAAATTAGCGCCGATCCCGGCCACACACTACTGCTTGACGGGCACCGTCGGCACCGGCTTCGACTTCATTCCCCTTTTATGCAACGCTGCGCTCGACCCCTTGGCTTCGTTTACAGCGCCGGTTTATGGCGCCCCTTGTTATTATTTTATAATTTCCATCGAATCTCTCTCCTTCTACATCAGATGAAGCGAGGAACGAGCGGTCATCTCTTACGCCCGTACCCGTCCCACTTCGGCTTTATGACTCTCTTCTCTTGTAACGCATCGCGAAGGGTTAACGCGTCTTCCTCCTCCTCTTTCCTTAACGTCGCGTCGCGCCGTAAACTCAGCTTTATAATCTTTCTTTGTATCACTCCCTCGCGAGATTCCTCGTCTCCGATCGTCATAATCGCTTCTTCTCACGTTATGCTCGTGTGAGCAAATTTTAATAAGAACACGTTTCACATCAGTTTCACCGGTTTTCCTGAGTTACTACTCCGTTTTTGCGTATGCCTCACTCTCGCATTGGGGTACTACTCAATTTAGGCATATGATTTACTGCTAACTCGTGTTTTACATCCTTCGCTTTTCTCACTCTTCTAATCTAAAATTCATGTAAACTTATGAACAAGTCAAATCCTATAAACGCTGGCATAAAGTATTATAATCATTTGCACTCCTATTACAAAAGGAGTAGAATAGTTATCGGTATGCATATTTGATGCATATTTGAATCGGCAATAAGTGGTAGGAGATAGGAAATATCTGGAGGCGTCATCCCTGGGAGTTACATCCTTGATTAGTTTAGTTACCTGCGACGCCAATGAAAACAAAGCGATGCCTTCTTTTCCATGGTATGATCTCGAAGAAAATGTTACAACTGGACGTTCTGTGAATAGAGCGCGCCACTAGTAGCCAAAATGATCACCACACCGGTAATTCAGATGCCTGACCACGCGTCTCCATTTCATTTCGTATCTGTGGCGTGATGATATCCAAACTCGAAACTTCACACCTTAGGATAAGGCGAATTGCAAGTATCACGTTCACGTATAATTAAATATGATTACAGTATTATATATAAATACTAGGGCATTATCGCTAGCATGCTCGCAAGGTTCAATAAATCTTACAACTACGCGAATCTTAAATTCCTGGCAGAATTTTTAAGTCTCATATAGCACAGATAGCACAATAAGCAACACCGACACTGTTTATTCGTTTTCAAACGAGTTCTCACCTCTCTTCTGAATATAAATTCTTAGCTTAATTAATATAATAATAAGTTTATGCAGGACACATACTTGTCTGCAAAAATGTTTGCCAGGTGTGGGGTTCGAACCCACGCTCCCTATTTGGGAACCAGAGCTTAAATCTGGCGCCTTAGACCGCTCGGCCAACCTGGCTTCTATCCGCTTCTGGCCTTTTTCACTGTATTCTGCATCCCCGATGCTATAAAACCAATTAATTGTACCTCGAACTTAAAGAACATATCAAGGAAAATAGGTGAGATATGTTAAAATTATGAAACTGTCCAATTTCCCTTGTTGTTGAAGGGTACGATTTGCTCAACGGCAAGTTTTACAGTTTTCGTCATACATGCATGTATACTATATGTATGTACGACATGTATGTATAGTGCAACTAATTATGTTTTCAGGCAAACGAAAGCATTTAATATTATTTCAAGACATACTTCAAAATAATTTGTAGAAAAGGATTCATAGGTCCTGTTGATAGCTTTAGCGAGGAAAATTTAAAGCAGTATAAGTATAGATTAGGAACACAATGGCATCATAGCAATGTCTCTAACGTCAAATATCTGGAATCTGAGTAACAAATTCCACTTTCAGGTGCCGGAATTCAAGAAAAGCTTCCAGCAATCTCCATAAATTGTTCTCGTTTATTGCTTTACAAAGTGCGCTCAATGATCTGTTACTTTCTAGTATTGTATTTCCCTTTTAATGTTACTCCAAATTATTACTCAAATCTCTAAACTCACTCTAGAATTATGTTTTAAATTGTACGCTGCCCTTAATCACGTACATCTGCTTTGCATATGGATACATATGTCATTGCGCGCAGGGTATGATTCCCATATGTATAAATACAATCGTTCGAGAGTATCTCGTTCCTTCCAGTACATGTATCTGATGCCTATCATTAGAAAATGTACAACTTTTATCAGTATCGTTTCTTGGCTCTCTACAAGTACAGTTCTTAATTAGCGCAGTGTTCATATCGTCACCACAGTTTCTTAGACTGTTTAAATAGTCTCACCGCCCACTTCCTTCCCATCCATGTTCAGCATTGCTACAGCTTATAACATGAGTGTATTGTGTGTATAAAACAATATATATTTCATATGTTTACAGGAATATTAGCATCCATTACTCAGATTTATACATGGCTCTTTTACTATATAGGAGAGAATCTTTACAATTAACACGACTCGAATACTCCGTACAGGTAGTGTGTACCTCTGTTTGCACGATCAAGCATACTCTTTTCGACAACATACCTTTCATTGTACAGCTTGTAATAAGTTCTCAACGTTGCGTCCCACCCGCAATTCGCTTTTCGCTATGTATAAATGCTTATACATAACTTTGTGACACAGTACATTGAGTATCTGAGAACAATTATGAAGTTAAGGGAAACTGGACAAAGTCAATCACCAAGATTCAATCGGATAGAAAATTGCGCGTTCGAAGGAAGCACAGAATGCTCTGCAGGCGAAAACGTCCTGTTTTTTAACACTAGTTTGACCTTCGCAACAGAAACATTTACACAAATACCGGCGTTATCGTCAAGCTTATATACTTAACTGTGGCCCTGTAAGCTTAATTATTTCTTTTTCGCTTGGCTTCCCTCCGAAACGCAACATAGCTGGAAAAGTTCTCGAGTGGCCGCGCTGCCATACTAATAATGGTGTTATAACAAAGACGATTCTTTATGAAGAAATATGACAAAATTAGGGCGATCTATATACGAGGGACATTGTGAATATCTCCAAAGAAAAGGAATGAGAAAACTGCAACGCCTCGTTGTGAAGATCGGTTGATTTACGACGTCATATAGAGAAACGGGCAGTTGGCGTTGCGATTAACAAAACGATTAGTAAATTATTCACCAACCAAATAATTAAGCTGAGTTTTCGAGCATCTTTCACGTAAAATCACTGTCGCAGCATACAATTCTAAATACATACGTCATGCTCATTCATTATGCTATTAGAATAAGGGGATAATGATAGCAGCAACCGTGTCACCGGATCGTTCTCGAATGAGTAGCGTACAAAGGTCTGAGATATCAGCTCATACCATCCATTAGCTGGATGAACTTTAAACGAAAAATGTCTTACTATCAGAGAAACTTTCAAGGAACGAGATATTCCGAGCAGTAACCCTCTTCCCATCCACCGAGCCTATTTTATAATAGTATTTATACAAAGTATTCTAATGTATTCTAATTCATTGACATCCTATATCGCGAGGAAACGATCATGAACATAATACACGGTAATGATGCATAATTATTACTGAAAACGATTACATAATTTCACGCTATAGGACACCAATGCTCGAGAGGCATTCCATAGTTTGAAAGATTATAGTTGCCCTAGTGGGCTTCCCTTTCTAAGTTAACTAAGAACGAGGCTTTCAACGCGGCAGTCCCAGAACCTGGACAAAATAGCAAGTACACCTACTAACTGATACAGAGGAAACAAAGTTGTAAGTAAGGGAGTACCACTCAAAGACTTATAATCTTTCAGGTTCGTGAGGACCGACCCTCCAACTCGACCATCCCTCAGCGATCCTCGGCTGCTCTTTATCTCTTTCTAGCTAAAGCCACAATAATTATGCAATTGCGAATAAAACTGGCGTATTTGATTTGATTATCATCAAACTTCCTCCTCTGTGATTACAATTGCTCGTTGACTGTCTCTAATCGAAAATAAGAAGTGAACCGTATTGGTTGAATCAACAATCTCAACGTATAATGCACAAGTGCTTGATCAAATAGAAAATATACTGCACTTGAACTGGTAAGTATATCGCATTAGTTTTATGCACAAAATAATTCATTTGTAGAGAAACAAGCAATTGAAAGGAAATATAATTAAATTAGTGTAAAATATTTGATTAGAAGTTGATATGACTACAGAAGGCATTGCTATCCTATGGTACACGCAATTGAGAGAGATTTGCGGAACTGAATTTGTTCTCGAGTGCGGAGGGAAGGTCTTTGTCCAAGATACATCCGTTCGAGCTGGGAAGTAATGTGAACGAACAGTACCTTGCACTTGTCACTCATTTTGAGTGCAAGCGCTCGTCTTCCATCGACGTACGAGAGATGTGAACACAGGAGGTGCCAAGACTCGCCTTGCAGACGATCACCAAGACGCTCTACCTATCTCTCTTTCTGTCTACCACTTATTTTTCCTCTTCTCTCTGCGGCTATTATCTGTCAACATTGCACAATGTTCCACCATTCTATCATTCCCTAAGTGAATCTCGACTTTCATTGCTGCAACTGTTTACTCACCCCACTAGATTTTAATTTAAAAAGTTGTATCTCCAATTCAGTACTCTCTTTAAGATATATCCAATAGTAATGAAAGTATTGAATAATTAACGCCACTAGTCCCCAAGTATATACAGGGTGGAACTAACACTAAAATCTGAAAGAAATGTTTCGCAGGGGTGAAGGTCTTCCTAATGATGAAAGTCGAGATAAGAAAGAAGGTGTTGTTCGCTGTGTTTGCAGCTGATGCGTGGAACATCTGCATGCTAGAAAGCTTTACGCAAAGCAATCTGCAATAATAGTAGAGTGTGCCAGCCAAAATGGGACTTCCATTTATCTTCTGCTCTTTCGCTCTTCTTTCGCCCTACTATCATAAACTCTTGTGGCCAGAACTGCCATTTGCATCATACAGTGGTTATAGCATGAAATTACAAATGCTAAGTTAGGTAAAATTGATGCAGTCAACCTGCTTTTAATGAAGGGGTACCAATGCAGCAATGAAACAGAGCGAAAGAGCGACTAGATAAGCAGATTTTCTCAAAATCGAGGCGAGTATGTGCGAGTATATGAAAGACGTTATATAGAAAATATTTATTTTTCGTTCCTTTGATTGAGCCGCACCGAACATCGGCGCTATATACTTAGTGTATTCTGTAGCGTTTCGTTCATGCTCTCTACCTCTCTTTCTCTCTCCCCCCCCCCCCCCCCCCCCCGGTTCGGTCTAGCCTTTTTTATTCCTTATTCTACTTTCTAGTACCGTAACTCTGCTCTTTTTCTCCTAAGTCATTTTCACTCTCTTTCTTTCGCTCTCATACCTTCGCTACGAAAATATAAAAATATGTACAATTTAATAAATATGTCGTCTCTTAGAATATCGCGATCGTACCTCGAGACGGCTCGTCTCTTAACTCGACACGTCCTGTGAGATAAATCTCGGTAATCAAATGTGCCTGAAGAACTACAAGAAGCCGGATGAATACCCAAACTGATCGAATTTAGACATTACGCCTATTGCTGGACTCGCGAGATCTTCTCTTCACTCGAATGCCTAAGTCCTGATTGAAGAGGCAGACAAATACGTAGGTATAATATAGGTGGAGGGATATAGACAGGGGCAGGTGGACAGGCAGGCGGGTAGGCAGGCGTATCCTGTGTTCACTATGAATGCGCGATATATATCATGACGCTATTCTGACAATGTTGATCCTAAACCCGGATCCAAAGACCGGCGTTTCAGGAATATCTACTCCCAAAGGAGCACATTATATCGATAAACTGTCTTTCCCTTTAACTAGATCGATAAGCGATGCTTAACTTTGGTAAAAATTCCTGATTCGTACTACGTATCAACTGGTTGTTCCTCCACGTTTGCTCCATCCTCTGTGCTCCCCAATATCTGATCTTCCTGCTCAGCCTCTACGATCTGCACTGGCTGCTCGGGCATCGCTGAACTCTCAATGGGTGACCGATACCCTATATCTTGAGGCATTTCCATCTCATGAGGTATTATCACCTGCTGTGGAATACTTGCTTCCTCTACGACCTCTTCGTCTTCATCACATTCACCAGTAGTCTCAGTTTCCATTGGTAAACACCTATCATCGGCCGGATAGTCAGGGTGGCTACCATTTTCATGTGTCATGTGCTCCTTCTGCATACCTGGTTCCGCACTTTGATCAGAAGCTACTCCAGGATCAATTTCATTCTGCAATTCTTTATCTCCATCTTGCTCTTGGTCTGGGTTTCCACAGGATGTCTCTGCATCCTCATTTGTCGGGCTAACGTTTGCCCATCTCGATTTACGATTTCTGTTGCGTCCTTCACGTTCTGGATGCTTGCCTTTTTGATTGTGGGTGAAATTTTCACCTTCTACTTGTGCCCCGGGCCACCCGCCTGGAGCGGCGCCATGCTCTTGATTTCTCCAAGGTCCTTCAGATGGCAGCATAGAGGATGGAGGTATGGGGCCAAATGGCCTAACATGTGGTCCAGGTGGCCCTGGAGGCCCACGTATATCGTCAAATGGAGGTCGGAAGAAGGAATCTGCTTCTCTCGGATCAAACGGTGGTCCTCGCGGGCCAAATGGTGGCCTCATACCAGGACGCATACCCCTTGGACCCATTCCACGAGGATGGAAGATTAGTGGACCTGCAAAAGTACACATTTACATGCTACAGCACAAGCCAAAAAGCCGGGGCCCGGTTTTTGAGATATATGTATATCACACATTGAGCAATGCAAAGATGCTGGGCAATAACACTTAGACAGTACTGTAAATAATCGAAGCGCAGGCAACGAATATGTTATATATTATATAACAAAATTTACCAGGCCCACGAGCAGGTAAAGCAGCACCACGTGGCCCAAATCCATCTGGCCCAATAGGACCCCTCGGTCCGCGTGGCCCCATTATCGGTGGCATACCAAAAACTGGCTCCATTGGTCCGCCGAAGAAGTCTCTTCTTCGTGCCTCAAAATCTGGACGATCGTGTGCTCTAGGATCAAAGCCATCTTGATGTCGTGGATCAAAACCCTCGCGTCTAATGTCAAATTCAAAACGTTCGCGTTCATATTCGTCAACCGGTCGTCCTCGGCCCCTAACATCTGGCCGGTCAAATTCTTCTCTTGGTGGAAGAGGACCAAGCCTCGGTGGAAATTCGTCACTTCGTGGTCCTGCTCCTAGCCGAGGCTCAAACCCGTCTTCAAATATACCAGCCTGTCCCCTCGGGTCTATAAACTCTCCCATTTCAGCAGCTCGACTTAGTCCTGATGTACTACGTGGTGGGAAGTTTTGTCTATCACGTTGTGGGAAATCGCGAGGATCTTGTGGACCGCCGCGAAAATCTGGACCTCGCACGAACTCGGCCCTCTCCTGACCAAGTCCAGCAAACTTCGGTATATCCATTAATGCAATTGGAAGTTCAGCACTACGGCGTGTTTCGTCAAACGTTCTTTCCGGTCTTCCATCGGTACGTTCTGCTCTAGACGTACGGGTCCCACGTTCCATGCGGTCGTCTAAGGGTAATTTCCCATCAGCTAATTGACGGAGCCTCTCGGCCAGACTCGGCTTTCCATCTTTTTTTGAACTACTATCAGAATCCTGTGCATTTTGTGACTGCACTACTGCACCATCTGCATGTCTAGAAGAATTACTATCTCGACTTTCTCTACTTTCTCTGTCTCTTCTGTCCTCTCTGTCTCGGTCCCTGCCATCTCTTCTTCTATCACGTCCTCTATCTCGACCCCTCCCTCTGTCTCTATTACGATCCATTCGAGAGTCGGTTCCATCCATACGATCTAGTCTATCTCTGTCTAACCGGTGTTGATCTCTTCGTTCTCTGCTATCGCGATCACGGTCTCTATCCTTATAATCACGGCCTTGCTGGTCAGCATCACCTCTTCCTTCAAGATTGCAGCTTGCTAACTGATCACTGTGCCCTGCTAGTTTTTCCTTTATACAAAGAAATACAATCTCTTTGTTAGTACTCCGGATCAACAACCAAACATTGTCCGAGCTTACCTTTGAACCGGTAACACTGGAGTTCTGAGGCATTGCATCTTCCATTTCTACGTCCATGTCATCTTGATGATGTTGCTGCTGGTGCTGAGGTAGTTGCATTTGTAGTGGACCGCCTGGGCCAACTCCATATGGTTGTCGTAACATCGGTAAACTGGGCATTCCAGTTTCTGTGGTAGGCGGTGGAACGCCAATTGGAGGCACATTGTGTGGCATACCTAAGCAGTATAGAGTTTCTTATTCAAACAATCGCAGTTTCCTTTTTCGAAGACACAACTCTTGTACAGTAATCGAACTGTTAACCACCTGTAGAATTAGGTTTATCTGATGGAGCAGCTGGAGCTGGCAAAGGTATTTGTGTGAGTAATCCTACACCAACACCAGCACCGAAAGGCGAATTCACTGATTGAGTTAGCATCGTCTGCATCATCCCTGGTGGACCCAGTAAGCTCTGCATATTTGGCGGTGGAACGCCAATCGGTACATTTGGCATCAAACCATGTGCCATTGACAGACCCATAGGACCCAGCATTCCTGATCAATACATATGAGACTCAGTTGGAGTTCGTCCAAAACGTGAACCAACATTTCATTTCATCCGAACGAAACAACTTTAGATCACACAATATATATATTACATAAAATAATAAAGGACTCACGTGGAACACCGGGCATTGTAAACGCGGGGGGCATCATTTGCAGCTGGGTATTTGGTGGCGGGAGCAAGGCAGCGGAGGTTGGCGGTCTAATTGGTGGCGGCTGGCTAGTGTCAATCAACTGCTGCTGTTGCTGGGGCTGTTGTTGCGTGCTACTAGAAGATTGCATAACACCAACCATGCCATCCGTAAGCCCTGTTATTGCACCTCCACCCGCACTTGCACCTGCGCTGACCGCTGCGGCAGCAGCAGCAGCTACTAGAGCTTGTTGTTGCAATTGCAACTGTTGTTGTAACACATCTGCACTTCCGCCGGAATGCTTCAATTTGCCTAGAGTTGAAAAGATTTAGTTAGAAAGCCTGACATTTTAATCATAATTAGCATATTTTCATTGATCAAAATGGTAAATTTAGCGTAATTATAGTCGATGCAACAACGCACGATCTGTGAAACCTGCTCCCCCACCCACCCACCCACATGCACACACACCTTACCCCGCCTCCGCCATCTTTATGCGACTGAGGAGTTAGCCGGGGAATGCAGCTACATGACGTAAAAGTCGAAGGGAGAATTTTTGCAGTACGTGACGCATGTAAGGCCTCGCGCAGAAGCTTCATCATAGAGCCGAAAGTCACGTGACATAATTAAGTTGCGTTTTGCAACTTGCTGTGTCAGCTGCTGGATTTTATCATCCAATACCCCTACCTAATACTGTTAGCTACCTATTTCGTCTCTGTGGACTCGCAGATGCCAAACAAAATTCATTTCGTCAATAAAATATCGCATATATTTACCTGATGATTTCAACTATGAGATACAGCATTCCTGTGTGTGACCAGTTAGCACTAGCACGAAAGAAGACTCACCCACATTACCAGAAATACCGATGAATCCTGCATTAATTCTCCCTTTGACGCTTGGAGCCTTTCTTAGAAAGGCAGAGTTCGAGATCTTTAATATTTTTCACTCGTTGTTTCATCGAGCGTTACCTTTCAAATTAGGAGGTAAAGTATCCTCATCTATCATTCCGCCTTCCTCAAGTAATTCTAGATCCTGATCAGTGACATTTGCCAATTTGTTCCAGGGAATATAACTGACACCTAGTTCGACTTCCCAATAGTCCTTCCATTCCTTTCCTTTTACTCCTTTGCCAGGTGCCCAGGCCAACTGAAACAGAATAAAGACAACCCCATGCTAAATGTGTGCACAAATAACAATTTCGTACATAATACGTTCGATCCTCTGCTTTCAATGTAGAACTCTGAGCAATGTTTGAATGATTCATATAATAAACTACATTGAATTTGCTTTCGAAATAATTTTGCACAAATAATTTAATAGTCGCTTGAAAGTTGCGAAATCTTGATTGTAAGTTTTCTGTTACAATAGAGAGACTTTCTCAATAATATAAAGTATGGAGAGTTGCAAGTTAAAACAGATATGAATTTCCAATAAATGTCTAAGTATAAGACATCCAATCGGATCGATACAATTAAATTGAAAAATGCCTTACCCATAGACATAGAAAAATTTGTATTGTAATATTATTACCGTTGCTAAACGTCAAACTATTTTCGAATTATTGTTCATTAACATTGCATGAAACATTATTTTAGAACGAACATCACTTTAATGTAAGAGATACTAATTATTACAACACATTGGGGTAGTGCCTTGCAACAATAGTGCGCAGAATCCCCAAATACAGCAGTAAATATGTTCGTGCTAAAACAGTTCAAAGAAATCCATTCGGAGTGTGTATCATAAAATACATTAAATTCTATATAACTTATAAACGAGATAATTATTGTTTGGCATCTGCGAGTTTATCTTTTTAGTATACTTTCGTCGTATACTGATTTCGACGACCCCTAACACCTTAAAGTATGTACGCATTCTTCTCATATAATTCACCAACGTCCGTGAATGCCTCAAATAGAAGCTCTACAGTCGAAAAAAGGTCGCGAAATTGGAGTAATCCACGAGTAAGTTAGCGAATATTTGTCGCATTTACGTGCATGTACCAAGTAGTGGAAGTAGTGGAAGGGGTACACTATCCCCTCCCAAATCGGTACATATAACAGGGGAGAACATGTGTCTCCCTCTTTCAGTTGCCCACTGACCAGCATCGTGAGCGTGTTGCACGACAATTACGCATAAACTTTTCTCGAATGCTTTCGGAATTCTAACAATCTATAACTCGGAACACCAAGTCCAAACTCTTTATTTGCACGAGAGACGATTCGAGAAACATTTATTTCTAACAATAATCCAATAAACTGTACTTGTATATCATTGGCTTTTTTATATCGATTTCTCAAATATTTACTGCGCTTGCGATTTCTCCGGTTGATTGTCCAGTCACAGAGAAAAGACAAATCTGTCACGCCCAGTCTTATCGCTCAAGCAAATACGAGAAGAGAAACATGAATGAAAAATGAGAAAGTAAACTCACAGTGATTGCTTTTCCTTGCATCTTGTGATTCTTCAATTTAGTGAGGGCTCGGAAGGCATCCTGTCTTCTGTTCATACAGATGAAGGCGCATCCTCTTGGTGGTATCAGATCAATGCTGACAATATCACCAAACTCACCAAAGGTATCAGAAAGTTCTTCTTGATGTACCAGCTTGGACAAATGCCCGACCCACAGAGTAGTACTGCAAACTAGAAATGTACATTCATTTAGCATATCATTACATTAAACTTCTAATAAAATTTAATAAAACAGGCAATGCGCATAACATAGAAACACGGCCTGATTTTTATTAACTTCCAGCAGTCTACTTTGCGCAGTCTACGATTTGATTTATTCGTCAGAATTCCTAAATGTGATGTGGTCGCAATGTTTTCAATTTTAATGAATAGATATAGTTTAACATTGACTTACCACTGAGTTTGTCCCGAACAACAGGTGGCAAGCCCCGTTTACGCCGTTCCCTCTCTTTTTCGCGTTCTTCCTCTGTCATTTTCTCCCGACTATCGTCCCGTTTTCTGTCACGCCCTCTATCCCTTGACCGAGACCTTCTTCTTCTCGATCTGCTCCTTGAACGAGATTTTCTATCTCGATCACGGTCCCTGTCTCTATCTCTGTGCCGTGGTGATCTAGACCGACTGTGGTGTCTATACCGATCAGGAGATCTACTCTGCGATCTCGTGTTATCACAATTTACTATTTCAACACTACTGCTATCACGTCTTGCACCGTTCCTGTTAACAAAATTCACATTTCCATATTTCTGTATGAAAAACAAATGACATCTTTTTTAGTGCTGCAGCGATGTCGATTTTCTGCAGTTTGGAGGTGGTGTTGCTACACAGTCCGCAATTTAAATTATGCATACAATCGTACACTGGTATAGAGAATCTATATTTGAAGATACTTACCCAGAGTATTCTTGGGTATCCTGCCTCTCATCGATCAATGGACTCTTTTGATTTTGGTGTGATTGATTAATCTGTCTCATATTTGGCAAAGCTTGAGGGTTGAATGGTAATGCTGGTGGATAACCAGGTGGTGGCTGGCTCATATCCTGCACGACACCACTACCCACATTTGTAGTATAAGCATTTGGTTGTGTAGGTTTCAAGATATCTGATGGTTTCAGCTCACATTCAGATGCAAAAGGAAGATTCTGCAACAGAGCAATGGAAACAAATATAATCGCAATTTTTTCCTAAAATATATTAACGAGGTACATTAAAATTCGGGAAGAGACGTACTGATACAGTCTGAGCCAAATGCTTGTCAAATTCTTCCTCCTGTTGCTTCATTTGTTGTAGTTTTCGCATCTTTTCTTCCATCTCGTGCTGAGAAGTTGCAGCATTCCCTTGCATAGTTTGCTGTAATGTCTGTAGCTGGCGTAATACCTAGAAACATGCAGGAGATACTCTTAATTTTCAGTAATCAATCAGTATTTATCAAGTGTTGTTAGCAATATGAGAAACGCACCTCAGGATTAGTGAGGAGAAGTCCAAGGCTCTCCAAGCTGTTTCCAGTGGCATTTTGGTGCTGTCCACTGCCGGAACCAGTAGCAGCCGGAGAATTAGCGACGACGACATCGTCGTCTTCTTCCTCTCCATAGTCAAAGTCCAGCAATTTCTTATCAAATTTAACAGAACTCTTTGGGTCACTAGCTGTTTCCTGTTTCTTCAGAAGTAGCTGTTGCAAGTGTTGCAACTGGTCCAGGAAAGAAGCATCCACTTGATTCGAGTTCGACTGCCCCAAAAGTTTATTCGCATTCACAATGTTTGCTGACTCCATTTTGGTTTGTCCCAACCAAACGGGATCTGTAGATTTCATCGATGAGAATAGTTTTGTAACTTTTGTTTCGTCTTTAATTGCGGTTGGCGAAGTTTTTGTGGCCGCACCTGTGTTACTAGCATTGCTCGCAGTTGATGTATTTAATGTGCCATTGGCGTTTGCTGGTTGCTCTTTATGAATAGGGTGATTAGGATCGGCAAGGTCGAAGAGTGGCTGGATCACTTCTGGTGGAAATACGGCATTCTTCTGCCACAGGTTGAGAACCCTTATAACTTTACTTTTATCCTCCTGTGGGCACTTAAGCAGATTCAGAAAAGTAGTCTGCATATTCTTGGCAAATCTTGGTGCAAACACATCCTTCTCAACTCCAAATTGATGCCTGGATTGGCGTACAATAGAGTCTATCACATACAGTCCCGGTACTTTGTACTCTGGCTTACACTGCAATTAAAGAAAATCGAACGCAATAGTATTATTCAAGTTCTACATAGCCAAATTCTAGAAATGAGTGCACAATGATTAACTTACTTTCTGAATGAACTTCTCCACACTTTGCACAACATGTTTGTAAAATTTTATTGCCTTAATGGCTCCCCTTGTTAACGAATTCATCTTTGCCTTGGATATGGGAGGCTTGACATCGTACAGAGCTGAAAGCTACATAGGAAATATAATGAAGTATTGCTACATATCCAAAGCTTCAGCAACATGTACCAAAATATTGGTACTCCATATCATTGATTCAAGGCCATTGTAGTCATCTATCAACTATAAACTCCAAATCGACCATTGCTTTTCGATTTAAGGCGTACGGAACAAGTATCGCGGGTATCGTGCGGAAGCATAACTTGGAAATGCAAAAATTAACCGTTTGGAGTGTAGGAGGCGATTATGGATAGGAGGAGATTCGCTCATTTGGAGTATTGAGTTTTCGTGAATGAAGCAAAAAGCATGCAGCTTCTTATGGCATTGTGCATTCTCAAGGATTCATCAAGTGTTGAGCGCGCCAGGAAGGCGTCTCGGCAGAGAGAAGCCTGAGGCTGACGAGTTCGAGGACGAAGGTGAAGCTTAAAAAAGGGGCAGCCAGTAATTGATAAATAGAATTGGAGAAAAGCTGACTGAAAGCTTCTCTCCTTAGGATGGAGATCGAGAGACAGAGCGAGAAGGCGAATGAAATGATAAGTGGGGGCTGAGTAAACGTGAGAGCCAATTGTGAAGAGCAAGCGAAATGCACACATAAGGAGGAAGAAGACGGAGCAGGTGCGGTATGCGTGTGTGAATACGAGGGAGAGAGATAGCGGTGGCGTGCTTGTGTCTCTATAGGTGTGGAGATAAACGCGAGAAAGAGACGGAAACTCGGCGGGCTAGGAGGGCGAGAGCATCGGGGTTCCGCGATTTTGGAGCTCACCTCTGCGTTGAACGCCTTCACCGCTTCCATCCTGAAGAAAGAATCAGGCTGGCAAGGTTTCGCTACGTTTTACAGAGATCCGTGGGGTGAACTATCGATCCTTTCCTGATAAATCGCATGTCTTCTCAGCGCGCACTGTGTGGCTGGGCCATGCCATTCAAGATGGTCGCACAATTTCCCAATACGCATCACGGGGCGGTGATGTGACGTCATAACCTACCACGATACCTGTCGGTAAACAATTGTACTTTTTATATGATTCCTTTACCAGGCTTATTTATAACCCTCTTCTTTCGTAAAAATCCCCCGCAATTCCACTGAATATCACATTAGCTTCTTCAATCTACGCAGTTCCACTCACGACAGCACGCCAACTCGAGAATTAATTCATTCCGCGACTATTTCAAACATTTGAATAAGGCCTGATTCAGTATACGCGCACAGAACTTCTCATTGGATGTTCTGGCATAGGGGGAACCAGACTGAATCGAGCGAACCAATAGTAATACGTTTTCCTTGAGATGGAAAAAGCATATATAGTTTGAGCCGGCTAGACCGGCTAAACGCACATAGGATATTAAGGTCTTTACCGGGGCAAGGAATCTTAAAATCAAAATGTATTTTAGTATTAGCCTTCTTGAAAACATGGACTTCTGTTGCGTCGGTCTTGTCTTGTCTTGCAGAAGGGCGCTGCATATCAATTCCTCGAAATCGATCCCACAGGAATCTATTGCATTTGGGATAGAATCGATCACGACATGGCGCTGCTGTCCAAAAGCACTTTCCAACTTCCAACTCCTCCACCACGTGGACATGTCGCGTTGGCGGCTTGACTCCGCGAGATCTACTAGTGGGGCTAGTGGGCTTCATGAGTAGTTGGATCATCCACCATGAACCGTCTCGCCGTTTTCTCGATTCTCTTAGCCGGCATTTCTGCCATTTCCGCGGAAACTTGTCTGAAACCTGAAGTGGTTGCTTCAGCGTACGTTACAGAAGATGCAACCGTATTGACCAGTGTAGCCTTTACCACACAATTCGTCTTGAAATGCAGCAATGGTGTCAAAGGAATCACTCTGTACGCCGAAGTTGAAGGCAAATCGCTACCTGCTGCTCGTCTGAGCGCTGATAATAAGTATCAAGTACGTTCGAATCATCCTACTTCAAATCCTACTTCTTCTCAGTTATAAGAAAGTTCTATAACTGCCAGAGGCAAATTCATCCTACCATTTACTTATCAGTTGGCATATTTATAATAATAATGGATTTGCCCAGGTGTCATGGACGGAGGATATCAAGAAGGCTAGGTCTGGTGATTACAATATCAAGCTGTATGATGAAGAGAAGTATGCAGCTGTCAGGAAAGCTATTCGCAATGGAGAGGATCCTACCACATTGAAACCACTCGCAGTAGTTGTATTGAACAATCCAGGAGTATACTTGGGCCCCTGGGTGAATTCTGAATTATTAGCTGCTGTCTTAGCAGCATTGGTCTCGTACTCTGCATTCTCAGCCAAATACAAACTATTAGCTTAGACACTCAACTTATTTAAAGAACATTACCTAAATAGTATAATTGTCTTCATAAGGCTTTTGTTATTTTGTAATAAAATGATTCGCTCTATGAAAATACTCTTCTTTTTTTAATATATATCAGGAGGTGGGGCATTACCAAACAATTTACACCACGAAGGTGGGTATTTTACATTGAGACTGCCATTCTTGTTTGGTTCAATTAAACCAAGCCAGTCGTTCAATCTTCTTGTGAATGATAATGTGTCTGAAATGTTATCACCCTCGGAACAATATCGATATAGCAGGACAGTGGGTAATCTTCTGTTGGAAAAGTATTTGTAAAGTGATTGTCCAAATCCTGCACCTTCAATCCATTCTGGTTCTCCATTTGGTGATGTGCCCTGATATTTCCTCCATTGTAAATTCGTCAGACAAACTTCATCAGCAAAATTATCGGTTGATAGGTACCTGGGACAACCCTGCTCGAGATGTTCCGGTGTCCACTTGTAGTCATAACTTGTCGTTAGAATTACTGTCTGAAGGAAAGAAATGGAAATGTTGTTGCATAAAAAGAATATAGCCCATAGGCGGCCGGTCCAAAAACTGTCAAGTAATCGTACCTTTGATGTCTTGCGTGCTTCCGCAAAGTCGGCTAGTTCTTCGAAGAATTCAGTTTGTTTTCCCACATGAGGCGAGCGAATTTGCAGGAGAATGACTTTCTTCGCTGTACAGATGTAGAAATCAGTAGCTGTATGGAGTGCGGAGGACGAGAAGTCGTAGGGATTTGAACAAGCGACCGGAATAAAATTCGCGCTCCAGAGCTGTCCGACTTTTTGGAGGTTTAAACTTGATATGAATAAATCCACGCAAAGTTGTGCAACATTTGCGACCGCAACAGATGGCACAATCAACGTGTAACCCTCCAAATCAAGATCTTCCGGTAGATTAATCATTTCGCCTTTTTATTTCCTTGGTATTTGATGAAATCAAGAGAGTTCCTCTTTAACCACTTCGTCACAACGATGCACTATGTATGTAGGATAGTATGCATGTGTGTGCAAATCATTAAGGCACCTTCTCATGATCTTTCATCGCTCTCTCAAAAACGGCAATCGCTGAGAAAATCATGACGATCAACCAAAAATCGAGAAATGCCGGCTGGTGCCGGTGCCGACCAGAAGGATAAGCATAAACTGATTAGCATTGTTATGTTCTGCTGAACGGCTCCACCCTTGCGGTAAAGAAAAATATAAACAAAGAGATATGACATTGAATTAACAGGATCTTCACGTAAGAACAGAAGGAAAAGCTAGGTTAGTGCGATAAATATTAATGACAGCAGTCTTGTAAAATTATATTTCATAAATTATTGTATATTTATACAATGTTGAGCAGATCAGCACACATGTACTGCATGCATTCAAGGGTTAACATG
The DNA here is from genome assembly GCA_964023945.1 of Ectemnius cavifrons. Classification (NCBI taxonomy): domain Eukaryota; kingdom Metazoa; phylum Arthropoda; class Insecta; order Hymenoptera; family Crabronidae; genus Ectemnius; species Ectemnius cavifrons. The sequence continues at coordinate 314,447 of OZ030375.1, forward strand.
GTACACTTTTACAGTTTCCCATAATTTCATTGTACTCTTAGTGGAATATTTACACGCTGCTATAATAAGTTTATTTGGGTGGGCTATTATAAATATTCGTCGATTTCGAATGGGGTTACAGCAATCAAAATTGCTACCTTGAAATGAAAATCAAACAATATTAATTTCAATGATTGGCTCATTTGACATTAATCTATTGAAACCCAGTCTAGTAAGGTCTATTGTACTGAACTGGCTTTCTAATATCAATTCTGCTATTGCTAGACCAACAGCCGGTGATTGTTGGATACCGTGTCCGCTAAAACCTGTTGCGAAGAGCACATTTGTGTGAATAGGGTGTCTACCTATGATACCATTAGCGTCAAACGTATTGTACTCGTAATATCCTGCCCACGAAGAGTTAACTTTAAGATTCTCAAAAGCCTTTACTCTGTTGGCAAGGTGTGGCCAAACTTTTTCCTCAAAGAACTCGTGGTTCACTTCCAAATTATCGATGGGAGGCTCTTCACGTTCCTCGGGCGATCTGCCACAGATATAATTTCCAGTTAAACCCTCTCGCCTAAAATAAGTGCCAGTCTCGTCAATGGTCAAGGGGGTGTTTAAGCCAGGACCGTCTGGACAGTGGAAGCAATACACGAATCTCTTTCTCGGCTCGACCGGTAAATCTATTGCCAACTCCTCGTTCGCAAAAGACACGTTCATCATGTCAACAACTTTTCCACTAGACGCGCCGGCTGCAACCACTGTCATCGCGAACTCCAATGATCTCCTTTCTCCCTCCGGAGTATCAAAAATCACACGACTCAGCCTTGGTATTTGAGGCTCGTTTGGCTGTGCTGAAGTGCCTTGGAACTGATCGTAATCGAAGCCTACAACTTTACCGTGGACGTAGTTGACTTCCAAGTCTAATGCTTTCTTTTTGAGTGCGCAAAGAAGCACCCATGGATCAAACCAGCCTTCCTTTTCTAGGCCCAGGCAACCCAGAGCTACTCCTTCGGTACTGATCCATGGAAACATATCCTTCAATTTTGGCGGCGTTAGCAATATGTTCTTGGCACCCAGCGTATTTTGTAATAACGAATTCCTTGCTAATATTTGGGCAGTTTTTTCGCTGGCGAGTAATAAATAGCCGTGTGGCTGAAAAAAAACATCAATGGGCGGCTCACCATCGATACCTAAATGTTCATCCACGGTACGCAGAAAGTTCGCACCGAATAGAGACATTTGTATGTTCTCCTCCAGTGAAAATTGCTGACGCATGCCACCGACAGACAAAGTCGTTGATGCTTTGCTATACTGTAATTAAGAAGTGGAAGTCTCTTTCTCCGGAATTCAATTACATTCTTGATGCTCTCCCAAGATGCGTGTTGCAATGCAGTATTAGCGTTCTAAAGTATGCGACACAACGAGATAAGATAGGAATTGATATGTCTGCAACAGCATCTTAAGAAAGTACATCTCGGAAGTCGAAATTTATAGATGAACATCTTAGTATGTTCACTTACTGTTGGGTCTTGCTCAATTACAACAACTTTCAACTCTTTGGGCACTTTGTGCTTGAGCCAGTAGGCCACAGAACTTCCCATGGCACCACCGCCTATTATTACTACATCCGCATGAATTGGTATTTCTTTTTTCTTCATTAACTTGAATGGATATTCATCGTCATTCGGATCTCTGACTCGAAAGGTATTTTTAATACTCTCGAAGAAACCAACAGCGCCGCTTGATCGCTTCCCATTATCATTCTTCGGAAACAAGAATTGCATGAGAGAAAGGACTGCATAGTTGGGGTACAAATTGAAGTTCAAAAGTTCGCGGCACTAAGGAGTAACCTATATTCATGGATGCACAAGTTTTTACCTTATTCGAGAGAAACCTAGACTTTACACTGGCACTTCTAGCGAATAAATCCAAATACTTCGAGTTCCTGATAATGGATTGTAACATCTTGATCAAACGCGGTACACAATTTGACGTGAAGCCGGCACCGTAGTTCCACTCGTAATTGAAAGACTTGCTCCTTCGACTTGTGTGAACGACGTATTAGTCTACAATACTTATCTCTGATTTGCAAGAAATAAGAGTGCGTTATCACTGATTACTGGCTTAAAAAGACACATTTTTGTATATTCTATGCCTTTCTTGTTCTTTAAAAATGATGATGGTTCCACTGCATGAGACAGACGCAACTTGGGACTTGGAGGGGTTATGCACATGGTACTCCCCACTCAATATCGTTGATAGTAGATTTCTTTTTAAGTAACACTTTGCCGTTGCATACAAGTGTAATTGTATGTATAACGATTTAGCGTTACTCGACTTCGTGTGTACCATACACAAGACACGATTGCGAAATATAAGAGAATAGGCCTAGCAAACTTTGTTCAGTTATTAAAATACGCATATATTTAATGATGTATATCAACGATTTAGTTCAATTACAACAACTATGTACAAATCATTTACATCACCCATTACACGGAGATTTCTCTCGTTCCGTTTTTCTCTTCCAATCAAATCCCACATAGTCATCAGCCTTTATTTGTTTGACCATCAATCATGTTACAGGGAATAAGAACTAATTTAGGAATCATACCAGGTGGTGCTATAAATTGTTGAGTACTTTGTGGCGTATTCCTACCAGAATACTTAAGTTCAGCCTCGGTCACTATCTTACAAATGTTCATTTTAATATCCGCCTGTGCTTTAGGCGGCAGTCTTTTCACAGTTTGTGCCATACTTTCGAAGAATAACTCTATACTACTTTTTCCCTCTGGTGCCAGGTAGACATGATCGTAGTTATTTTCCGTTTCCTTTGTGGAATGTTTCAGCGGGGTACTGGTTGTTGGCGAGGTAACAAAAATAGGTGTGCTGTCCACAATGTTACTTTTATGCGGCGAGGTTTTCAGTATGCTATATGTTGAAGGAATTTCAGTGGGTAGTGGCTCTAATTTCATTCGCTTTGGTCGGATTTTTCTGTACTTTGACTCAATCTGCTGTGCATAAGTATCTATGTCTTGCTGACTCGGTTCTAACATGTCTGCCGTCCTCACGATGTGCTCTTCGTTCTCGAATCCGAGAACGTCTCGAGTCTCAAGATCATCGTGGTTCGCTAATACAGGATCAGCAGTTGTTTCTTCCAAAACTTCCAAGTATTCGCTATAATCTTCATCATTCTGGTCTTCTAATTGTTCTAAAAGCCCTTCTGAGCTAATTCCGCCAGCATTGATATCTTGAATGTACTCCTCGGTCAATTCCACACTCTGTGGTTGATAATCCGACTCATATCTAAGGAAAAACCCATTTGTAGATTGTTGCTACAGATTGTCTATCTATAAATCAGTGATAATGTAACTTACGGGAATTTCAAAAAGCTCAGATGGTCTTCAAAGATCCATTTCTTTCTTCTGACACCCTTCTCAGTCTTGTTCTTGTACTTTAGGATACGACAATACGTATCTCTTAAGTTCTTCCATCTCAGTCTGACCCAAGTAGCTGGAATTTAAATCAGTCCTGTTGAACACCCAGTCTTCTTTGTTTGGTGAAGCAATGAGAGATGTATATGAATTTTCTCAGGGATAGTAGAGAAATTTCTATCAAAAACGAATTTTAAGTCAGACTAATATAATACAAGTATATAAGTTCTTTCTTTAATAATCAAGCAACTAAATTATACATATGGATAAAATCGTATCTATAATATATTCATATCCACCAGGCTGAAGGACATTGAGAAATAACTGCTGTTAGTGAACTAGTCATATAAATGAAGAAAAGCATATTTCCCTCCACTCCCTCCCTCCGCGGCAGAAAAGTCAATTTTCAAACAAGGCGATATTGCGATCGCGTCCCTACAGGAAACAAAGTGCGTTTCGATAGAGTGGAAATCATCGCGCAAGAAAGGAGAAGGTGCAAGGGAGACGGTAAGACGCGGAGATAGGCGGCGAGAATGAGAGGGCGAGAATAAGGTTGTGAAAGTGAAACGCTTCGTACGATCAAGACCAAGCTCGTCGGATATCCTCTTCCAGACCTTCTGCCGAAATTCCTGGAGCTTGACCGACGAGCCCTTGACCTCGCTGCTGTAGAGGACCGGGTGTTGCTTTATCGCCTCGATGATCTTCAACGAGATCTTGTGCGAATCCGGCGGCATCGTCGGCATCATTTCGTCCGTTGGAAATGATCCTCGTAGTGCGCCGTCGTTATCCGTCACTTTTGGAACCTTTTCCGTGCAGGGGGCGCCATACCGAGCCCAGCTGAAGTTTCACGCAGCTTCACTTTCAGTCCTTGGGAAAATCTAAGTGCTAGATATCTTATGTCGACCCATCTTATTACTTGTGCATAATCTATGGTCTTGGTCACAGAAACGCAACATTCTGCCTTTCCTTTCTCGAGGAATATAAGTTCCAAAGGTTTTTATTATTGCCTTGCTGGTTTCGGCCAGAGGATATATACTTTGTTTGATCATGATGGTTCTACACATTTTAAATGGTCCCGGGTGAAGTCCTACTTGCTGCCACACGCAAGCGCATAGCTTTACGCAGTCAGTTATATACAGCTACATTTCAGCTGTCGAGTAACCAACCGACTCTAAAATAATCGTCAGAATCCTGTAAAACGTTCAATGAAAAAGCGACAATGGCTCAGATCCCGCTGCCAATAGTTTCGCACTCACGGAAAGTGTGTCGGTTGTACAAAAAGGCTCTTCGCACTTTACGCGATTGGAATTTACGCATAGTCGACTATAGGTAAACTGACTGTTATTCTCTCCCGTGATACAGTGCCTGCATAACTTTATTGTTGCATAACAGACATTAATAAGTTTTGATTAATTATCATGCAACTATCGATCGATAAATTATTGAGGGAACCGTTACCTCTTTTCAAAGTCTAACATTACCTAACCTACGGTTACTGGTTCACTGTGATTCCTACAGCCTCCTTCACCAATATTTTTCTGCTAATACTTCCCCTAAAATTTTGTAGATAAAGATAGACTTTATATAAGATTCATTGTATTCGCCTGACAATTTTCACTTGTCTGTCGTGCATCGTTTAAAATCATATTACATGGAAGTGGGTGTATGCTAGGTATGAGGCAGTTGTAATGCGCAAACGGTTCGACGACAACAAAGACTTACGCGATCTCAGAGTCGCTAAGGAGCTGCTCCTAAAAGGCGAAGAAGAATGGTATCGTAAAAAGCATCCCCAACCGATCAAATTCCCGAATGGACCAGGAGGTCTTGCATACCAGCGCAGCTTCGACTTTCCTGACTATCTGTTGGACTTGTGGGCGCCCATGGAAAAAGCCAGATATCCGAAATTCTTCGCGAAGCGTGAACAGCTCAAGAAGGAGTATATGGAATTCTATTACAAGCAATATCCCGAGGAACGTCCCTCGCCGAAGGATATGAAGAAGTCTGAGCATTGAAATTACGCTAGAGCCTAGACTTTCTAGCCCATTCTGTAAATTAGCATACCTTTCTTGAACTATTTAATAAAATGATAAGATGTACATATGATTTAACTTGGCAGCTTTTCTCATTCTTATTGCATAAGCTTTGGCAATTCTACGATCGTTCAATTTCAATTAAAAGTCTAACATGATAAAACAACGCAGGGGGCTAAATCGCACTCAGTCGCACACACATGAAAAAGGCGACCATGTTTGAATCACGCCACGTGACGTTACAAATCCAAAGCCAAAGTAAACCTCGCGTTCCTCACCAAAAGAGTGTTGTCCCTATTGTGATATGAAAACACAAACCAAAAACACTAACGGTAAGCTATTACTCGCGGAAAAATGGTAAAAGTAATTACGGTTTTCTATCTTTGAACAAAGATCATATCGCGCGAGTCACTATCATTTATTGACGCCTGTGAAGAACAATAAAATAAGTTTGCATTCTCCTTTTTCATAGAATCAAAGATATTTCCGCAATATCTTTATGCGCTATTTTAATTAATTTTACCTACAACAACCTAAAAAGTATTGTGATAGTGTCAAACTGGCTAACCTTTCCTGTAATATTTATCCTACATTCATCATGTAAAAGTTCGTGGTGTAATTAATTCTGCCTAATACAATTTGCTTAATTAATGTCCAACAACGTTCTCCAGAACGTGAACGATAACAATTAATTATGATCTTGATGTTTACGTGGAAAAACAAGTTAACCTTCTAACTTATTAGTCTTCGGTGTTTATTGAAGATTAGATCTGATTTGGAAGTACATTCCTTAATTTCAAATGCGAAATTTAAGTAGAAAGAAGCTAGTATAATTTTTGGTATTTCAGATCCGTTGCAGGATTCGTCAACAGGTTGGCCACTAGCAATAGTAGCTTTAATATTTGCTACATCACTATCTGGACTCTACTATGTGTACACTAATTTTCCAGATCTAGCAGAGTAAGAGATAACAAGTATATTTGTGGTGTTTCTTTATTAATTGCTTTTATATTAAGTTTGATTGTAATGTAAATTATCTATGACTGAGTAGATTGATGTAAAACTTTGTAATACAAGCATTGATGTTCCAGCGATGAAAAGCAACACATGAAACTGCCAATGCACATTGAGGATGCCAAGAATCTTGGAAGGGTACTGGGTCAATACAAAGATCTCTATTATTCTCAGGTCTTAGCAGGCTTGTTTATTACCTACATATTGTATCCTTTGTCAAGACTAAGGGAACTATTGGTACCAAGATATAAAACAATTATAAATGTTCACTTTTCCTTAACATTCTTTCAGCTTACAAACTTTTGCTATTCCTGGCTCTATTTTTCTCTCGATACTTTCAGGGTTCCTTTTCCCTTTTCCATTAGCGCTTCTTTTAGTCTGTACTTGTAGCGCGATAGGAGCCTCACTGTGCTATTTGCTGTCCTCGCTGGTCGGGCGCAAGTTGCTGTACAAGTATTTCCCAGAGAAGGCACATAAATGGACGCTAATGGTGAATCGACATCGGGACCATCTTCTCAATTACGTGTTATTCCTACGAGTGACTCCACTGCTGCCAAATTGGTTCATCAATTTGGCAAGTCCTGTGATTGGTGTACCACTGGTACCATTCACGGTTGGAACTTTTTTTGGCGTCGCACCGCCATCCTTTGTAGCGATACAAGCAGGGCAAACCCTGCAGAATATGACATCGTCGAGTGATGCATGGTCATGGAAAGGAATTGTGATGCTGTGCATATTTGCACTCTTGTCGCTGGTGCCGGTTATATTCAAACAAAAGCTCAAGAAGAAGTTTGATTAATTGCGCGCCCTGCTAGTGCTACTCTAGCTAATTAACTTTTGTGTCGATTGCGGTAAACTACTCTGATCTTGGCAATTATTTATTCTTTGTAAAGACTATTTATTGGAGTAGAGGGATGTTGAGCTTTAATGCCTTTCATGGGATGCCATGATAAAGTTTGGAAGCTAGTAATCCTTTTGATAAATGTACAACCTCTTTTCTTTCCAAGAGAGGGAGAGGGTTATTGAGCGTTTGTGTTGGTCTTTTAACATGATGCATTTTTTGTACACATTAAATCCTTATGAAATCTTACTGGAAATATACTATTTGAAGTCAGTGGGAATGAAACAAATAATAGAAGAAATTAGAGCGCATCAAGATAGTCCATAATTTATTTCAATAACAAAAAATACAATGAACACAATTGGTTTATAGGGAGTACATTGCATTAATAGTAATCAGCAAAATGATGTTAAATAGAGGATGCTAACCCCAGTAGAATTTGATGGCGGTAGACTCACAGGACGCCAGTACCACCAATTGTACCATACTGAAATGGAATCGATCAATTAACGGTGATTTCGGTTGGCTTGAGTTCAGGGATTCTTTGATTATGTGATATATAAAACTGCGGGAGTGCAGGTGCACATGAACATTCTGCAGATTACAATAGTTTTAAGTTGCTCACACAAATTTATGTATCTTTTGTGTATAATGGTGAGAATAAATGGACTTTAATTTCAATAGAGGCTTGCCGAGACCATGGCAGACTTACATGTATTTCCAGCTGATAGTAATATGGTGGAAGACTGGCAGGACTGCGTACATTCAGCACTCGGTGCCATTTTAATCAGTCGAGCACCATCCGTGCATCTGACCACTACATTACCGCACTCTGGATTTGGCTGAAAGTGCCATAATCGCTGGTTCTCTATCATTTAAGTTCAACAAAAGATTGTTGTAAGTTCGGATGCATTATTTATTCGATTATTACCAAAGAATAGGCAGGAGACTTTGCTTCGTCTACCAGAATATATTTCTCTATACTCGACTCCCACCATTCGGGAGTATTAACGGGTTTTGGAAATAGTTTTCGCAAAACCCTCCCAGGTTCCATGCGATTTATTCTCCATTTGAAGTGAATGTTACGATTCTCGGATGGATTCAGATCTATTCTAACTTTCATGGCATCTTTAATGAACCTACGAAGGTACCATTAACTATAGTAGAATAAAGTTCTGTGTCATCGATGCAAACTTCTTTCAAGTAATAATGTACCTGAATGTTCCATTATTCGAAGACACTTTGGCAGCATTTTTCTCGAATGTATCCGAGTGCTTCCAAAACAAATCGTATAATGCGTTCATTTGTACATCAGTCTTTTCTTCTAATCTTGTGTAAGGAATACCCAAATTGAATGATCTCGATATGCTTCGGCCAGTTAGATTTGGTACGGCACGTACCATACTGCATGGCCAGCAATCCATATCGCTAACGTAGAAATACGGGTTTTCAATTAAGCACCACTCATCGTAGTATTCTAAGGGAGAAATGCATAGAAAAAGTTTCTTGAAATCTCAACGAATCCTAAGAGGCTTTTAACTTGCCCCCGTTTGAATAACTTAACAATTAAGCTGGGTGTTTAATATGTCATTCCTCTTTTCTACTTGGGGTATCAAGGGGAATCATTTAAAACTATATCCATATCAGGGGATCATTACTTTATTGGAAATACGTGCTATGCGTTGAGTACAATGTGCAATGCTATAAACGTACCGGACAATTGCGGGTAATAACTTAGTATTGGCACGGCAATTTTTCTAAGGATTGTCAGGCCGGGGTATATAGAACTCTGGAGATTTCTGACAATCGTCGTAGCAAACGGGCGGTGATCCACTTTGAAGAAACACACGATGACTATAAAAAATAGCGACACACACACTTTGACGTAGAAATATATAGTCCTCCGCGCTGTATGATTTCTCCCTTCCAAATCGCGGAAAACCTTTTGAAAGATTTTGTTTGTTTCATCCTCGGAAATTGCATTTTTGCCTGCGTCTCGCCGGATTTGTGCGACGCACTTTCTGTACACTTCTAGATCAGGCATTTTCTAGATTATATCTACGGAATTGTGCCTTTACTCGGGACGGAAGACAACTGCGAAGAGCACGTGAGACTGATAGATTCACGACATATTTATACGTGTTTACGTTTCGTACACGCAGGCTTCGTAGGTTGAAAGTTTATGAATGAGATGACTTCTCGATGACTACTGGATGACTACTACACCATATTGTAGTACAGCATACTGCACTATACTACATAGAGGCTACAGTGCGGTAGTAACACCGTGGCTGCGTGGCTCTGTCTGCGCAACATCCATTTTATTGGCGGTTCAAGCAAACCAGTCTTTGCATCTTTGTTGTCGGCTTTTTAAAAATATACTCTCTGCTAAACAATATATACTTTCGTGAAAGGTATACTTTATGAAGATCTATTTGTAGCATAAAGCCACGCTGGTGAGAATATGCGAGTTACTTTCATAAGCAGATGTTATTACAATGATAATCCTAAATTATAATAAGAGTTTGATGTTCATACATGCAAGAAAAGGGAAGCCTCATATATTCTATTTGAAGACAGTCATGAGGTATGAATATATAACTGCGCGACATTACATAGTACAGAAAATAGGTTTCCAGCTAGTTACTTTAACAATAAGGAAAAACATGGGAAGTAAATACGGTTGGATTGCAATGAGGAGTAAATAAAGGTATGTAAGTAGATTGTGCAGGCATAGAAGATCGTATAGCCATCGCCAGATCCTCTCGATCCTCTATTTCTCCTATTCATCAGTGGCGCCCTCGTACCCTCTCGCTCTTGCTCCAGTCAACTGGGGTGGCTCCTTTTCCCTCCTCTTCGTACTCGACTCGTGGGCGGAAATTGGTAAACCAGTCTGACCAGTCTCCTTGCGGCCGCGCATTCAGTCGCACGCGTCTCCGCCCTCGAACTCTCTCGCCGAGTTGCTCCCGTAACACTTTGAAAATTGGAGCGCGCTTCTTTCGCTGATTTGCGACCGCTTTCGGCCGAGTAACCACTTAGTAATACAATATCATAGTGTGTGCATGTGCGTCTGTGTGTGAGTGTGTTGTGTGCCTCAGAGAGCGAGCGGGAAGAAACGGAGACAAGACGTGTTGAGTATTACGAGTGCAGCATCGCGGGGGAATTGATCTAGCCGGGGACGCAAGGAGGAAAACCGGGAGACGGAGCGAAGGAGAAAGGGGGAGAGTGCTGGTAGCCCACAACACTTTTCTTTCGCACTCTCGTCGGCTTTTCGTAAAGCCCCTCGATCGATTTCTCGATCTATAAGACTGAATTACGTCATGGCAAGCTACTTGTCACAGACAGCGTGCGTATATCACTACCAGCAATGCTTTCTTGCCTTCTTTTTATTGTCCTTCTTCGCGCCTGCCTTTATTATTCCTCTTGCGGTTTTGCTGCTGCATGTACTGTACTGTACGCGAACCAACTGGCTAATGCGTGCAGGACGGGACGGGCCACTGTCGAAATCACTTGTATGACCGATGCCCGAGCCCGGTCGGTCTCTTCTTTCTTTGGGAGGGTGTGCACGATTAACAGTTCACCGTGTGCGCTGCACATGCCACTCGCTATTCCTTTCACATACACCAATTGGGATGCAATCGTCAATTCGTTTGAGTGACACATTTTGCTCGCCCGGGCAGCACCTACATTATTATCATCATCGGCCGTCAACTGCGGACGCGACGCGAGCAATTTCATAAGGAAGTATCTTAAAAATCGTTTGATTTGCTCGTCGCGTATCAATGCGTGGTCACGTACTCGCACTTCTGCGAACCGATCTCCCCGAGTTGTGGCGAAACTGCGATCGCAGTTGACGATTGCCAACAGCCTTAATCCCTTTGCACGATCCTCCCAGCCGAACTGGCCTTCGCTCGTCCCTCATCACTCGTTCCCACGAGTGCTCCATTCTTCGGCTGTGCAGACCTACGCCGGGCGTCCGTTCATACCCATTAGCTTGGTTTTCTTAAATGAGATATCGAAGCACGTGCTTCCGGAAGGAATAACGAGAGGTGGGGGCGGCGAGAGCTCCTAAAGAATACACCCTGTCTCTGATTGCGGCCGGCCGGCCGGCGTTAAAAATCGAGCGGGAGTAGACGCCGAAAGCTAGGAATGTGTACCACAAATCAAACCATGCCCCCACATCAACGGGGAAACTTATTTATTTGTCCTCCCGAATTCCATTTTACGATGACGGTCGCCTGATTGGATTGCTAAATGAGAGCCGATCGAAAGTGTCTCGTCGATTCCTTTATGAATGAACGGCATGCAAGTAGAAAGTCGGTCGCACCAATATGGTTTGCCAGGAGGTTTCTCCTCGTCGACTGATAATGTTATACGTGTATGTACGTATACACATAGGGTAAGTGAATGTAGGTAGGCTGCGCACTCGGTAGAGGCGTACGGACCGTGGACTCTCACTGCAACTTCTCTAGCCAGTTGATCGGCTGGTATTAGGATCCGGGCTAGGTCAGTGAACCTGCCAGGAGCGTTTCACCCCTGAGTAGCTTCTGGGAAATCTAGCTCTAAGCCGAAGTTCTTCAACGGAGTTGGATTTCGACTAGATTCCATTGGGTCCCCCTTTCCGTAATGCGCCCGAGGCCATCTCTAGTTGGGCTAATGGAAATTTTACCTGTTCTGATACAATAGGTGATGCCGCTGGAGGCGAGCAGGGGATACCTGCTGGCCGTGCTGCCGCTGCTCTCTTACCTCCACGAAGGAGAGTGCTCAAGCGGCGCCAGGAATGGGAGCGGCAGGCAAACGGTATGTCAGCCGGGATTGGAATTCTGGTCGGTGGAACGGGCCTCCTGCTGGCCCTGTACCAATTGCGCTCCCCAGTTCACTCTGAGTCCCTGCGCCCTTCACAAAGATGCGATCTGTGGCCCGCTTTCCGCCCTCGAGCTCGACTGGTCCTTCCTTTCCACTGGCAAACGCCATCAAACTGGCCATCGTGCTCTCGAGGCTACCGAGGTCACCTCGAAGATGCTTTGGAGATATCCTGACCTCGAGCACCAGCATCATCAAGAGCTCAGGCAGGCCAAAGACGCTCAGGATGAACGTCCGCATTTAGCCGAAGATGCTGACTTCCCGGCAGAAGTGCAGGTTCGACAAATCCCACGATCCTCTACTTAGATTTAAGTGTTAGAGCTTCTCGACAGATAGGAGCCTATAATTTCAATGAGGAGGTATATACATACATAGTACCTCCACATCGATTTCGCATTCCTTTTAAATCCATTCTGTCGTATTAAACGGTCTGAGAGTACAAGTAGTTCTCAACTAGCTAATTACGAGTTATTTAACTCGAGGATCAAAAGGATCAAAAGGATCAAGGACAGAGGGATTGAAAGGCCAAAAAGCATCCAGTCTCTCATGTCGACGATGTTTGGAATGCGCAGACGGCACATGATCAAAGGGAGAGAAGAAAAACGAGCGAGGACACCAGGCTGATCCTATGGGACTGGCAGACTGGTGCATTGGTCCTGGCAGTGTGCGCCTGCATCCTTTTCTTCTTGGTGGCAGGATGCTCTGCCCTCGTGTACGCCAGGCAATGGCGTCGAATGAAGAAGAACTTTGAGCCAGGTAAGTTGCGGCGGGAGGGGAGAAGGGTTCCAGGACCCCACGAGAAAGATTTATATCTCGTAGTTGTCAGGGGTATGCCGGCATTATTGGAGAGTAGTCAGGGAGATCGATTGTCGGTAAGCCTCTCTGGCAAAGAGCAGAGTAGTGCGGCAGGGGCCAAGGAGGGCCGGGCCGCACGGGGATCCTTAAAATGCAAGGCGAGATTACATTCATTAGAGGGCCGCTCACGAGCTCTCCTCACCTTGACTCGACATACCGCGCCCGGATATAACGTACATATCCGCCCACCAGAGGCTCCTACGATATTGCCACTCCACTCTACCTTTAACCTTCTTTCCCTCGCAGATAGAACATATGGAGCAGACACTTCGATTTTCACCAAATTTCCTCCCTTGTTAAAGTGTGAACTCGCTGCACCGAGAATCGTATGGCGAATCACTGCTGGAGCGATGCCTTTCTCGATAGAGCTCTAGGACGAAACGTGCGCAGAATTTCAGTGGCACGTACTAATAAAATAGCATCGAGGTGTATAAGAGTTCTTATGGGCAGCTTAAGAAAACTGCAAGTATTTCTTAGTTGTGCGTGAGCGTAGCTATAACGTGAGTTGTGCCGGACGCTCGTTCGAGCACGTCAGTAGTGCAAGATTGTGGGAACCGATTGAGGCGCGATTCGTTAATGAACTCGGCATGAATGAACCCCCCCCCGGCCACTCAATCTCCCCACTAATGCTTCTCCTACCCTGTTCCTTTGCCATCTTGATTTCATTGTCCGTCCACGGTCGCAATTGTCAATGCGATGACACGCATATTATTTTGCGCGCGTTCCGTCGTTCTTCGCAGATTGCGTCATGACCTGCTAAACGAAATTATGCTCGCCCGTGTGTTACAATTGCAACCGTGCCTCGCCATCCAGTCCATTTCAGGCGAATGCTGAATTCCTTGGCAAGCAATTACCGCGATACTTTGTGGCAATTAGTAATACTAAGATGCCCTTTTTTAATTAATGAGCAAACACCGTTTCCTTGGCGTGTTCTCTCCGTGAGTATATGTATGAAGGTACGTACGTAATGTACGTAATGTAGGTACTAGCAGGCAATAGAAGAAATGGCAATGGACTTCCTCGCCAGCGGAGGAAGTGAGAAGTGTACGAGGAAGGAAGTAAGTTGTGCCTTCCTTTTCGAGAGGTCCGCGATCGAGTCACTAGCAGCGGACGTGTACTCTAGCACTCTAGCCCATACCATTCTATTCCATTTGATTCAAGCCCCGCAAGAAAGACAGATTGAAGCCGGAGAGCGAATAAGCGAGAGAGAACAAGAGATTACCGTTCCATTCGCTGCAAACTATTCCATTCATTTCCGTCCCAACAAAGCGTATACGTACTGAGCTACTTCTGCCGTTCGTTGGTTGCCACTCCAGCTATCGTTCCACAAACATATAGAATAATTATAGTTGTGAGAAAGCGTCAGTTTTATTGGCACAGACGTGGAGGCGAGCGCCGCGTAAAAGCGCGTATTAATGTGGAGAATTAATCAGGCTACCGTAAGATCCGTAAGAGCGATTGTCACGGAAGGAAGACTCTATCCATCGGAATTCTTTTGGTATTCCGATAGCAGCGACTGCCGGCCTACTCGTTAGTCTCCTGTTGCGTATAAAAGTGCTAGACAGTTATATTTAGGTCGGAAGTAGGATTTCTAGGGCGGGTATTCCCGCTAGAGAATCTTTAGGGTTCATTCCTTTACGAGCTTCTTAGCGGGGACCGCGCCGGCACCGCGCCGGCACCGCGCCGGCACCGCGCCGGCACCGCTTCTCTTCACTCCTATCCTCTAGGTCTAGACTCTAGAGCGTATAAATCATGCAAGTTTCCTTCGGCTTTGCTTCGTCTGAGAGATAGGGCAGTGGTTGTTAATTGGCATTTTTCTAATTCAGCTGGTCTGGAGGAGATCTCCGCAAGACTGAATCTAATGGTGAAGGCGGAGCTGGCGGAATTAGTGGCGGGTGCACCTATGAGTCCGGGCGATCCTGAGACCCGGTGCCAGTATCTCGAGAAGCTTCTGGGTACGTCTAAACCGAAGAAACACTTTCAAACCCGCCTAATAAACTTCTCCCTCTAATTCGACAGTTTTACGCTCTTTATTCTTCGTATTTGGGGCACGATTTGCAGTGGCTTTGTTCTCCAATTTTTACTACAATGCTAGATTGCCTAGTACCATTAGCATTCGAGAATATAGATATATTTGTAAGAGTGACATCGAGACCGAGATTCCTATGTGTCCGAGAGGGGGAATGAGATCCCCAATAAAAAAGCAGGAAGCCCTTAGAAAAACATGTGTTGTCGGTTTTCTAGACCGGAAAAGAGAGACACCGGTGGTAGTCGGCTGGTCGGAAGTTGGAGGCAATCTTTACATAGAGGAGGGTGAGCCCTCAAAGGGCAGGAAGATGCAGATCGCGCAGATCCACCGGAACATTGAGACCACCATCCTCAATCAGAAGCGAAGCTCTATCGTCTGACACTGGTGGGCAGAAGAAAACAGTGAGTTTAAAGTGGAAGAAGCATATTTCGAGAGATTCCATGCATACCGTCAATAGATAGCAATAAGAAGCAAAGCGCCATAAGTACCTACAGTACATCTCTGTTTAATTTTACTCCAATCAATTTAATTTTATCCCAACTTTCTCTTCCTGACGAACTCTCCGACGTATAGCCGCTAGCAATGATTTATGTAGAGGTAGATGAACCAAGTGGCGAAGCTATTTGTGAGATTTTCTAGTGTTAAGATGGCCATCTGACATATTTATCCTCCTATCTCTAAGTTCGCTAGAGCACGATCACTAAAAAGAGTCTTCGTGCATAATTAAGAAGCTTTTGCAAGAAAAGATAACTCGACTATTTTCTTGGGAATGGATAAGCATGTCCGAAGTACAAACGTGAATTCTATTTAAGCGACGATGTTTTACGGTAGAATTCGGTGTAATTCGTCATCGCGAAAGAGTGATCGGTTCTCAGTCACGTGGCTCGAAGTTGGATCGAGCTCCGATCGACTGATATCGCCCAAACTATTTATTTCTCTTCCTGCTAGCTTTAAAGCGGGCCACCGTTTTTGTATTATAATAATCTAAGTGTACGATGTATATTCTACAAGACGCAATAAAAGCCTCGATGAATCCGACCCGATGTTTCTTCTTCTACGATAAGGAAGAGAAGGGCAGCCGTCGGCCAACGTTCTTTTACTTTATTTCTTTTACATTCAGTGTCTCTTCTTATTTAATATCGCTAGCATGAACAGAACTTGTTGATATCACTTGGCGATGCTGCCAGGTTGAATGTTTGCCGTGAACCACTCATTAATGGTATCTCTCGGAGCCTTTCCTAACCGCAACAATTTCCGGAGCACTTGGTGCCTTGCTCAATGTTGAAATTGGTCCGGATGTGAGTGGAGAACTGATATTCTCGGGGAGCGGCACGGCTCAGAAGAAGTAGAAGACCCAGTAAACCGCGTTGAACAGCATGAAGCTCACAGGAAAGATGATTCTGGAGTATTTGTCGATGATGTTCACGTCTTTGATCTTCGGCATTGATACTCGGAGTACCGAGGCACCTCTTCGCAGCGCGTGCAGCACCTGAATGAAAGAATTCGATTTTCTTAAGGGTAATCAAAGGTGTTGGTAATTGAATTGAAAATGGAATTGATAGTTGCCGATGTCGGAATGTTACCTTGGGTTTGTGTTGCCTTGGGCCGCGATATCGGAGCCCACTAGTCCTGCCATGGGTGTTGTAGGCTGCACCCCTCGCGATCCGAAAGCTTGGCGGGAATTTCGTTGGATCCTGATCCTTCTGGGCGGGGGTGGAGGCCCCGCTTACTACGGCCGACCTGTTACGAATACTTGGAAGCGGAGACATCCGGATATCCTGCAGCTCGATAATATCAGCGTCCGTCGAGCCGGGGAATGGCGAGCTGGCTTTGCTCCCTGGCGGAATGAATAGCCTTGATTAAGTTCTGCCATTGCACTCGGGGTAATCAAGCGTCTATCCCACCAGATTTCGAGGTAATGATTTTCTTATCATCCGTATCTTTCTTCTTGGTCTTCTTCTTGGCGCGAGCACCCCAGTAGGTGTAGTTGACAGCCGCATACTCGAGAAGGGCCGCGAAAACGAAGACAAAGCACATGACAAGGTAGATGTCGATCGCTTTGACGTAGCTAATTCGTGGCAGTGAGCTACGCACCCCGGTAGAGATGGTCGTCATTGTCAGGACAGTCGTAATGCCTGGCGAGAAAGGCAGCTGCATTTTTCATCAGCCTCTACCAAGCTATTTGAGCCGGGGGAGAGAAAAAGGGAGGCTTGCATTACCAAGGGCCACTCTGGCGCTGGTGGCCTCGTGATTAATCCAGAAGCTGACCCAGCTGAGCATTACGATGAGAATACTCGGCAGGTAGGTCTGGAATACGAAGTAACCGATGTTCCGCTGCAACTTGAAGCTTAGAGAGAGCCTTTGGTATATACCGGTAGCCAAGGTCTCCATCCTGTCATTCGTCCCATAGTCGACTATCGTGAATTGTGGAAGTTCGGCCTCCTCCACTCCACGCACTGGAGTCTCCGTCCAATACATCACGACGTCCTTCACCGTGTATCCATCTAAAGAATACAGTAAGATACCTCATGCCTTTCTTCTTCTTCTTCAACTTCATAACACCGACTTTTCAGATTTACTCTCAGGTATAACAACATAGTATATAATAATGTGATCTTTAAAGGTTTGGCAAAATTTTCGATTGATCACCTATCGCTGATAATCAATATGCACTTGGAATGCTTTAATTGTATAGGAATGGTCCTAAGGAAATAGGAAGGAGGAGGATGTTTGTTTGAATTCGACCGAGGTACTAAAAGGTCTCTATGCCCGGCAGAAAGAGTTAGGTAGAGATAGTCGTACAGCTCTCGATTTCTACGGTGCAGTTCTGCGAGTCGAGGGGATAGTAGTGCAGATCCATCATACAGGCGAGGGTAGTCGTGAACCTCATGCCATACGTGACGGATCCATCTCCTGAGAGCCTCACGAGCTTATTTCGTTCGGTGACATCGTGCAGGAAGCTGCGAACATACACCTCTAAGTCGCTCCGATGTTACTTGGTATTTATTGGAAGATCTTTTTCGTGCCTCTACCTATTTTTGTCGTTGGCGAAGAAGGTATCTGGCACCCAGATCTTCTCGGCAAAGTCGCCGCTCAGGGTGAGTACTTCCTCCTCCTGCGAAAAGGCCAGCCTCTCGTCCTTCCAGTATTGGTTCAAGTACATTGTTATCGTATAGTCCTTTCGATTGGGCAAATTTACATCAACTATCGTCTCAATATCATTAAGCATTCGGTCTCTTAATTACTTCATTTTCTTTACCATATTCACTTCGGAGATGGCGTCGAAGCTGGCGATGGTGAGATCCATACCGACCCGCAGTGGTTCACCTATTTCAATTCAAGTAATCCAAGAATGGAGGACAAGGAGGATCGTTGGAGCATTAAGTAGTGATAGCGAACTAATTACCGCCAAAGTTTGGCCTAAGCCGAATGTCGTAGCCATCTAAGATCCGCGAAATAGTTTGCGTGACATTCTCGAGTCTATCTGAAACTCCGGTGTACTCCGTCGCCGCCCTGTCGAGACAAGGAGAGCCATCCCTCATTAATCTGCTGCTCGGGGTTATACTTAATTAGGAGCTTCGCTCCCAGCCAAACAGACCTCTCTTTCCCTTTCACTCTTTGTCCCCTTCTCCAACAGGGACTACTAGTATTTACCTACCAAACTAATAGAATTCCACAGCTTAGTCGAAAACCTAATGGTGTCTTAATGCCAATTTTGCATTAATTAACTTATTTTCTCCCACTGGCTCATTTTTTCACTCGGTTTCCGTTATAGAATTCTGTTTTTAATGCAACATGCATTAACTGTAACGTCACTATAAAAGATATATTGGCGAATGTCAATTGATTATTTTTCGTTCATTTAGTTTAAAGAACAATAGCTTATTTGCTTTACGGTTGGTCTCGGAGTGCTAAGAGGTTGTTCACTTTCTCGTCGCGGTCAACTTGAATCAGTTGAGCAGTCATTCACCGAAAGTGTATAAGAGTGTGTGTGTGTGTGTGTGTGTGTGTGTATGTGAGAGTGGGTGGGTAACCGTGTGGCCTAAATGGACCGGTGGGTGGTCGGGGATGAAGAGGAACGGAAGGTGAACGATGCAAAATGAGCTTGATATTTAAATCGCTACGTCATGCCGTCGGCTATGTGGAACGGCAGATTGATAGATATTCTACCGCGACGACAGCATCAGTCTAGCGAAGGAAGAGTAGACGGCAAACATAATTACATTACTGGGGACTGACAGAAAAGGAGAGTGGGAGAAGGCATACCATACGAGAATGCGAGACAGCTGGTGAAGATGCAGTGAGAGAATAAAGAGGCTCCCTCGAAGTTTCATTCTGCCCGCCGTACGAGAGAATTACGTCAGCAGCCGAACTTCTTCAAGGATGTCATCCGTGGTTGGTTGCAGGGTCCTTGCACTTCGGCATCGAGCCACCACGAGCTACATAGTCATACAAACAGCACTTTCAGTTTTCCAGCTACATTTTAAACTGTATTCATCTCTATTTCAAACCATTATCGAAATGTTTACTGCTTAACTCCGATCAATTCTCAAATCATGGGTCGAAGATCGGGCGATTGGAGGCGAAACACATTAGTGGGACGCAAGACCAGCCCTCTTTACTCAGTGGTCCATTCGCCTCGTGCTCTTTCATTCGCCCTCCTTCGCCCCCCCCCCCCTCACTCGCTCTGACTCGCTCTGACTCTCTCACTCTCTCTCGCTCGCTCGCTCACTCTCACAGCAGAGATATGATTCGCGAGTGTAACAAAGGCAGCCAACCGACGGATTTATTGCATTCAACACGTGGAATCTCAATTATGCACGATTTGAGTTGGCCCTCAAAAAAAGGGAAGACGTGCTCGATCGACGTAAAGAGTATCACGTGGAAAGTAAATTTTGTCGACGCCGAGTCCAATTACAGTCGAATTTTCATGAATGTCGCTTATTGCTTCGAAATTCATTGTCGACGATAGTCCTCACATATTTGTCGAAGGAGTATGCGACAGAATGAATGGCTTGTGGATAACACTAGGTATGGTGTTGCAATTTTGGGAAAGGGTGACCGTAGATAACATACATCATCGTCAGTAAATCGGCTCGGCGGCAACCCCCATCAACCTCGCCGCCCTCCTCGCTGCGAGATAAGTCTTTACGAGACAGAAAGCGAGAGAAAATTGCGTGAAATATGATCGAGTCTGCATCCTCGTGTCTTATCGTTATTGATACGGCGTGAACGAAGTCGAAAAATGACTTGCCCCGGCATTGAAAATGAATTTTTTGCTGTCACAACTTGAGAGAAAAGAGGGGCTGCACGCAACTTTGGGAGATCCACTTAATAACTTGGTAATAATCAATCATTGTATTTCCTTCGGGCTGCCTGTATTAAAACATTTGCATTGTGTTCACTTGCAACAAGTATCAAAGGAGACGAAGGGTCTGCCAAGGAATGATAAAAATAAATAGGAGAAATAAGTGATGTTCATATGTGGTAGAGTGAAAATGGTACAAATAAGTAGTTTAATTGTAATGGGATTTTCATTGATAAGAAAGTGATTGATTTCTACTGAGAATGGAAGGCTTCTACGGAGGTGGAAGGGGTCCCGTACCCGGAGGATCGAGCGTAGAGGCAGTCTATGGATGATCCAACGAGGTGTTGGAGAGGATCAGCGGGCATCTCGGTGGGCGCGAAGTCCAGCCGACGAGAGCTCGTAACTGGGAAGGAAAGTCCTTTCGGTCCAGAGGCAAAGTGGCATCGACCAGTGAACCGCAGTCTCTCTCACGTCGAATTAGAACTGCATCTGGCACAGCCACCACCACCGCCACTACCACCGAGCCACTAACACCACTGGAATTGGCTTGACAATCAACAGCGAGGACCTCACTCCGACTAGTCACACGCGCGGTGTTTCCCCACTGAAAAACTAGCAATCGAGTGGCAGAGCCGAGCTATCCCTTGGCCAGCGAGGATCGCGAGAGCTCGCCGTCTTTCTGAGAAGATATTTCCCCGAGCTTCGAGCCTCACGGATGCTGCGCTCTGCCCTCCCACCAGCATAGCCGCGTCGTTCACTCTGACTCCCGCTCTGCGCCCCACTTTCGCCACACCGACATCCAACCCCAACCCCAACCCCAACCCCAACCCCCTAACCGCCCTCTCGCTTCTCTTCAATCCCCATCTCAATCACTGCCTCTCACTCTCTCCCCAGCCTCACCCCTCACTCCTCCTCTCCACCCTCGCACACCCTCGCACACCCTCGCACACCCTCGCACACCCTCGCACACCCCTCTCTCCCTCTCTGAATCGCCAAGCTTTCGGCCTCGCAAGCTTATCTTTGCCCAGTCTTTTCTCCTTTATCTCGCACTGCCAACACCCCAGTGATAGAGAGGGTGACAGTAGAACATGCCCACTGTCAGCGCTTTTTACCTCTTCGACCAAAACATAGAGATTTGCTTTGGATTTGTGTTGAAAAAGCTTTAGCCTCTTACTCGAAATCTGATTGGGGTACGGATCCTCCGCGGACAGTTGCGATCATGCTCACTTTCGCCCTTGCGTTCCATAGTATCCCTCCTATACGTATACGCGGTCTCTGTTCATCTTGGTAGGTGCAACGGCGCGACGTACTCTGTCTGTCTTTCTCTCGGTGAAGTTGTGGCCCCCCGAGGGTGTATTGGCTGTCTCTCTTGTTAAGGAATTTCGCGCAGATTCGGGCGAGTGGTGTCGGACGGGAAACGGGAAACGGGAAACGGGAAACGGGGCGCAAGCGCGGCCTGGTTATCGGCGACCCAGTGACACACAGTCGTCGCTTAGATTTTCAGAGCGCACGATCGAACCCACTTGCCATTGCCGTGTCGCTTCTCTTCTCTTCTCTTCCAGCTTCCGCTCTCTCCTCGTCACGAGCTTTCCACCTTCCGTTTGGTTTCACTCGCACCAACCTTTTGCGTAGACTCCCGTCTTTCCTCTTATCATCCATGAGAAACACATACCAGCAGGGAGGCCGCGGAATATTCATGCGACAATTAGCTCTCACACTCAGCTTGAACCAGATAGGAAAATTAAATAGCGCGCGAAGGAGCAAGCGAGTTAGCGAGCCTGTAATGAAGTCGACAAGCGGGAACGTATCAAACGCAGATCTCGGTTGACCAAGAGACGGAGAGAGAATTAAGACGTACCGCGAGATGACAAAGCAGAGCGGACCGCAACCCCTTTATGAATACGTTGCGTTTGATACGTTGTTGAATTCATTACTTGAGAGACTTTCAGGGATGCCTGAAGGTAACGCGATTTCCATAACGGACTGCGACTATCTTAGAAATCGGCCTCCTCAAATATCATTTAAATTAATTAGCCGTGGAAGCAAGCTTAGCCAGCGGTGAGGCCAACTTATCTGACTACAGCCATGCTGTACCAACTAATCTCCAAATATAAAATAAGGGTGGCACCCTCTTATATTTAATAAAAGTTGTATTCATTTTCGCACACCTCAAGTTCCAAATTTGCCTTTCAATTCAGATAGAAAATAATAACAATACATACGTATTGTTTGAGGTTGGCTTTGAATGGTTACGTTATTATAGAGATAGTGAAGAAGAATGTGAAGCAAGTGAGTAGTAAGGGAAGAGGGTGGCAGAAACAGAAAGTCGCGTGGCCGGTGGAGTTTGCGCGGTGGGTGTGTGTGCTCCTTCGGGGGTGTTTTAGTGGGATACCAGCTGCGCGGCTAGGCAATGGATCTCTGGCAGAAGGATCACTGGCAATGGGACGTCGATCCTCACCGCGAGGCACCCGAACAACTTTCCCACGCACCTGTCCTTTACTTTAAAAAGGAAATTGACTTCGAAGAAGGCTTCAGTCTAACTGTGACCGCCGACCGACTACCTCGCCAATGTTCGTGTAAGTACATCTTAATATTTCCCATTTTTCTATCACACTATTCGTTTTCATAGTTTGACAGTTTCACCAGTTTCTTCCGCGCGATATTCTTGCATCCACATTCATTTCTTTCTCAGATTGCCTTGCAACCTTGTTTTAATGTCAAGTAGTAAATATCTTTGCAGACTCCTAATAGCGATAACCCCTGTCCAATTTATAATTTGCAATTCCTTTATTACCAAATCAGGTCATCGTTATTGGCAAAATTTTTAAAAAATTGCGGCAAAAAATTGGAGGAATGTCGTATTCCATAATTAAAAGGGGCCACGTGATATTAGCTGGTGACTCGAGTTTTCAAGCGTCAACTTTGACTGAGACTAGTCTTTGGCATTAATACATGCTCGAGCTTTTAATAACTCGATCGAAAGGAAACGCGTGGTCCTTCAGTTTGTGAAATTCTCACTCGAAATTGGTGGCCGGGCTGGCGGGAATGGATGGAGGTAGAGTGATAATGAAAACGAGAACGGGGGCTAATAGAGCCGTAGAGAGAGTAAATAAAAAAGGGAGGTGGAAAGAGGGAATGAGCGTGTCCAGTGTGTGTTGTAGGGGAGAGGCCGATATTTTTGGTCAGTGAAAATCGGCGGACGGTAATATTGGCCGCAGCAAGGGCTCGGGCGGCCCTGGGCAGAGCTGGCGTAATGAAAAGCTGAAATTAAAGTGCTGCGCTTAAAACTACTTTCCGAAACAGCCTCCTCTTAGGCAGGAATGCCGGCGGGCTTAGGGGATCGATGAATGCCTCCTAGAATTATTTTCCTTTTCGTTGCACGGCCTTTCTAGTTTTCTAGTCTGCATCCTCTGGTCCATCATCACCCCATCCTCCTCCATCGCGTCTGATCTACCATTTGCTGTAGCTCCTCTTGATATTGCTCGTTTCTAACAAAAAGCTGAATGCAGCCACCCTTTGTCGGAGTTCTCGATACCAGACACTATCAAATCTCCCTTGTCTCACCGTCTATTAGCCTTTTGCGAGGGGCCGAACTATAATAGAAAAGTGTCTTACACTTTCTAAAGTAGGTCGGTTGTTAATCATCATGTTTTTAATACTCTTAATATAGAGAATAATTGAGACGAGAGCGATGTCTGAAATTTGATTTATCGCGGATACCGGATATATCTCAAGCAAACATTAACGGCGATTTTTCGAGGGCCCCCAGGGGGTGAGTGGGGGTGAGTGGGGGGGGGGGGAAGCGGGGTTATAGTGACGTAACGAGGAAAAGGCTGTTCACTCGAAAGATCGACGGGTGCCCTCGTCGGAAGTTGCTGAATCCGCGGATAAGGAGAGCACTCTTGGCTGTACCCCCACATCTACCTACATTCTACTTAGGACAGCTTCTATACGACAGCCCCTACATACCCGGCTGCACTCCGTCTCACTCATCTATACCTACTTGCATTCACTTTTCTCCCCCTCACCTACCACCTACCACCTACCACCTACCACCCACCGTCACCCCTTTCGCTATTAACCTCCCTCTTCTATGGATAATCAGCCACTTTCACCTGTCCCGGTCCTTTTTTTCGGCCCATTCCTCACTTCCATACTACAACCTTTGACAGTCGTGTGAATATCGTTCTCTAAAAAAATTTCCTTCTTTCCACATTTAACACATTTCTAGGCCACGCATTTCTAGGCATGCTCAACTTACAAGTTTACATCATTCCATTAGAATAGTCCAAGTGCTACGATTACGATAGTTACCTTCATCTTGCAAGGCCATCATCATTCGGAGGAGATATCAGTTCAAATAGTTCCCAATCCATTTGCCCAAAGCTCAAGTGCTCGCCAAAGCGGTTCTCGCCCCTCAGGCAACTTCGAGTTGGAAATTGATACCCTGAGAAAATCCTATGAGAATAATATTAGGTGGCACGGTGTCAGCTGGTCTTTAATGATGGTTAGTAATGATTACTGCGAGCAGATTGGGAGTAGTGCTGATACTGTCGGTGTGCAAAAGTGGGAACGATGCCCTGGAGGTATCGATGGGCGAATCGCGTCTCCCAAGAGCTACCGTCAACGACGTCGTTTCCAAGAACATCACGATGGTCCTGGAGAATCTGCTGATGAATTACGAGAATAGCCAATTGCCCACCCACGGGAAAGGTAAGAGAGAACACACTGTGTTGGCGATGACATTTCTCATTAGCACTAGTAACACCGATTCCTCACAAACAAATTAACCACGAATTCTTCCATTATTAACTACCAACTATAATATATATATATATGTATATAAATTTGTATTTTTCTGCTACTGTTGGGATGCTTTAATTAAGTTTCGACGTTAGGGGATTCTGCAGGTGATCCAGCCAAGGGTTATCTTGACCAAATCTCCCTAGTTGGAATGGCATAAAGTATAAGAATAGATGCGATTTGATGGATTTCTGCATTGGGTGGGATTTGATAGTTTGGGAGGTGGGCAGGGAGTCGGTGGTCGAGAGACATGACATTTTTCAGATGAAATCGCGGAAGGATAGAGTGAGGCGGCAGCAAGGACGATTGTGTGTGTGTGAGTGTGTGTGTGTGTGTGTGTGGGGGGGGGGCTGAAAGGGGTAGGGGTAGGAAGAGGGTCTCGGTGCATGGCAGATTAAACCGATTTCCGATAATGGAGAGAATAAGAGATTATTCGGCGAATTAGGGTGACTGCCGCGTGCTTCGTTACTTCCACCATCTACGTGTGCAACGTCGCCGGGAGATATCGATGAAAAATTCTGTTTTCAATCGCCGCCGCTCCGATTTAGTTTGATTGGACCCGTAAGGCCAATTTGGTAATCACTGAATCCCGTTTAGATTCATACTCCGAGTCCTTTTTCCAGCTCTTTTAATTACCGGCTTAAAAAATTTACTCGATCCCAGCGGTGATTTCGTGATTTTTAAAGGCGATTCGTGTCGGGGAGTTGGAATGGAAGTCGTAGGAGAGTTCGGCCCATCGCTTCTTATATCTGTCCCCGCCGGATGCTGTCAGATCGTGTATCCTTTCGTTCGAAATGTCCACGATGCGATCAGTGCAGTGTGCTCTTTTCCTAGATTTCCTTTCCCTCCTGTCTCATCCTCCGCGGACAGTTCTATACAACTATGTATGTATAGAGCAATAAATTCCTGAAGAGCTGTCATCAGAGTGTCTCATCAGCTTGTGGATAACGTTCCCGGCTAACAATGGCCAATTTGTCGGTGGAAATAAGTGGGATGCAAATTCGAGACTTCGTTAACGCGCTGGCGCTATTCGAGTAGCCCTGTCAGGTATGGCAAATAGGAAGTTTAGCACATCGTTCTCATCGGCTGGCTCACTTGGTCCGATGCCAGCCGATGTGAACCACCCCCAGACACCACCACACCACCACACCACCACACCACCATTTGCCCCACCGAAAATTCCACCTGCACCTCCAGCCAGAGTTTTTCTGCCCACTACGCTCGACCAGGTCCACTTGAATCCACGGCCCTTGAATTCCTCCCAGCCTTTTTTTCCGCTCGCCTTGTCAAAGCACGCCGATATACATATCCTCCAGAGGATTCTCCAACTCACTTTCAGCGCTTGGAATTGCCTCGATACACTGGGATCCCTCGATTTCCTCACTCTGGCCTAGTACTATTTTCCTTCTTTCTCTTTTTTCCCTTTCTCGCTCTATCTCCCCCCCCCCCCCCCTCTCTCTCTCTCTCTCTCTCTCTCTCTCTCATACTCTGGTCGATATTCATCTATGCTTCCTGTCATAGTTTGTTTTCCTAGCACCACTTTCTCCCCCTTTGTATTATTCCGCTGAAAAGTTTGCGCCAGGAGAGAGACAGAGTGGACTTGTCATCTCTTTTCGTTCCTCCGCAATATGCAAATAGTGGGAATGGGAACCAGAAATTACCAGCTACTTATTCTAGCCGGAATATGAGACCCGGCGGGTGGGTCCATTGCCTGCGTTTCCTCACCCCTTACATGCTCTTCCATCTTAGGTATTCCGACGGTGGTGAAGACGAACATTTTAATAAGAAGCATGGGCCCGGTATCGGAACTCGACATGGTAAGTCCAGCACATGATCGATATATAACATAACAGCACTCAAAATCGCGTGGAAGTGACTTTCCTTAAATCGCATTATCATTTGCGGTATGCGAACCGCCGAATTATTCTCTACAACAGGTAGAAGTATGTTGCAGGACTATTCGATGGATTGTTACTTCCGCCAGTCCTGGCGCGATTCCCGCTTGAGTTTTCTGGGCCCGATCAAATCCTTGAGCCTGAGCATCAAGATGCTCGAGCGTATCTGGCGACCCGATACCTACTTCTACAATGGCAAACACAGCTACGTGCACACGATTACTGTGCCCAATAAATTGCTGAGGATCTCGCAGGACGGTGACATACTCTACTCCATGAGGTTCTCTTCCTATTTGCCTTCCACTTTAGTCGATTTAGTTCCCAAATAGAGCGACATCCTCCTACAAAGTTTAGCTCTTGCCCCGCCTCCCACTCTTGCATTATCTAATCTGCCACGAAACAATGTCTTTTCCTCGCAGATTGACCATAAAGGCAAAATGTCCTATGGAATTGCGCAACTTTCCAATGGACAGGCAGTCCTGTCCCCTAATTCTCGGCAGTTGTAAGTAGAAATTTCATTTAGCACCTTGAACATACAATAAAAGCCACTATCGGATCATTACCAGCCTAGAATAGGGACAGGTGATGGTCTGCGGTCTGTGTATACTAGAAATTTGTAGGAAAGATAAACGGGAGGTAGAGAAAGAGCCGAGGTTGAAAATTGTGCGGTCGTATCGTGTCGAGTAGGCGACGGGGGTTGCAACTGGAAGCCCGGCACCCTTTATTCTATGCTATGAAAAATCGTTAACGTTGAGGTATTGCAGCGCGAAATACACGCAGTACGAAGCAACAGCAGCAGGAGCGTTCAATGGATTTGCATATGTATGGCTGGATCATAGAGACAGACACCGACAAACTCAATGGAGTGAGAGCCTTTGATGCTCCGCGAGCAAATGACGGAACCACCAGCAGCAGTAGCGGCGAGTGGCGAATAAATTTATTCTCCCCGGTAACCTAACGAGCACAAATAACCGCGTTTCGAAATGGATCGCGTCACCCGGGCTGCGAAAAATCCACAACACCTATAGGCCGTGATCCACATTTTCAACATCGCCCAAACATCTCTCCTCTCTTCTTTCTTTTTAAAGATACGCCGCTTTTTAATTTCAAACAATACTGCGCCGCCGAAATCGGCTGAAACTCACATTGAGATGGAGCAGCTGATGATTTCCGATAAAGGGATTTTATATTTCTTTTCGCCAGATGCTTACACTACTAGACAATTGATCTATGAGTGGCAAGGAGTCTCTTCTGTCAACTTCGTACCTGGTATGGCTCTCTCGCAATTCGATTTAATGGGTTCACCTTATAGGAACCTCACCTATCATCGACGCGAGGGTGAATTCTCCGTTCTCCAAGTCTCTTTCAATCTTCAGCGACACACCGGCTATTTTCTCATACAAGTACAAGTCTGTCCTCCATTCAGTTTTTCTTGCCTTGATTAAGATTTGCTTGACATATGTTTAGAACGTTTATTGGAAGGCTTGGTGATTTTTGCGTAATAGAACTTTTATATTTCCTTGATTGCCGAAGGTTTACGTGCCGTGCGTCCTCATAGTAGTCCTCAGTTGGGTCTCATTCTGGATCCATCGTGAGGCAACCAGTGATCGCGTCGGTTTAGGTACGAGTACCTACGTTTTCACAACATCATTACCATTCTAATGCTATAAATCACTATTCTAGGGATTACCACTGTACTGACACTTTCGACGATAAGTCTGGATGCGAGGACGGACCTACCAAAAGTCAGATACGCCACTGCCCTCGATTGGTTTCTGCTCATGAGTTTCGGCTATTGCATCGCCACACTCCTAGAATTTGCCGGTGTCCACTACTTCACCAAGGTAAATTCATTCACAGCCAGATGAGAATTTTGCAACGGCTGTTTCAATTTCAAGGTGGGACGTTCCATATTTATCACATTAGAGAGCTCTTTCGTAAGATTAGGGGCTTAACAGTGATTTTATGAATATTAAAGAGTAATATGAATTGGGGAACAGGTAGGCAGCGGTGAGATCCCGTTGGAAGAGGAGGAGTGGGAAGAATGGGAGACACCTATTGGGGCTACTAACTACCAGGATGCATTTTGCGGGATCGTTTCGCGCGGAAGTCCGCAAGCTGTGCATCCTGAAGATTTAATTGAAACATCTCGCAGAGGCAGCTTAATTATGTGTGGTGCATTGGATGTAATTATACAAATTCTTGATTTTCTTCTTAGTTGTACTTCGGTTAGTAGTCAGTCAGACTGGGAGAAATACTACCTCCTTGAATGTTGAATTTAGCACTACTATTTAGAAGTATAAAGCTGAAAACCTGAGTTTGACCCAGTTTCCCCAAGGCATCAGGCCAGCAGACCGATAGTAATAACTAATGGACTAGTAACTCCGCTCTACTCTAAATCTCTACATACCAATTACCCCGGATTTATCAAATGCATTTTTCAATACTGTCAATAGGGGCATTAAAAGAATCGGGCGTTCAACACTTGCGAAATAAAACGTGCGTAATTGAGTCCTTCAGTTAGAGAATAGTTGAAAAATAATATTTGGAGATAGAAAGCGAGTGTTCACTATGAGAATCTGAAGGTACGAAAAGTCTTGCATCAGTTCGACAAGCAGAGAACGCAGCGATTGCCTCTTTAGAT
This sequence comes from Ectemnius cavifrons, assembly GCA_964023945.1. Taxonomy (NCBI): domain Eukaryota; kingdom Metazoa; phylum Arthropoda; class Insecta; order Hymenoptera; family Crabronidae; genus Ectemnius; species Ectemnius cavifrons. The sequence continues at coordinate 344,148 of OZ030375.1, forward strand.
GTTCCGGCGATGTCGCGACTTATCAATGTATGAGAAGTAGCTCGAGGTGTACCACCAACTCACACAGAGGGGCTGCTTCTTTATATTCCATTGTACCGTGTTCCTTTCAGCCCCTTGAACTGCCCCATTGTCTTTCACTCTCGTTCCCGAGGTTTTTACATATCTGGGGGCCCGGCCCGGCCCGGCCCGTCTTTTCTATATTCCCTCTTTACTTAGTTTATCGGACCAAGAAGTCTGGCAGTCTTTAAAGAAACCTTTCCCCTAATTTCTTTTAGGGGATCTTTCAATAGTAACTCTTAGCTTAGATTCCTATATGGAGAACGGGCTACTACTCGCCAAATCGTCTAATCCCCAAAACTATAGAAAAACGAAACACTATGTAATCTAAGAGTTGGCTACTTATCTTCTCGATTACGGTGTTTGATTAGGAACCCGTAAATTATGGCCTTGAATCCCAAAGATCCATAACAGTGGGAGTATCGTCCAAACCCTCAACGATGGAAAGGCAGACACAGACGGAGTTTAGAATACCGAAATGGCGACAATTCCTCTATTGTTTGTCTGGTGATGAAGGGTTTAGGTTGGTATCAAAATCTATCTAGACTTTATCAACTTAAATTTTGATCTATATACTAATCTCGTGTGGCAGGAGGCGCAGACAGAGGGAGGCCGCTGGTAATTGCAGAAGAAAGGGGGAGAGGATCGCCAGGCACATCAACAGTGTGTCCTACATCGACAGAGTAGCGAGAGTAGTCTTTCCAGCCTCGTTCGGCTTATTAAATATCTGCTACTGGGTCACTTATGTCACTTACCAAGAGGAATTCAAGTGGCAGGACCCACCCCTTGGATCCATCAGTCAATAACTTCAAATTACATTCCAATTTCGATCCAGTCGCATAGATCTTGCACTTTGAAACAAGTCAGAGCTCATTGTAAGTCTCACTTCTATTTTAGTTGTATTTTACCTGCAAACATAAATGTATAATTATATTTAAACATAAATGAACATTTAAAAAATCTGCATCTTCATGTTAATCTGCTTATTGCATCTCATTTTTCAGACCTCTCCGAAGGGGAACATAAAATTCGATCAACAGGGCCAATGTTAAAAATTAATCTTCCCGCGCTTTAATAAGCGCTTTTAATGAGCGAATCAGATAAAATTATGTAAATGTATGTACATTAAGTTGTTTAATAAAATTGTAAATGGATCAGTCTTGTTTAATCGAAAAAAGATATTTATTCTTTACTTATGTTACGGTAATGGTGTTGGTTCCCGCGGGGCATGCATTTCTGGAAAACGACTGCAGCGCCACGCTGCCTACTTTATCGTAAATCTCGGAAGCTATATCAAATTGTACATATGTATAGCTAGCCAAACAATTTTCTGTCTTCTCAGCATCGGCGTTCGGCACGTGTTATTTCCTTGTGTTAGCAAATACTTGACAATAGTGTTAATATTACAGGACAGTCATGCTGAGAAAGGTAAATCATGAGAACGATATGTAAATAACTTGTGGTATCAAGACTGATAGTCAGGTGTTTTTTTTAATCAATAAAATGATTTGAGTGGTCTTGGTTGGTGCAGGTTACACAGCATGTGTGTGCAAAGCCGCCGTTTGTCAATCAAGTGCGTTATTGCACGTCTAATGTGACGCGAATTGAGAAAAGTAAGTTTCAATGGTCAATAAGACAGCTTAAGATACAATCTAAGATACACACTAATTTAAGTTTCCAGTCCATCAAAGAACCTTTAATCAACGTCTTTGTCTTATTGCTTTCTCGGTTAAATGCAACTAAATCTGTTATTGTTTTACCTTTGTTACTTACAGCACTGAATCAAGTGACTCTGTTGGGTAGAGCTGGTATCGAACCAATGAAGAGAGGTAGTACAGAGCATCCGGTAGTAATATTCACTCTAGCGACGCATCATAATTACAGATATGAAACTGGTAAGTCTTAGCGTGTAAGTTTTTTCATTTGAACCAGTTGCATGTTAACAACGAATAAGCTATTATAGGTGAGGTGACACAAAAAACAGAATGGCACAGGGTGAGTGTGTTTAAACCCAGCCTGAGGGAAAAGGTGCACCAATACATGACTAAGGGCCAAAGAGTACTAGTTACGGGCAGACTGAGTTATGGAGAGTACAAAGATGAGGAGCAGAATATTAGGAACGCCACAACCATCATAGCGGATGATGTAATATTCTTTGCTTCCCCTAATACTATTCGTAAGAATGTGGAATGATAAATTGGTCTTTTGTATATTCTTTGTACCTTTTATAGTAATCTAAGAGTTTGTTATGCTATAAACGTTTATAATTTATAATTAAAACAGAAATACCTTGAAAGATGCATTTCTCGTAAGAAATGTGGCAGAAGAATGTTGTCTTTAAAAAAAAAATACAGTTCAATTTATTTCTATAATGATTCCAGAAGTGATTTCATGATGACTTTTTCTTATATGTTGTTCGTAACACTATCCAGAAGCAAACATTTACAATAAAGTTTATCTTGTTATAATTATACGTACACAACTATTTGGAAATGGGTAGATTTGAAGGAGACGAACAATGTACTTCCTAAAATTGTACAGACTTTATTTTTATACAGGTTTTGCAAAAACGAAATATAAACTCTTTAATGGGGATGCGATATGGGGGAGGGTTTGGATGTCTGTGAGTTGGGAAGGATGGGGGATGGGATGCGGATATTGCGGGATATCTCTACGATATACATATTTATATTCATATATATATATATATATATATATATATATATTTATCGTTACTATAAGCCATTCTCTCTCTTTCCCTCGTGAAACTTATATACAGGATAGCGAAACGGGGAGTTTCCGCGGCGCCACGTCGCGTCTAGTAATAATAAAAACTTTATGGAGATCACAGTATACAAGAAGCCAGATAGATTTCGTTTTCCTCGTAAATCTCTCACTCGTCCTCGTGGTTTCACGACTCGCGCTTATTCATACACTATGTACAGTCATGCGTACGCATACAAAAGATACATGCATATTCTCACTGTCAACTCTGCTCGCATAAGCCTTCGCTTCGCTGTGTTTCGCGGCTTGCTATCTTCCCTCAAACTTGTGTGCAAAAATACGATTTTCAAGAGCTGCGTCTAATCGCAGATGCATCTCTTTGTCTCTCCCTCTCTCTGTCCTAGGGACGACTCTTCTTTCTCTCGGCTAAACTTCTGTGGAATGTCAGCCACAATCGCACCGGCAACGAACGTAGAAATTTGTTCCAATATAAACTTTTCCTCTCTTTTTGTCTCGTAGTAAAATATATATAATATGTATATATATAATATATATAGAGATTTATTTATACATAAATTTATATATAACTCTGGCCCCGAATTTCCATAAAATTCTTTTCCTAGGTATTTAATAGAGCTCGCTATACCTCGTTTTATAGTTCGTCAACTTATGTACACACACACGTTCCCTAACATCTAGAGATACACTCGATCGATCCTCCAGGTTATTCGCCCCCTCTTCTCCGCTTTCTCCCAGTAGTTCCAATCTTCCTTCATTGATTTTCATAGTACAGAATCGAAGACGTAATGATTGCTGTTGCCCTTAAATATTCCGGAATTTTGGTGGTATGAAACACCGGTGATACCCACTTGAACAGTCCGACTTTCTTAAGCTTGCTGAGAAGACACGAAGGCATTTCGAGCGGACCGATCGAATCGATCCCGTGACGCAACTTGAATAATAATAATATATATATTTATTTATATTCGTCATGTAAAAGCTTGGAAGAAGAAATTAATCTCGCGAAGTTCTAGGGAGGTTTATACGATCGAGATCGGCTCCGAGGAAAAAGCGCGAGCCTCGAATCTAACATCACAGAGTACTCTTCGGAATAAAATCCATCTATCTCCTCCTAGTTCCAACACACCACAAACATACAGACACACACGCACGCACACACACACCTTGCGTGTTTCTTTTTCTTCTCTTTTCTTTTTGTACGTTCATCGATGAGAGACACCCCGAAGTTCGTCTTTTAATGGGAAACAAAAACAAATGGCAAAAAAGGGGGAAAACAATTGGGGTTCTTCGTTGTTGGCCGCGAGAGGGAGAGAAACAAAAACGCTCTAGTCGCACACTCGCGAGCACGGCCCGAACACGGGCCTTCCTTGCTTCTTAGTTTACTGAGGATGGAAAAGTGTGAAAGAGGCGGAATATCCGCGAGAGAAATCCAGCTTCACCGAAGCGTCCACCAGTCTAATAAACTGATGTATGACGATTGGCGACTGTGTACACTGGTACAGTGGCCCAGCTCGCTCCAATCATCTACTGATATTGTAAGGTGCCCCGAGATTCTCGCTCGACCGATCTCCCTTTCTCTTCTTATGGCTTGAAGCCGCCAACTTCTCACACTGTACACCATTCAGCTGATTTCAGATCACTGTCCACTCTGCCTTACTAGTGTCACAGTTCTCTTGAGAGTATCTTCGTTTCATTGAAAGATCACAGAACTTCCAGTGAGAGCTCGAGCGATATCCCGAGGATTCACTTCTCCTTCTCGATTTCCTTTTGCAGGAGGTCCTCTTGAACGATCCTGCCGTTCCCAACTGGGTAGATTGACGCTCTCCTCTTAGCTTTATCAGTCTTGATTTCCTCTTGCCTCACCGGATGGCCATAACCATTGTGTGCTGCTACTACCGCTCTGCCATGTCCCGGTGGCGAGAGAGAAGAGCTCGATATTGGCAGTGACGATCGACGTCGACATTTCGTACGAACTGGAATCGCCGAAGGAGTGAAGGCTCGTCACATGCGAGAGAGCGCAGTCCAATCAATGCGCTACGTCCCGCGTCACTTCCTCTCTTCCGGTTGTTCCTGATTGGTTTTAACAAGATTGTACGCGTGACTTCTGTACTTGGCAGGTGGATCGTGAAGGGGAAGTGGCTGCTGCTGTTGCTCGCTCGAAGGTTGATTCATGCTTGACATCGAGAGATCGGTCGGCATATCTATTTCCGGCTCCATACCGCTTCCACTCAAGGCTCCTTCTTCTTCCGGCTCTGACTTTATTCGCATCTGCTGACGCAGCAACGATATGTTCTTTATGTTCTTCAGTTCTGTTGGGTTCCTCAGAAATCTGCATAGGAAAGCGCAAAGCCAAATTTATAGTTGATCGATCGATTGTTTCGATTTAGTACAGGAGAAAACTGTTCGTCGGGCGTACTTACTGGTAACAGTGACGCTCTCCTTGGACCTTCCTCAGGATATTCACACGGTAGTAATACCGCAGAGCCCTGCTCATCTTGTCGTAATTCATAGACAAATGGTTCTTCTGGATTCCCCATAATCTGGCTAATCCCGGGGGATCGACAATCTTGAAGACACCGGTTTCCCTGCTTTTCCACGCGATGTAATGCGTGTACCGTTGCGACGGATCATTAAGTAATTGCTGAAGAAAGTCCCAGAGTAATCTTCCGTCTGAAATTAGATTGGAGGCTGTGTAATCATACGACATTAGTTCTCTCAATTTGAATTTGACATCCACACAAGTTGATTAATTTAAAAAAAATCAATCGAGCGAATAGCAAAGGATAAGAACTTACTTGTATTTGGTTCGGGCGAGTCACTCGGGAAGAATTCCCTTGCCGCAGCTGCGGCAGAACTGCTTCTGAAGGCTCCTGGTGTCAATGGCATCATTTGCGAGGACAGCGTAGGACTCGGCTGATCTTTCACGCAAACTTCGCTGAGTCTTTGCGCCGCAAGGGCTGTGGGTGTTGCGGGTGGACTACCACTGCCTGTACCAGCACTCGCTGTGCTTCCTGCTGAAGAACCCGACGCAGTCGCCTGTTGATGGAATGTCTCATTAACTTTTTAAGACAAGTAAGGGCCGAGAAAGATCTCAAATCAGACAAGCAATAATTGAGGGGAGAGCTAAAGTTACAGTAGGACAAGAAAGAACTAGAGAAGGAAGTGAAACAAATGAGAAACATACCTGTTGCGCATCCTCGTCGCTGTCACTCTTGTAAATCTGATTCTGTCCGGGATCGGCGTGACCCGGCGAACCTGCCTGGCTGTCGACCGAGGGTGCTGGTGATAGTGTGACAGAATTGGCAGACATTAGCGAGGCTATATTAGCCGCATACGGATTCTCCGTCCACGTGGGAGTAGGTGGATGGGAGTGCGGGCTCAAGGGATAGGCGGAGGGTCTCGTCGGTGTGACCGGACTACTGGGCAAGCACCTCTGGAGCTGGCCAAAGTCACGCGCCAACATCGAGAGAACATTGTGCAAGACATCGCCGGCGCCCGGGCATCTCTCGCCCAGGTCTGCCTTCGTTAGTAGGCAGAGCGCTTTCCCGTTCATCTGGAACATGTCCATGTCGAATTGGGGAAGGTCGAACTCCCTCTCCGCCCACCGGAGGAACGTCGCGACGTCCTCGCGTGACCATACTCTCGGATCCGAAGCTGTAACATTGAAATGACCCATTAATCTCGTCTTCTTCTCGAAAGGTGGAGTCAATCAACTATATGCTACATACCTAAGCTTGCAGGTAAGTGTGTCTTGAAGTCGAGGAATGGGCTCGGCGGTGGATGAGTTGGCGGGAAGTTCATGGCAGGCCCGTATCGCCAAAGGAGATCCGTCGGGCTGAACGGCAGCGATATACCGGGTGGCAGCCGAGAGTCCATCCCGGTCATTCCACCCCCGCTCGGTACCGCCGGCAGCTGCGGCAGCTGAATTGTCGGCAGTAATTTCATAACACGCCCTCCTTTACCGCACCCACTCTCTGCAACCAAGAGAACATCTCCTTAACAACCTGCTACCACCACAAACTCCTCTATCTATCCACGCTCCCACCGAGCGCTCTTCGCTCTCTTCAAATTCAAAGCTCTCCTGCCGCTCTCAAATCCGGCTTGCCGCCACGTCACTTCTTCACTACTACGCAGCAGAGAAAGGTGCGTCCAATTATAGGGATCACTCGCAGCATGCAAAAACGCATCTTCCGGCCGGTGAAAGAGAGGAGATTTCGCAAGAAGGAGCCGGGCAACGCATTAGCCCGGGAAAGAAGGTGGAATATTAGCATAGGACGACGCTGGAGCATAAGAATGAAAGCCGGCAGGAAAGACCGTCGATTTACATAACGTATTTCCATCGGCGTCCGGACTCTTTCCGCTTTCAAGTCTCTCGCGTGCCACTCTGTCTCTCTCCGCGCCGCTCGACAATCATATCCCCTTTGCTGACAACTTTGCACAAGCCGTACTTTCAAAAAATAAACAACAATTCCTGAAGGAGTATGCGAGAAAAAGAAAATGGTACCGGGAGTCTTTGGCATTGGTATTTAAGAAGGAAGATCAGGATGAATCCGAGGACGCGGACACGAGGATTTCCTGGTGCGAGACAACGGCACATCGACCTTCGCATGCCAAGATATTCCACCTTCTTTCCTTCGGGCGATCATCTCTCCGCACCCCTCCGCCCCTCCCTCTTACACTCCATCTTTCTCTTTCCCACTGTTTACCACTCGCTCTCACACCCCTCCTCTTCCTTCCTTCCTTCCTTCCTTCCTGCCTTCCTTCTCCGTCGCGCCTCATTTATTTCACTCGATCCTCGCAGGACCGCCTGGCCTGCCGGCCTCACTGTCTTCCTTAGCCACCCATCTTTTTCTACGTGCCACACAGCCATGGACCTCAACTTTTTTTGCTACCCACTAGCTTCACCGCCGCCGCTCAGTCCTTGGGGATGAACTCTCTGGACGGCCGTAATATCCGCCAGATTCTAATACTAATTAAACGCTATCGGCCACTAAGAAAACAATTTACGCCGAAGCCTCAACACTTACGACTCTACGAAAGCAGGAAGTTGAAGCGGAAGTTGTCCGGCTAATTTACCGAGGTGTAGGGAAGGGTTACTGCTTCCAAACTATTACTCTCCAAGTATACAGGATACTTTATGTTATAGAGTTGAAACTCTGATATAACAAACCGAGGATTTGACTTATTAAGAATGAGAGAATAAGTGAGAGTAAAGAGTTAATCGAATGTAGCAGAGATCATGGACCGACCGGAAGTCGTCGAGTCACGAGATCGACGTAAACGGAAGCGCGTCTCGGAGTATTATGCTCGATCTTCGTCCTCCTTAATGTCAGAGGTTCGTTATACGTTATTCATGGGGCCAGTGTTACATAACCAAGCCGGAGGAGGAAGTGCTCGCGTCCGTAAGCTGCTTTTTTCCTCCTTATGAATGTCAGAGACGAACGATATTTCATACGCCTGTGCCGCGGCATCTAATAGGCCATTTGTCTTCGGCTTGCGATGCTAGGCCCTCGTGCTTATCGAGAAAGTGTCTTAAATGAAGACTAAAATGAATAAATCCAGGCACATGAAAATCCACTGACACCTGCTGCTCATTTGATTCGTTCAATTCGTTGTAATTAAAGAGCAGGGATCATGGAAAATCATTAGGCCAGGCCGATAACGCGGCAATGATAGAGCAGGAACTCTTCTGGTCACGCACCGATCTCTCTCTCGGTCGGTTGGTAATGTGGGAGGCTCGGAAAGATCAGGGACGAGAGGTGGTATCGGTATTGGTAGTGGCGTGCTGGTGGTGATGCTGGTGCCGGTGGCAGTGCCGGTGCGATAGATATAGCGGGGCCAAGAGAAGGAAGGCGGAAGATCCTTGGCGAAGGATTTAAGATTTATCATGGGAGACAGAGAGCCGACCTTATCTATCCCGCTCCCCTTTCTTCCGGGTTCCGATGCTTCCTCTGCTCCTCTCACTCTTTTCCTCGCCCTCTATCGCGCTCCTTGCTCTATCTTCGATGGATGCGGTATACCTTCCGGTTTCGATCTACCTTATTCGCTTATTCCGTGGCTACTCCGAGCAGGCTCTCTGCTTCACTTTGCTCGACATTCTAATCGGCAACCTCATTAATTATACATTCTAACGATCGACCGGCACTTTTTGCCGGGGGGACAGCCTTTATTAAAGACATTTTAGGTGATCGATCGATCAGGATAATTATGCGGGATTCACGGGGCGCCCGTGAGGATCCTTTCCGCTGATGTAATTCGAAGAGCACCGGCCAGGCGGATTTCACCTCATGAATAAAGGGGGGCAAGCAAAGAAATGATTCGAGTGGTTGGTAAAAAAAGAAGTTGTAGTCGTCCATTGATGAATCTGATGGAAATTCTCGGCAAATTTCCCAGCGGTAAAGTATAATCGAACCGGATAGAAATGCGAATAGACGTGGGCGATCAGCTGATCATTTGGGCAATCGCCATCCTACTTCCGGAGTGGAAGAGACGTAGACTGAATGACGTAACTATCTGGTTACATGGTGAGTGCGTGTGCGCTGGCTCGAAGGCGCGTGAGAGGAGATTCGCATAGATAGGAAAAGCCGCGGCTGGCTGGACAGGCGGTGCGCTCTGCTCTGACTCTGACTCTGACTCTAGGAGTGTGCTTGCAACTCGTTGCGTATGTATTCCAGCCGATTATGCAGTCCTAGCGTAACGTAATAAAGGAGTAGCAGCAGCTAAAGACACAGGCGTGCCGGCGGGCTCGCGGAGAAAGTCCACCTCGACCGACATCGATACTCCCAACATACATAGACACACTCGTCCGCTTCACTTTATTATGCAATTCTTCGATCGACAATTCCCCTCCCTGCCCACCACCCACCTTCTTCTTCTCTTCCCCTGCCGCTCTTCTTGCCTCACGCGCCTACACCGACTTCACTTCCTCTTCGATCTGTCACGCAATACCGCCGATAGTTGGCCGCAATGCCATAGGACTCAGCGGCAGGACAATCATTTGACCATTTCAAGAAGGACGATTGGCAATTGGTGAGAAACGATTACTCGCAGGAGGAATCCAGTCAAAGTTAACTGACCCCTTTATGCCTGCTGATTTCCCAGTCTCGGCTCTTGCATTACCGTGGATGGTTCACGCTTTCACGGAACAAGCCGTGCAGATTCTAACTCTCTAGACTGTAACCGATTACCTCAGGCCAGCCAAGCCAGTCGACATTACGCTATCCCATTTTTACAATCGTTACCATTTTTAGATTACAACTTGGCGCGCGAAGCTTGCGACTCAACGTTCTGCTCAGACGATGGAAGGTCATTTTTCAGGAAGCTCCGATGCATGAACGTGAACTCTGTCTGGTCTATCTAGCCGGCGGCGTCGTTCGCTTCCTCTAATCGCGCACGCACCGAGACTTTTTGTGACGGGAGCGTGAGGTTGCGTGTCTTAATGTTTTCCACCGATGTTTTTCGCTCTATATAGATATTCCTCAAGCTCGTGCTCGCCTGCCTCTCCTCGCTTTCTGTTCCGCGCGCGCTTCTCCTTCTCGCTTCGAATACGGCGCGGTGCTACGTCGCACTCGGCATTGGAAACTCATTTTCACGCTTCTTGCTTCCTCCCTCCACACTCGAGCCTCCAGTTCAATTGTCCAATTATCGCCGCTAATAGGATAATTATTCAATCTGTCCCCTTTTCAGGGAGGAACACAACTTTAAACAACCAGTATTGACTTCTTCATTTCGCAACATCAATCACTTTTCCAACAGTTCTTTCAACTATGTTCCTTGTTACGTATCGCTTCGTCTAAGGTCAAACACTATTTGGAACACCTTTACGCAAATCTTCGAGATGAGTAAGGCTTCTAGCTTAAAAAGTAGGATTCGCGGATTCCGTTATTCTACTTGGAGACATTCTACCGCTGGATTACAAGCTGATGCGATCAATTTTGCTGGCAAAAGGCTATGAAATAACAACGAAGGAAGGTTTGCTGGTCTTTGGCGCAAAAAGGCCAGTATTTTTCAAGCATACTATATCGAGTTATCGCACAGATAAACATGAGAAACGCCCCGGTGCAGCGATTCGCCAACAGCCACTGTTTTCGCCAAGAGGATTTCGCACGTTCGCGAGAAAAACTGCAATTCGCCAGCATTAAATCACCCACCGGTAACTTCAGCAATTATTTCACCGGCCTGTAACAACAGTGTAATTACACTGCCGCTAGTAATGAGGGTGGCAAGTTGCATTTTGCAAAATGGGCTTCGACACTGCTCTACTCTCGTTACAGATTGCAACTAATTGTACGCTAAAACGTTGTTAGTTGAGTCAAAACTATTCGAACAAAGTAGAAGGACTTTAATGGGTAGAAAGTCGTCGGAAGAAAGATTTTCAAGTTCCAATTCAAGTCGAGAAAAAGTAAATATCGCTTAACGAATTTAAATCTCCGTTACTTGCCGGCCGCAACTATTCCAATTGGACGAGGAGGGCACACTGGTGTTGCTCCGCGTTTGTTAAATGACTTCGTACACTTCGTTACTTCAACTTCAGTTCGGAGACTCGGGCAGAACGGTAGAGTGCGAGCGGCGCTTTTGCGCCGGCTTCTACTCCGGGTAGAATTTGCTCGTTAAGCGTTTCCATCGGGCAAATACCGCGTACACCAGCAGAAAGCGGCGGTGGCGAATCTCGAAAAACTAATTGCGAATTTCGTGCCCCGGGCAAGGAATTACTTGGGGAGCAGGAGCAATTAGACTGCCGAAAAATGGCAAGGGTCAGTCTATTTGCGCAAAGTTCCACTGTCTGGCTTGGCTTTGTTGTATACTCCGGGCGAGTGGAAAAAAAAGGGTAGGGCTCGAAGGTGCGAGATATTTGAATAATTAATGCGGCTGGGAATGGAATCGAGTCGCTTGTAATCTCTCCTTGTCCAGTTGGAGGTGGATGTGCCTGACTGGTCGTCCTCTCTTCGATCTTTCACCAAGGCGGAGGTATCACACTTCCTTCTCTGGTAGCCGGACTGCCGGGCTGCCGGACGCACACACACACACACACACACACACACACACAAACAGAGAGAAGCTGTTCGTTCCAGGTTCACCGACCACCTCCAAGGTCGAGAAAACTCCGCCACCCATTTTCTTTCACTTTTCACCTCTCGCCACCGATCGACGCCGACGAGCTCTCCTTCATGCTCAACTGACTCTGCGCTCCACCTCTCTTTAAACCTCCCGGTGGCAGCCACTCTTGCCGGATAGAGAGCCAGCCCTCCGCCTGGCCAGTTTCCAATCTACTTCTCTATTAAAGCAGGGTCGAACAAGTGAATGTACTTCGCAAGAATTTGCAATGTTAAATGAAATGACTCGCAACCAAGACAGGCGAGCTTTTTTTGGACAGTTTGCTTAAGCTACACTCATCATAATGGGTCTCTCTTAAAGCGACGGAAGGCCCTTGCTGCCCACTCGCTGACCTTTCCCCGAGGACTGTCCCGCTCAGCCGATCCCAAGCCCGAACTAACCAGCCTTCGACGGCCCCATATTCATCGAAACTTTTTCCTTTCGCTCGCTATCTATCTCACCTCTAGGGAATCCACATTTCCCAGAAATCCTTGCAGATTCACGCGGCCTTCCGACATAGTTAAAAGCCGGACAGAAAGCTGACGAAGAAACAGGCAAAGAATTCGCCGGAATTGCTCGCCCCTGCCGAGTGCATCCGCTTTAAGCTTCTACATTACGATTACCTTATCAAAGCTGCTATTATTAGAGCGGGCCTTTAAAGAAAAAGGAGAGGCGGTGAGTCCAAGTGAGCCTAACTACCTCGTATTGTTCTCTCTTGGCTGTGGTAAGCGCAAGGTCGGCAGTCTCTTTTAAAATCGAAAGCAAACCCGTAGATCCCTTCAATTTTAACCAGCTTGAAGAAAAATAATCTCTGAATGAATTTGCGCATTCTGAATTGATTGTAGAGGTTCCATCCCGTTCTATGGGATGGTAATGATGTGGAATCCGGTGGCGATGAGGGGAAAGGGGTGTCTGGAGTGGGTCTGCCATTTTATTTCCGAGCAGGCAGTTGCGATGCGGGTTATCAGTGTCGATGACATTATCGAACGGCGCCGGACCGCCGGAAAAATCGCCCCTAGACTCGTTGCCCCACTAATTGTTTCTCACAATCACACCACTCCTTGATTTTTCGGGCTCCCTCAGTTCACCACTGTTCTCCCCCTATATGCCATCAACGACTCCTTACATCCTCGACTATCTCGACTAAACCAAGTACCAGACTAATAAATACTCTGGAATGGCGGGCAAAGCACTTGTCCGTCAGTTTAGCAGCACGGGAGACAAGTTTCGAGCGAAGGTTCCTTGAAAACATCTAGGTTAAACCTTCGAAACTAAAAGCCCAAATCATCAGAAAGCCGCGGTCGGTTCTATCTATAATTCGAAAATCAGTGGGCGCTGCTGGCTGGCGGAAGGGAGCGAGCGAGCACCGAGAAAAACAAGTTCCCAAAATAAATCAGCCTCCAGAATTGATATTCGCCCCGATGATGTGTCGCCGCGCGGCATTTTTCTGCGCGACTGCGAGGAGTGCTGCCTCCCTGGGATGTCTGGCACGGTCAAAGAGTTAAGAGGGGGCGGCGGGTGCGGGTGCGGGTGCGGGTGCGAGTGAGAGTGAGAGAGAGGGGAGAGGAGATCGAGGGAGTGAGGACGCGAGGAGGGCGAGAGGATGACGAGAGGAGAGGAAGTCTAACCATGTGGGTTGCTCGCTGGACTGATAAAACGCCGGGACGACGTGTCACTGACCCTTTTCCCTCCCCCTCTTTTCTTGCCTCTATCACTCTATCTTAAGCTGCCTGCACACATGTACACTATACACGACACACTACACACTACACTCCTGGCGCACTCGCTGCCACTTGTCCGATGCCCCCTAATCCTCACAAATGCTGCTTGCTGCCTGACCAGCTGCTACTCTGATACATTCTGGCAAAGCTCACTTTTTTCTAGGACCAGCCTTCTTTAATTGTCAGAGCAATCGAGTCGGCTGCGAGTCGCGACTACCTCTTCTAACACACTGCCTAGCTAGCTCACCAACTCTGGACGAACACCTGTTACCAAGTATCCGCTGATACCTTCTACCTCACACTTGGTTTATCGTGACACTTGATGCTGATCTAAGCGGAGCCCCTTTTTAACCCATTATGCACCAAGCAGGTGTAGAAATATATTGACGCAGTTGACACAGAATGAGTGAAATACACTCCAAGATTTTATTTTCGCTTTTTACGCGAGGTTGCCTTAACGGGAACCTTTTCCCCTGGGGAACACCTGCTCGAAAAAATCCAACGCTCCGAAGGGCAAGGGGTTTTTTCGATAATTTTCTGAAATCCGAAAAGCGAGGCTCCCCAAGGGGCGGCAGTAAGTGCGAGAGCGAAAGGGCTTTGGTGAAGTGTTCCAGGAGTCTGGAGGTAGCGAGAGAGGAGGAAGGTTGAATAAATCCAAAGAGAACTCCGAGGAGGCCAAATACTCGGGGAATCTTGAACGCTTGCCCAGCTGTAAACACTTGAGAAGAGCGAGGAAGGAGAGAGTGGAGAGTGGAGGAGGGCGAGGACCGAGGGAGACGCTCTCTTTCTCTTTCTCTCTCTCTCTTTCTCTCTCTATCCCTCCATCTCCAAGCTACCTGTTACGCGAGACCGAAGCCAGACAAAGAAGGAAGCGAGCCCGACCCACCGAAGAATAGAGACAAACTCGACACACATATCCACACACACACACCGACGCTCAGACACTCCTCGACAATGAGCCATCCTCGTGTGGATTCCCTCTCTGACTCTCGGTAATTCTTCCAGGCTGATTCACCCGCCTTTTTTCGCAATTCCCTCATAGAAAATTACTCGGCGTTAAACGTCCCGTACTGCATACAGTTTTGCCATTTCCTTGCTTGCTCTTCCAAGTGAAATTTAGCCAGCCAAAGTAGCCTTTAACGTCACTTCTCACTCGTGACAATCGTCAAGACTCTGCTTTACCAATTAATATAGTGTAAGATTGAAAGCTCAAGAATCCATAGGCCTTCTACAACTACCGACAATTGGCAGGATACACATGGGTGCACGGATATGCCAGGTCAAACTAAGGAAGGAAGGAATCAAGTGTGCGAGGGTGCAGCAAGTTTTGAAAAAGGGGGAAGAAATGGAGAAAGTAGCGGTGGAATGCACGTGGAGGGACGGAGAAGTTGAGAACCCGGTCGAAGGCACAAAGAGAGCATCGAGAGAGGCATCGGGATGCACGTGCGTGCAAGTAACGCCGACCGGAAGTCGATAAAAAGGCTGCTCTTCACCCTCGTCACTCGGCAGCAGCCTCTCGTCATGGGAACCAGCTTCTTTCTTCTCCTCTTTCCTCTACCCCCGCCTACCCTGTCCTGTCCTGTCCTGTCCTGCCCTGTCCTGCCCTGTCCTGCCCTGTCCTGCCCAGCCAGTACTACAGGCATCCCACACCCTTCTCAAAAGCTCCCTGGACCTCTCGATTTGGGCCCCAGCATCCCCCGAACCCCGCCGCGACTCCTCTTGCCGCTCTGGCTTTCAACGAGGCTTTTTCACTTGTTCGCTCATCTCGTTTTTCCTCCGCTCTCCCATCCTTCTCACGAGTGTCCCAGTAAACTTGAAAACCATTCTCCAGGGATTTTACCACCCCTACACGCTGCGCGCCCTCCCTCCCACCATCCACCGACCCTACGCCAGTGACCTTCTTTACCAAGTCTTTTCCGGCCACTGGCGTCAATCCACAAGCCTTTTTTGCCCGCATCAAATTCCAGCTCGTCTTTCTGTTGGCTCGACAGAGCTGATGACTTTTGCCCACTGTTTCCAGCAACACTTCCCTCACCCAACAATTCTGCTGCTTCGTTTCTCCAGAAGAAGCTGGAACTCTATGCTACTTTCTTGCTCCTGATAGCGTTACACTCTATCACACTTTTTTCCTCACTCCTTTAATTACCGGGAAGTTTGATTAAAGCAGTACGGAATACTGTGGCAATCAGTCAAGATGTTTCAGTTAGTATCTCGCATAACGTGATCTCTGGATGCAGTTGCACACATTTGTTTACAGTTAGCCGGCAGAGGCGTGCTCAATCACGCAGCAGTTTCTTCCGGAGTTCTCCCTAATCGCGATCAACGCCAGGAATTCCGACAGTTTTTTTTCAAAGCCACTATTTTATGAGGCTTCCCACGCCAATGGATGCGCATCGGAGGACAGAGGCGGAAGGATAAAGGGCGTCGGGTAGAGAAGGGCGAGAGGGAAGATGAGGAGGCAAGCGGAGTTCCGAGAAGTAAAATCCAAACACGTGCAGTCCGACGTGTCCAGCAGGAGGTCCACTGCCATAATGCGCCTCGATTTTGTGTCCCAAAGCCTACCACACGACTGACAGAAAACTCACATCAATCCTCCAGTCCCTACAGCCCGAACCACAGACCGTTTACCCACAATACAATAAATCTCAGAATTCACGCTTGAGAGAAATCCGCAATCCGCATGCGTTCAGTTCAGCTTTTCAAGAGTCTCCGGCAAAAACCTTTAAATGCAACTCCTCCACAACTAACAAAGCTCAGTCAGTCTGACCACCCACCTGTTTCACTCAACTAGTGATAACATCGACATTCGTTACCTATTCCCCTTCCTTATTACTAGCGCATGGCATTCCAACACAAAGTACTAGAATGTTCAATGTCCCGCTGTAAAAGGAGACAAAGTTGCCCCCCCCCCCCCCTCCCCGGTATGCATTCACAATTCCAGTACACGTGTCAGCAGTGATTGCTACACCTGAGGGAAGCGGTAGAGTAACAGCAGCCGAAGCACTTGTGGTGGTACCTCACCGAGAAAGACCGCTGTTGTGAGAGTTCTCTCTGTCTTTCTCTCGGACAGTCTGGTGCAACTAACTCGGATAGCTTTGGAGGAGAGAAGGGCCGCGCCGCGCCGTCGGAGAAGAGAAGCAAAGATATCCCAGACGATCCAGATTCATCGAGTGTACATCGGCTCGGCTGCGATCCAGCTAAATCAGGCAGGATCCCGAGAATCGTGGGGAGAGAAGCCGGCAGTCAGGCAGGGAGGCAGGCAGGCAGGCAGGCAGGGAAGCAGGCAGGCAAAGTCAGAGAGAGGGAGAGAGGGAGAGAGGGAGAGAGAGACTTGAGAAATGGAGGCGAAGAGAGAGGGTGAGAGGAGCGAGGTAGCGAGGTAGCGAGCGAAAAGGAGAGGAAGAGAGTGCCGGTGGACTAGGTAGGAGAGTGAAACCGAGTGGAAGATAGAAACACAGAGAGACAGACAGGTAGAAGAAGGAGAAGGAGCCCGCTCATGAGAAAGAGAGAAACGAGAGCGGCTAATATAAGCGGCAAAGGTAGGAACGCGGATCTGCGTCTGGTAGGTGTATAAATACGACACTAGGAAGTGCTGCTCGCTAGTAGGAAGTCTCTTTCTCTCTCGCTCTCCCAGATAATTAAACTTAACGATAATTGCCGATCCACCTACTCCGATCACCCGCTACTACTCCTATTGTTTCCGCACACACCGCCATCCACGTAATACCAGTCCACTCTCTTCTTTATCCTCTCGACCATTTCAGCCCCACCAATTACCGGCCAGCCGCCAACGGATTGCGAATTAATTTTCTCCTACTTTCTGCTCAAAAGAACAATAGAAAAGACGTCCCTCAAGACGGGCACCGGCCACCGAGAGAAACGCGGGGGGCAGTGTGCATTAAAAATTCCAGGAGAAAAATAGCGGGGTTTCCTTTGAAGCAGGAAGGATAACCTGTCCATTCTTTGCCTGGAAATACATCCAAGAAATTATCCTTCCTTTCCGTTCGCCTGGTACAAAGGGTCGGCAGGTCCGTCTGTTTTCCCTGCCGAACCCAAGGGGGAAATCCTCCCCTCCTCCCTTCCTCCTTTTCTCTCTTGTCCGGGCACGAAAGAAAAATTATCCCTTTTCACTGGAACGGATACCGTTTTCTTTTTGGATAAGCAGGGGAACAACGGCGGGGGAAGGAATCAAAAAATTTTCCAGTGTTGCGATGAAAAATCGGAAGAATTGGCGTGTGCAAAAGCGAATGAGGAAACGTGTTTGCATAAGGCAGAGTAGGTGGTGAAGGAGGAGGAGGAGGAGGAGGAGGAGGAGGGGGAGGAGAAGTCTAGAATGGCGAGGTGCGATCGGTAGGGACGGCGTCGAAGAATAAGGAAAGTCGAGAAGCCGCTCTGTTTATAAATACGGGAGGAGGCAAGGAAGTGGCGCAATAATAGAATCGAGCCGCGAGAGCATTATAAACCACTGGCTGCCGTTCTTCTTTCTCTCTTTATCGCTTGGTCTCTTCTGCCACTGGCTTTCGATCCCTCTTGTTTGCTCTCTCTCTCTCTCTCTCTCTCTCTCTCTCTCTCTCTCTCTCTCTGCCACTGGTACTCTCTGTGGCAGAATATCGCCCGTCCGCCAAAAACAACTCCGTCGCCGGAGCGTTTCATTTTCCGACAGAAATAATCCCGGCGCACCTCTATCTCATCCGCCTTCTTCCCTAACGCGAATATATGCCTTTTCCAATAGATGCCGGCTACCTAGTTCGCCTTAGCCTAAAAAAACCCAGGGCCGGGAAATAATTGTCCACTGGTTCCTCGGCTGAATAAGCGATTAATTTTGAGCAATGGAAAGGTTAGAAGAAGGAAAGAGGGAAAGAGGGAAAGAGGGAAAGAGAGAGAGAGGGAAGGCCAGCCAGCGAAGCAGAGGGTGAAGAGGGAAGAGTGAGGAGAAACGAGAAGAGGAAAGTCGTCTCTTGTCCCGGATACGACTCGTAATAATAGTTATCCCGACGCCGAGGAATGCCAGACTGAGCAGCCGACAGTTTCTCGGCTCCTGGTCAACCATGGATTAAGAGGGCTCAACAAATTTGTCGAAATCCATTTTTACCAAAATAATTGCCGGAATAAAAGAGCCCGGCTGGGCAACGGAACGTAAAGCAGTAAAACTGAATGTCTCAAGTTTACGGGGTGTGAATTGAATTGTGTGGTTGGAGCAAGTGCTTTTTGAATTGAGCGAAAGCTATTAAAGTTAGGAGACATAAGTATTGGAGTAGTGAGAGAGTGGGAGGAGGGCGGGGAGCGGCAATTTTTTAAAGGGGAGCGTTTCCTGCTCGAGAGTTTTCCTGCGGCTCTCTATTGCGGCCTCTCATTTTCACGTTTCACGAAAGAAGGCAAGAGGGAACCGGATGCCATCTATCGCGTCGGTTGGCTTCCTTTTGCTCGCTCTTGAAATTAACCGGACACGGACCCAAAGAAGCGAAGCCTCAACCTCTCCCCGTGCGGCTGCCTTTACGCGCCGCGCCTTTCCAACTTGCTCCCAATGTTAACTCCAACTTAAAAAGTCATCAGACTCTCTTCCGACAAATATACCACTGCTATGTTCGCTCCTATCATTTCAGCTTTCCAGCCGAAATCGACGCGAGTTGCGCAATCATTTCTACTTTGACGAAATTTCGAAGCTGGATGCTTCTCTGAGGTAACCAGAGAAAAATGCTAAATTAGAAGGATGGGTCGGGAAACGAGGAAGGGAGAAAAGGGGAGAAAATGGGAGAAAAGGAGAGGAAGAGGAAGAGGAAGAGGAAGAGGAAGGATAGGTGGAGCCCCGGCGGGTAGTAGGTTTTGCTTGGCGCGAAGAGGCGAATAGGAAGGAGAAAAAGGAAAGGAGAGGTCCAAGGTCCGTGCTTCCGGTCCGGATACCGACCGGTTCTCTTCTCTCTTCTCGCCTTCCTCCTTCTGGCCAAGAAATGCCAGTGAGCGAAAGAGGAGAAAGAGAAGGATACGCTGGCACAAAAGGAGAAGTATCGCCGCGCTCTTTCAGAGATACCTCGATTATTTAAAAAGGTTCTCGAAAGCCCACCGGAGATTCCACGAACGATCGACTGAGAAGAGGAGATCGTTCCAATGGCAATGCGCGGCGAAAGGTTTCCGCGTCGACCGATCGCCCGCTTCTTCGTGACTCCGCATCACTTAAGTCCCTTAAGAAGGAATTTTTCCTCCAAAAGGTAAAAGACACCCCGGAGAGCTCCAACTGACGAAGCAGTACTATTAGTACTATTACCTCTGTCATTCAACTACGGCGCAGCACGAAAAACACTCTAAGTAAATTTCAAGCGAAAATAGTTGGAAAATCGAAATCACTGATGGTTCGGTAAGCGACGGCGGCGTAGACCAAGCGAAGTGTTAAGTGGCACCGGCCAAGTGTGAAAAGAACAAAGCCAATTCTCCTAAACGGTACAATCTCGCTTAGTAGAACGCGTTCGTTCGGAGGAGAGCTCGTTCACGAGAATGAGAAATAGATAAAGCGAGCGAGCGAGCGAGCGAGAGCAGTAATCTTGATCGTCAGCGAGGAAGAGGAAGGAGTTTCTATTCATTTGCCAGCCGAAAATAATACATACGCGTATCGGCGCG
Organism: Ectemnius cavifrons; assembly: GCA_964023945.1. Lineage (NCBI taxonomy): Eukaryota > Metazoa > Arthropoda > Insecta > Hymenoptera > Crabronidae > Ectemnius > Ectemnius cavifrons. The sequence continues at coordinate 364,376 of OZ030375.1, forward strand.
TATTCTCGAGTGGCTTTTATCGATGAACCGGCTTCTTTTTATCGCGCCAGGCCAGCGATATGATCCCAATTATCGGAAACGTGACATCGATACTCGATCCTATCTCTTGCATAATAATGCCTGAGGCATTAGCGGAAAAGTCCGCTCCGTCCTTTGCCAAAATCTGCTGACCGCTGACAATGCCGGAAGAACTCGGCCAGAAACTCACAGCCAGCACGAACTGACCAAACACCCTGCGGATAAAGGCATATAACCAAGAACTTTATCAAATTTGGGTGACCTTTCGCATAGCCAACTATTTACTGCAATCAGATAAATTATGATGACTTTACGATTTGCTACGATTTGCTACGATTACGCTGAGAAAGCAACTTGACAGAGGGGCATCACTCTTTCAGGACTCGGTTGAAAGGGAATTCGCTCGGCGAAAGAACGAGCATTCGCTTGTTATCACCGCCGGTGTTTCAGGCTTGGCGACGGAAAATAAAGTTATCGCTCGCATGATTGTTTGCGTGACCGGAAGGAGATCATTGATCCCGATAGGAGAGCGAAGCTTCCAATGATGGAGAGGCCTGCCGGGCAATAGCGTTGGATCTAGACTCAAGATCCATAAAGTGTGTATATATAAGCAGAGAGTTAAGTCACAGGCACCGAACAAACAGGATAAAATCCACATTGAAAAGTTGTGGACGCGATTAACCAGCTATATGTATAGACAGAATGGATCTCCAAGCGATGGCGATAAGCACTGCCAACTACTACTATCTTCATTACTAACAATTACGGGAGAGATATCGATTTTCTAGTGGATCTCCTCTGATAAGGAATTCGCAAAGTTCACACACCCATCTTGCGCGGGTTAGACCGAGTATTTCATTAATTTTGCAGCCATGAATGAACCGACAGTACTGAAACTGTTGTTGAATAGGGAAGGCTGGTCTGAGCCAGTGTTTAAAGAATGGTAAAGAGGGGAGGGTGGGTGTTAAATACTGGGAGAGATTATAGAGAAGGAGATTTCACGCGCTTCTAAGTGCACTCGATCAAGTGGACTCGAAAGGTCTTTGACTGCACAGTTCATTGGTACAGTAGTATCCAAGTTGGAGGCTGCTGGCTGGCTGGCTGGTTCGTTGGCTGGCTGACTGGCTGACTGGCCCGAGGGTGGATGAAGAAAGTTCTTCCCCGAATTTGGCGAGTCGCCTCGGCGGCGTCGACGCCTTCGGCTCGTGTGTCTGCGATCTTAACGATCGATCGAGCTGTCTTCTCTCACTCGACCTTCTCCCTCTCCCTCTCCCTCTCCCTCTCTCTCTCTCTCTCTCTTTCTCTTTCTCTGCCTTCCCTTCCACAGACACGCAGACCAACCGAGATAGAGGGAGCGAGAGAAGAGAAATTTCCAACCCCCTTTGGCCTCGCTTGCGAGCATAGTGCTTCCTCCCTCGCGTAGTTCGCGCGGAGCTTCCGGCTTCCAGGCTCTTCCGGTGCCGGAATTACGTTTCAAAAGGCTTTCACTCCTCTCTCCGGGCTTCCTCGGCACCCCTTTTGCACCCTCTATCAGCCTCGACCAGCCACCCAGTGCCTCCTCCTTTTCGACGCCAACCCCAGCTGCTTCCAAGTCGGCTTCCTCTTTCTCCCTCCCCCTCTCGCCTCTCGCCTCTCGCGCCACTCTCGCCTCTCCCTCGACCTCTTATCGAGCCCCTTCTCAGCCCCGTCTATCCCTTATCCGATAAAACGGCCATGCGAAAACCCTTCCGCCAACCGCCCCCCCCTTCTAACAGCCTCGCTCTTTCTACCCTCTCGCTCTATCATCGCCGCCGCTCCTCTTCCTTCCGCTTCCCGTTCCTTCGTTCGCCTTTTCCACGGACTTTTTAATGACCGCCTGAACACCCACCCACCCACTCTGCACTTATAGCAATGTCGCAGACTTCGTCTTACTGTGTTTGCTAACGGCGGATAGAGTATGCTGGAAATATTGTTTTTTCTTCTTTTTAATTACGACTTACTGCCAATTGCGAATTACTGATCGGAGTCGATAGGACTGGTGCACCAGATAGAAATCAACTTTGAAAATCAAAATCGTGGCAACATCCATCAAGCTCAGGCGTAATTCCCGCTTGTTTTTCAATGGAAGAACGCGCCAGAGGAAATTCCAAAGGCCCAGTTGCCAGAAGCCGAGCGAGCACGTCTATCTCTCTTTCGAGGCGCGAACGCGAGAAGAACCTCAACGAGGATTCCTTGGTCGATAGTAAATAAGCGACGCGGTGTCATCTGTTATCGTCAACAACTTTTTTGGCAGGAATGACGCGCGCTCTTACACCGACGTGAAGAAGGCAAGAGGTCCGCTGCTCGCTTAATAAAGTCTCGCTAATAAGAGGTTCCCGGACACTGCCTCCTCTTTTGACAGCGTTACAAACTGACCGTGTTTTCAAAGACATCCTCGTTATTGCTCCCCTCCCCTACCCTCCATCAGTAATCGACCCTTTTATTTTTATATTTACCAGCCGACTACAGAGATCCTTAACTCCGCCATCATTCGAATAACAGGTGCAACAAAAGATGCACTTTGTTTATGCGCTCGGCGCCTGTTTACCAGCTTCCCCCTCCCAGCGATGATGCCCGAAAGAAAAGTTTGCTCGGCTAGCGCAATAAAAGAAATTTGGTGGCTGCTAAATACATACGAAGGTTGCACAGCGGCAAAAAGTGCCGAGATAGCACCTCCGAGATCATGATTATCATATCAGGAGCTCGAATAAAAAGATTCTCATCTGAGAAAGCGGGCTCATTAGTTGTCAGAGGGAAAAAGAGGGAGGGAATCCCACAAACAAATCCGTGTACATAAACAGCAGCAGTCTGTCGCGTTCATCACCTGAAATTTCTTTGGATTCACCGTAAAGCAGGCAGTGATACTTTTGAACGAAAATCCTACTGCTTGCTCCGCTCGCTCACGTATCTTCCGCTCTCGAATATTGATTAGCCGACATAAATAGCCGGCGATCTTTCAAGGTACGTTATCAAAGCTGTCGCTAAAATTAATCTACTGACGCGCGTATGCTTGTAAAGTGCAGGAATCTAAATTGAGTGGGGAAAGTGAGGAAAACATTGCTAGCTTTAATAGAAGCTAGTATATAGAAATAGGAAATTAACTGGGGAGTAAAAGGGCGGGAAGCGCGCCTCCTCCAGGCTGCGCGAGATAACTTTTCTGCTTTGATGCTTCGTCACTCTCTCCGTAGAGTTGGTTAGATATTTCTAATTTCAGACGATACTTCCTCGATGCAATGGTCGTGCATTTAAAGTTGAGCCTGGCGATATTGAGAATCCGCGAGACTCACTATTGCGGGAGTTCCAGTTGCGAAGGTAGGAGGCAATTGTTCAGCCTCGGACTTTATTCTCGGAGCGCTACAAGTACTGGCAGTGACTGCTCGAGCTAGTACGAGCGGGACTATTCTATTCTGCCATTAAGGAAGACCTCGGCGTGGTTCCGGTGCTTGACTAAAGCTAAAGGAAGACTCGCTCACTGCCAGGCATTCTCTCCTAAGAGCCGTAAGGCATTCCCGGCTTTCGGTGGCGTTTTTTGCTCAGCCGCTGGTAAAAGGCCGCTGCCAAGCGTTTCATTGCTCGATTGAGTTCCTCGCACGTCGCGTCATCCGTCGTTTCGTAAGCCGGAAACGACGCGCTGCATCGAATTAATCGCGAATTAATCGACCATCGCGCTCAAACCATCGGAAAGTCGCGAGTCAATCGTTCCTTCAACTCGATTGGCTCCCACCGCGTTTAATAGAAATGTAGCAAAAATATTTCACGCTTACATAAACATTTGCTTTAGAAAAATCGAGCCTGTTAATCACTTAAATTGGTCAATTAGTTGGCAGCGATATGCTAATGATGGAGACAAAAGCATACGCGAGCGCTAAAAGAAGTTGGAAACGGCAGGCGTGAGTGCTGCAATTAGTAATCATTGTATGGGCAAATGTTATTCAAATTCCCCATTACAAATTGAATCGAAAGTTTTGTAGGAAGCGATTGGCGTGTACATGCTTCGCAACATTTCACAATAAATGTCGTTGGCGGCGGTGATGCAAAGGTAGGAAAAAGTGAGAAAGAGAAAAGAATGGGAGTTGGTTGCTAGGAATTTCGAGGAAGCGTGGCCGAAAGGCTGGCGTTAACTAAGGAGGAAGGAATTACGCGCGATTCCGAGCCTGGTGTTATGTAAATGATAACGCGCAACTTCCCGAATAACCGGCGTGTTATGTCGTCTCGCCGATCGAGATTTGCATTGCTCCCCTACCTATTTCTACGTCAATCAATAAAGAAATCGTGCAGGACCCACGCGACCCGGAAGTGGGGCAGGCAGCCTAGCTGCTAAAATTCGCACGCTTAAAACGAGGAGAGGTGGAAAGATAAATGTACGTCAGAGAGCAGTGGCACTAATCGGATATCGGACCGCTCGAAATTTCGATATAGGATCGGCAGGCAGAATTTATCCTGGCTGGGCAAATCGGCGCGATCGCGTACCTGGTACAACTAGATAAGGCGCGCGCGCTCGTCAATCGGGATTTCACGCGGAAAAGGATGTGTGGCTACTTAAAGATTGATGTCAGCCTCACTCAGCAGGATGTAATACGGAGAAGGCAGGATATAACTCGATGTTGACTCGACGCTATCACTCTACTCGGTAAAGAGAATCGTGGAATAAGCATCCACAACTTGGAATCAAGTTGGATAACCAGCCAGCCAACCAGCCAACCAGCCAACCAGCCAGCTACTCGGCAACAAAGGACTAGATATTCTACTTCATTAAAGCGGGATTTTGACTGTTTAATTACAATAGAGGCTATCCGCTCAAGGGATTAGCAGTGAACTGCTGGGATCACCGATATAACAGGAGGCAGTGAGGCGGGCAAGGCGGGCAAGGCGGGCAGCAAGGCGGGCAAGCGGCTGGGAGGGAGGATATCGTGGCAGCCGTGGAGGAGGCAAGGCAAGTGTTTTCGGGACGATCGAAATGATGTGAGGTCGCAGGCCGTATCGGGTCAAGGAACACGGGTCCAGTCCGGTCGGCTTTAGTTTTGTTTACCGGCTGGTCCAATTTTGCAGGAGAGCTCTGCTCTCTCATAGGCCGTAGAGGGGCGCAACAAACAAGCAACCAAGCGACTATAGACTAATATATAGGTGGGCCGTGCTGACCGATAAGCGTGTCGCCACGAGGAAGCAATAGCTTGGAATAAGCCGGCAGCGCGCACGGCAGATTAACACGCGGTCAATTTAACGAGCGGATCTTACCTGTATCAGTGAGTTCCGGTGCGGGTGTTGAGACAACGAGTCCGTTGGTAAGGCGTAATATCAGTGGAAGTTGGTGGCAAGCGACAGAGCACTAGGCAGATGGATGATGAAAGCACGAATGAGGAAAATAAGAAGAGCGTCCGATGGAGACGGGTACGGTCTCATGGGGCAATCGAGGGTGCTTGCGGCACGAGTTGATCGTTTCCGAGTTGGCATCCACGCTCTTATCACTGCGTGCAGAGGCCCCACGTGAGCGCGGACGGCACACTCTTTCCCTCTCGCACACTCTCTTAGTCTCTGTTCGCCCGATCCGCGCGCTCTATCCGGCTCTCGCTCACTCGCTCGCTCTTCTCCTTGGCTGGTCGCTCTCTCGGCAAGTCGTGTTCCGCCTGCTCGAGTTCCTTCTTCCGGGCGAACGTGTCAGAGAGCGAGGAGGTAGGCGCGAGAGAAGCGAAGCGAGAAGAAGCCAGAAAGAATCTCGGTGACGATGTTTGCGCTGCTAAGTGGCACTGGCGAAACGCAACGGCAACGGTAGCGGCAGTAGCAGCAGCAACTCGACTGGAGAAACGCGGGAATCAACAGCGGGAAGCTCCGTATCTCCCTCTCTCTTCCTCTCTCGGAATGAGAACGAGCGAGATCGAGTGAGAGTGAGTACACGCGCACTAATCCTCACTATCGGCGTGTCCAATAGATAGGGTGGTGGGAACGGTGGCACTTGGTAATATCCTTGTGGGCCGACGATCCCTTGTTGTTGGCGTGCGCGAACGCATGCGGGAGTGTGTATGTACACTGTTGTAGACTGACTACTGTATCGAGGATCGTTCGAGTAGCAAAGGGTGCTGCTCCCGATGGCTGCTCGGACTAGGGCGAGTCAAACGCGCGAGTGACATCCGTCTCGTCTGGTGGCTGGCGAGCGACTGAGTCGGTCGAGCGGCTCGTAGACACCGACTCTGCCGGGCCGGGTCGTCCCCCGGCACCCCCGACTGTCCCCGACTGTCCCCGACCCCAACTCTCTCGCCCCACTCTACCAATCCCCGCTCATCCCCGCAACTTCCACTCGACTTGCAAGCACTCGGCTCGGCTGTCGGCTGTCGGCTCGGCCACTCGGGCTTCGCTTCGCTTCGGCCCGATCGCTCCACGCTCCGCGCTCGACCTGCCCTGCGCGCCTGCTTGCTTGCCTGCTTGCTTGCCTGCTTGCTTGCCTGCCTGCTTGCCTCCTCCCTGCCCTCTGCTCGCTCTTTCTCACTCTCTCTCTCTCTCTGCTGCTGCTGCTTGCCCTGCGCCTGCTCTGCGCCGCTACTCCGATTGCTCCTGAAGCGCGCGCGACCCGACCCGACCGACCCACTACCGACTACCGTGTCTTCAGTTCAGTTCGGTTCAGTCCAGTTGAGTTGAGTCGAGTCCCCTCTTTTCGCTTCCTTGTACCGCTTCGCTTCGCTATACACACGAGTAGTTGCCGGCCAGCGCGCGCCGCCGGCCACATACACACGGCGTGCGCTCTCTGCTCTCCTCTGCTCTCCTCTCTGCGCGGAAGCAAACCAGCGCTTGCGCCACACCGCGTCGGCATCACACTTGCGCTGCTTGCGCCTTGAGCTCGCTGGCTCCCTCGTGCTGGGGGAATAACCGGGCGGACATTGGAGCGCGCTTTCGGATATAATGTTGCGCCTTCCGACGCCCGCTGCTTCCCGCTTCCCGCTACCCTCTTGCCACTTGCCACCCGCGCCAACTTGCCGCGAATGGAATTAATCGAAGCGCGCTCCACTATGCTAATGCATCATCCTGCTGCTCCTCGTTAACACTTTAAAGAGCGGCTACTTTATGCGTGAAATTAAAAGACGTCTGGCGAATTTGGTAAAAATCCCCTTGAAAAGAAAGGAACCCCGATACGGCTCTAGTCTTTGAATAAAGATATATCCAAGGCGAATTAAAGGGTTCCCAGGGCGACGTGGTGGGTAGGTAATCCTGTTTACTTTTAAAATTCAAATCAGAGCCTGGCCGCTCTGTCAGCTGTTGGGGCGAATGGTTGAGGGGCTTCGCTTCGCCCACGGACTTCCTCGTTCCTTTGGCCTAATCCCGATCCCGATTGTCGCTTTAACCCGACACCGGGCACCTGCACGCCTCACGCAATCTCTGCATGAAGCAATCGAGAAAGCCTACGCGACCACGAAGATTTCCTTCCATACTAAACGCATACAACGATCGAATAACAACGAACTGGCCGAGCGCATACAACAATCTACGTCTGGCAAGTTGCGAAATACTGCGACTCCGACGGCGACACGAGTGCGCACAGATCTCCGACACGAGAGGGAAGTTTTCTAATGTGGAACGCCAGTGCGGTGGCAGGCTAATGTTTCTCTTTAGGGACGCACGTGTGTTGGCTCGACTGGGGAGAGGAAAAGGGCCCGAAAGCGCTTCCACGTGTTCCGACACGACGTCAAGGCGAGTCCGGCGTGGGACAGGACCCCGAGGACTCGCTCCCTATTTCAAAGAGCACGGCATTCCCCAAAATTTATGGCCAACCTGACCAGACACAATATCCTCCTGCCAACATACGATTCCGGCCACTTTTATTTCCCGCTATCTTCTTGCCAATGCATTCTTAGCCGAATAACTCACCACACAATTCAGTGTTGACTAGATATTTTATTCACTTTTTACTTTAATAATTGCATAAGTTGCATTTGCAAATACGAGTGCCTATTACCTGCTGTGGCGAGTGGGCGCGGATCAGTATGTTGGCACGCGATAGGCTGTTTTTTTACGCCGAGTATGAAAATGTGCTCGTATGACGAAGACGACGGAAAGAGGGAAACCGCAAGGTAGGAGTCATCGTCGCATAGGGTCATCGAGAAGGAAGTCCGTCTGGTAATTCGAGGAAGCGAGGAACGCGTCATCGCGTGCTTGGATATTATAGTCAGAATCACGGGAGCCCTCGGGGGGAAGCCGTGAATTCTTTCACATCCCATAGGAATCCTTAACATTCTAATGAGCGATCAACCAATCCAGGAGCCAAACAGCCCAATCGACTTCTCGGCTACACGCGCACCCAAACCGAATACTAACTTGAATATCATATTATTTCACCTTGTTAGACTTTCCACTATTTGTACTTTTTCACCATTCGTAGCAGCAACACATAAGAAAAGCGGTTTCATCCACCTGTATCTTAAAACGATCTGCACACTACGTATCAAATCTATGCAACTTCTTGCAATGATGTGAAAAAAGTTCTTAAAATGCAGGCATTCGCCTCTTAATTTTTTGGGCAATAACTATAGTCTGCGATCTTGAAATGAATTGCCATAGGGAACGGGACTTAGCAATTTTGGAAAAATATGTGAAAGTCGTTGTTTTCTCGAAAGAATTCTTTTATTCTAAATGCAGGATGTTGTGGAGTAGATATCGATTAGTACCTCAGCGATTATTACCCGCGCTGGAACTCGGAACTGACGATAGGCTGAAAGAATCTCATCTGATTCCCACATGCGATATCTGCCTGATACGTGATATCGCGCAAAATTTTGTAAAAATCTTTACGTACTTGCAATTCCAGGAACGAGCTCTTTCTCGAGCATTCAAAGTTCCCGCAATTCTCCACGTAATCATAAGAAAAAGATGAAATTTCTTGGTGCACCGGTTCGCTGTAAATTGTAGCCCCCGCTGGTTTTATAGAGAGAGAGAGAGAGAGAGAGAGAGAGAAAGGGAGAAAAAGAAGCCAGCGAGGCAAGTCGAAAATTAAAATCGCGCCCGCCTACGAAACAAACAAGAACGATGAAGTTGCAAAAAGCGAGCGACTTGATGGGATGGGGATAAATATCCAGCGCAAAACATATCTGCATTTTATCCGAATCCCAATAAACGCGATTAGAAAAACTGCACGTGACTTAATGCTTTGTCCAAATATTTTCGTTCGTCCGAGATTTCATGCAATTCGTGACGCACCACGCGCCGCACTGCATCGAGCAAACATCGAAGAAAAGGGCTTCGAGTAATCTACGGGAGATCCTCCGAAAATAATTACCAATTACACGAAAATTTAATTGAAAACTCGGCATTTCAATTAAAAGAGTTTCGCTTTTAAAAGCGGCTGTCGTTTAAATCGATTGAATTTCATATTTAATTAAATCCATAACACGAAATGTTGAATCAAATAAAAATGGGTTGTTGGAATAATGAAAAAAAACTCAAGGCAGTCTGTTGGCAATGAAAATCTGATGAGTTTGGGATCGTGACATCCACTGATTTTCCATGCAAAAAAGCCTTGGTGGAATGTGGTGGATCGGAGCTGGAGAGCAGGAACATCCGGGGTAGAATGACGAGATAAAATGAACGGGGGGCACAAAGGGTGGGAGAGGAAGGTGAGTGGGTTGGGGGACGGGGGGGGGGGGGAGGAGGAGGAGGAGGAGAAAGAGAAGCGGCTTTTTTTGCTACTCATCGAGGAAGGATCACCATAAGAATATCGGTGGTACTCATAAGCCAGCCAGGACATAACAGGTAAAACAGGTTTGTGGGCGTCAGGAGACGTGGGCTACCTGCACCGTTTCTCCAAGGGGTCCTTCTACCTCTCCTTGAAACCGCACCGCACGTCCTCTCTCTCCCGATGCTTGCGGAACACTGAGGGGATGTCGACCAGTGCGCCTACGCACCTGCCAATAAACCAACCCCGATTAACGTGCCCGAGAAAGCAGCCCTATTTTTAAAGGGCTCCCCCTCCCCCCAAACTACCCACGAACAACATCTATATTCTCACAATAGTCATTAATTAGGCCCGCGTCAAACTATCGAAAACGGGAGCAGAAGTTGTAATTAGCACGACATAAATTAATTGTGATTTTGTAAACTCCATAAATGGAAGCTCGCATCACTGTTTTTAATATGGTGGCAAATACTGGTAACTGCCTGCCTGCGAGCAGGGAAGTTAAAAAGCGTGTATGGGGGTGCGGGATAGTTTATGATGGAGGGGTACGAAGAAGTGTGTCGTTGGTGGGGCCGGTGCGCATATTATTCGGAGGAAAGAGAGGTGAAAAGACGTATGGTACGGCGTAAAGTAGAGAGGGTAGGGTAGGGTAGGGTAGGGTAGGAAAGGCTCTAAGTTAGGTGGGAACGACGCAAGTGCCGCTTTTCTATCGGGGCAACAATGTTGTGTCGGCGCGCGGTTCCTTTCTCGAAGGAAGCCGGTGGATCCTATCCCGGAGGATCTGTGGCTCCGGGATTTAATAGGTCCCAAAGGAGACCCCTCCGAGAAAAGGGGGCCCGCCGCCAACTTTTCGGTAGGAGATCCTTTCTTCGATCGATCAGAGAGACGTAAGCGCAGCCAGAGAATTCCATTGTGGATCATCTCCCTCCACGCGTACCAACGTCTTCCAGCAGCCGAAGAAAAGAAGCAGAGCCCGAGACGGCCGCGACGAGGCAGGGAGGCGGGCAAGAGAAAGAAGGAGGAAGACAGAGCTCGAAGATTTCGACCTCGAAGACCTGGCACATACCTGTGTCATGATTAATGTTACGCCTCTGTGGCCACCTTCCTCCTCAGGATGCTGGAACCATCCTCGGCAGGCTCTCACCCTCGGAAATACACCTATCTTCCACTCCCTCTTCCCAGAGCCTCCTCCACCTCCACCCCCTTCTCCTCGCGACCCTCGGCCGACATTAAGCGGTCCATTTAAACCTCTCTAACCGGTGAAACCAACTAGCTCCGACTCTTGGTCGCTTGGCATTCATTAGGACGAGGAACCAACACTGCTACTTAAACGGTGGAACGAATGCCCTCTTATTTCCCAAATGAACAGGCAGACAGAAACTTTGGCCAGTTGGAATATGCACGCTTGATAGCGATTGGAATGTCAAGCGAATCCTTCTCACGCAAAGGTATGAAGTTTCTCGGGCGGAGAGAAAGAGAAGAGAAGAGAAGTCAGGAGAACGAAGTCAAAAGGATACACGTACGGTACGTAGGTAAGGAGGAGGACTTGCCTCGCGAGGAAGCGACGGAGAGATCTGGAAGAAAAAGGCGTGGATGAAGGGAGATATCCTGCAGCCTCGAAGAATGCAGTGTAATGATGCTGCACATCCGGGAGGGATGCGCTTCAAAACGATGTCCCTCCCTCCATCCCCCTTCTCACCTACGGATCTGCTTTCCTCGGACCATCTCCCTTTCCTCCTCCTACCTCCTCCTACCTCTCTTTCCTCCCAGTTTCGCCCCTCCTCTTGCATAATATCGCCCAAACGAATCTCAGTTCTTTGCTCTGCCAGTTGGACATTTCCAAAACAAAGTGCAATTCTTCGCCGGACAATAAAAATTGCAGCAATTATACCTTTTGCGCATTTTCTCATGCCTCTGGCAGTCTTTAAAAGTATTCCGCTCGAGCCATTAAACCGCACGAGAATCCAGTAATTATGAATGATAATTAATGCATCTCAAGCTGCAGTGAATCACAGGTTCGTATTAAGAAGGCGCATGCGTTTTATTTATGTGTTTATTACTGTTAATGTTATCGGGAACCGTCTGTTTGTCTGGAAGGCGCTCCGGTTATTGCCACGATAATAATAAAGCCGCGGGGCGAAAAGGAGAGGACAGCCGCTTGATAAAAGAAGACTCTGCACCTCATTCACCACCGTACCCCTCGCAATAAGCAAGTTTTATCGCTACGAAATCCACGGAAGTACTCGCCGATTCTACTTATCACTCGCTCCGAAGTAAATGTCACTCTGTTGAGATCACGGATGAAGCTCGATTTCGTTAATCTTTCACATCGGACACTGAGCCGAGATAAAAGTAACATTAGCCTTCTCCAAAGTTGGCTGAAAAGGAACGGGAAGTTGGATATGTCGCAAATAGTTGGCAGAAAGAGAGAAGTATCGAGGAAAAATGCGAGAAAGAAGAGAGGAGCGGCGAGAGCGAGTGAAAAAGGAGAAAGGAAGGTGGAGATTGGTTTAGTAATCGGCGTCGTTGCTTAGAGTGTACTGGCGCAATCGAGGAATTTCTCGGGCTCGGGCTCGTGCTCGTGCTCGCGAGGAGAGCGAGTAGCGAGCAGCGAGCAGCGAAGAACGGCGAGCACCGCTCGAAGGAAGGAAATTGCGTTGCCCAATTAGAAATCGCGGCAGACCGCAGAGAAAGAAAGCAGAAACGGAGAAGAAGAGGCCTCTCCGGTGAAGCACGTACAATTAGACGGTACGAAAGAGCAAGCCACGTGAGCTGCCAAATTATTGCCTATCACCTTTCAACGAGAGAGGGCGAAGAGCGAATAGCGAATAGCGAACAGCGAGCAAGAGGATTAAGCTGGCAGTAGGACTAGAGCCGCGTGTCAGTGGGCCTTTTTCCTCGGAGACCTTGATTAATATGCAACCTACGAGGCGGTTCTAACTCGACGGCGATTTATCTGGAATGCTTTACGAGCCGGGATTATAGGTATGGCTGGGAGAGATCGATTGCTCCATTGATCACATCGTACTCGTTAGCCGGCAATCCTTAAACGTCCTGTACACTTGAATTACCGATTCCATCATTCCTCGGGCCAAGTGCGGGGCCGTGTGACGAGGCTTTGGATCAAACAACTATTAAGCTCTAATGTCTTGGATCTACTTTTCGTCAAGCTCCCAACTTGGGTAACTCAAAGGTTCAAGGAGTCAGAAATGTGCCAAGTCCGACGCGAATGCCACTCCGTACACGTGGAGATGGAGAGTGACGCGAGAGATTTCGTGCGTAAGGAGAACCGAGCAAGATCAAAGAGTTATTTTGGCGAGCGAATCAGCAAGAATCGCCGTATTCGAAGACAAAGAGACAGCTCATCCTCGGTTGTGCGACGCTTACACGCGTGAGTTTTAGCTGGCCGACTTGCTCGCCACCTATCAACTCTCGCTCGGCACGATAAACTTTCACGTTCGGCGATAATCCACGTAATGACGGAATTCATGCTGATATGACGTCAGGCCGTCGCATAGGAGCATCCGTAGCGGCCATTCCCATTGGCCAGCTCTATCTAAACCCTTTCCTTTTCCCCGGAGTTACTCAGCAATTATCTTGCAATCAACTTAGCCGTACTTAACCGTGAATCATTCGGATTATCGACGTTTTTGCGTGGAGGATTTTTATTTTCCCGCAACCCTTGAAAAGACACGATTAACTGAAATTATATCTCGAGAGGAGTTTGCCTAACGCTAGTGGACTATGACCTCACTTTACTCGACAAAGAACTTTTCCGGGGGCGTTGGATTTTTTTCTAACGAGTTATGATTGTGTAAAGCGTGGAAGGCGCTCCCAGTGGCAAAGAATGTTTACGGTTGCCGGGGATGGAGTCTCGAGTTCGTCGATCAATTTTCTTCGCTTGAATCGAGAGTGGGACAGCCGCGCCACCAGGCCAAGATGCAACCTGGAGAAAAGTCCTTTCAAGGAATGCCCCTTCCTGGAAGGAAAACATACGATTGGATTTTGTGTAGGGTGTAAAAGAGGCCGGGGCACTGCTCAGCTTTCTTCCGATTGTATGCAACCCCTAGGAAGGACCTTGCAGGACCTGCTGCCTTTAGCCGAATGCACCGGGGCCCAAGAATCATGGGAACAGGCATCGATCCCCCAACATCGAGCAAAGTGCCAACACACTATTAGCACACGCATTCCAACCTATCAGCCACAACAGATGCCATCTTTCAATTGGGACAAAAATTATACTATATGTAGACTGAAAATTAGAGAACTATCCGTACGAATCTTTTCCTTGGAGGCACAATAAACATAGGAAGCAACACTGCGGGAGGGCCTTAAAAGTGAGCAACACTTATAAAAGGGGGAAAAGTAAGAGGAGGAAGTGTCGGGGAATAACTTTTGACAGTAGGAGGGAATAAGAAAAGGCCCGAGAGGGACAGGTACGGAGAGAATAACTGGTTAAAGTCTTGATGGAGGGAGGGTGAAGCGGGCGAGCGAGCGAGCGAGCGAGAGGATAGGAGCGAGTGTATTAATAGAGAGCGAGCTTGCTGGAAGCCGGAACTGAAGAACACCAGGCGAGAAAGAGTGAAGGAGCATGAGGGAGAGAAGAAGGAGAGGTCGGCTTATTTATAAACGCGAGATAAAGCGTGGCAGTGCCGTGAGAGGAAGCCCGTTCGAGCGTGGCTCCCACGCTTCCAGTAAACGCATTACGTATGCGCCTTTCGGCTATTCCTTCTCGTAATCGCACCTCCGAGAACACCAATATTCCCTTCCTCACCTCCGAATCCCAGCCCAATCCCACATTTGCCAGCCCCACTCCTGCTGTCTCCTCTCTCGGCCCGAATCTCCTATCGTCGCGGGCCCGGCCACTGTCCCGGCCACTGTCCCGGCCTTTGACCTTCCCCACCTCAAATCTCCACTTCCGGATTCTCAAGTACCAATGACGGAAGCCTTTTAAAAAGCCGAATTAATTAAGCGGACACGTCAGAATGTTCAGAGGTGCTAAACTTGAATTGCAATAGGGCAAATAGCAATTATTAGCAGGTTCGTCGAAATGAAAGTTTGAAAGAGAAATGTCCGATATTTCGAAATTCGATGAGGGCAAGGTGTGGGTAGGGGCTAAAGGGCTGAATATTGGTGAGTGAAATGCAAGGGGAATTAGAGGCTAAGGCGGATCTATGCGAAAGGAGAATGGTGGTGGAGAGCCGAGGCGCGAGCATAACGGGCTCCTTGTGTTCTCAAGGCTGAAGAAAAAACTGACGTGTATGCATACTGGCGAGAAATGCAACTTATAGATAATACGTAATAGCGTACCGTTAAAACCGGTACTCTATCTCGCATCTACTCCATCCTGGCTGGCTCTCCCTTCTGCCTCTCTCCTTCCTTCCTCGCTCTCCATCCGAGGCTCAACCCCATTCCCGTCCTTTGTATCCTCCTGCTCCTCGCAATCGCCTTCAACAACTACTTTCTGCCAGTTCGATCCAAAAGGACCAATAGAGGAGGATGAGGAGGAGTCTGCTAATATTTCCAAGACTCGATATAAAAATAAGAACAGTTCATGGAGACGCGGCTTGCATAATGGAGAGGAGTGCCAAGAATGAAGATGTGCGCCGGGAGTACCTTGCGACATAATCTGACGTTTCGTGTGAGGTGACTAATTCGTCGGTTCAGACATTCATTTGCCGGTCAGAGATTCGTGTCTGCTCCGGGAAAGGAGTATTCGATAAGGCCGAATAAAAATAGCAGGCCATCCTCGGTGGAACTAGGTTGGCACAAGATAATAGACACTTTTCACTGCAACTCCACTGGCGGAGGCAAGGTTTGCGCAAGGCGCAGCCGGCGAGGAGCGCCGTAATCGAGAGATCACGATCGCGGAGTATCGTAGGCAGCCGTAGTTCCGGGAAAATCGAAGAAGGATCCCGCAAATAGATGCGTGTGCCCACCGGGTAGACGAACTGGCAGACGGAAGCTAAGACCCCCAGTAGAGCGCCGCTTGCTTGCTTGCTTGCTTGCTTGCTTATCTGCAATAGCGAAACTCCATTCATGCATCAAGCACCTTCTCGAGCCCGCAAATCTTCTCTCGATCGACTAGCAGATGCGTCAAAGAAATAACGAAAGCAGGATAATTGAGGATAGTGGTTGAGAATTGGGTAAATAAAGCGGCGAGGAAGGCTAAAGGCGTGCCTTGGCGTTGGAGGAGTCGAGTCGAGTGAGTGGAGGAGTGACTCGAGGCCGAGGCCAGCAGGAGAGAATCGGATGGAGGAAGAGAAGTACAAGCGGAACTGAGGTCCGCGGAGCTTCCTTTCCTTTGGACATGCCTCGCTGCTTCTTCATCCTATCCCACAGATTACGAAGCAGCAACCTACCTACCTATCTACCTACCTACCTACCTCTCTAACATCCTTCTCCTTCGTTCTCCCAACAACTACCTTCGTTCCTCTCCCTCGCTCTCGCTTCACCTTTCCTTCTCCCACTTTCCCGTCGCGTCCCGTCGCGTCCCGTCCCGTCCCGTCCCGTCCCGTTCCGACCCGATCGCCGAGCGTCCACCGCTCTTTTCAGCCTGGCGCGACTCTTTCTTTTGCTTCGATAGGCGAGCCTGACAATGCAACGGGCACAGTGAGCAATGCCGATCGCTATTACCGTGTTCCCGGCCTCGAAACAAGGAGCTGCTCTCCTCGACGCACCTACTTCCTTGCGAGGAAAACTCTCTTTCCACTTGGTATACCGCGTGTATAGTGGTGTTGCGCCTTTAGCCACTGGCTGCCTGTTCCGTAAACTATTCAACACCGGCTACTGGCTACTAGCTTCAACTAAAATAAAGCTCCTCGCTACTTGGACTACTCTCGATTCCTATTGCCTCTTGTATATGAGACATTTGTTGAGACAAGAATGAAATAAGTGTCATTAAGTCTACACCTAATTCCCCTCTGGGAGCGTGGAGGCTGCTAGAGGATCAGTCGAATAAACAAGCAGGTTAGAAGAATGCGAAGGGAAATAAACGGAGGAGTTAGTTGTCGAGATAGAGGAGTTAGTATCGACGGAGAAATGGGCGAATCTGGGAGGAAGAGTGGCGTCTAGGGGGTTGTAGGAAAGAACTCGCCATGAGATGGAATTTCATCCTGCACTTTTTACCCTCTCTTTTTCCCCTGGTTGGTAGCACCTCGGTGGTGTGCGTCCTACAAACGAGAATGCGTGCATGTAAGTACAGCACAGAGCACATACGCGAGAACGCGAGAACGCAGTCTCCCGTCTCTCGTCTCTCGTGTCTCTCTGTCGGTTGCTCTCTTTTTTGCCCGGCCGGCCTCTCTGTCTCTCGACTCCGGGGCCGATTTTCTCTCGGCGAGACAACATAAGGCGCGCATAAGGTGAAGGTATCGGTTGCGCAACATCGATATTATGCAACCGAGAGGCGGCTTCCTGCTGTTATCTAACTACCACCGAGTGTACAGGAACTCGAATGCGAGTGAGAAATGAGAGATTGCTCCGGCGCTCCGCCAGCCAATGGACCCACACACGTCTACCAAACTCTCCCACCCCTGCTATCCTCGTCCCAAACTTGCTCCATCGACCTTACACGCATCACCCCCCCCCATCCAATCAGAGACCCAACCCGAAGACCGAGGCCTCGGAAAAATCTTTCAACTTATAAGTTATGGAGAAATAGTGCAATTGAAGTTAGGGCCATAAACGTAGAAACTAATTTGATATGGCCAGGCAGATAAGAAAGCAAGTGGTAGCATTTCACGTGGGCAGTTAATTGACGAGTGTTCCGTGCTAACTTGTTTAGAAGCCCGTCACGTTTGTTACCAGCCCGCTTTTTGCCAGAGTACCAAGCCGCGTGGCGGTAACTCGGTTACCGGCATAATGAAACCATTATGTAATTATTATACAGTCCAAACGCATTGCTGCGGATAAGCGATTCGACCTGGCTTGCCTCTCCCGCCTATCAGAGCTCCATATTCAACAGATTCTCTCCGTTCTCCATATGTACTGGCCGCAGGTTAGGACACGTGTATCGGTTGCGCGATGCTTATCCATCGAACTTCCTGAGGATTTCGCGTGAGATCGCAGCTTAGGATAAGAATGGTGGATCGGGCCGAAAAGTAACGAGTCGTAAGGTGAGAGGGTATGTAACAAGAAGATCGTGTACCCATCGTTTAAAGAGACGCGTGAGATGATCCTACGAGTAGTGAGGGCGAGAAGAGGGTCATACGAGACGGACTCGATACTTTCAAGGAGTTTCGTTGCAACCTGCTCGTTTTAATGTCCTACAGCTATATCGTGTGATCGCAATTTCCGGGGCTCATTTGCACCAGCAGCCAAGAAAGGGGAGCCAGCCAATTCCACTCCAATGTGCAAATAGACAAATGGAAAAAAGCATATCGAACGACGCAAAGCTGATGCCGAGAAAAAAGTAGCCGTGGGTCAACGGCGCACACGCGTCGAGTTGACATAAATAATGTTGCGCAACGTTTATTTATCGTCCTCGCACGATACATATCAGAGCTCTGCCTCTCCCCTTGCCACTCCATACTACTTCATCAATCTCAAATCGTCAACGCTTCCGCGCTACGATAACTCCAAAATGTCGCCAATGAAAAAGGTGATGATTGTCCAACTAGGAGAACCTTTATGAAGAGGAGAAGGTAGGAAGAACTCAGCGATATCCAGGATATCGTTGGTAGCAGGTAATTCGATTGATAGGACGTGTAAACCGGTTATCAGTGTAGTACGGTAGGCGTTGGGCCCGATTGCGCTATATCGTATGGCGTCGAGGGCCCAACAACGTCTGGTGGCGGCAGCTTAGCCACCATGACACGACGTATCACGCTCGCTCGAGCATGCCGCCACACTCAGCTGCCTTTTCGAATCTTTTCCAAGCCCTCCACCTTCGCCTACCTTCCTCTTCTGCCAGCGTGCACCCTACTTCCTCCTCCTAATCCGTGGAATATCGAGAAATCGTAAAGGACATCTCCGTTTCTGCCGGCGGACCCTGTTCCCACGCTTCTTACACCCTCTGCTTTCGTACCCTTCTTATAAATCTGCTTTCTTACATTCTCTGCTACCATACTCCTTCACTCAATACTGCCAATCGCCGATTTTATACCACAGATTTTAAACGCGTGGCGAAATTTCAATTCAAAATATAATAAAATGTGCTGCAATCCACATATCCTTACTAGTACCAAGTTTACATTTCCCCCCACCCCATTAATTTAAGGAATAATGATCATCCGGATCCAAGTACGAAGTTAATGACAGTGGCGAACGGAAGGGAGGGGGGAGAAGTAATAAGGGGGTGGTTGTGAGGGGACGCGGGGGGAGCCAAAAGAATCGAAGTAAACGAATACGGAAAGTCCGATGGTGAGGGAACTCGGCACGAAGCCACGGAGAAAGTGTCCCTTCCGCCTAAAGGCTTGCGCGTACGCGCCTTACGCGACCCATTATATAATCGCTTACGGTAATACGCCAGTTATGTCGATTCACCGACATCTAACCTGATTCCACCATCGCCGGATTAGGTGCGAATATTCTTTTCGGCACCCACCCTCTACTGGTAACACCCTAAATTTCATTAATAAGAGCCCGATACTTGGACTGCCTTCCGAATTCCTTTATCGGAAACTTGCAGTGCTACTTGAGAGCAGCGCGGTGTCTGCTCGAAGTCAGGCGGTAATTAAAGTAGCTGCCGCGCACACTACGCCACTTACGCGATGATAACAAGATAATTTATGGAAGATTTCAATTCCCGGCAGATAAGCAGGCGCATACGCCCAGAACACCTATAATCATCCATTCCCTTGCCGTTTTTTTATCATAATTATCGCAGAATGAATTTCTCCTTGAAACAACAGTTTTCTAGAACGAAGAATTATTCAAATCTTTCATTGGCGCCGTGTATCAACTTCCCGAGCTAGTTAGGCTAATGATCTGTTATAATTAGGAGAATTATGGGTCGGGGAGAGAGAGAGAGGGGGGGGGGGAAGGAGAGGAGGGAGAGAAGGGAGAGAGGGGGAATTGATGGCGAGAGGAATCCGCGTGGTCAGGGAATGCCCTCAATTATGTCAGCCGGCGTAATCATGGCCTTGGAACTATCCTAATCACGCGTCCACAACCATAGTGGTCCAATCGATCCTGACCACCAGGAGGATTCTCACTTTTCCTCAAAACCACAGCCTCCTCCCCTCCCCCCTCCTCCCCGGGAATACATGTAAATGCGTGTATGTACTATAATATGCATACTCTAGAGACAAGCCTCTGGTCACTAGAGGCATTCGGCATGCCTGAGCTCGCCCCTTCTGGTCGTCGAGGGCGAAATTTGAGGTTGATTCCGCCATCTTGCGCTAATGGCCTCAGCATTTCTCAGGTGAAAAGTAAAGAGGATCTTTAAAGTGACTGTGGGATTGTACTTTTGACAGAGATTTAACCTGAGAAAGCTGGGAAGGATGGCAAGCGGAAGGTGTCGATGGGGGGACAGAGAATCTTTCTGTTTGTACGCTCGAAAAATCACCGGTAGACTTCCTGCCGCGACGAAATCGCCGACCCTGACCGTCCGGCGTAATTAGTTTCGCCAGCTTTTCCGTTCCCACGGGCGTTCGCCGATTAAACCCATTAATAATCGGACCATCGGAAGCGAACGCCAGACACCCACTGGCCAATCAAAGTCTAAGATAATGCCGGACAGGTAGTCAAAGTTGGAGAAATTCTATGGCAGGTGTCATGTCATCAGAAATTGCGAGGAAAATGGTAGAAGACCTTTGATGGACAAGCGTCGGTAAACTATGAGTGCATCTTACATAAATCACGGCAAATGTCAGAGATCCTCTAAGACGTGTTGCGTAAAGGTATTATGGCAGTGGCTGTTCCAGAGTGGAATAAGACCAAGTTGGTAGCCGAAAATTACGCCGGCTCTCCCCCAACAAGTAAATAAAGATTGGTGGATGAAACGAGGAAGGAGAAGAGTGAAGCTATCGAGCGGCGAGCAGCGAGCTGCGGCGAAAGAGGAGGTCGGCCCTGAAGAGTAGTAAGCTTGGATGGTGAAAGGCGAATAACGCGAATACCTCCGAAGTCGCATGGTTTCCAACTCTAATAAAGCCGAGCCTCCTTATTGCTGTGTTACACCAACGCGCAGTCACACCAGAGATGCGATGCGCCTTCATCTAAACTCTAAATGTTACTTGTTCGCGCGGGGTGAGGACGCCATGACGCCTAGATGGCGTTCGGGAGGCTGACGTGGGTGAAAAGATGGCGTCGTTGGCAGGTGAAATCGCGTGTTTTTTCGGTATCGACGTCGATATCGAGGCGCGGTTGCCCGTTAACAAAGAAGGCTAGGGGGTTGGGTAGGGTAGAGCTTTCCCGTAGCAGTCCTCCTGGGGAAAGGGTGTGCGAGCGAGGTCGCCACCAAGAGAACGGTGGTGGTGATGGTGATGGCGGTGGTGGTGGTGGTGGTGGTGGTGGTGGTAGTGGTAGTGGTAGCGGCGGCGGAGGGTTGGCTCGCTGGGAGGCATTTCATTTCCTTGGCGACTTCCGGCAAACGCGACGCTTCCGGCATATCGAAGTTGGTGGCGGCCGCGGGGGCAAGTGGGGCAGGGTGCGAAGCGACGTCGACGTCGCTTCGTGTTCCTGCGCTCCCTGGTTCCGCTTCCGCTTCCGGTCCCACCGCGCCCGCCCCCGCTTCACCCCCTTCCTGCCCCTTGCCTCGACAGCGGCGAGGCCGGCAGCGGCACCCTCTCGCCACCCACCACCCGCCACCCGCCACCCTCTCTTTCCGCTTTCCTTCCGACCTCTCCCCGCCCCGCTCCGCTCCGCACCCCCGATCCATGCCGTCCTCCATCCCAGCCCTTCCGCTTTCCTTCGCCGTTCTCCTTTCACTTCCGTTCGTACCCCCGGCCCTGCCCCCGCACCGCCGCGCCACCGCGCTCGCCCACCTACCCGGAGCACCTCGTCCTCGTCCTCTATCTTGCCCAGACTACGCCACTTCCGGCACCTACTCCGTTAAAGCGAACCACCCTCCTAGTTCCTCGCTTCGAAAGAGAACTGCTCGATATCAAGCTTCTTGCTCGAAAACGGCAGCGTCGAGCGAAAATACTCCATGCAAAATATCTGCATGCTATCGTTCTCCGAGAGAATAAATGATTTTCCGCCACATGGGATTGGCGAGTATCATTGGGGCTTGTTCGATGAGACAGTGTTAAATGGCAGGGCAATGTCTTTCTATTATCGAGAATGTGGAAAAATGGGGGCCAAAGCAGGAGACGGTTCATAAGCTATAATTCAGTGGACGGATGCCGTGCTGGAAATAGAAAGGAAGGTGGAATCTTATGAGCGAGGCGAACGACATCGCGTCGTACTCGGAAAATACTCGGCCCGAATACCTAATGACAGCGACGAACCGCTATAAATCTTTCCGGCGAACAACAAATGAGCGTAGCGAAGGAGCGGACGCGCGCGCGTACTCGCTCACGTCAGGCGGTCCAAATTAAAGTCCACTTTGTTTCGTACTCGTAATAATCGAAAAAAATTGGGATGCACCGGCTGCGAAACTTTTGTGGCTCAAGAATAGACGCCCGACTAGTTCTTAATCGGAGAGCGCATTATTTCTGAATTATTCCTGGCGAGAAATCCGTCCCGCAGCTGCTCCCAGATGGCGAATAATTGAATTGGACATTTTTTATGGTCTGTCGCGGATATTGTTGGCGCTGGGGGCTGGAGTGGGGCAAGGGGAGACGAGAAGAGAAGAGGAGGCGAGGTGAGGCGAAAAAGCGATTTGGAGAAGGTAGGTGGTAGGTGTGGTATTTCTAGTAAGCCAGGGGAATTGGTATGCTCGCGGCCTCGCTCGTATTACGTATTCCCGATGAGAAACACGAAGCAAAGCGGTTGCCCCGGATGTGCGTGTGCCAGCAACCTCGAGAAGCAGGTCTTAAGCACCTGTTGCCAGTTTCGACTTCAATCCTTGCTTCGATCCCTCGTCGATTCCCATTTTACCGGCTTTTTATTCCGACCTTTTTTTACAAGACTGCGGGACTTAGGTTAGGGTTAAGGATGGAAGAAGAGGAGGTGGTCGAGGGAGCGGTAATTAGAGTGCACGTGTGTCGCAGCAGCCTGAACAGAAGATAAGGGTAACCTTTCGCACGACCCGAGGAACTCGAGCTTTCTCGAGTAGGGTGGAAGGACGCCGTTTCCCGCCCGGGAGAAGCTCGAAACGTGCGTTGTAACGTAAGCGCACAATCCACCATGGGACCTGCGTCGTCTCCCCCGACTCGAATTACCAAGTCATCTTTCTCTTTTCTCCTCTTTCGCCCTCTACTCTGCCCTACCCTACGACTCCTTCTTCTCCTTACTCCTCTCTCCTCACCACCTCCTGTGTTCTTAACGAAAACGTTTTCGAAAATCGTCTACCCTTCGACCCTTCATCAATGCTAATCTACGTGTAGGACATGCCGGTTATGCTATAGTCTCGAGGTCACGCCTCCCTACGATACTTATTGATTCGTTCTCTTATTAATCGATGAACATGCCAATGGGCAAGTAATTTCTCGGATTTATCGGAGGCCAAGAATCTCATCAGTCTTGCAGTTTTGTGACATTGACCGGGGGCAGATTGGCGGTGATGCAACCACTGAAGCAGCAATAAATCATGGCATAGATATTGACGGCTAACAGGGAACAATTAATCACGCTGACGAGAACATGCTTGCTGATTGGCCGATAAAAAATGATGAAATGAAGTGGGGAGCGGGTGGGTGCGGGGGGGTGGGTTTCCTCGAGATTTTGTGGCAGCAGGTGCAAACCGGGAAGGGAGACAGGAAGCCCTTTAAGGAGGAGGCCTCTTCTCCCAGCTCAACACCCAACACCACGAAATTCCGGAGGATCGCTGGGGCGATCGATTTTCAATGGGGCCCTCCTTGCTTGCGAATCCTCTGAAAGAGGGATCAGGCCAGCAAGGATAGATTTCCCATCCAGTTAACTCCCGTAAGCCTCGAAAGTGACCGGCGATCGCCAGAAACCTGCTAAAGCGTCGCCGTGCCGAAATTCAGGCCACCACCCACGAGCAACCCGCTCAAATTAGCTGGAGTATCAATAAGAAAGGTACATAGATGTCGGAAAGTTACGAGGTGGAGGAAAAGTATTGGACATGTTATGTTGACAATCGAGGAGGAAGGAAGAAACAGGCGAGAAAACGAGTACATACTACTAGTAGTACATAGTGGCGAGCGGCAGAGAGAGGAACCTGCAGCTCGTAAAAACAGAGGGGCTGTATACGTCATCCGACACCCTGCCAGGTCTCCAGGGTGGGTTAAACAGTATCATCCCCATATGGAAGGGCCTGCCTTCCACGGCGGATCGTAAACCACGCGAGACACCATCTGTGACCGTTTTCGACTACGGCGACCCCCCTTCCGCCCCGCCGGTTCCCTTCCTCCGACTGCTGACAATCTAGCCTCATGGCTGTTGCTGTCCCCTCGTTTTTCCGTCGACCTGCTCGCTTTCCACGAACGCATCTCCAGGATCGGTCTTCTCCCGTCTCGGCTCTGCTGCTTGCTTGCTTGCTTGCTTGCTTCTCCACGAGCTGGCCGGCAGCAGCAGCAGCAGCAGCAGCAGCAGCAGCAGCAGCAGCAGCAGCAGCAGCAGCAGCAGCAGCAGCAGCAGGAGCCCCGGGAGGTCTCGCTGGAATCCCGACGACCGACGAGCCACGATTGCTGCACACGTGGGACCTCCCCGACTGGCTGCGGAAAAAACGGGCCCCCGCAACTCGCAACCCGCCTCACAACACACTTGCTCGCTCGCTTCCTAGCTCTTGTTTCCTTCTCTGCTTCCACAAGTGGAGCCTCTTATTACCACGCTCGACCCAGAACCTTAAACTTAAACGTCCTCATCATCGCTTGTAATCTTGCCGGGATTACCCCGGCAGTCCTCTCCTAACTGGCACTTCCACCAGCATTTTTACTCCTTCGCGCCGTAACCCCTCCTACGTCCTCCTCCACGAAAAAAGTGCGCCAATTAAAAAGATGCACGCGCAAACTAATCAGTCTGTTTTGCAGTCTTGTTTTGCGTTGTTATCCTTTTGACGATGCTCGCGAGCATTATCCTTATTAGAATTAGCGGGCCTAGTCCCGGGGAGTGGGTGGGGGTGGGGGATTCTACGCACTGGCACGGGGACAAAGAGAGTGCGGGTCCGAGACAAAGAGAACGAGAAGTCTAGGGAGGAAATACAAAAAGGGAAGAGACAGAAAAAAAGGGCGAACTCCATAGACGGCATGTGGTAGGTGACACGTGGAACAGCGGAGGCAAAGGATGGTAAAAAAGCATTAGGGAGAGAAGGCAAAATGGATTGAGGGTGGCGCGAGGGGTTGAATTATAAAGATGAAAGCCGTTGTCAATAGGGAGGTCCACCGGCACCCTTCTCTTTACCCTCTTTCACGATCTTCCCCCCCTCGCCGCCGCCGCTACCAACAGCCCCCTGTCGCGCTCTTTCTCTCTACGAGCGGCTCTCTCTTCTTCTCCTCCCGTCTCACTCGCCGCTCTTCCGATAGCCATCTCCCTTCCTCCCGGGCCCTGTGTCTCTTCTTGCTCCGCGCCTGCCTTGGCCTCTTTCTCTCTGTTCTTCCCCATTCTCTTTCGGCTTTGCTCGGCCGGCTCCTTTCATCAGGAGAGCCAGCCCCACCACACCAACCACTGATAGACCGACCGACCGCATGCATCTCGAGAAACATTTCCCTCCACCGCCACCGCCGAGCCGCTCGCAAAATTTTTGATTTTCGCCCAACTCGATTCTTTAATGTCCCATTTTGTACTCGTGATTGCAATGCCGAGTGAGGATGATTCAGTATCCAGCCAGCAGCTCCAGCCGATTACGTACTTATTCGCCGCTACCTGTTTCTGGTACGTGAGGCTGCATTTCGGAGGAGATTTAAAAGCCCACGTGGAAATAGGATTAGCCCGACTGCCGCCCGCTCACCCGCTCGCGGGTAGTACACTGTTTAAAGCTGCCGTGAAAATTGCTTGAACCAGCTGAGATTCTATATGCCGGCAAAGAGAGGAAAGAGGAGAAATAGAGAGAGAGAGAGAGAGAATCGCCACCGATGGAATTATACAGGCGCGGCGCGCGTCTCGTACGCAAAACGTGCTTACTCAGGGGCGGATTTTAAATATGCTTTATCCCGGCGAGCACGTAGACAACAGTAGGAGCCTGGCTAAAACGAAGATCAAAGAACAGGAAGCTCGGCGGGATAGCTCGTTCTTTTTGCCCCATGTATTTGCACTTTGCGCTTTAACTCTTCTTCTGACGGCTTCAACTTCTCTCGCTCCAACTTCTTTCCCCCCAAAGGGACGGAATTAATGTTCCAAATCGGACAGACGTGATGGTGTTTAGCCACCTAAAGTGACGCGTGCAAACTACTCTTTTGTGAAGGCGTAGACCAGGGGCCGCATTCTTCGGGCAGCGTTCCGCTCTGGCTCGTCAATAAAGCGTCGTCCATCTAATTAGAGAGAGGCAACGATACCCGGCCCGATTCCCGTAAAACGCGAGACGAATCGGTGACCGACGCCGCGGAAATCGCCGTGTAATTTCTAGAAGGGATCCTGCGTGGGGTGAGCGAGTGCAACGGGGTGCACCATCCCAAATATGCCGCCCCATGCAGAGCCAAAGGGGCCCGGCTCGTTTTTCGATCCGCTTGTGTTCCCTGTCACACACCCTTCCCTTTTACCACCCCCTTCTACCTCCTCACGACCCGTTTACAAGCCAGGAATGTTGAAGGAACAGAACTGAAAGTTTGTAGTTTGATTTTATGGCTTAGCACAGCTCGGAAGAGAAGAGAAGTAGGAGAAGGCAGAATGCTAACGAAGATCGTTTGGCTCTCCGGTATAGTTAACACTTTGATTGCTCCGGTACGCGGACGACGACTATCGCCGGGCCAGTCGAGACATCGAGAGGTCGAGAGAGCGTGTTCAGACAACGAGCCTGGCATCAGAGAAGCCCGCATAGTTTCGGCTTCTTTATTCTTCATTATACTCTGATGCACCGGGCTCGACTCAGTAAAGCAGAATCTTCCATTAATCCGAATTAAATACCCTGTACTTAATCACACCCGTCAAAAGATCCTCCCATATTTTTCAATAAGAAACAGTCAGTGTTTCTTCACACTCGAGCTAAATAGCCTAAACTTAATTAGGGTTGTAAAGAAAATTCAGCGTCAAAGTGTACAAATGGGCGATATTGGAAAAGGTGAGGAAGGCGCGTGGTAGTAGAGGAGTAGCATCGTCGATGTTTGGATCCATTTCCTGTTGGCGAGGGTGCGATCTGCGCCCGGAGCTAGAGGAGGGTGCGAAATCGCCCAAGTTTCGATCGGCCATTCGACGCAGCTCGTTTTCGGCACCCTCGGTTTGTCCGAAATCTGGTCTCTCACCCCGCCAGCTCGGCGTGGCCGTTCGGTGCGCCTCGGTGCGAGGGACGCTGTCAGAAAATGTAGGAAGTACATAGGATCGAGCGAGGGAGAAGCTGCGCGAAGCGTTTGGGGTATTAGTCATTCGTGGTGCAGCTGGGATCGCACGAACCCCCCAAGGGCCTCTCTCTCCCCACCCTCTTACAAGGTCAAATCAATTTTGGCTTACCCTACTGCTTGCAGATCTGATTTTTACTATCTAGCACACTTTTTTTCAACTTCCCGCTCCTCCTACCCTTCTAGACTTCTAGACTAACAGTTGGCCCCGCATCATCTAACTTTGGACACTGATGTATCATGCTACATCAGTCAACTTCGTGTCTAAGTATCCTGGGTTTTTCAACTGAAAAATTATCAATGTTTCATGCTTGTTTTATATTTTCCGACGAGTAGAATTTTTATGGGAGGCATTTTAAATCCATGAGCAAGTCCGCTTTTAGGGCAATTACGAGTAAGCTGCGACTGCCTCGTGCAGAACTGTCTGTCTGATCCCCTTATTAACTTGGTGGCATCGACCATCCGTAATAATACCACTGCATCCATATTAAATCCAGGGAGGAATCGATACAAAGTGAGAAAGAGAGCTATTTCAGGCTGGCGAACGACGAATCTTGAATTAACCTGGATTACTTGGAGACGGCAAGCACCATCCAGATTTCGGGACGTCAACTGGTCAACGGACTGAATCTCGAGAAGAGTTCCGTAGTGAGAAGGTTGGAGTAGCCTGGATTCCAGGCGTTTTAGGAAGCGGTGGGCAACGGCGAGGAGTTAGGGGTCAATCGAAGCCAACGAGGAGAGTGTGCAGGAGGCAGAGGAGCCTGAGAAGAATGGAGGTTAAAGCATGAAGTGCGAGAAAGAGGGCTCGGCTCCTAGAGGAAAGAGGAGGGATGAGCGTCGCGGCTGGGGAGAAGTGGTCCGAGGCCTGGGGCCCGAGGGACGGGAGGGCAATCAAACGTCGACGATTGACAGAAGAACCGCGAGGGATATAGCGAGAGTGAGAGAGGGCCGAAAGTGATAGGAAGGGAAAGATTAGCCTGGCCGAGAGGAAAGGAGAGGATCCCTCTCGAGATATGTGGGAGCCTCTCCAACTCCCCGTACACACGGATACCTAGCTTGAGCGCCCGGACTTTAATTGACTTCGCCTGCCGACAGCCGCGTACTCTCGCCAAAATCTCTCGCGCGCCCGCCGACACAACAAATCCTCCTTCGAATGCCAATCGATTAATTAAGGGCTGTCTTGGCAGAACAATTGTCGTGGGAAGCGGAAATCCGAAGTGAAGGCGGCGGTCGAAGTGAACACGTCGACGGTCAGAATGGACGCGACAGGCTGAAGTTGGCTCGGCAGTCGTAAGATCAAGAGGGTTCGTTTCGTTCAAAAATCCGCAGGGCATCGATCGGTCGCGTGTTCCGCTTAAGCTGGGCGCGTGGACCCGGCTTAAATTGCATTCTGGCGTGCGCGCGGGGGTTGCCGCGATCACAATGAAGCCGAGGGGGTGTGGGACGTGAGCGTGAGCGTGAGCGCGAGCGCGAGCGCGAGGTGTCGGTGATAGAGGGAGAGGGCGAGTGCACGCGTGAGCCGGCAGGGATAAGCGGGCGAAGGGTGGGCTAGCCTAGGGTAGGAGCTCCCGGCACAAAAGAAACTGGAGTACTAACCGGGGCATTAGCGGGATGCCCCCGTTTCCGACAAACAAGACCAGCCCCCCCATCGGACCTTCGTGCCTCTTTCCTGCTTCCCTCTATATGCCACCCTTTGCTAGCACCGCAGCACCCACCGCGATCACCAGAGGGGTTCCTTTCCTTTCCTTTCCTTTCCTCCGTTCTACACATTCTCTCTTTCTTTCTCCCTCTACGCCTATCGATTCGCTATGTCTACCCCAGCGTTCACTCTCTCCCTCTCCCTCTAGCATCCGATAGCCGGCTTTCCTGATCCAGCATCTCCAATCGCTTCCGACTTTAATCCTCAAGGGAGAGACAGGTTCGGCGGGACGTCCGCGGAATTACAGGACCACCATGTGTCCGAAGGAAGACTAGGTCTTCCTGACTTTTAATAAATACCTCATGTACGCTACTTTACACAGAAACTGGTCCACCAAAACAAGAGGAGCGTTGGTGCATCCTTAATCCTTTGGAAAGGGTGGCTGGCACCAGCGGAGGGACCATTAAGAAACACTAACTCTTGGTAACTTTTAATAAACATAGCGGCGCATAATAGAGTACTATATTTACCTCTCCAAGTATGTGGAGGGTATTTTCGAGAGGCTTAATCTCAATGATAAGACGACGCAGCAGAGAGCAACGCAGGGGCCAAGATAAAAGGGTGGCAGGACAAGAGAGGAAGATGCAAGCGGGCGGGCGGGCGTCGTAGGAGCAGCGAGCGAGTGGAGAGAAAAAGGGAGCAACCTCGCGTGTAATTAATTGCAACCGCAGAAAAGGGAGACACATGATGAGAGAGGAGAAAGAGTGAGAAGTAAGTCGTGGCGCGATTTCGGCTGCGTTGCGTACTACAAGAGCAGAGGCTGATGCGCGTCCTCTCTGATTTGACGAAGTGGTCGAGCCTGGTAAAGGCGCGCTCACACCGTCACTGTATTGAGAAATCAGAGTAGGAGCAGAGGACGAGCCACTCGGACTGATGAGATTTCCTGGTGGACGGAGCGAGGAAGGGACGGGTGTTACAGGGTGCCGGAGTACAGTAGGTGGTACATACATACATACATACATACATACGCGGGTACACGGATGGTTAGGAGACGGTGGAGGCTACGAGGTTGGCTGGCTGCCGAGGGGAGTCGCATTAAAGTATTGCTCGGATGCTTTTGCTTCGGCTTTTGCTTTGCTTCGCTTACGTCGCTCCCTCACTCTCTCTCTCTCTTCACTCTCGGTCGAGCTATGCTCTGCTCTGCTCTGCTTTGCTTTTACGCGAGCGCCCGGAACAATGACGAGTCCCCGACGTCATTGTGCGGTGGCCCCTGCAGTTCGAGAAAAATGCACGAAAGGGAGGAAAGCCCTGAAAGGAGGAGCGAGAGGGGGGAGTGGGCGGGCGCGAACCGCGAACTCAGAGAACGTCCAGGGAAAGGCGTAGAGAGTGCGAAAGAGTTGGAGAGCCAGTGGTACATGTCGGGGGTGACAATCACTCGCTGCTGATTACACGGACCATTGTGCAAGGACAACGGATCCTCCTCGTGAGCGCGGGCTTCGCGATA
The DNA here is from genome assembly GCA_964023945.1 of Ectemnius cavifrons. Taxonomy (NCBI): domain Eukaryota; kingdom Metazoa; phylum Arthropoda; class Insecta; order Hymenoptera; family Crabronidae; genus Ectemnius; species Ectemnius cavifrons. The sequence continues at coordinate 394,705 of OZ030375.1, forward strand.
AAAGGGTTTTTTCTTCCCCTACCACCTGGCGGATCCAAGAACCGAGAAAGAAGCGCCCGCTCTCACACAACCGAGCGGAGGTCTCGTCTTCTCCCGAGCATCCTTCTTCTTTTTTCATTCATCCCTTTATGTCCGCGTTACCAGCGTCCTACCCTCTTTACATTCTCCCGGCGCCCTGCACGCACTGATATCCCTAATGTCCTCACCTCCAAATTCATTTATCTCCCTTTAATTGCTTGTTGCGCCAGCCGGCAGACAAGCGAGAAATACCGGACGATGGTTGTTGGATCAACACGTGCGGCGATTATGCGATCAGCAATTAATTTTTCGCCACTCCACCGCGCCGCCGAAAAGGCTGAACGCGAAGCGGAGCGCAACGCACTGAGAGATGATCGTTAAGTGCGAGAGCAGGGAAAAGGGTTCTTGAGGGAAGCGAGGGAGGAAGAGAGTGGGAGATGAAGCTGGCGTCGGAGTGGCTGGGGTGTTTGGGGCCGTTGTCTTTGTCGGGAGGCGCTGCTCTCGCCTATCTTGGAATTACATCGGACGACAAAGTGCTGCCGACATTGTGGGAAAAGTGCCGTTCGCCCAACGCCAGCACCACCACCACCAGCAGCAGCAGCAGCAGTGCAGCCGAGAGCACCAGCAGTGGCTTTGAAGCGATGGAGAACGTTCTCGGATTTCGTATTACGATGAAATTATACCTACAGTTAGGAGATATGATATCGCAGCCGATCAAAAGCCGAGCCAAAGGGAGAGCAGGCTGACTGCTAGCCAGACTTCTCAAGCTTTGAGCCACTGGCTTCTTTAATGAAGTCAGTAACGACCAATAAGAAATATTAGCCTACCGTGCGTGGATAACCTCTAAGAGGATGCAAATCTAGTTCTTCGGAAAGAAAGCGGAAATGCCGAGAAGGTGTGCCGAGTTTCGATTCGCACGGTCCTCGCATGTACGACAGGTAAAACGGGTGGGGCTTCCGCCTCGTGAACTTTTGATCAAGATCGATTCGTGGATGGCAACATCACCGAATTCTTTCTGCGAAGAAGCGTCCTCTCTAAAGTCAACCCACCCCGCAGAATCTTGGCGAGCAATGGCCACTGAACAACCCAGCCTTCCAGCAAAGAGTGAAGATCGTGTAGCAGGAGAAGGAAGAGAAGGAAGAAGAGCAGATAGAAGATTGGGAGGTGTCGTCTTGGCCGAGCTAACGGAGAAGACAAGGAAAGGAGAGAGAGATGCAATCAGCCAGGAAGAAGGAAGATGCCGATGATGTTGGGCGCAGGAAGAAGAGAGATAAAGAGGGGATCGGTGGTTGGGCCGCTTTTTGCGAAGCGAAGTGCAACGCGGTTGAGAAGAGAAGAGAAGAGAAGAGAAGCTAAGAGAGGAGTGGAAGAGCGACCCGGTGAACCGAGGTCCCCGGGGACAGAACGGTACCCGGATCCCTCTTCCACCTCTTCCTCAGGTCGAAGCGTTTCCATCGCTTCCTCCTCCGAGGCCGGACTCACCCAGGGCCCAGGGAACCCACTGCCTTCAGGCACTTTTCTGCAAATTCCTTCTCTCACCTCCCTCCACGCTCTCTTCGCTCGCCAGATTCACCTTACGGTTGATGTGTCCTGTGCCACTTGCACTCGAAATCCTCTCCCACCACCTGACCTCTGCCGGGAGACTATGTGCATCCAATCCTCCGTCACCTCGGAATCATGGGAAAGACGGGATGAAGTGTGGAAAGTTTGGCCGATCAAAGGGCTGGGTTACACCTTAACTTTGCCGAGGCTGAACTTGACGAGCGATAACAATCAAGACGATTTGTCTATCTCGAGCCTTATCTGATCTAGCAGTATATCGTAGATTAGCCGAGGTTTTCTCACACTCACGCCTACTAATACAGAAGTGTAGAAGCACTTGTCCGATTACTCGAGTGTAGATATGTTACTCGATCTCGGTCTCACGCGCGCATCCATTCGCGAGAGCGTGTCTGCACCTCCGATGGAAAAAAGAGTGGCGTGCGGAATTGGCATGGACTGTTACTCGAGGAAACTAACGGCACGATGCGCTTTTCCATTTAATTACTCGGCTCGAGTATCCATTCAGGGTCGAACAGTGGCTGGATCCTTTTTCCCAGGGAGTTAGCAAATCCTGCCGGTCCTTTCCGTATTAGATAGACATTCCTGCGATTCTTCACTCGGAATGAGTCTGGGTTAGGGTAATATCTCTTTCCTAGTGGGTAGATGCTAGTTAGACGCTGGCGGACCTCTTGGGGGAAAGATGAAACGGTGCTCTCGCGGCTTCCCTCGATTCCTATATCGGGTGAAAGCAACGTTCTGCTCTCTCCCTCTCTGTTTCTCGTGTCTGGTAGCATCTAGTAATACAGGTAATACCGGCGCGCACGAACTTACGGGACTCCAGACGTACCGCTGTGGCTAAGCTACCGAAAAACCTCCTCGACTTCTGCCGTGAATCATCGCCACCGAGCACCGGAGAGTCGAGAGGAGAGAGCATCTTCTTCCGCGAGAACTAGTGGAAATCCGCGCGACACTTGTACCGCTATCGAGTGTCCGCCCGAAGACGGCTTGGTTAATAGGTAGATAGAAATGGATCGGGCTTGCTGAAGGCGTCGACTGCCAATCGAATCGTTCAACCCTTGAAGGAAGTAGGTGCGAATGATCGGTCGTGGAATGTTGCGGCAAGGTTAGGTAGCAGTGGCAGGCTAAAAGATTGGAGAAAGAGGCGAAAAAGAAGGGAGGCCGTAGAGCTTACCGGAAGTGGCCGAGACTCGATCGCCCTCGGATGATTGGAGCGAGCGGTGGGCGAAGGTGCGAGCAGGAGGGAAGACGGCGAAGCAATGAGGAGAGCAGAGAGTCTGGAGACGAGGGCAATGTGTGGAAGGAGGATGAATCTACGGTGGGAGAGGGGAAGTGGAGGATGGAGAGGCAGAGGTGAAGAGAGAAGAAGCAGGGGCCAGCTCTGTCGCGGGAACGGCACGCGTGATCGAGTTACCTGGACGAACTGGCGTGGCGCAGGTGAGGTTGGTGCACGGCCTGCGGGACAAAGAACCGCAAGGAATACCGATACCACCTTGCTCCGGGACCCTGAAGTCGCTCTTGCGACTTAAAATCGAATCCTCCACTAGTTCAACTTGAAGAATGCTCCTGCCACTCGCAGGTCACCAGAAGGAAAACGGGGCAACTTCCTAGATGACGTTTGACTTTGGTAACGTTAACTTCGACATGATGCGATCTGCCATCGACATCCAGGCGTCCAAGAAAAATTCAAGGTGGATCATCTATGAGAGCTATGTTTGGTTCAGCCTTTTTTTGATAAGGATTCCGATGGGAAAGGACAGCCGGGCATGGCGAGAGGGAAGCGCACCTTTACCAGACGAGGGACACGCGAACCCTCTGAAGATATCGATACGTCGAAACGTGGATACCCTCCTGCGGATCCTTCTTCTGCGGTTTGGCTCTGGTGTTCTCTGGCGGGGCCTGGTGCCACGACCAGCCACCATCCACCATCACGGATCGGCCAACCGAGACCTATTCCCCAACTCCTTCCGATACGCAGGACGGCTCCACTGCAGGACCGTCCCCAGGGCCTCAGCCCAGGCCAGGCCAGGCCAGGCCAGGCACCAGCGCCTCGACACATTTTTTAACCGCGAAAACACCGCGACAACCTGCCACCTGGCCGCACACTACACCCTATTAAAACGAAAAAGATCGGCCCTTTATAGCTGTCGTCGAAACCTTGCGGCAAGCTTAGGTTACACGTTCGCTGGAATTCGATTGTCTACGTGCAATTGGATCTTTGGCAACTGGGGTTCCATGAAACTGATCAATCTCTCCTTTAGGACTGGTCAGTTTCCCCTCGACACTTAATCATATCTTCACTTTGCGTTCATGTTTAATCCAATAGTATTTAACTATAAGATTATTCTCTAATTAAAATTCCGCAGTTCGTGCCAACACTGGTCGAGGTGTCGGCTCTGGGTAGGTCGAGCTGAATAGTCGAGAAGGAGCATGTGTACATTCGTGCCTTATCTATGCGGCTACCTGCTTTTGCTCCATTGTAGATAATGCTCCGCTTGCAGGTGCAATTTCCTCGGCACACCTCGTCAAAGTAAACAGATGGAGAGTAACAACGGCATCATCGTACACTCCCAATAATCATTCAGCTTTTACTATATTAATCTTTATTGCTAATGAAGAAATCGAATAAAAGAAAAGGGGGCCGAGCGAACCCTTAAGAAATATACGGGTGAAATTGAGTGAAACAACTTCCTTGACAAAGGATATTCACACCTCGCGTGTGTGACTTTTCAGGGAGTAACAAAGGAGGCCGAACGCAGGAAGGATGGTAAAAAAGGCCGGGCATACGCCTGGCATTGTATCAAATGTTTCAGGATGTGCTCCTTTATATCGACGGTATTACAGGGAAATCGGCTGCACACGCGATTATCCTTTTGTCTCGTTACCAACGAGATTCTCGTTCTTCCCTTACAAGAGTATCCTTCCGAAAATACCCGGCCAGGATACCGGTGATTCTTTCTCGTTTCAAAGAAGCCTAATGTGGATCTTCTGAGACTTGTATTATTACCAATGTAATATTAAAGAAATCACTCTGATTGCCCTGTTTACTTATTACATTAATCATCACAGGATCATTGCGTTAGTTTCCTCAAAGTCATATTTGCATAAAGGAAGCAGCGTTTTCCTCCAATTCCTGTGAATTATTCTACCGCGCGTACTTTTCCATAAGTTTGTCTACTTCGGAAAGAGAGAGAGAGAGAGAGAGAGAGAGAGAGAGAGAGAGAGACGAATGAGGAAAACGGAACAAAGTCGTGCAAATGGCTCTCCCACTCGCAGGTGGTTCCAGACAGATATCAATTGACAAATGGGAAAAAATAGATTGCACCGAGAATGTACCAGCTCCCAAGCAAATAATGACGTGAGACATTACGGGATTAAATGTAATGAGTAATTTAATGATAACGACAACAAAACAGGGGTCAGCAGTAAGAGGGCAAGCGGGGAGAAGAGTGGCCAATGGCGAGAGGGAGAGGTGAAAAGAATGTAACGAGAGTGCCCGGCCGAGGACCAAGTCGCAAATTGTCTGAATTAACGCTGCACTGGGGTCGTTTTAACGCGACGAGATAAAACTTGACCGTACTCCCAGCATTTTTTACAGCTCACAAGGAAATTCCTGACCAGCACGCATCTGGAACAGCGGCACGTACCACTCGATGATTTCAGAATCAAGTTACGAGTGATTGGTTGCCTTTATTGCGAAGGCTCGCGTGTATCTCGGGAGCTAGGAACGGAAGAGAGCGGACAAAACTTCCCCAGTTGAACTAGATTGACGCAAAGCGAGTTGAAACGATCTCAATTAGAGGTTCGGTGTTACAGCCGGCTCGCCAGCAGCCTTTCAGCCGGCGTCTTTGGCCTCCTGGCAAAACGAGCGAGCGCGACACCACGTTCCGACAATCATCCTTTCCGATCCTTTTTGCCTCCTCGCTTTACCCGCGTCCTCACACTTGTCATGCTTCCACCTTTTACGCGTATGACTGGGAGTAGCAAATTTCAGACCTAATGTCCTACTCTTACCGCGGCAAGATTGTAATAGTGATAAACTGGTGGTAAATTGGTGAGGGAAGTGGCTCGATGCACTTGAAAAAGAGCAGAGCCCTTACGTAATAGGAGGCCAACTCGGAAAGGAGCCCTTCTAACCTCAGCTAATCGCTCGAGCGGCTGATGTTGCCGGCCAAGTGCCGAGAATCGGCCAATTAAGCGCAATTAAGAGCTAACCTACTTTCCAACGCAGCTGCCCTGAAAGCTCCTCGTCTCTCAGCTTTCTCGACGCCTCCAGATTTTCATGTATGCCCTCGCACGGTTTAATAATCAAGCCAGGCCAGCCATCAACTGCCATCTTTATCCCGCAACATTTTTCACTCCTAATTGCCAATTTATATAAAATCGGGCGATTGCGTGTGCGAAAAGCCGTCAAGGACATCGAGTTCTTGAATAAGTGAGTAGCAACAAACAGGTACAGAAGTTTACAAGGAGGGTATTGGTGGTAAGCAGCGCGTACAACTGGCAAGTGACATGTGAAACAAATCGGTCATTCAATTCTGCATAAAGTGTTGGTACGCGCGACGGCACGCGAATGAGTGAACGCGTCCACGTCTTCTTGCCTGCCCGCTTGCTTGCCTGCCTGCCTGCCTGCCTGCCTGTTCCTTCCTCGTACGTACGAACGTACGTACACCCTTTTCGATCACTTTGTATTCAGTTTCATGCTTCGAGGAACTTGTCTCCGAACACGCCCAATAAACATCTGCCTTTGATCCTGCTCTTTCTTGGTCACTCGCACTCTTTTCACACTGGCTTCGGTTCGACGCTCTGGGTGACACGAGCGCCAACGCTCCCACAATTGGAATTCACTCTTCCCCTCCCCAACCCTTTACTTGCGAATTTCCTGATACACCGATCAGTGGCCTCACGCATTACTCTCCACCCGTTTTACGAGAGACCTCGAGCATGTGTAACGGTGTACGTAGGTACATTAACAAGTATCGAATTATCAGCAGAGCCATCTAAATCAGGAGGAAAGGGAGGAGGAGGAGGACACGTCTATCTGTCCATCTCCAGCGTGGTCATTATCGAAAACGAGGTGGGCACGATCGAAAGGACGGACTAGGCCCTTGCCCTTTTCCTTCCTAAGAAATGAGCAGGGCGTGTCCACGATCCGTCGCTTACACACTTTCCTTCCCCTCACGACCCCCCGCTCTTCCTCTCATTCACGCACATTCAACCGAGAGATCCCTCAAAACGTTTGTATATCACGAGGAGCATCTCGGACGGTAGAATTTTGGGTGCGAGAAGGAAGTTGCCAGAGGGCGAGCCGAACTAACGGAGGCGGATTACAGGTAGCGGTTCTCCTCTTGAGAAGCGAACAATCTCGAGATTCTTGGTTCCACCTGTTTGATAGGCCACCCTCGACACCCGCTTCCGCATCTTATCCACAATTCTAGCAGATTCAGGGGGCGAGAGGGAGAGAGCGAGAGAGGGACAGGGGCAAAGGGGCAAAGGGGCAAAGAGGCAAAGAGGCAAAGAGGCAAAGGAGCGAAGAAGAAGAAGAAGAAGAAAGAAGGATGCAACGGAGGAAGAGGAGGACGTTCCGTTATCGTTCACCTCCGCATAACCGTACCTCCAGTGGAGGGCGCGATCCCAGATCACCTCGTGTCCCGCGAGGAAGGCCAGGTCACCTACCCATACTCCTCGAGCGATCTTCACCGTGCCCCTCCATCGCCAGCACCACCACCTTCCTAGAGTCGCCGTCTATCTCCAGTATTCGAGAACGACTGGGCCGCTCGCCCGGTGTCCAACCTCTTCCCAAGAAAGCCATGCCAATCGTACAAGACTGCTCCCATTGTAAATGGCTCGATGTCGTGGCTCAAGGAAGAGAAAATAATCGGGTCGCTCCGGTTTCCGGCGATAACGCGATAGCCGTCATCCTCGAATGCCTGTATGCCTTAATGCCCGCTGGTGTAACGGCTCCTCGTGACTTCTCTGGCTTCCGAGACAAGCGAGGGTCGCCGAAGACCCGGAAGTTCGTTCGACTCCGCTCGGCGCATTAACCTGCCCCTGCTGCTGCAGACGCCGCCGCCGCCGCCGTCGCCGCCGGCGGTCGTCACATTACCAACTCTTTTTAGGCTCTCCGATATACTTCAGGCTGCCCTCGCCTACCCGGAACTCCTTCATCTTCAATCTTCCGTCTCATCTCTTCTCACGCGAAATCCATAGCTTCAATCTTCGCGTCTGCTTAATTACAAGACGCTGTGACTTGTCCATACGAGCGGTTAACTGCTTCGGAACGCTATTGCCGTTCCGGTATGCTATTACTGTAATGCGATTCGAGCTCAAGGGACTTTCTCCTGGCGACCTTGCCGCTGGATTGTAATTCGTGAATGTGACGTGCGTCGCTACAGGAATCCTTGGTCGAGCTTGGATTTTTCTGTCGCGATCGCTCGCCTCTGCCTTTTTCCGACAGCACGTCCTCCAGCTCCAGGTAGAGGCGAGAATGCTCGCTCGCTGGCTCGTTTGCCCGAGCTCTCTTTCACGGAAGCGAGTGCGTGTGCTCCCGAAGGACACGCGGAAACGTTACGTCCATCAAGATCCGGATCTGGCTCGGCGAACGAGAGGCGAAGAGAGAGAAGGACAGTAATGCTTCGACGGAGGACGGGAAAACCTTTTTTTTTCAATCTCAAAGCTCATCACATACGGATGCTGGCTGGTATCAGTACGCCAGAGATCCGAGAGTTGGATTAGAGTAATAGTAGAAGTGGTAAGCTAAAGTTTAAAGTTGCAAGTGGAGAGTGCAGGGGCAATTAGACAAAGAGGCGATTATAACGGTGACAAAGGCGGCGCGAATCAGATCAGCGGGTGTACCTGCTGGTCAAAGTGGCTTCAGAGAAGAAGCCGCCTGGCCGGGGCGCCTCTCGATCCCGAGTGTGGGAAGCTGCGTCGGCGTTGCGTTACGTCGACAATTGTTCCTAACGCGCTAGACGCCGAGCCAATTAAGAGGCCTCTTGCCTGATTACGTCAGCTGCGAACTGCGAGCTGCGAGCTGCGAGCTGCGATCTCGCGCAGTTCCTTCCCTCTCCTCCACTTCTGCCAACTTCTAACTCCATCCACCGGTTGCGGATCGAGCCGCTGGCCGGATATGCTGACAACTGCTTGCGTCCTTTCGCTTTCTATCCTTTGAGAGCGCGACTCCTGCGCTCTCGGCGTGCTCGAAGATCCTCTTCTTAAAAGTAAACTTTAAGATTTCGTTGACTTTGAATAAGTATGTTGTGTTCTGAGACTGGGACTGGAGTAGGAAGTGGTGGACAGTGGCACAGTATGGTCGGAACGAAGGCGGCGGCGGTGGCGGCGGTGGCGGCGGCTCCTCTGACGAAAGAATGGAGGCGTCGAGGGAATTCCGACGAGTTCCTTCCTGGTAGCCGACAGGTTCCCCTTCCGCGGTAGGTTGGAGAGGCAGCGAGCGAGCGAGCGAGCGGTGGTCGAAGCGGTGGTCAAAGCGCGAGAGAACAGAACAGAAAGGACGTGGCGTGAGCTGCTGGTGGCGTTGCCGCCTTACCGCCTTGCCGCCTCTTGCCGCCTCTTGCCGGTTGCGGGAGCAGGAGCCGTACGCCGTAAGCCGTACACGCCAGGAGCCCCGCTGCCCGCCTCGTGGGCGACTCTCGCGTTCCTAAACTGCATTCCAACCTGCGTTGCCACGTCTCGTCGCACGCATGCATGCACGCACGCACGCACGCACGCACGCACATTCGGAAGGAGTCTCAATGCGAGAGAACGAGACCGCCAATCTGCCTCGGGATGTCTATCCGATCATCGCCATCGCACTTCCCGACACTTACACTCCGAGCCCTGCTAATGCACCTATCCACCCGCCAATAGTACTGCTAACGTGTTAATGATTCTCTCCTACACTCCATTCGCCCTCCATTCGCAACTTATACTTCTTACTGTTCGTTTGCTGACCAATAGAGATTTGCATATCCTTTTCCTTGGGCTTTGTCGATTCTTTCACGTTGACGTGCCAGTGGATTTGCTTTGGGGGAGCAAGGGCTCGGTAGGTGTCGTGGCTACGGTTTATTTTGGATTTGTGGGGAGTTCGATGACCGAGGGACATGAGCGACGGCCCTGAAGAAAGGCCGCGTCGGTCTTAACATTCCAGCATATACCTGTATTACAACGTACAAATACGTGAGCGGCATTCGTTATCCGGGGCTCGGCTCTGCCTCTCGCAACATCGCGACTTTCTTTCAACATCCGGCACATATCTCGGAATTTGTCGATTACACTCGACTGATCCGGCGAGGCAAAGGGGTGGACTGCTCACCCGTCTGTCTCTCCCCATCCCAAGCCCTGTGTTCGAGATCATCGTCGAATAAGAATTCCAGTCTCGGCCACGACGAAATCCAAGAAGGTGGGTAGTGCTACACACTCCTGCGACGAACCGCCGGAAAGAGGAGACAACGCGGTAGTAATAGAAGAAAAAGAGGATGAGTATAAGTGAGGCAGATGTGTCTCTGTTATTACAGGTTTCACCTTTCGAAATCCTACACCTCCTCGCGAACTCTGCGACAGCAACCTCTCCTCGCTTCGTCCTCACGCGCGCGTGCTCCTCTTCTTTCCTTTTCAGATATCTCGACTATCCCGACCGAGCAATCGATCCTAGAAATACGGCCTTGTCCGTAAGAATGAAAAGCGGTAGAATGCATTAGTCCACTTTGGGTCCGACTGGCTCCAGCAAGATCTCGGCCCAATCTTCAAAAGATTCGAGCCTCGCATAGCTGGTCATCCTATTCCGGCGCGCTCCTCTTTCCTCCAACTTTTCTTTCAGCCTACCGAAGGATATCTCGCCGGGATCGGAAGCTCTTTGAAGAGCGTACGTGTTGCGACGCTAGCAGCACCGATCTTTGCCGATTCGAGATTCCACTTTCAAAGCTCCCTCCCGGCGCGAGGGCAGTCGCCCTCGTCACAATCACTGATTCCTTCGAGATTCCAGGATCGCGCTCATCGAACAACGTAATTGATGGACATGATTTTAATGATTTGCTTTGAAATTAAATGTATAAACTGCATAAAAAGGAAAGAGTGACTGGGAGTATGTTATACGCATAAGAGGACGCCGGATCCGGCAAAGGCGCCGCTGCCTGCTCTTCTGGGGCCGGACACCTGCGTCCAGGACCAGAAACTACCGCCGATAATCCGCCTTATCCGAAGACAGGATCACACCGTGAGATCCTGTGGGCGTGTCAGTCCAACATGGACCGCGACAACTTCACAGTCATGTCCTCCTTACCTTCAACCACATTCACCCAAGTGTCCTACCCTCTTCAAGGAACCCCCAACACTTTTTTAGTGGCCCTTCAGCCGATACGTTCTTTCTCCTTGACTTTAGCCCTTGCATGATTCATGTTAGAACTAAGTATAGTCAGAATTCTGATAGAGACACAAGCTAACCAACAACTATCCCGCATCTTAGTCTGTCTTTTTCTCGCGGCCCGCTGCAGCGCAACATCCGGAGTGCTGACGATGGTTAGGCCGGCCGGCCGGAGCAAGCCCGGGAAAAATGGAAAACCTGTTCCTCTTCCTGTCTCGAGATGAGACGGTAGTTATTACATGCTCGAGCGCACACGGCGGTCTTGAATGTAGGTACCTGCCACCGGGGAAGAGTAGCCGGAGGAGGATGCGAGCAAAACGCCGAGTCGACCGGAAGCTAGTACCGGCCTCGCCTCTTGTCGGACATGACGATGTGCGCGCTCCGACCGCAAAAAACTCGGCCAAAGAAAAACTTACACGGATTTCGCTTATTTTTCTCCTGACTTCCCTTTTGTTTCGTCCTCGCTCCGACCCGGCCTTTCCTCCTACTGCCACGAACGAGAAAATAAGGGCTTCTAGCCCCGAAGGAAGAGAGTTCGTGCTTCTTCCGCGTTCAGCTACATTCTCAACTATATAGCTAGCTCTAGCTCTCTAGGATGTTGCGCTAGGCTACCTTCTCCCGTCTCTCTGTCGCAGCCCCTTGTCGAGTGTGATCGAGCGATTGAGCGCTCGGGGAGCCATGCTTACTAGTACGTTATCAGGGATAACGGCTGACATCCGTCATCTTGCGCGATTAACGCGATCCCTTGACGGCCGGACCGAATTGCTCTCCTCTAACCGACCCCTCCCTCTCATCCTCCCTCTCATCCTCCCGCTCCCCACGTCTCCCACCGATCTCCCTCTTCCTTTCGGCCATCTCTTCCAACTTCGCTCCAACTATCCCACTACAACTCTCCTTCTTCCGAGGATACAGCATCCGCTGCTCATCTTTTGATTTATGTTTGCCGATGTCGATGCTCCTCTTGTAATTGCCAAGAGAGCCACCTTCGATAAGTATCTTTAAAGGGGTGGAGATTTGAGTAACAGTTACTCCTTCAAGGAAGTATCGGAGGGTATCGGCTGAAACGCATTGATTAGAAACTGATATATGTGTCTATTGCGTGATTCTTTTGAGATGTTGCTCTCGTAATATAGCGCATGGAACTAATTGCAGGATTACGAGACGCTGCGGATGGAAATTTATTTGTTGGTAATCCCTGGGACCGGTTAGGCGTTGCCGGGTACACTAGCAGAACACCGGTAACAGAGTGACTTTAATTGGGCTAGCCGCGAGCTATGAATTCGAACAGTTCCGATCTTACTTCCTGCTCTTACTTAATCTTGGTCGTGTTCGGTATGATTATATTAGACGATTCCCTTGGTTGGCACTTTTCCGAGTACGATTTTGCCCTTTCGACCTCGCGGCACAGTGGATCTCGCCGCGACGAGGTCGATGATGGGTAATGTCGGCAACGTTCAATTGATAAATCGGTTCGTGAATTAAGATTTGTGCTAGCCACTCGACTCCACTGTCCATTGTCAAACGACTGGACATGTATACCAGTCGAGCACTGCGAATCTGGGTCTCTTTCATGCACGAAGTATTCTCGTGGCCAAGAATACTCCAAAATTTTGTATGCTCACAAAGGGAGACGCGGCTCTTTCGCGAGAAATCAGGAAATTCGCGGCTTTCTTGTCGTGTAACAGGCATAAGCTCTTTCTAAGCGGGGATTGTGTCTGGTGGAACTAGGCGCTCGAGCGATTAGCATGCCGCTTCGTATGGAAATCAGCTGGGAGGGTTATGCGAAACGGCAGCGGCATTCTTCTCGCTTCTCCTCACCGTCCTTTAGGTTAAAGTTGAATTATGCGTATCGTCTCGGAGAATTCTCCTCCGCGCGTTGAATGACACTCTCCTCTTGATGTCTGTTTCCGTTCCAACGGCTGCGGAGGCCTCTTCTGCAATTCTTTCGCAAGCGCACGTTTTCGTCGCACGTGAGAACTGCATGCGGCTACTTGCGAAATCGATCAGCGCGCTCAACTTACTTTTCCTTACAATTGAGTTACGGGTGCAAATCGTCCGACTTTTAACTCTCTATACGTCTATAGGAAATGCATCGGCGACCAAGTAAGGCAGCCGGTCATAGTCCCCAGGGATCTTGGTTTACGTCTAAGAATCCCATGACCGCAAGATAAACTACCTGCCCATACGTCCCCGGATGCGCAAGGTCGCCCCAGAAGAAAAGGGACGCAGGTGGGCGGAAAAAACTTGGGAACTTTCAAGGGGGACTGAGCCTACTCTTTCTCTCTCTCTCTCTCTCTCTCTCTCTCTCTCTCTCTGCTCACATGCACAACGCTTGGCCTATTGAAATCGACCTTTAACTACAAAGAAGCATCTTCCGCGGTTAAAGATCGAAATCTAACCGATCTAAAATTCGAAGGTGCAAGTGCACTCGAGATTTGAGTGGAGCGATAGAGGGTGCATATAGGTGGTGGATCGGCAAGATATATCGGTCAGATTGAAGAGAGCGGCAAGGCGGATGCGCAAGAAATACACGAGTGTAAATCAAATTACGACTAGCCGTGGTGGTAGTGGTGATGGTGGTGGTGGTGTCGTCCTATTAGTATTTACGAAGGAAAATGTCAGCGCGATAAGCGCCCGCCACCCCGTGAATCGCTCGAGAGCTTCTATACCGCACCTTTAATCCCCGTTTACGTGGGCTTACGTAATACATGCGCTCTTCTCCTTCCCCCCATGGCTGATCGGGCAAGTTGGAGTAGTGCGCTCCTGCTCCTACTCCTGAGGAACGGACTGGCTCGCTGGCCTGGCTCCGGGTCCTCCTACCCACGTGCAGCCAGGCTCTCCTCTCGAGCAACGCGAGAGATCGCCTCTCTCCTCTCTCTCCTCTCTCCTTCGCCGCTGGTTCGGTAGTTGGTTCCGTCAGTGGCGTACGTATCATGACAATGATTCTTTCGTGGGCGAAACTTTCCTCGAGAAAGGCGAGCGCGACCGAGCCTGCCTCGAGTACGCCAGTGGAGATGGTGCCTTGGGAAGAGATATCCTCCTCCTCCTCCTCCACCTCCTACTTCTTCTTCTCCCCCGCCTCCGCCGTCTCCTTCACCTCTTCTGCTCGGTGGTGGTACACACTGTGTGCCACATAGTACCATCTTTTCCTCCGCGCACCCTACTCTCCTCTTGCGTAATTTCGTTCTGTTAGTTCGCACGACGGTAACCTATTCACCGGGCTGCCTCGAACGCTCCTGCTTGCTCTGTTCATCCTTTCGAAGATACCTTTGCCTATCCGGATGAGCATGAACCCTTTCCTCCATTGGTACCGTACATTCTACCTAAGGATAACCCTCTTGACTCAGATTCCTCGCTATGGAGTCTTACGGGCATTTCCCGCTAATCGAGATACTAGCCAATCTCTTTCAACATTGTGCCTGCATAACCACGCATTGCAACTCTTATCAGAGACTTCATAATGAGCGGTTGAAGCTCTGGATTGAAGTACAGATTCAACGTATGTCTCAATTTCTAATAACCTGCTGTCGAAATGCGATTGAATATCTAGGTAGAGTGGACATGATGAAAAAATGGGAGTGTAACCTCGTAGTGCACGTCCTACCGCAATCGTGCGAACTATTATGACGCACGAGGCGAGAAGCGAGGAAAAGAGGATCGAGGAACTCGGTCGTCCTTTCTCTCGGCACTCGAGAGACCTGTTCGGTGAAAGACGAACCTTTAGTCAGGGAAGCCGGCGCGGGCAAGCCGATCCTCCTTAAGATTATTTCACAAGCGTTCCCGATACGGAAAAGTTCATCCGCCGTTAGCTCGTGCAGGGGGGAATTGCGCAAGTGGACGATACGGGAAGGTCCCGTGCCACGGCAGACTTATTCCATGTAGAATGCATCGAGATTCGCAATATGAAGGAAAACTGGGATCCTACCTTGTGCTGGCAACTTCTGCTTTTCCTCCTGCTAGACGCTGCATTCGTTTGCTCATTCTCTTGAATTTCGGCGAGGCTCTTCTTCCTGAAACTGCTTGTGCATCTTCGTCCGTTCCGCTCTTGCAAAAACCGACGCGCTGCGAGCGATAGCTCCTGCTCAACTGACTCGAGGCACCGGTGCCGCCCTCTCGCGTGCTCCAATTCAACGTACTGCAGACAAATTCGGACGGGCGGGCTAATGCAGTCTTTTTAAACCGTGACAGATCTCTCGCGGAGATCGTAGGAAGATAAGAGTGGCAGTAAAATGGTTCTTGCAGCGCGAAAGAACGATGTTACGCCAACGCGGCATTTAACTAACGAGTACTGGGGTCAAGACTTTATGTGCGCGCTCGGTAAGGAACAAAAGCCAGTCTATCCATGGGAGGGAAATTTCTATGCAAATCTGCTGCTTATACGGAAAGCGATAAAATATAATTAGGGTTCACATTTCGGAATTCGTAATGTTTGTTCATTCGCAGTGATGAATCCCCCGTGTTCGAAGAATCTGGGAATATATCTGAGGATGGAATGACGGAGAAGGGTTCGTTACGTAAGAGAGGGATCACGCGGAAGGCGATGGAGATGGTCGCTTGGCATTCTCAACCGGTCGTCCGGTGTGCGAAATTAAAAAAACCGAGGGTGCTACAAGTGGCAACTCGCTGGTAATGTTTAACGAACTGCCGGCTGGCGAGAGAGCTGTTTTATAGGTATGGCTGTTGTCCCGATCGCTGATCAGCTATTGAGCATGAAGCAGCGCGAGTGATTGCACGCTGAAAACTTAAGCGGATCTACCTCGATCACGTAGAGTCGATTTCAAAAACGGGACACGTTGTCGTCGGACGGCGTGTGTATGCTCCGTGGACGTATACACCCGGGTACACCCCATACGTGATCGGGATTCCTTTTCCTCGACCTCGCGTGCTACGCGGAAGAATTGCTTTCGAAGGGCCTACCTTACTTTTCAATCCTCCAGCTTCTATTTATCCTTAAAAAGACTAGCGCCGCCGCTGCCGCCGCCGCCGCCGCCGCTTAGATTCCTAACATTTACATCCACTGTAATGAGGCTATCTCCCGTATTTCGAGTGGTTCATACTTATGCATGCGGGGCCTCTTCGATGCCTGACATTACAAATTTCGATCGGCCCAACTTACACTCTTTCAACTAAGCTATACTCCATAAATAACAAAAGTTACACTGTTGAAAATTCAATTGAAATTAGGGAATTCCAAAGCTCCGTTTAATTAGAAGAAACCTCAGCTGTTCACAGGTGAATTGGAGAATGAGAATCAAGTGAGAAGGAGAGAGAAGTGCGGGCAGCGAGCACCGAGGAAAGGAAAGGAAAGGAAAGAAGGTTTCATCGCAAGGCAAGGCAAGGCAGTGGTGGCGCGTACACTCAGCGGTGGCGGCATCAGACTCGAGCCTTCAATTGCACAAGTCTCGCTTTCCTCGTGACATAATATTATTTAACCCAGAATAATGCCGGCTCACCAGCGGTGAGCCACTTGCGTAATGCTTCTACCCGTGCCACGCCGGTATTTCGCGCGACGACGCCGTCGCCACCGCCGCAGGTTCTCTTTTATTATATAAAAGAGCGAGGCGACGGAGGGAAGCTTTCGTGCAGAGGAGAACCTAGCTCCCCGGTGGAAAGTCGATCGGCCTGGACTCCTGATCAGCCGATAGCCCCTTATCACTCAATACGTAACACCAACTGCTAATAGTTCCCGATAGTTGCCAACCTTTTGCCCCGATAATCAATAAATTTCCTTATTTCAAGCCTTTTCCTCTATGTAAATAATTAGAATTTCAAATTTTTATTTTGAACTTGTGTTAAAAAAAAATCTCAAAGTACACGCGATAAACAATGCACTTGCCCAGATGTACATAGAGTGACAAAGTTTCAGGACACTTGCAGCATTCGAAGGAGCGCCCGGAGGAGCGGCCGGTCTATCGGTGAATCTCTTAAACCAATTCTCGTTTTCACGACTTGTTTCTCCTCGTTCTCCAGTCGTCCCTAAAGGTCGACTGGAGATGCGAGGCAAACACGCTTGCGTAATTACCTCCTGCTCTTAAATTCTCTACTTGCAGATCCCTGTCTCACTTTCCCTTCCTTACGGATTTATTATTCTCTCAATATTATACATACATTTCATTCGATAAAGCAGTATCGCGTGCGAACCATTATTTCCATTCCTGATATTCTTCGACAAGTGTAATTCCGAGTAACTGTCGCTAAGTGTAACTGTATTTCTAGATTGGGTAGGACTGTCAGTGCGTTTGCTTTTGAATTCTTAGGCAGGGAGGAAAGTACGGTACATAATGGAGCCGCGAGAAATTGGGATAGGCGCGACTAGGCTTATTCTTTTCCGCCAGTGATGCATAATCTGAGTGAGGGCAGAGTTGACGCAATACATGCGCGGACGCGACTGCTCCATCCTCCGAGAGTCTTTCAGCTTCTCGAGCTCGGTTCGCGCAATTATTCCGTGACGCAATCCCGAAAGCCAGTTAGATTCGCTTTCTCTCCTGCGCCAGCCGATCGCCCAATCTCCGTCGCATTTGCTCCTCGTCCTCCACTTTATCGCTCGCTCGCTCGCTCACTCGCTCGCATTCTAATCCCAGACATCCGTCAATTCAATCGCTGTCTTCTGATCTCCCAGCTGGCTGGGTACTTCTTTCCAACACCCTCGACCCGACCCAGCGCGGCCCGACGCGGCCCGACGCGGCCTCCACGTACGCTCCTCGTCTTTCCGGGCTGGTTTCCGTTACTCGCTCGAAATACGTGGAACTCACTCTTGTAGCACACGTTGTCTTCGTTGCCTGCCAAAGCGATCGGTGAATGCTCGCTTACAGTCCTTAGGATACTCGTCGGACCTCGAACATGCCGGATGATCCTCGCACGCCCGGCCCTTGTTTCTTGTAGGCGCGTTCCGAGTATTACAAGAACGGCCACTGCGTGCCCTGAATGCCAACTCCAACTGTTCCCGCATCATTGTACTATTGAACTATTATTTCATCGGGAAAATCACGCGGTTTCAACGATTTTCTAAAATGTAGTTTAGCCTGGCAGAGTTTTAGAACAAGCAAGTATTAGTACTTGAAGAAAATCAATAAATTCCTGTTTGATTAATGACTTGCCGAACATACTATATGAGCCCTTAATCGAGAGGTGGAATTTGCAACGGTACCGTAGAAAGAATATAAAACATGTGCGTTTAAGTGAATGTAATGGACGTTCTAATAAATAGATGGATCAGAGGCTGCAGTGAATGTAATTGGATGATCGTCAAGTGTAGAGCGCGTTCATGGGAAAGAGTAGAGCGAGGGCAGACAGGAACTCGGAGAACGTCCTAGGCTGGCGACCTCTTCTGGAATGAGAAACGGGAAGCCCGAGTGCAGTGCACAGGTTGTAGATGGAGAGGGCCTCGCCGCCTCCGTTCCCTGGAATCGTTGGACAAGCGCGGCACGAATCTCTAATCTGCTCGAGTTTCACGTAATCACGACGCATACGGCATGCAACACCGAAATTAGACTGGGCTGAAGTGGCAAAAAGGAGTGCGAGGGAAAGAGGAAAAGGGGGAAAAGGAGGAAAAGGGGGAGAGAAAAATGTCGCCAACGCAAGGAAATCGGTGGCCGATCGATTGAAACGTGGGCGCACGTGTGGTGCCCTTTACTTTCCACTCCAATTAAGAATTACTATGGCGCGCTCCTGCCTGCCACTCGTTATTCACTCGCTTTTTCCAACCTTTAATGATCGCCGCTGCACCGCGGGAATTGTAATGACCCCGACAACTGTATTAGTCCTTTAATTATCCCAGCCTCTCATTAGACTTCGGCCATAGGAAATGCCCGCTCTTAATTAGCTATTATTCTATTGCATTAATGGCGCTCACGAGGTCCTGCATCATCCTGTGCCCCTCCTTCCAACAAAAACCAAATAAATTGGTAATGGATAGGAAATAATCCAACTCGATCGAAGAGTAGTTGGATGCTACTTAAGCAGGGTCTTACACCACTTAAAGGATTGAGTGTCGGTGTCAGTGGTGAAGAGGAGTAAAGCGGGCCGGTTAGGGCGGTTAGAAGGGTGGTGTTGGAGGTCGCTCTTGAAGCCGGCATGCTCATGGTGGACAAGCATGGACAGGCATCGAATGTAGCCGTAGCTTAAGGGCAGCTAACACAGGAGGCTCGCACTATTGATCGACGGGGCAATAGTGCGCTGGCGCGCAAGGCCCGCTTCCCTCGAGAACGGGCGAGAACCAACTCGTGAAAGATCCACCCTCCTTGCACGTTGCCAGAGCCCGAGCCCGAGCCAGAGCACGATTTGTTTAGTTCTCTCCTCGTGGTGAGCCCCTGGCGGACCTGGGTTTTCGGCGGTTCTGCACTGGCAAAGTGTCGTCGCGACGTCCTCGATATGTCCAGTGGTACTTGAGAACTTTGCACGACTCTTCACCGACCACCCTCCCCCAATAGGGGAGGCTGGTAATGAGAGTGTAGACCGAGCTAATGAGGGAAGTTTTCGCATGTTAAGACAGGGACTATATCGGATTTGCGACGCTGCCGGAGCAAGTGCACAGAAAATCGGTGAAGAGGGGCTTCGAGTTCACCCTGATGGTCCTGGGAGAGACCGGCCTCGGCAAATCCACCCTCATCAACAGCCTTTTCCTCGGTGATCTCTACAAAGAACGACGTATCCCCGATTCCGCCGGTTTGTAAAACCTTCGGTTATCAAACATCCACTTTAACCAGTCTTCCATAGTGGTTGTGTCAGGGTGAAATAAGTGAGATTTCTTTGCAGAACGAATCGAAAAGACGACGTCGATCGAGAAGAAAACGATGGACATCGAGGAGCGTGGTGTGAGGCTGCGACTGACCATCGTCGACACTCCAGGTATGACCAATTATCCCCGAGACCCTCTTTTTCTTTTGCCCTCTTTGTGATAAAGCACGATATCGCCCGCGAATGAAGAAGCCTGCGTTCAGGATTCGGTGACGCGGTGAACTGCGAAGAAACGTGGAAGGCCTGCTCAGCATACATCGACGAACAGTTCCGCCAGTACTTCACCGACGAGAGTGGCCTCAATCGCAAAAATATACAGGACAACCGGGTGCACTGCTGCCTTTACTTTATACCTCCCTACGGCCATGGGTCAGTAAATACGCCCTCGACTATTTGAACATTAGTAGTATAGCATTTTTAATCCTCCTTTCGTAGACTTAGGCAGCTAGACCTCGAGGTATTGAAGCGACTGCATCGAAAGGTGAACGTAGTGCCTGTGATCGCAAAGGCCGACACTCTCACCACGTACGAGGTGAAGAAGTTGAAGGAACGCATTCTGACGGATATCGAGGAGCACGACATTCAAGTAGGTGAATCAGATTTATTCTTTGAAATCATTACCTTGTACGACTCGCTGCTAAATATAGCAAGAAGGGCTAACCAAGAGCTTTGTCACGGGACAATGGTCGTAGCATGCTTATTGTTAAAGTCTGAGCGGGATGCGAGCTTCATCGATTCGTGACACACTTTCTCCACTCTCTTTTACCCCTTTGCTGGACAGATATACCAGTTTCCAGACTGCGATAGTGACGAAGACGAGGAATTCAAGCAACAGGACAAAGAATTAAAAGCATGCATCCCCTTCGCTGTGGTGGGAAGTTCGACAGTCCTGGAAGTTGCCGGTAAAAAAGTACGCGGCCGACAATATCCTTGGGGTGTAGTCGAAGGTAAAAGAAATTTCTCCTAATTCTTTTGTTATTATTTTCCCAATAATTCAAATATACTTTCGTTCACTTGCAGTTGAAAATCCGAAGCACAGTGACTTCGTGAAACTAAGGACGATGTTGATTTCGACGCACATGCAAGACCTCAAGGACGTCACGCAGGACGTACATTATGAAAACTTCCGGGCACAGTGTATCTCACAAATATCCCAACAAGCGATCAGGGAACGGAGGTACTTACGCATGTAAATAAGTATTGCATTACAGTAGGTATACTATACGTATTATCCTTCATATCCTTCTGCCTCTCCCTGTTAAACCCTGCTTTTCTTTCTGCCTTTTGTTCATTTCTTAAGTTCTAAGTTCATCAGTTTGCATTGCTAGTGAGGCATGCGTCAATCCTTACCCCTGCCTTTTCTCACAGATTTTGTTCATATTGGTTTATTTAATATAAGTTGCAACCTTACCAACGTCATTGTCCTTGTGCATTTGACAAGATCTAATGTAAAGAGGAGATTTTTACATTTAATAGCAAATTGAAGAGAGATTCTGGGCCTCACTTCGAGAACAGTATATCCGACACCGACAGGCTTCTACTACAGAAGGATGAAGAGGTAACTAAAGAGGAAACAATGTAAATCCAAGTATTTAACTACTCCCACGAAATAACAATATTGTTCCAATCAATTTGAACGGCAGATCAGAAGAATGCAGGACATTCTGGCGCAAATGCAGGAAAAACTGAAAGCCACAGGACAAGTTACACCCGGGATAGGGCTAAGAGGACGAGTCGGCAGTCTAGGCAACGATCTCGATACCACGGACGTCGAGAAAAAGCGCAACAGTATTATAGATGTCTAATAATACCACTTCTCTCTTTGTCATCGAACTCCGGGCGCACGAATTTTTATATTATGCGAGTTTATGCGAGCGAGAGTTTCCGATATCACGCACAATTGGAGGGGAAAGGATGTAGCACCCTCTGCGAAAGGTGAGACACACCTTACTTGTTGGTGTGGCGGACAAAGTGATTACCAAAGAATTTTATACACTTGTATACATGTAACGAAGCGTAGATTAGGCGAGTACCTCGATATAGATAATAAAGGTGATAATTTTCACGAGGTCTTTCGTAATTTCACAAAGTTCTACACAACGGAACTGCCAAACTTCAATAAAAATGCCTTGGTTCGTTATTTATGTTGTTTCGCACAAATCACGCTCACCTCTAATTGTCCAAACAACAAATCTATCACATGTATTAGTACCAGTTTCATCCTTTTGTTCTAAACCCTCCTACGCTCTTCTTTCAATTAATCCCAGTTGCGTCACTTGGCAATTTTGGTATGGAAACGAGTGAAACTGTACCCAAAAGATGAGAATCGCAAATAAACACCAAGTCTGATCCAAATTGAGTAAATTAATTCGTCCTAAATCGACAATGGAAATGTAATTCTCCTATCCAATAGTGATTTAGCAATTAGTGTTGCTAAATCGTCCGTCGAATCAGGAACTTTGTCCTAGGCAGACGAGACAATTGTAGGCTGGAGAAGAAATGGTGCGGTTTTATTATTAACGATAATTGTAGCTATGAATCGGTATTAAAGTTCCCCTCCGAAATCCCCAGGATTCCATCTCCATTCCTCGCGGCAGCTATAAAATCCAGCAGTGGCTGTAAGATTAGAATTGTTCTTCTTCCCTCGAGACTGTTGGACGAGTCCTGGACTGCTAATGATTCGACAGGTAGGTGCGAGACTTACTTATTTATCACACTTATATACGAAAGTTAATGATACACAGTGTATACGAAAATTGAAACCGAGACAAAGTGCTTAAATTCGATAGAAGCCGAAATATCCACATCGAATGGTCGGAATTAGGAATGTTAAACTTTCTTCATAGGCCCTCCTATTAACGATGATGTTGCTAGGAATAAGGAGTGAGCCGCAAGGACCAGCCTATCTTCCACCACCTGGTGCCAGACCCGGGGGTGGAGGACAACATGATGGTGGACACCCTGATGATTGGGCTGGTGTATGAATCTTTCATTTTACCAACATACTTTACCTTTTCTTCGCTAACACTTTTGCTGCCTTGGCACTTAAGGATCCAGCCAACTACGAGTTCTCCTACGAAGTCCAGGACGCAGTGGCAGGACTAGACTTTGGTCATCATGAGACTCGAAAGGATAACGAAGCCACGGGCACGTATCACGTCCTTCTTCCTGACGGAAGAACTCAAATCGTCGAATACATCGCAGACGATGCAGGATACAGGCCCATGGTGAGGTACGAAGGCACTGCGACATATCCTGCACCAGGACCATCCATTAACAGAGGAGGCAGCGGCAGTACCTCCGGAGGAGACGATGGTTACAGATATTAAACCAAGACGTTTAACAAAAAAAGAGTAATTTTATAATTCTATAAAAGGGACGAGTACAGTCGAATTCTTGCAAAAGTGCAAGGCAGGCGATGAGAGGTAAAAGATTACTCTCGGACTTATAAATAAGAGACGTCGGAGTGTAACGAAGGAACATATTCAAGCGATTAAATGTGAAATGATGTTCAGGATGACTTGTGCTTCTTGATATATGCGAGAACGTCTTCGACGTCCTCCTGGGAACCAAGGAAGATCGGTGATCTTTGGTGTATGCTCTCGGGTTCGACGTCGAGGATGCTAATCTTGCCGTTCGACGCCAGACCACCCGCTTCCTTTATTATGTAAGCCATTGGTATGCACTCGTACAAGAGACGAAGCTGCCAAAAAGAATAAAAGCAAGATTTCGATATGTCCTAAGACTTACTTCTGCCCTACAAATATTCGTGCGAGTGCGAGAGATGCTCTCTTTTCGTACCTTTCCATTAGGATGACTCTTCGTGCCAGGATAAAGAAAGATTCCACCATACTTTATTGTTCTGTGAACATCAGCTACCATGGAACCAACATATCTCGCGCTGTATGGTTTTCCTTCTTTTGGATACTTTTTCTCGTGGATGTATTCCTTTATTGATAGGTCCCAGGTGCTTTCGTGGCCCTCGTTAATACTGAGATACAGAGTTTCTCTGCTATTATATCGTTCTTAAGTTTTCAGGTATAAAAATTGAAAAGAAAAAGTACCTATAAATATTACCCCTGGCGGGCACTTTGATGTCTTTCTCCGTCAGGATGAACTCTCCTATCGCGGGGTCATAGGTGAACCCATTGACTCCGTGGCCGATTGAGAGTACAATCATTGTTGCCGATCCGTAAAGTGCATAACCAGCAGCTACGAGATTCTTGCCAGGTTGAAGAGCATTCGCCACAATCGGTTCCTTCGGAGTGTCGGGCTTCTTGTAAATTCCAAAGATCGAGCCGACCGACACTAGGCAGTCTATGTTCGAAGATCCGTCGAGAGGATCGAAGCATATAATATATTTTCCACGTTTTTCTGTTTCCACCTCTATCGCATTCGAATTTTCCTCGCTCACTAGCAGATAAGTCGTGAAAGAAGACTTCAACATGTTGATGAAGAGCTCGTTGCTCAATACATCGAGTTTCTTCACCTCCTCGCCTTGGACATTTTGCGTGCCGGCAATGCCATACCTAGAGATAATAAAGTTCGTTATTTCAATGTAGTTTGAAAGGACTAGATTGGCCAAAGTATCATTAAATCGATAACAATTTAATTTCACAGCTGACCGAGTCCAAACAATTACCAGCGGTCGCAAATCCAATTTTCCATCGTTCATCTCTTTGATTACGAAATTAATTACATTTATCAGAAATACATTCATACTGTTAGCGAATTATTAATTTGAATGGAATGAAATTGCTATTTTCACAGTCATCATGCGGTATAATAGTCCTCGAGGATGAGATTATATTAAATCTCAATTGAGCCGAGTTTCCAGTCGCGTTAATTCCAGATTGATTGAAAACTTATCAGCTACAGGAAGATATTAAACATTCATCATCGTTATCGCACTAGTTGTATCAAGTTAATCAGAACTCAAGACCGGCACGTGGAGTGTGCTAATCCATTGGTTTCCAATTTTTCTCGCGTCTACCGATAGGAGAGTCTGTTTGCTGTCGGGTGAGTCGGTTGATAAGGAAGAAGTAGAGATCCACGTGCGTATGAGCTACTCACATATTGGCAATGCCGGCTTTCCTAACGGCCGAACTAACGGCTTTCACGGCAGTCTGAATGCTGTTGAGAAGTTGGCTGAGGTCTCCGGTGGCAGTGGGTACTTTGCGCTGCTCCGCTAGCACGAACCTCGTAAGCGTCATGCAATCCGAGTCGAAACTGTGACTTTTCGATGCCATTTTTCCTTCCAGTCACGCGTCCTATCTTTCTCGACACAGACTCCGCCGCGAACTAAAACGGATTTGTGTGTCGGGCCCCCGTTATATAAGGTCAAGAAGCCGGCTTCCACCACGCCGGCAGAGTGAGTGAAAGCGATATTACCGCCTGGCGATTTTATATTCACTTCTACTTATGCTTAACGAGACAACATCCAGCCAACTCTTATCGCTACGATTTTCGTGCACGTCTCCTTTCGAAACGAGTGCACAGCTATTTTCGTCCAGTTAATTCGGGAGATTTTCCACAAGTTTCTTTGCTTCGCTGCTGGGACCAAAATGTTTCACCCATTGGAATCACTTTTGCTTTCGGACTAGCATAAAACAAGCACTTTTCCTTTGGAAAAGTAATATGTCGATCAAGTTTTGTTATCGTTGGCTTATACTTTAAGACAAATACAGAGTATTACCCCAGTAACTTTGTTCAACATAGGAGGAGGCTTAATATACTCAGTTTTTATTCAGTATTTTCAGTTTTTGAAAACCTACGAAGCTCCTAATACTTACAATACATTATAAATCAATGAGCTTGAATTCTAATGGCGAAGTAATAATATTAATAAATCGGCTGGTGTACTCGAGGGGCGGGCGATGCCATTCCAGCTTGTAATTTCGCACCATCTGGAAAAGAAATTCTTCCTTCATTATTTCGTAAGCCGCAAATCCGCCGAATAACATCGATGACGCAAGCGCGGACTTTGTTTTGAGACATATGTTTAGCAGTTTAGCAACTCTGATTGGCCCGCTTGTGATCCGTCCTCCAAATAGGCGGGGGGACGTGGTCGTGCCCCCAAACTGGGTTATCGAACTCCAGGGAACTTTAAAGATCGCCTGTCAATGATACATAAAATCCTATCGGCCACTGATAACCCTGGTCCATGTACTTTCGCTCCAAATGCTACGGAACTGCCTAGTAAAGTCCGCAAAATTTCATTCACTACTTAAATTCAACAGGCATCCGAACTTTCACGAATTTTTAGAAGCCTCGAGTTCAAGTTCAATGCTAATTAAGCGCATTTTATGCGCTCGTTTGCAACGCATTCACGGAATTACTATTGCCTACTATACAACGCAAGACCACTGCATTAAATGTGCATCAGCGTGTCTTTGTCGGTCAAACTATTGTATTAAGGGATCGAGAATATATGAATGTAATACATGGCTCGGCTATGTAACTTGATAAAGACCAATAAGTTTGACGAAGCAGGTCATACTAATCATTAACCCTGCCTGACAATTAAAAACCAGAACTTAACACATAAACATCTTGTGGCCCGTATAATTCCATCACTTGGACATTTCGCTCTAGATTGCATTAGTAATCGTTGCAAGAATAATGATGTACGGCTCGTCAGAGATAAGCTTCGCTGAATGCATCAGCGGCAATGCGAAGGAATACGACTCACTTTTAGAAGGAGCACTTCCATTTCGAGTTCGGCGAATCTTCGGCCGATACAGGTACGGGGGCCAAAACCAAAGGGCATGTATGAGAAAGGATGTGCTGTCTTTGCCGAAGGGAACTCGGTCTGTCCCCTTAGCCACCTTTCAGGAATGAATCTCTCTGGCTCTGGATATTCTTTGGGGTCCATACATATCAGTGCATTGGCGGCGATTATGTCGGACTGGTCGAATCAATTAATAAAATTACTGTTAAATAAGTTAGCTTATTTTGATATTAATCTGAATTTACTCATTACCCCTTTGGGAATTTTGTAACCGTCCAATGTAATGTCTTGTTGCATTGTTCGCAGAGTTCCTATGGAAACAGGAAAGATTCTGAGGGCTTCCTTGATGCAAGCTTTCGTGTAAGGGATTTCGTTCAGAGTCTCTGCTTTTATCGGTGAATCCTTCTGAGGCAAGACGCGCTCAGCCTCCAGCCGTAACTTTTCTTGCTTATCTGCATTCGAGGCAATAAAGTAGAGCAGTGCTCCGCTAGAATTTCCCGTCTATAAAGAATAATCGCACCAATTAAATTAATTGAAATAAATCAGTAAAGCAATAAACGTGCTTACCGTGTCAACACCAGCAGTCAACATATCCATAGCCATAATCCTTGCTGTCAATTCATCTACTTGTAATAAATTCTCCAACACAGAGCACTCCTGTTTTTTTTCTGTCACTGGACAAGTCTGAAAGCGCTTCTTGGCTTCGCCAATGTGCTTCAGAGCCACCCTAAAGGAACGAATGATTATTCAATAATTCGTTAGCACTTTGAGTAATCATCTAAATTATGGCCTACGAGTTCAGAGTGTCCACCGCTTGAAAGAGCCTCTTCAAATCAGGTGTGTGATAGATTTTCCATAGGGATGGCTGAATTTCCAGGCGAAACATCATCTCGAACATCGTATGAACCGAATCGATCATAATCTGGGGATCGGAATCTGGGGACAAGTTGGGCTTCATACATCCTAGGCGAGTGTTTAGAGCTATCGAGCTCATGCCTAAAAAAAATAAATAATCCTAAGTTTATTCTTTTTAAGAAAGACACTCAAGAAATAATATGACATTTAGCGATGTACTTTCAAGCGCCCATTTATTCAATTCATTGTTAAAAGTGGCCGGAAGCTCTTTCGTATTGGAATCCCTCAGTTCTCGGATTTTCCCCATCATCTCGTCCGTAACATCGTTCACCTGAGTGACGTGAGGTATTACAGCGCGAGGTTGCATCATAAATTTATTGACCTTCGATCGGAAATCGTGCCACATTTTCCCCTGGCTGACAAATTCAATGGAAGCAATTCTAATTCGACTATTCTAATAATAAAAAAAGAGTTCTGTGACAGGAAACCTGGTTGTCAATCCGAAGTTGCCATCGTAAAACTTCTTTCTGCTTTGGCGATAATAGTGAAGACTCTCCATGGCCACCCTCGATGGCCACATCCCTTCCTGACGATACATGATTTTACATAACTCGGCATTAAATAGAAAAATCACCGGCCGTCTATTTAGAATGCCGTCCAGACGGACAATGTCCCCATAAGTCTCGCGCATCACCTTCAATTGCTCGAGCATTTGCAAATTACCGTACTCCCCTGACAATAAAAATCTTCAACTAACAAATAATCCATGCAGTTGTTGAAATTTATCTTTACACAAAAAACTCTGAACCTACCGACGTAAGGGATGAATCTGAAAATGTTACCGACCACCGGCAATCCTTTCGGTCCAGGTATGTCAAAAATTTCACCCTTGGATTTAAATTCAGGCATCGCTGGTGGTAATCTTGTCCTTAATTCCGTGTCTCTATTCTCCTGGACCGAGTGAACGAATGCCTTGCTCTCGAGCCATGGAATTCGAAAATTCCTCGTTGATTTTTCGACTTCCCGGACACGAAGGTTCCCCCGCATCATCTTGTCTCGTTGTAAGTCAGAACTCACTTGTAAGTTATTTAGAGAATAATAGTTCTTCGAACACTCGAACCACTTGTTGAGTCTTGGCAATATTGCTTCTCAATACATTCAATCCCAGGTAATCCGGGGAGTCGAACTATTCCACTTGTTCTCTATGGAAGAAATGAACTCAGGTAATCTAACCAGGTCGCCAAACAATTTTATGAATTGCACCGACTGATTACTGCTGGCAGGTCAAACCGACACATACACATTGCCCTGAAGAGTGAATGGAGCAAGCGATGCAATGTTATCGGCATAATTCCTAGAGCGCAAGTAAGTAGTTTAACGATTAAGCAGAGCTAACACGTGTTCCTTGTAGAGGAAGCTTTTCCCGTATGCACTCTGATTGACGTCGACCTCGTCATACCGCCACCTTCCTGGGGACCAGAGTGCAGTGGTGATCCTTGGATAGTGCACATGCACTCGCATCGCCACTATATATATTTAATAGGTGTTCTCAAGTGACACTGACCTCTTACCACACAGATCGCAGCCCGATTAATCCACTAATGAGGCGGAACCTCTTCCCACTCATGAATCTACCCTATTCAGCCTACTTATCAAAGTGTCTCTTTATGTTTTGCTAAAAACCTCCTTGTCTTTATCAGCATATGAATTCGATTTTTAACATTTGCTTTACTCTCCTACTATTGATCATAAATCGATCATATCCATCTCTCTTTCTCTACAGCTCTTTTGAAACCTAATACACTTGTGTAAATAGAGATACCTACGTAATTTCGTGTTATGGAACTTTCAATTGCTTGCACCTTTCTTGCTTGAATAAGCATTCTCTGGTAATATTAAATTTAGGAGGAGTCACTTAGAAAATGAAAGTGGTTTGGATACATCATGAGGAATAGCTGAAAATAATCAAAAACTCGATAGAAACGCAGGAAAGGAAAGGTCGGTGTAAAATATTGGCCTTTTGAATAAGCCTTACTATAATTGAGCGAAAATCTGCCCTGACTATAACGGCTGCCAAAATTTCCAGATAATATGATTGTGCCAATATATTCACTGCGCCTGCAGTTGCATTTTTATAGCGCAAACAAGATTATCCTATACTGTATGGAATAAGACTTCCTACGGCTTTTAATTATTAATAAAATATTTAGACCCTCTGGACTGATATGAATATCATTTCAAATTTCCGATGTGGCTGTAGTGGCATGCGATGCGCGCAGGCGCGAGAGCTCTACCGGAAGTTGAAAGTGCTGCTGCCTGTTCTCTTGCCCGTTTACTGCGTGGTTCGAAGGTACGTTTCAACGGTTCTCACCGAAAATACATAGAAAATCGTGGGATTATTTTGTTCAGAACGAAAGCAATGGGAAGGAAAAGCTTCTGTGAAATTGGGGCAACGATGAATCGATCAAAAAAAGGTGTACTGGTGACCGAATATGCGTCGTATAGTGGAACACGTGTCAGTGCGTCGTGAAACGTCTCCATTTTATTATTTAACCGCGTGCATGGAAGCTATTGATGAATTATCATTCATTTTATCAACAATGACCTTCGAATTTATGGACTATTCCTTAAACTCTACTGCGGGCGCCAGGATGTCTCAAATCTTGAGCAATTTGACGCGTTTACTTGCAGTGGCATGTTTGTCAGAGAACGTAGGTTATAACGCCCCGATTGCCTGCCTAGTAAATTAGAATTCTATCTATACTACTTGAAGTTACAGTTACCGATAATTCGTATTTTTGCGATTTGTCTATTGTCCCTTATCTAGGTGATAAGTTCCTGTAAGTATTGTTGGGGAAAAACTAATATAATATTGATAAGTAATAGTGAACATCATCAGTTCAAGTCATAGGCAACGGTAATCCAGTATTATTCGCATATGCTCAAATAGATGATTTGTAATTGGTTCTAGAATAAAAGGACAAAATGCAGTTGCAAATCAGGGGATTGGAAACCTCCATTGTTGAGGCACAAGAATGTGAGACCATCGCTCAGCTGAAGGTATGTTTAGAAGATATCAATGAGAGAAATATTTGAAATATTCTATGCATCGAATGATAACCCAGTGATCGTACTTAATCTGCGCCACTGGTACGAGCAACGGTGCAAAATTAAAGTTCGACATTGCCTGAAGATAGCAAGAACTTGTTAATGTTTTAGCTAATTGCAAGATCGACAACAGCATTGCGAGTTAAATCTTATAATTTGCTTTGAATCAACTGAATTAAAATGGAATGATTTTCAGGGTGTTTTATTGACATATGCGACTTATTTATGTTAACAGAGCAAAATTGGAGGGCTGCAGGAATCCAGCACAGAGTTCAACTTGTACTGCAGTGGACAGCTCTTGGCCAACGATGCTCTCGTCGGCGAATTGCCCTCGAACGTACTTGAATTGACCGTTCCTCTTCTCGGAGGTAAAGAACACTAATCTGATGTCTTACCCTGAATTTCTTATCCACAAAATATTGATCATTAAACCAATTGTACGACTTTGTTCTGTTTAGGTAAGGTGCACGGTTCTTTGGCTCGTGCCGGTAAAGTAAAAGCACAGACACCGAAGGTGAGACTGTTTTTACTTTTTTTATTATTATACTTTACACATGCTGCATGTACTAATTTAATTTGTATTATCTGCGGTACAGGTCGAGAAGAAGGAGAAAAGTAAGAAGAAGACTGGTCGCGCCAAGAGGCGAATTCAGTATAACCGCAGATTCGTAAACGTAGTGCAGACTTACGGTCGCAAACGTGGACCAAATGCGAACTCCAATTCGTAAGTGATATCTTCGATGTAAGAATAAAATAAAAAGGATCCAATCCGCAAATTGCAGTAATGTACTCAATTATTCTCTCCTCGTATCCAAAACTTCAAATATTCATAAAATTTAATCATAATAAACTTTACATACACAAGTGTACATATATACAGACTTACGCTTACAAATCATATAAATACATCTGCAACAGAATCCGCCTTTCAGTATTTACATTATATATATGAATTTGTGCTGCCAAAATAGATGTGTTTAATACATGCCTTCAACTAATTTGAGTCCCAGTAGTAAAAGAAGTAATCGTAATTGACGTCACTTTAAGAGAGAAAGCGATG
This sequence comes from Ectemnius cavifrons, assembly GCA_964023945.1. Lineage (NCBI taxonomy): Eukaryota > Metazoa > Arthropoda > Insecta > Hymenoptera > Crabronidae > Ectemnius > Ectemnius cavifrons. The sequence continues at coordinate 426,130 of OZ030375.1, forward strand.
ACTAAATTCGACTTATAATAGCTATATACAATTGAATACGTATCGCAATAAGCGTGGGCGTTACAGGATAGAAAACACCAATGATGTGCTTATACGCTACCTGCGCAATGCATCTACAGAAAATTGAGCATATCTAGTATTGAGAAAGCAGCTCCCGGGTATCGTTGCAGAGAGTAGCGAAATCGGGTCTTTGGTGACTTTGTAAATGCCAGCAGGGATACATAAGCTTCACGTAAATCTCTTGAGGGCAGGTAGCAGGACAAGGTAGTCGAGCGCCTCTTTCCAGGGCAGCTAGAAGTTCGTGACTGCCTTCTTCTTCATTTTCTTGATTTTGCATACCACGTTCCTTTCCCTGGCCGTTTCTCGAACCAATACATGGTAGTTTTGGATCTTCCCCTAGTCCAAATGTCTCGAACATCGTTACACCAAAAGACCACACGTCTGAACGTGACGAAAACTTCCCATCCCGAAGACTTTCTGGTGCATACCTATAATATGTGTTAAATTAATTGAATGATTGCCCATTATTAGTCTTTTCCTCGGCAGCATATACATACCACTTTATAGGAAGATCCCTGTTGGTCTGCAGTATGTAATAATCATTCTTCCCAGTAACTTGAGCTAATCCAAAGTCACTGATCTTGACTTTGTTTTCATCAGCAACAAGTATATTTCTCGCTGCGAGATCTCTATGTACGATACTCATACGACCCAAATACTCCATCCCAGTTGCAATGTCCAGAGCAAAGCTCAATAACTTTTTATGTGTTAACTCTTGCTTATGGATTGCTAGGTAACTCTGTAGAGAGCCATGTTTCACATATTCCATTACCAAGCAGACTTCTGGCTCCGAAATAACTCCGAGTATTTGCACTACATTGGGATGCTTCAGGGTCTTCATAATAGCTATTTCTCTCTCAAAATCTCGAATGTCTGCCTCATGTGCTTTCGTTTTGAGTTTTTTAATTGCAACCTGTTGTGACTCAACATCTTTCCCTGTTTCTCTTTCGAGGGTACCTCTATAAACTTCCCCGTAGAAGCCTTGACCTATTCTTCCTTGTAGAATCACATTACAATCGATGTCTAACTCGTAGATTCCTTGTAATTGACCTAAGGAGCCATTGCTACTACCGCATTCAGCTATGACACTCACGTCGTCAGTGCCAAGTGTGCGACCTATGTACATTACGATTAATAATCATGAATGAAGTGAATAATTTGCAGTTAAGAACATTGAGGTACCTATTCTGAGAGTTCTGGTGGTTCGATCAATTCCATCAATGCCATCACCAGCACTCTGAGACATACAGCCGTCAGAATTACCGCTCGTATTTGTTAGCCAGCCCAAGTAGGCTGATAATTCTTCCGTGCTGCCTATATAATTTTCGTTTGGATTTATCAAACCCTGTGAACCTGGCAGAAGCAACCCGTATTTATATTCTTATCGTTCCTTTAACATTTGAAGCAGGAATAAAAGATACATACTGTCATCGGTGTCGTTCCATGGAAGACTAGTACTCTCTGTAAAAATACTGCTTGTTCGTGATTCGTTGAGCGATTTACTGTCAGCTGTATCAGAATCTTCTTCCTCGAGTCGTTCAAAGTCACTGAAGAGCTTTGGGAAGGCAGTGGCGTACGCGTGCGTTCTCCGCGAATTGTACACTTGATAAAGAATCTGATTAATATCTCGCATTATGGCTTGTGGCTGTTTACGTGTGTCATTGGTCTCTCCCCAACATTCCAGCATTAGTTTGTACACTTCAGATGGACAGCCATTTGGAATCGGCAAACGCTTCCCCGCTTCGTAACACTAAAGTACAATGGTCATTAATGGCAGCCTTAATGGTTTTTATTCTTTAATTGTGGTATTTACTCTTTTAATAAGATTAATGTCCTGCCTCTCTGGCAATAGCATTCCCCTAGAAAATATTTGCCACATCGTCGTTCCCACTGCCCACACATCGGCTTGAAAGCTACGTTTGGCTGTCTCATAATTAGAATAACATTCTGGAGGCAGCCAGTGTATGCTGAATATATGGAAATATTTCTTTTATTGATAGTTGTATCATAGAATATATTAAAACTTTACGAATAAATTCTTACTCTGTGTCTGTATAAGTAAATAGACCAGGATCAGCCAATTTAACGACGAAACTATTTTCCGTATGAGCGTGGACCAATAATTTTTTACATCTTATATTCCCATGTACTACACTATTTTCCTCCTAAAATGATCATTCCTGTATTTCAGTTGAATTATAGACAGAGATTATAATTTTTCATTATTTTAATTACCAAATGCCAAAGTGCATTTGCTAAACAAGCAGTGGCTTCAACCATGTCGACGGTTTTAACAGTTTGCGAGGAAGAACTTCGTAAGTATTCGTCGAGTGGACCAAGTCTCACCAATTCTACCAGCATTCCGATCAATGGAGTTACTGTTAGCCCATAGAGTCTATGTAAAATAATCCCATAAGTGTTATGATGACTTCGGTTGGGACAATGCTCAATATGACAGTACAGTTATACTCTCACCTTACAAGCGCGCTCGATCGCAATTGTGCCCACTTGCCAGCAAGTTCGAGAAAATCTTTGGCGCAATGGTATTCATCATCCTTAAGAATTTTTACAGCAACTTCCAGCTTTTTGCCTTTGGCTACGCGCCACATACCCCTGTACAATTTGGTGGAGTTCCGAGCAGGTGTGTTGGGATAGTGGTTGGCGGAATTTTTCGGAAAAGCTTTGTAAATTTGTAACTGGTTTCGAGGCACGCAGCGGGGACCACCTTCTAATAAGGAAGCCACAATTTCCTCGTCTGCTGCTACCTCGCTACTAAGATTTTCTGGGGCGCATATTAAAAGTGGTGATGCATCTGCAACCAGTCAGGGGTTTACACAAATCGATCAAGTTGAAATTTTAAAGCGTGGTAATAATATATGTGCGAGAGGTAATTCACCATATTCTGAAGGAGGTATGCATTCACAGAAATAAGACTGTCCTTTGGCATCTTGAAAGGAAGCAACGAATTGCGCCAGAGACCTGAACCTCTGTGCTGAACCAGGTGCAAAGAAATCGTCGTGAGAAACTTCCTCTAATCTTTTTGAGACTGGTTTTCCAGTTTCGTCACAACCATCAAGATAATATACATTGTACTCTGTCTCGCTTTGCCTCAACAAATAAGATCCTGGTTTACTGCCGCGCTTGTCTTCGAGCTTCGTGTAAGAAAACTCCTGCCTGGGTGAAGAATTCTAAAGTCTTTCACTTTTTTTCAGTAGTAATATGTCTCAGAATTAATAGTCTGTTACGCCAAATGAACAAATTATGCTCGATCGCTTTTTTCTAAGTATTGATGGGAGAGTGAGCTGTGGCAAGGCATGCATACCAGTGCTTATTGGAAGTCCCAGCTGTCGAGTTTCACTCGCGCTAGACTTATGAATTAAAGACAGTATTTGGCTCGACCATGTGAGTGCCCTACGATGTATGGAATGAAGGAGGAAGAGTATGCCACAATATTGTACTCTAATGAAGAACTATCTCCTACCCAACTGGCCCATGGCATTTCAGTTTGTGGAGCCTCTCTAGAGTTGGAGTTGCGAGGTCCCTACAGAGATTGAAGGTCCATTTTACAGCCAGCCTGTAGTAGCCATCAAGGCCCGACACAAACGACATTAGAAGAGTATTTGTCGAAAACTTTAAGTAGGACGGTATCCCATTCTTTCTCGAGATCTCCACAGTGTTATCTTGCCTAAGAATGGAAGAATGCCATCAATACTTTCTAATTCACGTCATGTATCCGTATCCTTCAAAGCTTAACTAAATTACCTAATAGAAATAAAGCACAAGTCCTCAATTGCACAAAGTCTTGTCCATTGAAGACCATCACCTTCGCAGAACTTTACTTCCTCGGCATTAACCCTTAGTAATACTTTTGCTGGTGGATTCGGCAGTCCCTTATCCATTAATGCTTTGTATTCCTCATAAGGATAATTGGGTGCCATTGATTCAAATTGTTTCAAATACTGTTCTTTCACGTATGAAGCATCATGGCCATAGATCTTACTCAGTGCATTGTGAATTGGCTTTTTTATGAAGAATGCATGTTTCTTTATGCATTCCTTTGGAATATATTTCTTATAATCAGATTCTACAGTCTCTCTTGGTACGTGCTTTTCTAACATGACTCTACAATATTAAACAAATTGGTAATTCTCAGAATAAATTGGGTATGTGACAATCGAATGATTTTTGGGTTCTCATACAACATACCTATACATATCACTCACACCGAGTCCTATCAGTTCTCTCTTATGCTTCTCATATACAATATCTGGAACTTTATTATCCATAACATCACTTCTGGCTTGTTGAAAATAATAATCATAGGACATTTGATCAATTTGCTTAAGCCTCTGCAAACTGGATGGCTTGAATCTAAGTCTAAAATCATATTTACTCTTTTCTTTGGTGTCAGGTACATGAGAAAGAGGATACCACAATTTGGTGGAGTGATTTCTAAGAGCAAAAAGGTGCCTCGCAACAGGCCCTATACCCAAAGTCTTAGACACCTGAAACGTACAATAATTACAGCTATAAATGACACAAGAAACACATAACTTTACTCTGACAGCATGTAGCAGTCAAAGTAAAGTACTTCAATCTATGTCAGCATAACCAGCAGACAGATTAATGAGAATCCAGCAAAATGGGTGGGAGTTTTAAAGACGGTTAAAGGGAAAATTGTGGATTATCTGAAGGCAGAAGCATTATATTGAAAGATATTGACAGGTACCTTGACACAGAGATCCTCAACAGTGGATCCTGTAGCAAACGGCACGCTTAGTTCCTTATCTTCGGTCGCGACATAGATGATGCCTAGCCGATCGTTCTCCATTGTTCGTTGAATTTCTCTCTAGCTTTTCACAGGGTATTCATCACATTCTCGTCACATTACTATCCGACACGCGTCTCCGAGTGCACAACATCGTGTTTATTTACATCAGTGGCAGCGCGCACATTACCGAGCGTGCATTGCATACGACGGATCGATGGATGTAACATTTATACCGTGGCGCCGCCTGAAGTCGACAAGTTATTAGATTCGAAAATAATAATATATGCATCTACCGGTTTTCTCATTTTATTTGTTTTGTTTGGTGAATAAATAGTGCACAATTCGTTTTCCACTTGCATGTTTTATTGGGATCAAAGGAAAGGATATACAAATATTCGCTTTTACAGATTTCTCTTGCGCTTCCTAATTTCTACAAACTTATTTACGCAACTCATCTTGCAAAGTTCCTACGCATTTTCTTCCTTAGTGATTTCTATGCGACGTATAACAATATATAATGAGATGGATTAATGCTAATGAAGAATACAGTTACTAATAAAGATTAGTAAAATGTTGCTAAGGTATATCTAAAAAAAACAATTCAGTTGGCCGAAGACTAGGTTCATTTTAATTTGTACAGGATCCTCCTTCGCAAATCTTCTACAACAGATCGAACTATCGGTGTTTATTGTCAGAATGTAGAAATGCACAACCCTCTTCTATACGCAAAATGAGGGGAAGCACATGTATAATGTACATGAATGATAACTGCAATAATCACTCATTTCTCAATTCCTATGCTACATTATTTTTCTGTCCTAAATGCACTGCCTGTTTAAGTTGTGCTGCATTGTAAAGCCTACAATTTAACGTGTCGCAAACGAAATATATAAAGAACAGTAAATGATGCATATATAGACACTATTGGAGTGACACGCTTACAAATTCTCGAATAAATACTAGCAAATTCGCCGTACAAAAGAACACGCCTCGGTATTAGGCCGAATACATTGTGCTATATGTATATATTAGAAAAATATACAATGTCGCTGGTCCCGGATGTACTTTATCCTTTACAGTGATTGCTCATCTCATATGCAGCCGATTATCCGCTTCTGCTCGGCTTCGTCTGAATCTGGAAACGAACGATTGTTCTCCAGATTGGACGAAACTTGGAAGATCGGAATGTTCACACTTTGACAAATACGTCTCAATAGAGATACCCGTATATTTCTTCGAAAATTTCATATTAATACTACATGAATGCATGATAGTATTATATTGTCAATATGGAAAATGTCTACTAGAAATACTCGTAGAAAAGTGAAGCGAAAAGCGAATGAACATGGCAGTGTTTGCGCGATATTAGTCGAGTTAGACTTACAGAATTAGTTTTTGAGCGATTGCTTATGTGATTCAGTAAATTCTTGTTAGAATGTGGGTGAATTCAAGTTAGGGCTGCCAGGCGTTGAAGAAGGCGTCGATGGGGTACCTGGGGGAGACGATTCCAAGGGACACACTAGGTTCCCATAGTCTGCCTCGCTTTTACTTTTCTTTCGTTTCAATGTGAACTGTGATTTCTTTGGTACCTTTAATAAGAAATGATTATGATATCATTACCAACTTTCCACAACTAATGTTTCAATCATTCTCTTGGGAAAAAGTACCTTTAAACGAGCAGTCAGGGTGAGTGGCACAAAACCAAGAGTATTCTCAATCTCTCGTTTCCGTTGGACAATTTCTCGACCAAGGATTTGATTGAAGTGGGTCGTTAGGTGACGTCGAAGCAATGTTTTAGCAGGTGAAATACTGAGTAACGTTGCAAGGAGCTCAGAAGTAAATCGTGCTTCGTAGACCATGAGGCCACCGTGAACACCTGAGCCACGCATGTTTGGTGCATATTCAGCTAGGTCAACCACACGCAACCACTCCATTACACGATGATTCGACCAGAGAGTTACATTGCTGCCGTCAGCGCCATTGCCAGTCGAGGAACGCCGTTCCAAATTATCGAAGTCAAAGTTCAATTCACGCAAGACCTAAAAAATCGCCTGTGTGTAAAAACATACGTGGACAAGTTAATCAGATCCAAAAATAAATAACCCTACTTGTATTCCCCGACGCAAACTTGCTGCATGAAGCTGTGCGGTAACTCCTAGATTCAACAGATCCTCCGTAGTCAGTCTATGAAGTACCCTTCCATCGACGTATGCATTCTGGAAAGCTTCTTTGTGCTGTGGCAGTCCAATGTCGTCGAGCCATCGCAATACAGCCGCGTTATCCATTTTATCAGAACACAAAAATCCCTCTCCGTTTGATTTCTCTGATTCAATTGCATAGAGCAACTTCTTCCTGTGCAAGGCATTTTTTACATCGAGCTCCTTTTCTAATTGTGATTGCGTGGCTTCCAGTAATTTCTCTCCAGTTGCTCCCCACCTGGATAGATGTAAGCATCTTTAGTAACCTTTTAACATTAAACACCTTTAAACTCCTCTACCTTCGAAGTTCAGGTGCATAACATTCGAGACCAAGCCTGGAGAGCCAATCACCGATTTCTTCCATCGAAAGTTCCGATAAAGATTTTGGCGGCGGAGCCTCAACTTGTGGACTAGCCTCGCCAATGACCACTTTCTCTTCTTCGGCTAATGAAGGAAATTACATTTAGGATTGTTTTACATGAGATTGTTACAGACTAATATTAAGTTTAGAAGTGATTAAATGAGGGAAGACTATATATGTAATGTGTACGGCATGTGTTACTTCCCGCATGCCTGAATGTTATATGAAATTCAACTTTGATTATTTGCGCCATAGTTAGCATCGGCTGCACGAAAGCCACGGTGCAGTAATTCCTTCTCTCTCTTTCTGAAGCAACTCACATGCCTCTTGGATTCTTCCACTGACTCTGAAGCGCCAAACCCAATAGAGAAGGAAAGCAGTGGCCAAAAGATAAAGAATTAACGATAAAACACCGCATGGCGCAAGCCATTTTTGAAAATAAATTTTAATTCAGAAAATTAATTGTTAGAAACTATCACAGCCCATAGAAAAGCAACATTCGGTTACTGCTCGAAAGAATGCTAAGCTATGCGTGGAGTCAGTGGAAAACAGACTTTAAAGAAGTATGAAATCGAAACCTAGAATAGGCGCAGATAGGCATCTGGCAGAGACACCCCTAAGAGCCAACGGTAACGGTACGGTGGTCTGTGCTCCTGAGACTAAGTTGGGAACCTTACCAAACGCAACGCCCTTCTTCGACGAGCCTGTACCCCTTGGAAGACTACTGTACTGACCCGTGTGCCTCGCGAATCGTTCACCCTGTAAATTTGTGTCAGCATTCCCATCTACCTGATTCATCTGTCGTCCATACCCTTATCTTAATGACTACCCCTCATTATCTTCACTTACATTCGACACGGGGCTTCCGCTACGAAGAGCCAAGTTCTCGTGCTCCAAACTTGCTTGCCTAAGCTTCATCTCGGACAATGAACTCAATAATTCCAACTTTTGCGTTTCCAATGCACTTCTCGAGAGAACTTCCTTCAAGGATAGGTAAAAGTAAAATTAGTACAGATTTTTATGATTTTTTCCTCCTGTAAAAGTGTCTGGTACTACCTTTTGTAGTGCTTCTTCCATTCGCCGCAGCGAATCTTTCTTTTCCCTAAGCATGCCCTCTAATTCTTGAATTTTCGCAGATTGTGCGTCTACTTGGTCCGAGAGTATCGACACTTCCATACGAAGGGCACCCCTTTCGTTCTCTAATTTGCGAAGTCGTTCCTAAATATCCATGATAGTTAAAGTTACCCCAATGGGTTCTGTTCTCGTGGTTTCGTTATCTCTAAACTCATTTGTCTTGCATGAAAAGATGCAAAATACAATTTCGTTCCTGGATAAAATCTAATATACCTCCGTCTTATCATGTCGTTCATTATTCGTGGGTTGTGGCCCACTTGTGGTACAATGAAAATGTTCTAGAGAACAGTATCGTGGCCCATCACGTTTACGGCAAAGTAGGTCGCTTTGTGATTTTGCCCTCTGATCCCGTTCAGCCCTATTCCGAAATCTACGTCTTCTACCGTCAAGCGAGCGGTCTCGTTTTCTCTCGGTAGGTTCATTAGCTTTATTAGTCGTACAAGCTTCAGGCTGACAACTACGAAGACTGCTCATCGATCTCTTGTGCCGTTCAGTTGAACGATGTCGGGGCTCGCCAGCCAAACTATCGAGTTTTATTCGTATTCAAGCTCAAACTGCATTTAAAACTAATAGAAAATAGTAGAGAGACGAAACCTGGAATAAGCCGCAGCTACGGCAGCTGGGCAAAACGCAGGAATACTTGGCAAATGGGGGATGTTTGGTGACGCGCAAATATTACTCGTACTTCCTTGAAACGCTAGCATCCTCGCATACGACAACGGACAGGCCTAGACAAGTTATTACCCATTGTCTATCACCGTTTTTCTTTTTTAGAACTAGATTACAATACTCAGTCTACCTGACAAAGACAAGTTCGCGATCTATAAAGGGAATGATAATCTGCGGCCGTCCGAAAAAGATCGATTCCAGAGTAATCTTCGTCGTAGTCCTCCTGATCCACAGAGTTGGTACTTGTACCAGATGAATCGTATCCTTCAGAGGGTGTCCATCGACCGTCCCATCTCTTCACTGTCGATGCTGCTTCCGAAGTATCGGACAAAGTACCTGAATCGGGTCGCGAATGTAACTACTTTTACTGCGAGGCTCATGATTCATATAAGGAGGCTCTCTGGTAAACTAACGTAAACTAATTAAAAAGCAATTGTTGTCGCGATATTTTTAATTAAGAAAAAAAAAACGTTAGTTAAGGGATTTAAGTACTTCGTTAGTAAAGGGTAGAGTTTACAGTAGACCTCTGGTGTATCCTTCATTCTGATCTTCCATGGTATTCAAGTTCTTCTTGAAATAAATGATATCCCATGTATTAATTCCTCTCTTTGCAAGGGCACCTCTTCTTCTTCTCCTATATTCTTCCTTCTCTTTCAAAGGTTCTTTTTCTCTTCACTTCACAATCCTCTTTTGAACTTTTTAATTCCTTTTCAACTGAGAAATAACGCACACTCTTCCTAGTGTTTTAAGCCGTAGGCAATTATAGAAGTTTAACTGTGTACCAGTTTTAATTCGGGTGTCCATCGACCGGATTCGATTGGGAACACGCGTACTCTCTTAATGAAACCCTGAACGTCTGATGAGATGGAAGACGCAGGGTATACGAGGACGCTCCTCTTCTTAGCAGATGCGCGTCTGCGTGACCGGCGGGACTAATTTTAAACCGCGTCAAAAATTCCTGGTCAAAGAGCCACCGACATATCAGCGTCGTCTATTTTAATACCACCGTTCCTATACCACCCGTGGTGCCTCGTCATCTGGCCATTGGATTATCGCGATCGTATAGCTCTCATAAAAGCCTCTTTTAATTCCAGACAAAGCTAAATCCACAAATAATTGGTCCACTAACAATAAGAATAAATTGTCACCCCCTGACACTCTCTAATACACTAAATAACAAAGTCATAATGGTTCGTTTAAAACGCTTGTATCTTTAAAGCTACTTGTCTCGGAAGTCTTTATTCTGCATATACATAAATCGGATGACCACCGATTTTACGTATCGAGTCTTTACAGAAAATCACTCACTGTATCGTAATAATCGCAAAAACGTGTAACGCGAATGAATTAGAAGCGCGCCACCCCCACTTCATCATAAAACACTAACATGAAGTTAGCCGCCTAATACTAATTATATACATATATCTGTCGGTCTCGCGCAGGACCTGGAGTACGATGTGGTAGAAAATACCGTTTTACTTCGGTTCGACTAACATTGCAGTATTTGCAATACATAATGGGAAATCTCCCATCCATATATTTGTACAATTATATTTCCTATTTCATCTTTTCACACAAGACAACTGAAGTATAGAACTTAACTATGTGAATAATGTGAGACTAACTTACAGGTTCCATCCATTCTAGCAAAATCTCGGCGCTTGCCGGATCCGGAGGCGGAGGATTTGCAGGAGCACTCTTGATCGCGGCGATCAATGTTCTGGTTGCCTCTTTTACCGAGTCTTTCCATTCGGCATTGACTTCATTACTACTGTCAGCACAGGCACCTAGAAAAAACCACCGAAAAATAATAGATAATCTAGCTAGATGAATAATAATATTACATAATCGGTTTAAAATGAAGGAGGAATTATTCACCTGATATAATATCGTCCATCTGCAAAAGTGCAGCTTCCAGCATTTTGCTTGCCTCGCTCGAGGTCTTGGTATGTGCTGCGGAGTCGCCAGCACGAACAGAACTCTCTTTTCGCTCCTCACTTTTTCCCATGGCTTTCCTCTGCGACAGTAGAATAATAAATTCTTAGCGATTCATTGTTGAAAGTTAGTAACCAGTGTTTGCAGCACCATAACCTACCACACAGAATTCAAAAAGTACTAACGAACAAAGAGGATATAAACTACGTTAGTTGGAGCTCTTAGAAAAGAAGGCTTAAAGAAAACTAGAGGTCAAATGTTTCAAATTGGCATTTATCTGAATGGAACTCAGTGGACTACTTCAAAAAGTACTGACTTGTGTAAAGAAGGAAAAAAAGTATCAGAGGAATGTACGAGATTGAGTATACGTACCTTGTAGCATTATGACTGCTGTCGCAATTAGTGGGTAGCTCTTATTGCGTTCTCTGGGACACAGGGGCTATAAAACAAGTGGGATCATCGGCAGTGTCACAGCTGTCAGAATCAAGCGAGCACAACAGACACACAACAGAGAAATCAACAGGTACTAAAAGCACAAAACGCAGAGGAAAGAAACGCCCAAGATAGGACGTTAAACTCACCCGGCATTTCGGCCACTCTGCTTGTACTGCACTGTGGCGACGCCTGGTAGATTGCGCGCTAACTATTCAAAGTCATCAAAAATGATCGGCTAAAAATAATGATTCAGTGCCATCTATTGTACCATAGTCTATGCTTAATTGGTCGATCACAGCGACGCCGTACTGCCGTTTCTTTCGCTCGTCCATTACAGCAGGCACAAACATGGCTGAGGTACGGCATGGAAAAATTTCCTTTAAAATCCTACAAAATCTCTCGCATCTTCGTGTGAAAACGTGAACGAGAGTGTTTTCATAGCCGTAGGCATAATGATTTAGCGTATAGAAGGAATATTAATCGAGAAAGTGTAGAACAATCAGTGTTGTCGAATATGCGGACCAGTGTGTACAGTTTTGTTTCTCTTCGATTTTCCAGGCAGAGGAAACCCAGAAGAAGAAGAGGACCTTCAGGAAGTTCACCTTCCGAGGAGTTGATCTCGATCAACTCCTGGATATGCCAAAGTATGTGAAAAAAAGCACAACATTGACAACTGCAGCATGATAACCTACGTCCACATTGCAACAACCACTTCTGCTTAAGTACAATGTATGCTAATTAGGATTTTTCTCTTGCAGTGAGCAGCTCATGGACTTGATGCATGCTCGTGCTCGCAGGCGATTCTCCCATGGTCTTAAGAGAAAGTCCATGGCACTGGTGAAGAAACTGCGTAAAGCCAAGAAGGAAACCCCGCCAAACGAGAAGCCCGAGATTGTCAAGACACATCTTCGCAATATGATCATTGTACCAGAGATGGTAGGGTCAATCGTCGGCGTATACAACGGCAAAACCTTCAACCAAGTTGAAATTAAGCCAGAAATGATTGGTCACTATCTTGGAGAGTTCTCTGTTACCTATAAACCTGTCAAACACGGTAGGCCCGGTATTGGTGCTACCCACTCTTCCAGGTTTATTCCTCTGAAGTAATTTCTATCGCTCTTATCAATAAAATGGTTAAAAACTATCTGGGCCGCCTCTCTTTTTCCTACATCATAATTTAGCATCGATAAACATGAAGAATGTACATCCAATTGTTCAGGGTATTGCAGAACAGACCAGGGTTCGTGGTACAAATCAAGACGCTATTCTTAGTACTTAAGCTTGTTATTTGAATTGGAAGTTTCCATTAAAAATATCGTCTATGAAAGAATAGGAATATGTAAAAAGCTTGGGAAATATTTTCTTGTCAAATAGTTGTTACTCGAATTATCGCTATATCGAACCATCGAAATAATGCACCAGTGACATCTGGCGTCGTCGTTCGGATTCCCGTCATTCAAACTCACTGTTTATTTTTGAAAGCACCACAGTACAGTGGATTCCCGAACAATATTAGTGTTTGAATGTGAATCGTCAGGAACAATTGTGGGATTTCATCGCACGACGAACATTGGTATACAATAAGGGAGCGTTGATAATGAAGAAAAAACCGTAAGTGCTCCGATAGTCGTGCGTATGATACAAAGCGTAATAATAGGTAGCGTGGATATATCGGGAAGTGGACATCCATATGCAAGTGTTCAAGATAGGACGAGCGATTAGTGGTAGGTTATAAGGGTTACAACTTGAATTCGAAAGAAACGGTTAATTTAGAGCGTGCGTTTCTAAACTATCCCACGGTCTCTGTACTCTAAAGCATTCCATTCTTATAAGTAAGTTTCCTCATCGCTTCAGCTACTTCAAACGTCGTTAATTACCCTCAAGTACACATATAATTGAATTTCTCAAATGTTTATTACGCAATCTAACCGCTCTAAGGATTTAAGCGGGCGTTATTTATGATAAATGAAAGGCTTCCTTATTACGAAGTCCCTACCCTAGACCCGATATTGCTGTCAACTCATTTTTCGCGTTAACCCAGTACGTGTCATCGAGTCCGTAGGTTAGTCGAACATACTCTGGGAAATTCCAATTTCTTTGCAAACCGATGGATTTTATGTACAATTTTCTTTATCTTAAACACAAACGTCGAGTTGGTACTTAATCGCGCGTAATGTGTACTGTGTGATTCATCATTTCAACATTGATAAGGCTCGCGTAATACGATAAAATTGTTTAACATTTGGTCCCTTCCTTGTGCACTATCTTATTTATCGTAATCGAGTTTATGCTGCGTGAGATCAAGTTTTGGTATAAGTTTGAATCTATTTTCAACACTCGCAGGAAGATTCTGATAATAAATAACGAATGAGAAAAAGATGCCATGGATGAGCATAATAACGACCCATATGAGCGGCAGCTCTATGCCGTGTTTCAAAGCTGCCTAGGCAAGGGCCAAACAGAATTGCAAGAGGATGACTGGCACATACTCTGTCACAAGCTCCATTTGACAGAGCATAGCGATGAGTTGAAGTCTTGTATTGAAAGACACAAGTCGGACAAAGGCTCCATATCGTTTACAGAGTTCCGAAGTGCACTTCTGACTCTGCTGGGTAACAGCAAAGAGTTGATCACACCTACGGATGGAGAAATTAATGTAGAAGCACGGACAGCTTTGAACCAATGTGATTTGGATGGCAGGAGAACCGACGGTACCATGGGCCTTGATGAATTTCTAGTGATCTTTCAAAAGAAGAAGGATCTGCAGGATCAAATATCACTGGGATGTAATAACGAATTAGCGCAAGACTTGTTGAAATTGGAGGCAAACAATAGGAACCACAGTTCTGCTGAAATGTGGAAAGTTGGCAGTATATCAACGGTATTGTCCCTTCCTACAATGGAATCTCCCGATATCTCCCTGGCAGATTTAACAACCACTTTGTGCGACGAGCTGAAAAGTATTAACGAATCCTTGGATCATTCCACAATACGATCGCACATCACAGTGCTACGGGGTATTCTATTATTTTACCAGGAAGAGCTTCATAAGTTAAAGTAAGTCTTTCTACTTCAACTAAACTAACAAAGTCATCACAATCTATTTGGTAAGTGTATTAATTTATTTACAGTGTAACAATAGAGAATTTGAATTGCGAAAAAGAGAAACTGCGCACTGATATACTGGAAGCGAACGAGCGTGCAAACACTCTTGCTCAGCAAATCGATGACCAACATGTTCAGAAAGACGAGATAGAGCAAACGATACGGAAACAAATTGAGCAACGTTATCTCGAGACCATTCACGATCTATCGAGTGAATTAAATGCTGAGCGCGACATCAATTCCTCCTCTCTGAAGACGGAGCAGGAACACTTACAATCGTTGCAAAAAGAAGTCGGCGAGGTCAGAAGCAAATATGCAAGTGCTATGATAGACAATCAAAGTTTGCAATCGGAAAATGAGAGTCTTCAAACCCAAATTAAGATGCTCAAGCAGACCAATAATGAATTGTTGTCACAAATAAAGGTCCTGGCGGCAGAACATGATGAGGTGTGTTACACTTTAACTGTATGATCAGTATTGTAAAAGAGATATGCATGCCGAATTGTTTATTTCAGGCACAGAACATTGAAAGTAAGCAGCAGCAAGAAGTTATATTCCTTATTGACCGAATTAAGCAGCTGCAATCGGAAACGGTACTCTTGCGTGACCAGAACGATGAGCTTACAATGGAATTAGAAACTTTAAGACTGCGCGATTGCCATAACATTAGACAATCCGACAATCCGACGGACGCGAGCTTAGCACGCGATAGCGGGAAGGATGAGACTGATGGTAAAATATCACCTAAGAATTATTTATATTTTCATAGAATGTTATGCTATAATCAAGCTTTACTTTTTACAATGCAGATAAAGATGTATATTCCATGGATGAAGAGCCTGACTTTGATGTATTAATGCATTCCACAATGGTGAATCTTTTATTTTTTATATTATTAGCAGTATGTAACTCTGGTACTTACATTTGCTTTCCAAATAGATCTCTTGTACTGATAATGAAATAGAAGATGCGCAGAATAAAAAGAAGACAAAATCGAGAAAACTAAAGGAATTTATTGCAAAGCAATTGAAGAACATACTATCTAGTAAATGTAATTCGGAAAACTGTACACTTAGGGATGAAATATCAATAGTAATCAATAGGTTACAAGCAGACCCAGAGATGCCTTCTTCTAAAGAGCCAGAATTTGTGAAAAGTATTGCATCCGAATTAGAAACTGAATGTGAAGAGCGGACCAGTGAATCCTTGAGAGATTTTGTTGTTTCCAAAAGCAAGAATGTTACTTTAATTAAGCGCAATTCCCAAGCAGGCAGTGCTAACGACATCTCTAGTGACAGTGAGGATAATTTAAGCAGTCAAGACTCGAAATCCACAACACAGAGTAAGACACCAAGTCTTCGCGATTATCCACCAAGAAAAGAAGATAATGCCACAGAATACTCTAGGACATTTAAAGAAGCCGCAAATTATAATCCAAAGACGAGTACAGAGAATATCGCAAGGAATCGCTCTACGTCCTTTAGAACAGAATCAATCGATGATATTACCGAGGCACATTTAAGAATCCAAGAACTCGTAGCCGCCCATGATATGGAGAAGAAACAATTGAACGAGCATTGTCAGATGCTGGAGAAGAGTCTCGAAATGTTGAAGAATGAATACGAGGACTCGGAAATTTATTGGACAGCTAAACTGGAGGAGGAACGGCAGCTTTTTGAACAAGAACAGAAGATCAGTGATGAGAAATTCTCTGATTTAATAGCTAAAATGACAGAGTACGAAGAACTGATCACTGCAGACGAATCGAAGAATGGTAGACTATCGCCGATTGAAGAAAAGTTCAATTTGGAGCAGCAGTACTTTGATTTGGAAACCGAGTTTGAAAAGTGGAAGACCCAGGCTGAAGAGGAAATATCTCAAAAAGAACAAGAGATTAAGGAGTTATCAGAAAAATTGAAATCCACTGAAAAACCACAAATGACAGATATGTCGGTACAAGTGACGGACGATGATCAATCTGTACATTCCACCGACTTAAGCTATGTTCCCACAAGTTCCTTTAATATTTGGTCGTCGAGTGAATCGACATCGAAATTATCCCATTGTACCGAGAACATTCGAAAGTTGCCCGATGAATTTAAGTTGGACCGAATTTTAGAGGGTTCAGGTCTGCCTAGTGATTTCTTAACCCACGTGAGACAAGAGCCAGAGAAGCCCACATTGTTTCGGAAGAAGCGTAATATTGGCGCTACTAAATCGGCTACTCTTATGAAAGAGGAGCAGAAGAATGACGTCGAGTACGACTTACTACAGGATGCATTAAGGCTGCAGAACATAGAATCCATGAATTGTAATTGCATGCCAAATAACACCCAACAAATCTGTTGTATAGATGTAAATGTATTGCAAAACTTAAACATGAGACTTCAAATGCACGAACGTGAGAAGCACCAGTTGCGCGAATACTTTAGGCAATATCAGTGTCGTATAGAACACTTATTACATAGTAAGTATATTCAAGTGAAGTATTGATGTCATTATTAATAGTCGAAGATACAAAAAATGATAAAATTTATTTCTATCGTGGCAGATATTATAATACAACATCGTGTAGAGATGGCTGACTTGAAATGTTTGTTGCGGGGTACTCAGCAGAAATTACAAATACAATTCCAAACCAACATTGAACAGGTATGTAACTAATTTTTATACTAAACTTTCTAGTTAAGGTCTATGTTGCATTTGGACCTGATATGATTGCAGGCTGATAAATTGGCACAAGCAGATGTGTTGGTGAAGGATTTGTACATAGAAAACGCGTGCCTATCATCGAATATGAAGCGGCTCGAGCAACATTGTCAGATTCTAACAGACTTCAGTACAGAATCGACCTCGATATGATACTTCGAGCAATCGTTGGTATTGTATAGGAACTGTCCGACATTCGACTTTCACCAAGTATTATTTATAGCGTTAATAATTCCATGGCATCGAAACCAGACTCAGGGATATGTATGATTCCGATGTGCCAGGTATAGGAAAGGAAAGAGTTACAGCAGGTCTGCTGCGAGATAAGGAAAGTGCTTTCAATGGATTCGCGTTGAAATGCTGTAAATTTCCATGTGTTACCGATTGTTATTGTTTTATTGGTAATTATCTTCACGTGCGTGTGATGTGCGCATGTGTACAATGAGACTAGTAATTATCGAATAGAGCGATTGTGGATTGCGAATTGTTGCATGTGAGCAATTTGGATTCATATTATTGAATCACTTGTATTGAAGCTAACGATATTCGTTAACAGTCCCCCAGTTCGTAAACTTCGTGTGTCATAAATTATTACAAGAGCTTTGTGTATTGTTTCTCTATTCCAAACGTGTTCGCATATAAGTAAATGGTATACGTGGAGTGTTCGCGAACTAGCTAGTACAAACTTTCCGAGATACAGTCATTTCAATCACCGTTCATTTGGTGCGTACTCACTAAGTTATTGTACATAAATAGCAATATTTTATATATATGTCCATATATATTTGTTTAAAGTATTCAGTGTGAATGCCAAAGATAAGAGAATGTACTAAACCGCATCAAAGGAATGTATTAGTGATAATTACTACTAATTAATGCCTGCTGGTTTTCGTGCACCGGTGGTGCAGTTTTCATGTTTGTATATACGAGAATTTTGTTGAAAATTGGGTGCAATTCGACCATTAATCGGTCTATCCTTATCACGAAAATCAATTGAAACAATCTCTTTGGCGCTTTGTACGAATAATATGTGTGTAGAGATACACTCGAGTCACTGTACATATTAGACACGCTACCAAATATCAATGAGAATCGTCCATTTACCAATAGTGGATATCTGTTATACGTCAAAAGATAACAGTGTACATTTCTCCGTATGCCTTATTAATTAGACGGTAACACATTATCCTAATTGCAAAGCAAGTTCAAGGACTGCGGTAGAGAAGAAAATTGTACATAAATGTAGATAGAGTAAAGAATGTATAGCACAGTGAAGTAGGCAGCTTTCGCGAAGTTTCTCGTAGCCTGGAGATATGTAGCCACTTATGCGTGTCTTGTTACTCTTAAATTCTGATTCAAGGCGCTCGGCAATGCCGTTTCCTAGATAATTCAGAACTATATTTTTCGATAGGGAACGTTCTCACATATCGTTTATGCTGATATCTTTATGTGTACACGTATATCTACTTGTTACCGATACTTTCGTTATGTTCTTTATTGCGGGAATTGTTAAACGGCAATAATACGATTGTGTATCGATGTAATAACTATGAAAGGGCGATAGTCCCCAAGTTTATAGGCACCTTGTTCCAGTATAATCAAGCTGTATTACGAAATCCGTTCAATCGAGTTCCTAAATTCGCATGATCAACTATACGAGCGATTCGCCGAGCAATTCGAAGAATTCTCTCTCCTAAAGTCAGATCTGCCATCTATGTTAGTGGGAAAGGTAGGGCAAGCATCTATTATACTTGTAATTGTGGTGCCTACTAGCCGATTAGAGAAGATTATTGGGTTCGTGTAGTGTACACTGGATGAGGCTGTGGCGATCAAATGTAATCACGAGAATTTTGTATAATATGTAATTATAAGACGAAATAAAATGGAACACTCGGATGAGATAACATTGACTATGTACTCTTGAAATACATAGTATACCTACCGATCAGTTGTTTGTTGGCTGATTGGAAGAGGTGGGGAGAGTTAGGCGACAGGAATGAACACGAAAGATATCATTTATTTATAATTTATGAGAACAAACAAGTACATTTACATAGGAAGGACACTTTCAGTAAAACACATGTATCCGCTAAATTCGTCACGACGTTCAACATAAAAAGGAGAACTAATCATCGAGAGAATCGACGAAACGCAGTTTGCCTCCCGAGAGTATCTCCTCCGGCAGTCAGCACATATACACACTTTACGGTTTTCACTTAGCCATAAGTATCGTGTACGTGCGCGCGCGGCAAAAAACGTGGTCGCTCTGAAAAGTGTCTCTGTATGTTTTTTCTTGCTGCTGCTTCCTGCTCGCAAGGGAAGAATCGCGGCGTGCGCCAAGAGAAAAACGAAAGAGCGACTGAACGAAGATGCCGAAAGCGAGCGCTAAAGCACGGCAATCGTATGCATCCGTCCGAGCCCGCTATCTAACGTGACTAACAGCCTGATAATTAGTTCTGCGGTCAATCCATCCTCTTGCTAGCCAAGCAAGAGTCCTCTACGATCAGGAGGACTCTTCCTTTGCCACTTGCGTCTCTCTCGCGTCCTGCTCCCCCGTGTCCTAATCTCGTTTTGTCGAAATTCGCCTATAAGATCATCTTACCGCATTTGGCGAATCTTGCAGCTCTTTTCTTCTCGCTTGTTCATTTAATCTAGTAAGGTACAAACAGGAGTTTTCATGTACGGCGTCGTTTCACGTGAGAGAGAGAGAGAGAGAGTTTGCGTGGATTAAGCTCGGGCTCTACGATACCTTATCATACCTATCTAGAATTACGAAAAAACGTGGTCCTGTGTATCCAATTTTTCGCACGAGAGCTTATTCCTCCTCTGTTCGGTAGCTTTCGCTGTTTCTGCTGGAGCCTCTCCTTGAACGACGAGAACACCGAGAAGGAATTGTTTCGCAACACGTACAAGTATATAAAGCGAGAGTGGAGGCGGTCAGACACGCACATTAAAGGCAGACTTTTTCTTTCGCGAATACAAGCGCTTATTATCAAAAGAGAAGAACCGAAAAAAGAATACCTCGATTAAAACGTATATTATATACGCACATACAGATATAGGAACTAAAGAATTGCGGTGTGTGTTCGCCTGTGTAGAAGTACGACGAGTGTTCAACGCACTTGGTTCATCAGAAATCCCACTAGTCAGCCGGGGCTCTGTTGCGCCTGTGTGTGTACGTTGTACATAAGCATATGCAGGTTTCGTTCACTTCGACTTTGGGAAACTGTAACTTAAGTCAATGCCATCATTGCGTGACATCGAGAGCGTGATATCGTTTTTCTTTTCTCAGTTACTTGAGCAAGGATATCTAAAACGTTTGTTCGTCTCCTCAACTAGCGAGAACTAAGGCTAGGAGGTTCATATACAAACGATTACTATCCGTGCACGCTGCCTCGAACATCGGTCGTCTACGAAAACGAAAACTAAGTCAAGTCCCTAACAGGCTCGGAAATCAATCATCGGGAAAAACAATACTGAAAGTCAAAAGCTCCCGATGGATAACATTTTTTCCTCTTGATGCCATCGGATAAAGAGAGAAGGAGTGTGTGTGTGTGTGTATGTGTTCGAAGCAGGTGCATCACAGAACTTTATATATATCAGCGACTCGATTAAACCCTATCTAAAGTCGTAGTTGCGCTTTTACAGCTCTTACAGCCTAGATATCATATCTCACCCGCTCGA
The DNA here is from genome assembly GCA_964023945.1 of Ectemnius cavifrons. NCBI lineage: Eukaryota > Metazoa > Arthropoda > Insecta > Hymenoptera > Crabronidae > Ectemnius > Ectemnius cavifrons. The sequence continues at coordinate 447,191 of OZ030375.1, forward strand.
TACGGATTTTACGGTAGGTACAGCATTATTGACAATCATTAAGACGGATCCTACTATGTTAAGTATCATTAGGTACATTTTGTGCAAGGTAATCGTTGTGTGTGGGACTGAACCTCGGGACGAGTGTTCTGCAAAGTGTGGCTGGCTTCATTCGGCCATAATTACACCCACTTTGCGTGCCTCTCTAGTGCAATCAATATCTCATTGAATCGTCACGAAGCATTGGCATACAGAAATCTTCTCGTCGCCGACTTATTCGCGCCTGTTTTGCGTTTCTTCTCGAGAGAGAGATAAAAGGAAAAACGTGGTGAGGATCCGACTCGTCCGATGTACAAAGTATATAAAGTTTTTTCTACCACAGCCCATTTAACGATATATCATTCATATATGTATATATATTATATATATATATATATATATATATTTATGTATGTATATATATTATTATTGTTATATTACTCGTATATATATATTATATATAATATAATTAATAAGATTCGTAATGTAGCTCGAAACGTAACACATATAAAAACCACTAAGAACGACGCTTACTTCGTTTCACCGATTTGTTAGCCCCTCTTCCTTGTTTCCTGTGGCCTCGGCCGATACTTAAGGAAGGACACCTCTCCGTAGATTCGTCTCTTTCGTTGCCCGAAACCCGTGCGCGCGGCGCACGAGCGACCTGTGTCATTTTCCGCGCGGATTGTCTGATTCGATTTCTCGTAAATACGTTTTGACGTATGAGGCGCGACGGCGCGCTCGACTCCACTCCTCTTAATCACAGCCGAGAAAAGCATATATCACTGCTCGAAAGAAACGAAGTACAGACTCGCCGGCAATCTGCCGTTTAATTCGCAAAAGCTAATGGAATTCCTTTTACAGATCAGCGAGCAAAGCGGCTGCTGTCCGAAAGACTAGAATTACGAGTGTTTTCAATTTCCCATTCAGGGTTGCCGAATAGTTATCGAGGAAAATGCGCGCTCTTTCCTAAACATTAAAGCACTCTGAAAGTTAAAGCATGTGGTAACAAAGGGATTTGGCAGCCCAAATTATCAACGAATTACGATAGATATGTAGAGAAGAGCTCGAAATGGCTAATTTTAGATTCGATAAGCCTCCCACCTCCCTTCACCATTCTTATAATCAGTTAAATTAATTTAAATTAGATCTACTTAAGTCTCCGCCGATTGCTATGCCTTCAATAGTCATAGGCGATTGCCAGCTAGAGTTAGGGGCGCGAAGTAGCATCGTCGCTTCCTTCCATCGTGGAAGGAGACACAGACTACAGCTTTGGATGTTTCAGCGAGAAGGGAAAAGCATGGACGTATTAGTAAGATTCGGCTAGTTTAAACGTTAAACCTTTCCATAGGAATGGGTCACCCGACCGCTCGAAGGACCTGAAATTTATACTACTACTTTCCTACTGACGCAGAAACGGATTGCACTGAATGCCGGTTTGGCGGCGTCAATTCCACGCTAACTAAGAGGCTAACACCATTAATGAAGACGGCTTTTTACACAGGAATATACCGTTGTGTTCGCCATAGCGCAGGCCTCTAAAACTAGTCTCAGAAAACTAACGCAATTGCTACTGTGTTGCCCGAGCAAACCCTTGAGATCGCAGGAAAGAAAGAAACGTGAGTGGAACACACTTTGCGCGCATGTACTTCGGGGATGAGAGAGAGATACGCTTGGTCTCGATTCTTAGCTTTTAGATTCGCCGGGCAGTATACATATATGATAGATACATGCATAATAGTCTCTTGAGTGATTTGGTCTTGTGGCGATAAAAACGCAAGTGTACCTACACACGGATTATAAAATCGGATCGTCGTACCAATAGAAAAGTACCGATCGCCTGAGCGAATCTGCTGGACAGTACAAATGATATACATAGTCCTTCTCGTTTAGTCGTGCGTATATATTCGCGCTCGTACAGTATATATACTCGTAAAAACAGTATTTTGTGCTGCGGAATCGAGGGAGAAAGTTATTTGCGTGTAGTATGCAGTCATTTCTCATTTGAGCATGCTGTTTTTAATTGGTTCGTGCGAATGAACAAGCTTGCTTGTGGAACTTATGCAGACCTTACGAAATCTCTGCACTCGTGATATGTGATATTAAAAGGACGAAAGCCTGGTTATAGTATTCCCCGAAAGGAAGTCAAACCAATATGATAAATGATACTATTTTCCCGCGAATAATATAGCTGTGTGCGATATGTCGAGAATTCAGCGTGAAGTATATAGTTGCAAGCACCAAAGAGGAAGTACTTGCCGAAGAAGATGAAAGTATCAAGTGTCTAGTGAAAGAGCTAATAAAGACTGACTCGAATATTTCATATGGAACGCGCCGCTTTTGCCGTGGACGTCTGGGTATCGTCCAGTTCACCATGACTTTCAGTCTGGAAGAATCGACGGAAAGGCAGGACAACTAGAGAGTAGTTCGGGTACACGTGACTCATTGAGAAGAGCCCAATCGAATTGACTAACCGACAACTGGAAAACAGCGAGGAATCCCGTCGTTTCTATTCCACTGGCCGCCCCTCTCTTCGTGGCTATTAAAGCCTTCGTGTTAAGATTAAGGAATTCTCGCATGCTACTTCGTTAAAGTATTATTGTAACGCGCTCGTTGTACAGTGTCTCGTATTTCTTAGTGGTCCGCGGGCTAAGTACTCCAACAGATCTTCGATATTCCAATATAGTTCGCTCCGACTTACTCCTGTTTCTCCGGAAACAGTGTAAAAAGATTGTCATCTGCTCTCTTTCTCTCTTTCTCACTTTCTCTCCCCCCCCTCTCTCCCTCTCTTTCTCTCCTTTTTCTTTCGCTCTCCCAGCAAACATTCCCGAAAGTCTCTTTCATGAACGCTTATTAACTTAAAGAAAACACAAAGTACCCTTAAAAAAAGTATTCCAAACGTAAATATATATCGATACTCGACGGACGAACAGTTGTACTACTGGTATATCATTGATAAAACTAATAATAACGTTAGTGGCAATAATTTGTAATAAAAAAAAAGAACATCAAATAAACTGTCAAACATGTCGTTCTCATTGGGCAGAAAAATCTGGGATAAAAAAAGGAGGACTGGAAACGATTGAATTCCAGAAGAGCGATTCCCTGAGGACTCCGAACATAGCAAGCCGTAGAATCCGTGGAGCATTCAGTATCGGCGAATAGGGGCTTCCAGTAAGCCAAGGGTGAAATCCGAATTCAATTGAAGATCCCGGAGATTCTAGAAGACACTATGACCTAACGACATTGAGATTAACTTGTCTAGGTTTCGTCGAAGTACAGAGAAACACCTAATCGAGCCGCAATTTACCACTGAAGAGACCTATCACTAAGCTAGTTCCTCCTTCGCTACGTTCTCCCCGGTTTTCTTCTGCTACGCGAAACAAGCAGGGACGTCTATACTAATCGCAGTATAAACCTGCTGGCAAGAGAACCCTGATATCTAGCATGATCGTCGATATGTGTTAGCCGTAGGTGAATATTGTACTAATCCTCCCCTAGTACAGTTAATAATTGTCAGTAAGTATTGGCATACCTTTATTCCGAAAGAATCGAATCGATTGAAATTCTAGTCGTGTTCGATAAAATAATTCGGCGCTGGATAAAACAGGTAGTGGAAGGAAAGTCTCGCATCGAAAAGATCGGAGGGTCCGGATGAATTGTAAAAAAGGATCATCGTAAATTTGCCTAAAGTTAGAGACTGAATTTCATCCATGAATTTCACTAGATAGTTAACAGCGATATTTACAATCACCGCTCCCAATCATCGGCCGACTGGGAGTGTGTCTTAGGCTCAGCCTGGTGCTGACGGTAAATTTCACTAAATAATTGAACTATTCACCCTTTCCCAATGAACATTTGTGAAAGTGCTCCCTCCGCAGAGTCTGCAATCACGATGCTCATTTCTGGAGTACCAGAAAACTACTCGCCAGCGGTTTATTTGTCCTAAAAGTGCCTAAACTTTCGATCCTAGAAATCGTAGAGTATTCCTGGGACAAACAGTAAGTCTCGTCATCCCAGGAGACTTTCGATTATGTATGCTTAACGAGAATTTTCGCGATTAATAAAGAAATACTCTTCCCGATTCGCGTCGGCTAGCGCCTCCTCTATAACACAGATATTCATACACCGAAGGTATATATTGATATTACGTATAATATATACTTGCTAATTCTCTTGTTCAAGATACCCTTTCTACCTTGCGCTCGAGGGAGCGACAACAATAAGAGCTACGCCTAATCTGGATGCTGGACTCGTCCGGTTAAATGTTTAATTCTGATTAGTCATCTCTATCTATCATCACCGTGTGAGCTACGTACTGCGGTTCAAAGGGCTAACTACTAAGAATTAACTAAAGCTACAATTACACTAGGTTTCACGTTCCATCGAACAAGTGGTAAGCCTGTTAGTATTTATCTACTTGTCTAAAGTACTCCTGAAATTTCGCTACATTTTCGCTAAGTCAGCACTCGAAAAGGTCCTGGCAACAATTCCTAGACTATGCCATATAGAATCTGAGTGAATGTGGGCGCCTAGAGCAGATCTAAGTGGGATCTAGAGTTTTAATTCCGTGTCCAACGATAGACTATGTCTAGCTAGCTCATAGAAAATCTGGCAAAACGCGTCAAGGACAACTAAAACGTCCTCGACAGACGTCAACTAACTAGTACAAGTCGCTAGCTACCTGGCAAGTAGAAGAACGACGCTAAAGTAAGCAGCTTTCACTAAAACTAGACTCTATCTCAGGCCATCCTCTGCTGTATGGATGGGTATGAGATAGTTACTACATCGGGCTGATATGAGAACTATACCGATATTTATCGCACAACAAAATACTTGATCTCTTTCTCGGAGAATTACGTCGAATACATACAAGAGAGTACTAGTCGAACGCTAGTCCACGCCCAGCAACTATGCTCTACTTCTTCTAGACATTTAGTTACAAGCAAGCACCCAAGAAGGACCCATTTACCTAGGAGCAGAACAAACGTACGAAACTATACGCTAGCACTGATATAATTCAACAATCATAGATCATATTAATGATCCATGAATTATCAAAGCTGTGAAAAGTGCGCTATTGTCGATCTCAGTAAACGTGGAAATAAAGGTATAGGCTAGAGTGGTTTCGACTATCGGAACATAGCGTACTTGACACTGGAAATAGTGAAAAGTATATCGAGTCATAGAAATCCCTTCACGAAGGTAGTATATATTATAGTGCGCTTTTCATGGATCAGCTAGAGCTAGTCACACCTACAACTGGCTAAGAAAGAATGGTGAGTGCATCCAGTCTGATTGGTATGATAATTGACTTATCATTCTTCGTGATTAAGAGACTGGTGTAATGATACGTTTACGTTATCTCCATCCGGTATTTGATTCAACATAGAGCAAAAGCTAGACGAATTCTCTTCGTATCTTACCAACTATCAACTAATTCGTTCATTTAAGTTGCTAACGATCACACTACACCTAAGTCAGAACCCACTGTGTTCCAACAGGCTAACGATTAACACTCAGACAGTAATTTGCGCAGTTTTGAGGTCGATGTAGAAACGAAATTGAGAAGAACTCATTGACGGAAGTGTTATCGTGCGGGAAGTCGCGTAGTTCCCTTCACATAGAGTTAGTCAAATATTGTTTGCCTCTTTCAGTTTCACAATTCAATGGAAATCTCTGGCCGGGAAGTAAAGGTCTGATTATTGCGAACTTAATTAGGCAGTCAGTAATAACATATAATAGAAAAGTTAAGTATTCGCTGCATCCCAAAGTCTCAAAAATGAATTGGGTTGATAATTAGATTCGATAGTATTTCATTCGAGTATAGTTTTCCATCAAATATCGTGCACATTTTTGCCATTCGGGCGTAAGGGTTCTCGCTACTCTTAGAATACGTGCTAGTGACAGCTCTTGCGAGAAAGAGACTCTGTGAAATATTGGTCGATTTCCTTCGCAATCCATCTCGTGCTATTTCCTGCTTACACCTGGACACGGCTTTAATAATACGCACATTCAACACCTCGTCTCTAAGACTACAATCCTCGAGGATACACGGATATTACAGATCGCGTTTACACTTCTCCTGTATAGTATATAACTAGTATTTTCCCCCGGTACCTCAGTAGTATATAATATCACATGCAACTTTAAATAGGATTGTCAAACACGTACCTATTTCGAGATAGTGTTCATACTAAGTCGTAAAGGATGCAGTGTGGCGCTTAAGTCGTCGGTGAATTAATCGCGTTAAGAGCAGGTGCGCGCGAAAAGCAGCCCTTTATTCATTGTCCCTGGCACCTTCACCCTTCCCCAACATTGCGTCATTCTTATCACCGATCGAAAACTAACTGGTTAGTCAAAAGGCTCGACTTTCTCACTGCCCATTCCTCTTCTTATTGAAGATGTTATACGAGTGACAAGGGAGGCAAAGGAATGGGTAGCGCTTCTTGTACGAAGTAGTTTGTAAGCATAGGTCTTGAAGCGGTTCGCGCAAGCCTTAGGATAATAAGAAACGCTGTTAGAGTGACGAGACTGAACCCGCAGCATCACTGGCGACAAGCTGGCGACAAGCTCGCGATTGCCCCGAGTTTCACTCGTAATCGGCGATCTCCTAATTGTCTAGTCGCATCATCCGAATTGAAGAAGCAAAAAGTGTGGCCAAAACTGTGTAACTAAGAGATTCGGTTCGAGTCTTGCTATCGATCAGCGCTGCGTGCTCTTCCTGTCGTAAGAAGTCTACGTAATTATGTACAAATTGGCATTAAATATCACAGTTACAATATAACGAGTGTCGAGAAATGCGGAAGGAAATTTCGCGAAGCACTACCGTGTCCTCCGTTTCTAGCTTATGCAGTGTCCCTCATTAAAGAATCCCGATCGTGGGCATCATCTTGCGAGTATTCACTGAGACATCATCTAGTCTAATCTAACGGACACGTACCATCTTCTTCGTCACCGTTATACTTCACCTAATCCTATACTTTCGATACTGGACTGACTGATACCATCGAGTTCACCGGGGCCTAACGAAAGCCTAGACTCCTCAACGGTTCTCGAAAGGGTTGGCGCTCTTGGAGGAGGAGAAAAACAGATTTGATTGAAAGTGTCGCGTGGACCAGGGTGCAGCTGGGTTCGACGAGAAGAGGGACGCGCGTTGCCATAAAACGTTAGGCGGGGAGGCGCGAAAGAAATACGAACAGTACTCTCGTTAAGTAAATGAAGGATGGCCTCGTGTACAAGTGATATAGGGAGACGATGCTCGACATGGTCCCCGATGGATATATGTACGCACTGGGTAAAAGCGAAATAACAGTCTGTTAGTGGATGAGATATATGCACGGTTGCCCCTGTCACCGATTATTAACTTCTGTAGTTCCTTGGCTTATTAATTAAATAAATACTACTCTCTTGTCTACCGCGTTGGACATTAGCCTCTCTAAGATGTGAGCGAAAGCATAAAGAATTTATACGTGCTGGGTGGCTTTGGTAGCTAGAAGGAATTGAGTAAGAAAGATGACGAGTGAGTGTATTCTTGGGACGTTAGTACCGAACGAAATATAAATAATTATTAATTAATGTCTGCGAAAGGCCCGCAAAAGAGGCCGCAGAGAACACGAAATCAGCAGACGCTTTCTTGTCATCGGGAATTACTAAGCAGTGACGTGTACCTCTTTACATGGAAGTCGATAGTATACCATTAAACGATTATATTAAAGCTTCAGCAATGTCTCGCGTGGCGAGAACCAATTACCTGGTTAGCGTGAGAATACAGGCTGACAGTATCTCAGCGTTAGAACTAAAACTAAAATACCGTGACGGTAAAAAGCCTCTTGCGCACCTAGTTCCGTTTTACCCTTAGTAGACCCTACTCCCTTCTAGAGCATATTTGCCATTCTAGAAATTACATTTCTCGTAAGCAGGAGAGCTTGCTATCGTTGTGCGAACTAACGATGTGCCTAGGAGATTAGCAGCGGTAACCTGTCGCACATGGTATTGGGCGACGAGGCCGCGCCCGCGTGTTCTTCTTTGAAGGCCGGACAAAAAGAGGCCGTAAGAACGTTGAGCGAAAATACCAGCTTTTATAAAAGACTGAAGGATTCGCGCGAGAACGGACGAGTATGCGAGGAATACCTTTACGCGTGCTAGAAACACTTTGCTCGAGTATTTCTTGCTTCTGGCTCGTTTGCTGGCACGGACGCGCATGCATCGAGACTATTAGGACAGATGTGCGCGAGTGCACGGGTGCTTGCATTTTGCACGAGTATATGTAAGACCCATAGAAATGTGAATTGGATGTCGCGGTGTTCTCCGTTGTGCCTAGTCGAGATCAGTTCGTAGTAGAATCTCGGGAAAAGTAGTTAACAAAAATTCGTATCATAGTGAAGTGGACATCGTTCGAGTTCTAGGGAGAGAGATCCGTACTGATCGCATCAAGGAGTCGATTCCAATCAGTATAGTATTTTGAGCTATCTCTCTCCCTCTTCTGGGCACATATTCGAAGTATATTCGGAATACGACAAGCTATCTGACACACACACATTTGGGTCACACTTAAGGAAGGCCACATTGAACTAGTCTAAGAAATTACTGGCTAGCCGCATATATATCCGAACAAATATATCGGTTGAATTTCGCCCCTAGATCCTTTCTAGCCCTATGACACATACGCAAACGAGTAGTATATAGTCGGAGATATCTGGGAACATCGTAAATAGTGTGTGAGCAATCGTATTCGCCGTTCCTTATCCTCATGACATCGTGATATCGTTGTACGATAGTTTTCGAAGGACGATCGTCGACGGATCACAAGTAATTAGAACGGACATATGTATCTCAAGGCTGTACTATAGTAGGGGGATTAAAATATGTACAGTAGAAAACTATGGAGTCACTATTAACTTGTAAAAAGGTGGGAGACGCACGGACGGTCTGTTCGCGTCGCATCTGCCCGACGATGCGTCCCCGGTTCTTCTGGTATGACTCATTTTTGAGATATTGCAGTAAGTGGGCGGCATTTTGACAAGTTTGTCAGCGATAAAATTATCATAAATTCGCCAGCGCAAAAGCCTTTCAAAAAACGTAATATCGAAATATACGTAAGTCGAAAGCCGCTGGACGCATTCTACGCACTGCGTGGCGGAGTGAAAAAGCTGCTGCTGCTGCTGCTGCTGTCGCTGCTGCCATTGCTGCTCTCAGCAGTTTGCTAGGTACAACTCGAGTAGTTTTCGGCGCTAGTGGCTGCCTGACTTTCATTGCGTTTTAGGACGAGAGCTGGATCTTCCGCGGACTCGACCACTTTCTTTTCGATCTCCGCGTCGTAAAGTAAAGTAGCTTGCAATGCATTATACATACCGGTCCTGGCGTATCGCGATGCCGTGGTCAGTTCGTAAACGCTGCTGGCCAGGGTTAGTATATCTGTAACAGAGTTAAGTTCCAGACTCATTAGTCCTCTGATGCCAATAACTTTAAATATATCGTGAATGTTTGACAAATATTCACCGTTATCATTGTAGACCAGAATACACGGTGGATTTTCTTTCTGGCGTTTTGTCGCATTAGCAATCTCACGCTTGCGGCAGTCTTGAACGAACTTTATCGCATCGAGCCAGTATTCCATGGCCTTATGAACACGTTGGTTCATAGTGGTCCCACGCAAGCGTTCCATCTGTCGACAAGAAACTTATGTAAAATACAATGAAGAATAAAACAAATGAATTCGTTAAAGAAGACTGATATCATAATGCTTGCCTTAGCTATCAAGGTGATAACGCGAGCATGCTCCCTTAAGTAATCGATGATTATGCGATCGACACGCGACGGATTGCCTTGAAGACGCGGAATCGGTATGTTGTTAGCACTAGTGACTTTCTTGCCGGAAAAATGAGCGGCAAGTCCAGCCTCGCATTTCTTCCTTTCCTTTTCCAACTGTTTGAATTGCTCGAAGGTTTGTTCTAGTCTAAAGTGCAATATGCTCGAGGGACCGGTACGCCTGGCAGGTCCACCGCCGTTCCTTAGGCTTAAGCCTCCGCTGTAGAGAGCGGAGAAGAGGCGCGGAACTGTAACTGGTACAGGAACTGGCATCACCGGTGGGAACCCGGAGGTCCTCACCGTGTTTGGATTCGGAATTATCCCTGAATTGAATAGAACATCCGCCGAGGGGATACCGTGCGCACTCTGTATCCTCGGTAAATGCTGGCGTTGCTTCATAATGTAATTGAAAGTATTCTTGTTCAGTGAGGAACCCGCGAGTTGATTAGCTAAATGGCTGACGCTTGGGAACGCTATGTCTTTGGTCATGTCAAAGCCTTCCAACTTGCAAGAACTGCTACTATTAGGCTGCTTCAAATCGTTGTGATAAGTGGTCGTATTCTGCGCCACAATTTTCAGGGGTTCGCCGTTGTTGGCAGTGTAATGTTGATAATTGTAGCCGTACTTCGCCACCGGCTGGTGCACATTACGTGTGCTCAAGTTCTTTGGAAATCCAATAGGCGAATACGTCTTGGTCTCAATATTCTTCGACTTCGGACTGATTATCTTGAGGAGATTGTTGTCGATTCTTCGATCCGCGATGCTCATCGTGGAGCAGATGTTTTCATTCGTATCTAAGTTGTTCGTTGACATGGCGAAGTCGTTAATCATGGGGTAATAGTCGATCAAATGCTTGTAATCTTGGTCCACACTTTGATCCAGTTTATAGGCGCGGGCTTGTTGTTGCAGGAATTGATACTGTTCATTAGGTATGCCAATGTTCGGCATATTCAGCCGACTTGCTTCATGTAATTCTTTATAGTCGTTATTACCATTGCGTTGGATGTTGCTGCCGAAGCAATTATGTAAAGTTGTATCAGCAGGCGAGAAATGTTGCAAGGGTGAATTGGATAGGAAGCCCGAGTCAACACTCAAATCGGTCATTGCAGAGCTTGGTCTGTAACTCTGTGTGTTGCCTCCCATACTGTGCATTTCATGCATATTGACAGCAGGATTGCCATATGCGTTAGAGGATGTATTTTGTCCAATATTATTATGATAGTCCATTTCATTGACTGGCACGGAATCTGGCGAGTCCAATGTCAATGTTAAAGCCACGTTAAAGTTCATATCTGGATTCAAGAGATTCTGGACTCCTTGGTAATTTCCAAATAAATCAGTGGCACTCGATGTTAGCAGGGCTTCTGACCAGTTGTTCTGCTTGCAGTAATTCGTTTCATTTGTTGTCGTCAGCAAATCGTTGCATAGAGGCATTCCACTAGCATTAACACGGTTGTCCTCATGAGGACGCATCACGTATTGTCGGGATTCAGTCGGATAACTATTCATATATCTTGTTGAGTAGCTGTTGTTGTATGGATTGGCCTGCTCCGACTGCACTTGAGGTGCACAGGCATTAAGATTCAGTGACTTAAACTCGCCATATAGATTGTTATAATTTTGTTCTCCCTTCATGCTAGTGCATGCATTATTCTCGATTTTATTAAGTGGATATCGAAGGTTGAAATGGTCAATATCCGACAAACAAATGTCCTGGTTGTTATCGACTTTCTCAAGTGTGGAAGGATGACCATCGAGGGGATACAGGGGATTCCCATTGTATCTGTTTGCCTGGACATGCTCACTGATATTGCAGTCATCGTCAAGGATCTTTGAGACCAAATCATTCACCATTGTATTATTCATATCCTGGTTATCGTCATCTTCTAAATTCAGCTACAAAGTAAAGTCAATTATGTCTTTTATGAAGATTCTGTTATTATTGAATTAACCAGCTCAACTCAAAGAATGAAAGCGACCTAAAACGAAATATAAGATCCTTACACTTTTCTGTGGATTGCAATCGGTTAAGTTATAGTTCCAGTAATTATACTCTTTGTTACATCTGTCAGTCTGGTAAGTCTTCCTGGATTCCAGTGTGTTGATGTTCCTTTCAACAGGGTTATTCTAGAAGTAAAAGGACTTGCTCATTTGCCTGATCCACATCCAGAGAGCTATCGCTCCTCTTTGCCGCGAGTAATTAACTGTGTCCAGCCAAGTGTGCATAGTGTACATGCAAATCTTCCATTTTAAAAGGCAATTACTCCGAAAACGTAGCAGTATTCGAAAGCAGGCAGGTGGGTGTTCGGTAAATATGTACGTACGTGGATGGACGGAAAAGAGTATACGAGCGCGGAAAACAATTTCGCGTTGAATCGCTGGCACACAGGTAGCATGGGAGTGCCAAATTTAGCCGGAAAATGGGTAGGATAAATTCACTCCCGATACAATGTCGCGCAGGTGAATAATATGCTCCGATGCTTGAGAAACGCATTTCAACGCTCATGCTTCTGATACTCTTTATTTCGTATAATGTATATTACATGGTCAGCAGAAAGTTACAGTGTAAAGAATGGCCACGAATCGAGAGAATTCTATTCGTAAGGGTTACAATAGTTATAGAGACTTTAGCGAGCCAATCTGCCGCATACTTGGACTAATAGTTTATTCCATTTCACCAAAGATTACATTCCTTATGAAAGGACGCTAAATTCTGGTGAATTAACATAAGCGAAGCAATTATTTCATTATGGAGCAGATTCAGGTTCAGTCGGAAACAGATCGCAGCCTCGCAAGAAGCAGGCAAAAGTAGAGCATATTCGACAGCGATATTGTTGCCATATACTAATGATTTACTAGCAGCGGTGGAGGCGATAATCAACTAGGATGGATTAAAGTAAATCTCGTAGGTGTCATAAGTTGCCAGATTGGCTGGCACTTTGCTGATACCCTCGCTTGGGAGAATTGAGCATCATTCGTACTGAATCGGAGCAGAAGCTCCACAAAAAGATTTTAAAGGTAGCTAGGAGGATGTACTCACTTTGCCAACGGCGAAGCCATTGTTGCCGATGATCGCGGCGAAATTGTGCACCTCGGACAGAGCCATTTGTTTTCACGATCACTCGAAATTGCACGCACTCTCAGCCATCACTCTTCGCAGCAACGCGGCGACTATGCCCGACTCAGTGCGTATATGCGTGTGTGTTGCTTTGGTGGTGCCAGCTATCCGCACACACACACTATCACCTCTAGAAAGCTCTCTCTAACTTCTCTCCCAGCAGCCCTTATGAATCTTTTTACGACTTTAGGATTGCGAAGCCAATGTGCCGCCGTATGACCAACTGTGCCCAGCACCCAGCTATGTATCTACCAATCTACAATCTACACGGACACCGTTCCACTTGGCTTCCTTTTCTTCACGAACCGCAAGTTCCGAGCGTAGCCACCGCGCAACGATACGCTGCTGCGCGCCCCATCCGATTCTCTTTCTCTCTTGTTGAGCTCGCTCGAGATGCGCTCGCTCATCACCCTCATCACTCGGCAATACGCAAGCCTCACCAAATGTGCCCATGTAATCGAGGCAATTTCAAATTTAATACATTCTTCACTCACTATCACATCTACAGCACAAAATGCATGCATACAGTAGATTACAAGTAAAGTTGTTGAGATTTATTGATGGTAATGCTAATTAACTAAATCTTATGAAAATGGGAGACACACTTCATTTATTATGGATGTAATGATACAATTATCTAAAGTTTCCAAGTCTTCTAAGAAAATCTATATGAGTAGAGATTGAAATAAAAACAGGGCAATTTGATTTTACTATAAAAGTACTATTCCTTCCAGCTCGACTTCTGTTTTATAAACTGATGACATTGAGAATTAAACATAGTAAATGAATATTGTCTTAATTCATCAATGCTCTCCTTCACATCGGCTAGTGCTCTGTGTGCAAAGTTCTTGTGTCTGCAATATGCAGCAGGGTGCCACCGTCTGTAAAAGCAAATGTCATTTATATTAAGTAATTTTTTAATGACAATTATTTATGCTGACACCATTTAAATCTAGGCTTCTACAGCGCTTCCTACCTGGCTAGCTCTTTGATACTACTGACGTCAATGATCCTGTAATATAAATAATCATTTACACGTGGCATGTATTTCATTAAGAACATTTTGTCCGTGTGGATTGTATTTCCAGCTAAAGGACAGAGTTTCTCTAGTGTGTACTGTTTTATGTACTGAAGCAGCATCTCCTCTGCTTGCTCAATTGATATTTGACTATTTTGACAGGCAATGGTCAGACCTGACTGAAAATGCGTATGATATATATCCTTTTGATTACATTAAAGCAGGTGGAATCTTGTGGCACTCACTGTATGAAATGTCTGCTTGCACCAATCGTTCATATTGTCCAGCACTTCATTGGGATGGTGTATGACTACATTGAAATCATCGCTTATCACATTAAGATGTCTGTCCGTAATCAAACAGGCAACCTCCAAAATTTTATCGGTATTCGGATTGAGCCCAGTCATCTATAGCATCAAGTACCATTGATAATCATAACAAATGTGATTCACAAACAATCATATTTATTGCACCCTACCTCCATGTCCAGCCAGATTATGTTTCCTCTTGTTTTATCGATTGTTCTATTGTTGTGCACATATTTCCCTGCAAAAGGTAACAATAAGGTTGAGTAGACCACGATTCGTTTACAGAAAATATTTCGTGATGAATTTCATTACATTGCTGACACATTGTGGGGATGATGTTCATGCATCTCCTCACATGAAGAAACGGCAGGAGACTCATATTTTCCTTACTTGTGAAGGACTCTGCAACTACTATGTACAAGCTTGGTAGCTAACAATTATTTTTTTAAGTGCTGAACATTCAGAGTTTCAAGTGTTCGAAGATTTATTTGCCAGCTACAATAAGTTGCATTGTGTGTCTGATGCTAGAACCACGCACAGTATAATATGTGGAACCACGTTGTTTGCAGCCCGGTACTAAGATAGTGTTGTATCTACACACGTATGGTTATATATATGTGTGACGTTGGTTATTCAGCATCAGCTGATCCAGGGTTTGTTCGGAGTGGCGGTTTGCTCGGTTTCCAACCAGTTTGCGATTTGCTTTCTCGTAAGGTGCTGCTGCGTTTGACGATTGGAAACTGAGCAAACTGCCACTCCGAACAGACCCCCAGAAAACACAGCTCAGCCATATTTACTCGCCATAGTGGCACACTTTATTCAAATTCAATTGATCGAACCAACTCTAACTAATCTCTACGCAGGATATTTTGTATAGCATCCTTCGCCTTTTGGATACCAAGACGAAATTGTCCGAATTCCGGACGAATTCTCATTCCACGGTAGTAGTAAACAAGGCTCATCTCGTAGTCTCCGAGGTGATATAAAGCTTCCGCTTTGCAGTAGACCGCTCTAGCATTGTTAGAGTCCTTCAATTTTCTCTTCAAAGCCTTTTCAGCATCGTCCAAAGCTTTCTGCGGTTCACCCAGCAGTAAATAGCATTTGCTTCTAGCTATTAATGCATTCTTGTCATTTGGTTCTAGTTCTAGTGCCTGGAAACAATTAAAGTCAATTATAATTAATAACGAAGAGAAGTAAACATTGGTGGATAAAGGATTGAGGGCACTACGATAAAATTTATTATTCCATTCAGATAAAAAATAACTACATAATTCGATACATTTCCGATTAATCTGTAATCAACCTTATTAATGCAATTAAGAGCAGTTTTAACATGATCATTCTTCATTTCTCGGACACCTAGAGCCAACATGGCGCTAGGCTCTGCTTCATCTGGCAATTGAAGATTACGATTGCGGTCCTGTCTCTGTTTCATTTTCAAGGATTGTTTGATATCCTTAGTGCCCATATTGACAGCTGCAGCCCGATCCTTATCCGTGTAGACCTCTTCCTGTCTTCGAACCCCATTATCCTGGCGGCGTCATCTTCTTCTCGACTTCTCCATCTTCATCTCTGATTCCAAGGACGTCTTCTTCGGACTTTCGCGATCTTGTTTACGACTTTTCAATTTCGCTCGTTCTCTCTCGCGAACAGATTTTTTATCTTTGTTCTCGTCATAGTCGTAGCAAGCGTTGCCCAAGAGGGAAGACTCCCTGTTCCTTCCTTCAACATCTTCCCCCTGTTTCTGTTCCTGATTGCTGTCGGTCGGCGCGCTTACGTAGCTTTGTAACAAGTCATGATGATGCAAAGTTGGATTCAGAATATCCATAATCTTGTGAGTGATGGCATCCTGATCAGGATCTTGTTCTCCCTTCCCTTCAGACATATTTTAACGGATCTCACAGGACACTTGCATATGCTTTATTATCAAGAGTCCTTGATCAATAATATACTATTTTTATATCGGATTTACAACTGTTGTACTTCGGTAGGAAAATGATCGATTCCAGCTATTGTCCACCGAACAAAGGACTCGCGAAGGATGGTGTCTATTGTGCTGGAGATGGACACGTTTGAATGCCAGGTATTTCCGTGTATTTCACGTGTGACTATCGTCACCTTCGCCTCGCGGCTCGTTACCTTAGAAACAGTCAACAATGCGGCACGTTTGCCGAAAATAGGTGCTACCCACCTGGTATTCCAACACTTGGACACAAACTTAGGGCGGTACAGGTTTCTTAGAATCGGCAGAAGTTGAACTTCATGGAACTAATCGGAAGTATTACAATTTCAGCACAGGAATTTAATTAACTTACTTGATTGTACAAGAACATTGCCTTTGTGTAATTGCCATTCTTCACATGGACCAATGCCTCATCCACCAATAACTTTTTTTCGCTCGACTTGGAATATTTCACTTTGGATTTGACTTTACGATGATTGACCATATTGATACTCTAGTATGGCGAAGAAACTTTTCATCTAACAATTAATTTCGACATTTTTTTATTTTTGTCGATTAAACATTTCTAACTTCCTGAAAGAGAACAGTTCGTTTTAAAAGGGTAGGCCAATCAAAACAAATGTGACGTGAACTCTAGAAATTTTGGCGATCCCCCAAGCCCAACAAGTTTAATTACATTTCAAACTGTCTTAGGCCCTAATTAGTAACGTCTGTGTGACTATTCACACAAAAGCGGAACACCGTGTTGAACATAGTAAAAGGAAAAAGAAGAGTACTATAGCCAGCAAGATCGTACTTTAAGTCGTTGTATAACGATACTTACTCAATGCAGTTCACAATCTCTTATGGCACTCGAAAAGCCATGATTTTGAGTATTCGTTGAGAGATTTTAATCCATCTTTGATGTTTTATCAATTGTGGGGGTCCCAAGTCGACCAAGACTTGACGGGAACTCTCTCCTTTCTCTGGAGACTTTAATACTTAACTCGACGGGGACAACTTTTCTGTCCATACTTTTTGTCCTGCAGTCTCCCTACTCCCAGGTAATAAGGAATAATCGATAAGAAAGCAGTTATAAAGGGACAAAGATAACTGCGTGTGCCCCCTTTCGTCCCCACTGCCTTTCTTCCTTCCGACCAGGTGATTTCAGTCGCGACTTATTACTCTACATCCCCTTCCACCCTCTCCTTTGTTTACTGGTTGCGGTGTAGTAAGTAGACAGTAATTACGGTTTCGTGATTCCTGTGGTTTTCCTCCCTGTTATGGCATACACGCTCTGCCACAAAATTTACAACTATATATTTCATTGTTACAATTAATCCTCCACTTGCTAAGTGCACATCCAAATTAGTTTTCCTGTGTATATACGGAATATGTATAAAGTGAATAATAAAAGTTTGATTTCCAAAAGACGAGATTGAAATAGATTGCGTTTGCTATTTTCATTACTCAATCGACGAAGGGAGGGTTCGACATATGATATAGACCTAAAATCATTCCAAACTTGGCGAAAACTTTAGCTCCGCATTTACCTTCGAGTGAAATCGCAGTCACGCAATCTTCTACTGTTTATGTAACTGTATTCGATCGCTCATTCACGTAAATATGTTTTCCTCGGTGATAAAGTTTGTATTGCATTCTTCTATAATAACAAAAAAGGTGGAAAATGTCTACTTAATGAACAATATAAATCATGTGTCTTTGACCTTTCAAGACTAAAGCATACAAGACAAGAACTTTCAAATAATCTTTTAATTTATTTACAATTTCATTATATATATATGTATATGTATTACTGACAAGTACTATGGGAATACTAAAGCCACCCAAAGTATATTACACTATTAGCTTGCTATTGTGGTGGTTTCCATGCTTGGACCTTTGTTTTGGTTGTGGTATACGGCATGTAGGCATCCTTAGTGCCACTCATATTAGGAGTATGTTGCATCAACCACTTGTATCTGGGTCTGGTTGGATCATTGTGTGGAAGCAAGTCCGTCTTATAGTGCATCCATCCAAACCATTCTGGCGGTATTTGAGAACCATCGTAGTTGAAGCCAACTCTTTTCGAGTATATCACCCATCTATTGCGGCCTGTTGAGGAATATTGAGTTATAGTTTTGACGTTGAACATATAGAAAAGTAAGCGGTAGTGTATAATATGGACTTGCCATAGAAGTAGTTGTTATTCTCATAGTACTTGTTGCCAAACTTGTCCTCGCCGACCAATTTGCCTTCCTTCAAGTCATCAGTCCTTTGGGAATAATAGCAGAACGATTACTACTTGTATAACATTGCTAATAACATTATAGTCAGACACTGACAGAGAAAGGTTCGGGAATAATACTATGTAGCAAATAGGGGAAATTGCATGACAGTTCACTGACTATTTAAAAACCAGTGACACTCCGAATTAAAGGGTAAGTATAAGTTAGCGGAATTACACAACCAAAAACTTGGAACATAACGTCTGGCATAGTTCAAGTTCAATTTTGTGTTCTACAAACTATCCTGCATATAATCATAGTGACTGTAATAACCTGAAGATGGTCTCCGCTGAGCTCAATAATCCGCCATTCTGGCGTATTATCCTAAATAGGCGAGCTACTTTATCTAACGCCAGCAACTTCGCCATGTTTGTTGCCTTACTACCACCACTACCACCGCCACTGCCATTCCAGCTGGCGCTCTTGATGCGCGCGCAATACTTCGACAACCATATTTAAGATACAATAATTTATCAATTTGAAATAAACGTGTGTTTATAAATTTAATTGTAATATAAAGGAATATATCTTATTCATTTTATCCAATTCCCTAAGACATTCTAAGTGTGTCCGCAGCTAGATAACAGCGCATGAGGTGTGTCGGGTTATTATATATCAATAAAATTATATCGTTTGTTTATCCCTTGTTTATTGAATCGCCTTGCTGACAAATTTTCAAACAGGCCACGTGCCATCTTCTCTACTACACAAAAACTGGTAGAAAACTAGTACTGTTTTGTGACAGAAGGATGAGAGGGTTCACCGAAAGGGCACACCTGATAAGATAGACATGTATTTACGGCGGCTGCCCCTCCCGACAATCGACTCAAGCCGACTGTGATATTTAGGTGTCATTATTTGTATCTACAATCTTCTCCCTGCTCGTTCTTCCTTCTTCATTATCAAAAACTTGCGTGGCCGTCGCCCTATTACCATTTATCGGCACAATTAATAAAATCCATTGCCATACATATATGCAAACTGCGCGATACGCAAGTTTTGGAGGAACCTCACGAGACCATCCCTTTTTTCCGAATGCCTAATAGTTCTTCGAGCTGAATTGTATTTATTGCAATACTCAGCTATTTTACGAGAGTGGCAATTATTTGGGAGAACCTTCGAGATTAGGACTTTCCGATCGTTTTCCAATTCCATCTTAGCGTTATCAAATGTTTCTTATTTATGAGCGATTCCGCGAAATGAAGCAAGTGCGGATAAACAATTTATCGATACTAAATGCTGGCAATTCTTTCGTGGGGGGTCGGATGATATCAATAAGGAGTCGCGGCAAAAGAAACATATATGCATCAGCTTGGATGACTTCCGTGACTAACGTTCAAAGCATTTATTGCGGAACATAACGTGTGCTTTTAATCACGTACGCCACTTGCTTTCAGTTGACTCACTCTTACGCTTCATCCCCGTCAGCACGATGGATTATTATTTCCTAGAGAGACGATTGGTTATTACACGCGTACACACAGGATATATAAAAGCTATGTGCTAAAGTTCGAATCTTCATATTGGATTCCTTGATTTTTGTGCTTTTTTACAAGTTTCTATCGCCTACGATTGAGATGCTTTATCATAGACCCCACATAACTCTTCTTCCAAGTTTTTCCCCACCAACAACTCGAGTCGTAAGAGGAAACTCTTTCTGAACTGAGGGCAAGAGTCACGAACGAAGCATAACCGTAGGGGGTGGCACAAAGTGTCACGTCATATCTTCAAAGTAATAATAATTGAGGCTGCCGAATGTTGCTGGCAAATTATGAAAAATAGTATTCTATTAATTTCATAAGAGTAGCGTTTTACACTTTTTAAATTGCAATTGGACTAATTAGTGGCAGAGATTACTTTTGTCCGGCATGAAAGTGTTTTTTAAAGTTCGAGAGCAAATTTCCTCGAAATTGTGTGTCACAATTGCCTGTTAAAGTGAGTGATGATTGTGGCTTTAATAATAGTCATTTTTATCCAGGCTTTCAACACTGGCGATCGAGCATGGCTCTGTGACGCACGAGGCGTCGTATTACATGTGGATCGAGACATCTTCGTTTCCTTGGGCGGTGCTGGTACGCGTAAAAGCCCGAGATAGTGTATACATACGATATTACGGAGATAATACGGACCATCGTCCATCCGAGAGAATTAGACGCGCTCTGTAAAAAAGGCCCCGGTACTCTCGGGACCGCGTGATGTTTTGACCAGGCCGAAAACAGTGAAAGCAATAATGCAGATGTAGCCGCAATCACAATCTATTTACTCGGCTATTATCAATCTGACGTCAATGCCAGGAAAATAGAACTTTGTTTGGAATCGATCTCTGGGCCCCCCTCTCCTATAGATCTACAATTCTGAAAACAATGTAATTTAAAGAATTTTATCAAAGTACAAATATAGTCTCACTTATTGTCTAATTCCGTCGATGGTTATAAGTGTCTCGGTTAGGAGATAATATCTCGATAAAGTTGAACAGCAATTATATTGAAATGTCCGTCAAACCGTCTTACTGTTGACTGATTCGACTTTGCACAATATTGAACAAAGTATGATTACGATTGATTTTTCCTGATTCTTCTATCAGGGCGCATCAAAGTGAGTCGAGCAATTACACGTGTGCCCTGTGTGTACAATGATGCATCCTCTTATTTAATAACGATGGATCATTATCAAGTGTACGAGCGACAGGGTTAAGCATTTCCGACCTCATCTATCGGGCGGAAGATCGCCGGGTCAAGCCCAATCGACTGGTGGGGGTCGCATCAAGAATTTGCAGTATATAAGAGCATAATTTCCGAAAACGTAACAGTACCGCTGGAAGTTAAAGCTCTTGGCGTATTCGAACACTTGTTTAGTCGGATTAAATTCGAACTAAACAAAAGCGACGACTTTAACCAGTGTTTTCTTCAGGAAGGGCAATGAGCAAATTAGGATCTCTGGCGAACGCTGGCCGATCCGTGGTGGATCCAAATGCGGAAGCCCAATCAAGGAGCACACTGATGAACGGGAACTCCTTCCAAAACGGATATACACAAAATGCGGAATCATCTTATTATGTGAACGACGTCAGGCCAAATTTGAGCTCAAGCCGTGACGACACCGGGTACTGCAAACCTTTCATACTATTTATTAATAACTCTACCAACTGATTTGGAAATTTAATGCTAATGATGTATGATTAACGACTTCATTAGAGACCACTACGAACTCGGTGCTTACGGATACGGCAAGAACAACGTAAAGCTGTTGTATGTTCGTCGAGACGATGCTCTTCGCCATGAAATCCGTGAATACGAGGTTGACACCCACTTGAGACTAGGCTCGCAGAAGGACTACTTAGAGGGAGACAACAGGGACATCATTGCCACCGACAGCCAAAAGAATACAGTTTATCTATTGGCCAAGAAGCATGGTGTTCAGTCGCCGGAACAGTTCGCCCTTCTTCTGTGCGCTCACTTCCTCTACACTTACAGGCACGTTGAGGAAGTGAACATTAACATCGAAGAATATCCCTGGTCAAGGTACCAGGTCAACGGTGTGCCACATAATCATGCATTCATGCTCAACAGTAAGGTGGTCAGGTACTGCCAGGTGACCCAATTAAGAAATGGTAAGCATCGCGAGAATTCGCGTCAAATAAACGGAAAACGAATTATACCGCTATCGCACACATTATAAATAACCCAGTAAGACCCAATGTATTTCCTTTTGATAACTGTAGATCTTGGTTCTACGCACTTTGCGTTGCATAATTATCAATCGTAATTCTCACTCGCGTCGAGTTCCGCAATTCGAATGTTAACTACAATAGGAAGAAAATGAGATATATGTAGGAGCAATTAATTAATCGGTATCTGCAAGTTGGCGAGGGTAGATATAATATTGCCGAGCGCTTCCCCGGCCGCTAATTAAGATAAGCAGATAGCGCGACAATTAGCGATGGCTATAATTTAATTAGATGATCGCTTTCCTTCCAATCGTAGAGTCACCCCGAATTCGTGGTGGACTGAAAGGCTTAAGGGTATTGAAAACAACGCAGAGCTCCTTCACGGATTTCATCCAGGACGAGTACAGATCGTTGCCCGACATGAACGACCGAATATTCAGCACTGAAGTCACAGCCACTTGGGACTTCTCAACCGCTAGCGGCGTTGACTTCGATCAAGTATGGCACACGATCAAAGATTGCATCATGGAGAACTTTGCTGGACCACCAGACACCGGTATCTACTCGCCCAGCGTACAGAACACTCTCTATCTTGCTGAGAAATGTATTCTCGACAAAGTAAAGCAGGTACGCGGACGTAAAATCTATGTTATATTTTTAAAAAATGTTTTAGGTCGAGCAATTAGTTTTGTAATTATTGTTATTGTCATTTACAGATCAGCAGTATCGAGATGCAAATGCCGAACAAGCATTACTTCGACATCGACTTCAGCAAGTTCACAAGAGTGGTCCAAGGGCAGAACAAAGAGGTCTACCTGCCGATAGACAAGCCCGCCGGAATTATCTACGCGCGTCTCAACCGAAAGGATATCCACGGGAGATTATAGCCGTATTTTAATTAGTTAGATTAACAGAATGCCAAAGAATCTTTTGACTGAACCACTTCACTTATGAACCTACACTAGATGTAATATCTCGTGCCCAATTGTTATTTAATTTTTATACGCCAAGTTTGTATTTATTATGACTATTTTTATATTCTCAAATGTAGCGAAAGGATAAAGTGACTACATTTATGTTTAAAGGAATGCTTTTTCTATTTCGATCAGTTCTCGTTGTTTCTCGCAAGTGGCAGACTTCATCCAGTGAAATTTTGTAGGTTCGAAGTATGTAATGACAAGTGCTGCATTCAGCATATTTATGTAACTTGGTTTGTAATAATTTAAATCTTCTAGTAAGAGTTCATAATGCAATCTATAATACTTCCGCCACAGTCGGGATATCCCGATCTGAATAGATCAGACGAGGATCAGCAAAGATCTGTTAGAAAGATGAAGAAAATGTCCGAGGAGGATAGAAAAATGTTCAATCCCTCTCTCGATCCTTACGACGTACCACTCCAGTGGTGGGAAAGCGAGCACGTAAAATACGCGTGAGTCCTGGAGCATTCTGATTTCAGTCGACATAAATCAATGAAAAAAAGTTTCCTACTTCACTTTCTCCCGGGCAAATTGTTTCCCGGCATTAAATTCCTCGTTGCCAGCAGACATTTATTGAACACTCAGTTGTGAATTATTACCTCGGCAAATGACAAGGATATCACGGGGATTATGAGTGAGACTGACCTTATTGTCCTTTCGGGATTGACAGGAGAAAATGATAGTTACAGTTGTCCACGCGTACATCCGGTTATCCTAAATATGGTTCCCTCTGTCTACATGGCTCCGTTACTCCCATTTTCTCTAATTATATCAAGCAACCACAATACTTCAGAAAATGCGGTCAACAATGTTTTAAAAAGAATTACTGTTAATTGATATGCAAACTACAAAATCAACATAGAATCATAAAAAGAATGACTTAAGATAATGCGAAATGTGGTAGAAGAGATACTGTAAAGAGAATGTATTCACCAGCCGTTACTATAATACACTCTCGGTATAGTCGTATGAATTGTGTACCGTTACAGGATAAGCTATATCCCTGTGAGATTCCGGCTTCTATCCTTAATGAAGAGCGACATTGTCCGGCTCACTGACCGGAAGTACATGGTTCTACTTGCCTCGAGGATCCAACAAGATAGAGAAAGGCAACAAATGTTACGAATCGAGGAGCGAAAGTTACCACAGCCTACGGTGATCACAAAATTGCTGGAAATATCGAACAAGATGTTTCAAGAGCGGCTAATACGAAGGCGGTCCAGAAAGAATAGCGGAATGATATATGAATACTGAAACCCTTCACTCTAACGTACTCGTAGAGCCTCACTTAAGTTCCAATAAAAAAACGGCGAGTTTATTCCGAGGTTTTAATGAGAAATTGCTTTACAATTGGAACGAGTTCGTGTCTAAGTAGTAACATGAGAATCCGTGGCTCGTGTGCGACCTATTTTCTGAAAGAACGTCGCTAGCAGGCTACTACTTAAGTGCTGTGTAGAGTGCGGCTGCTGGACCACGATCTGCTGGTGAATCGGTATGCGAATAAGAATACCTTGGTCCCCTGTATGACCAGTTTTGGAAACGTCTGGTTCTAAAAAGCGGAAAACTAGCCATGCATGAGTAATTCATAATGGAAATAAGTAACAGTAAATAATAAGGATACCTAAGCTACCCTTGCTCCACGACCAGGGACCATGAACTTGGTTCCAAGACTCGTATAAACTCGAAATTGAGAACCCTGGCTCAGGAACACTTTTATATCCATTCTTAGACCATTCTAAGGAATGAAGATCGCCCCTGAAAAATCGGAGAACGCGATGAAAAAATTCCTGACCCATTATGTCGAATTAACAAAGTTTGAGGGTAGTTCGAAGCTTGCGTTTACCCATTATTAGAATCAAGCTCGTAACTATCTGGAGCATTGAGTACATGGATTTGTTGGGGATAGTAGTGCACGTGATAGTGTCGGATATTGTTGACAATCGGCTTCTTCTTCGGGTCCTTTTTCTCCTTGAAGGACTGGAAGAAATCCAATACAGCCTTCTTTGGGCTAAAAACAGATTGTCAGTGACCAATGTCTTCTTTGAATACTCCAAACATACCTGCCCTAGTATCAACTTTGAAACCGATTACCGGAAGCCATAAATGAAACCGAGAAAAGTAATACGACATTACGATCACTGGATACGCCATTAATAAACACATACACGTAATGTAATAATGGAGTATTATAGAAACGAAATAAAAGTGGAGGGACACTCACTACTCGAAGAAAAATCCCTTGGATGAAGCCCCAAGTAGAACAAGGAGGAACAGGCACAACTAAATAGCCGATAATTTAAAAGAAATAATAATAAATTGAACACTATCGCCTCGCGCTGATTTAATGATGTAATAATGATTGAATTTCTTACTTGCACAATTGAACTACTTCTCATTGTGCTGCTAAATACAGCCCGGTATCACTGAAGTTTGATAGTCACGATCCGTCGAGAATCAGATAGGTAACTGAGAAATACTAGTGAAAGAGGACCCCTTATATCCTGTCACCTCGTTACCGAGGAGACTGTTCTCGTTTTTCTCGACACACCTAAACTTTTTTTTACTGCGGATCATTAGACTGCAAGCGATTTTCTTCTTTTTTCACATACATGTCATAGATAAGCACACAATATTCCGGACACTGTAACTACAAAATATGAAAAGGAGACGTCGGCGGGTTTCTAGGCCCAAAATAGAATATTGAGTCGTCAACGCAGATCAGAGAATTTCGAAGGTGAAAGCTTGACGTCCGTATTTCCGGAGAACGAGAACTAAATTATACAGCTGTCAACGAAACTAGTGCTAGCACTTATAAATAATTAAGAAACTGATCCGATTGCAGGAATAGCATGCACTTAACAGCAACTGTTGGTAGGAACGGTATTGAAAAGAAAAGTACAATGGATAGGCCTCGTTCCGTAAATCGAAAGCGTGAAAGCGATAAACAAGAAATAAAAGATATATCTAGGCGACGCATACTTATCTACGTATGTACGTTCGTTTGCAGTACCCAATGTTAGATGTAAATGCTTTATATTAAAACTTGTCGCATAATTGCACGTCAGAATTCAATACAAATATTAGATTAATTATAGGTGTAAGAAATTCAAACTATATATAGGTCTTGTTCCCATTTCTCTATAATGACCTTCTTCCCAATAACGAGGGTAAAATAAGTAGACGGAAGAATTAATAATAGACTTTTATTTTTAAGAATTTTTTATTCCCGTATTAGAAAGTTTTTGCACGCATATACTAAAAGAGAAACACCTTTTGCTACCAATCTCCTGTATATGGACCAAATTAATCCTAAATGGGTATAAAAAGTTAGAATTAAAAACTGCACGAAATAAAGAACGACCATTTTTCCAGCGATTCGCCTGTAACAGTCCAAGACGAATTAGGAACATCGAACGTAGGTAGTAGTAGCGGTTTCAGCGAATAACAGAACGCACCCCGACAAGTGCATCGACTCAGCGGCGCACTATCGATAGTTTTGATGCACATCCTCTCCCGTGAATCGGTGGAAACAAGTGCGCAAAGTCGCGGCTGACACACGAGCAAGAGAGTGTACTGCGAAGAGCCACTTGCTGGATCGTCCAGAGGGGTAACACTCATTTATTGAATTCCAAGGGCGGAGAAAGGTGGTTCCTTGTGAATCGAATTGAATCGGATTGACGGGCACGCGTGGTTAGATGTCGAGCTTGAATTGCGTTAGGGCTTGAGGCATCTACGCGACGAAAAGAGTGAGGGAGAGAGGGAGAGAGGGTGGGAGGGAGCGATACGTGCACATGCATCACACACAATTGCCGAAGCTCGAGAGCTGCTGCCACACACAACGTATGAAACGCACATAATGCACCTCACCTCTCGGTAAGTAATAATATACGAGTCCTCTCGCGCTGCCGCTCGATGCATCTGCAGTTTCTTGGAGTTGCAGTGCGCAGTTCGAAATATGCCTGGTGTTAATGCGACGAACGTATTTCCGCAAGCGACTGGTTGCCCGCCTCTCTTTCCTAACAGGTATACACATACCAGCAAGGCGGGTGCCCCATTAGGCAAAGGTTAATGCGTGCCAGCTTGTAATTTCACTGGAGAACTACGCCAATTCCACGCGAACGCCTCACTCGCATTTTTACATTTCATATGACGCGTAGAGTTTCGTGTGAACGTGTCCTCCAACCTTCATTTGCAATTCTCAGTAAAGGTTCTATATATTTCATGCACCTTTGGCTACTTTAGTTTTATTCTACTCTATCATGTTCTATCATTATTCCACTTGGATTCATCATTGCCTTCACTTGTTGGAACTGTATACTTCTTCCCTTTCATCTGCATTAATTACAGGCCTCCATTGTTTACAACGGCCAGCTTGGATGGTATAGGACTTGATGGAAAATTGATTACATTGCTCACTGATGCAAATGCTCATTCGTGTTTACTCTTTAGCTTCAAGATGTTGTAATCATTGACTGTCAGGATGCTGAGTGAGCAGATGGAATGTAAACAATAAGATTGTGCAACAAGTATGAGACAGAGTCTTGTTATTGCAACCCGGTGGAAGATGTTATGCCGCAAATAAATAAGTAGACAAATCATCAATTGGTATTGCATTTGTTCTGTCGCCAGGTTTTAACTGGAGCATGCACCATCTTTTATGGAATAGACTTGCTGCCTTTCTGTTCATAAATGAGAAAGAATGCCACCGAAGCAAAGGAAAATAGCTATTATGGGATATAGATCAGTAGGTAAGAGAAGAAGGAAAAGAACTTCTTGTCTAATGTTTTTCCTTTTCTACATGTGTTTGTTATTTTTGCTTGTTTATCGAATCAGGGAAATCTTCATTGAGCATACAGTTTGTTGAGGGCCAATTTGTTGATTCG
The DNA here is from genome assembly GCA_964023945.1 of Ectemnius cavifrons. NCBI lineage: Eukaryota > Metazoa > Arthropoda > Insecta > Hymenoptera > Crabronidae > Ectemnius > Ectemnius cavifrons. The sequence goes on from OZ030375.1 coordinate 475,223, forward strand.
TACGACCCCACAATTGAAAATAGTAAGGAACTCCTCTGTAACATGAAGAATCTTCAAGTTGTAATTGGCGGGATACATTCATTGAAGTATATGCTTTTTATTCTTAGCATTCACAAAGAGCACACGAGTAGATAGTCAAGATTATGAGGTGAAGTTGGTGGATACCGCGGGTCAAGATGAATACAGTATATTTCCTACGCAGTATTCAATGGACATTCATGGCTATGTCCTGGTATATAGTATAACCAGTGCAAAGAGTTTTGAAGTTGTACAAATTATCTACGACAAACTGCTCGACATAACAGGAAAAGTCCAGTACGATACCAAAGCATTACAGCCTGATAATTTGCTGAACAATATGAGTACCATTCTACCATGTATTTACATTGTTACAGTGTTCCAATTGTGCTGGTAGGAAACAAGACCGATCTCTATGTAGATCGAATGGTAACCACAGAGCAGGGTAAGCGGTTGGCAGACTCATGGCACGCTGCCTTCTTAGAAACAAGTGCAAAGCAGAATGAGGTATGTGCTACTATCCAAACAATCTTACATCCATTCAAGTGACCCAATTGATTTAATGTGATTCTCTCCAGTCTGTCGCGGATATTTTTCACACGCTACTGATTGAGATCGAAAAAGCCGACGGCAATGTACAAGAGAAGTCGAGCTGCTTGATTTCTTGAGCTGGCAATGGCTACACAAGGGATATAAGTTTCACCTGCGAGGAGAGGGCATGTATAAAACAACAGGAAGCGAATCGTTTGAAATTGGCATTATACCGATATACACATATACACCCACACACATAGCACACAGAATATGTTCTCACGCATATGCTCGACAAGGAATCAAGTGTAACAATATTAAATATAAACTGGCGTACATGAAGCAGTCATAAGTTCCCCACTGTGTAAATCGAGGCACACTATATAACGATTAATTCTCGACTACTACTACTACTACGTGCAGTAATCATTGCTTTCGTGTACATACGAAAACGTGGTTCTTTCTGTTCACGTACCAGTTGCTTGTGTCTCGTTATTGTTTAACTATTAATTGTTGTAAATATTCGTTGATTTATCCTTACACAGGCGAGTGTGAAAAGGTGCAACTATATAAAACCGTTCAGAACGATGCAATAGGTTCAGTAGCCAAATTTTGTTTCGTGCACTTTCGGTAGTTTCTATACACGTTCGATCTATATTATAGCCTTATACATAGTTTGCCCTGTATTCTGTAAAATATCATTTCCTAGACTCCTAGAGGAATTTACGTAGACCGACAAAATGTACAAAAGCTGAAATATTAGATGAATACATAATTTACCACTGAAATGCTGTATTCTCTAGTTTCTATTGCCTGCCCAAAACTTACTTTCCTATTCTAAGATATAAGTATTAGATGTTTTATAAATATACTACGCATCATTTTTTACAGCAATTGGGTGATAAATCAATAAAATGTATCGCACGATCTTTCAAATTTCTTCGCGCGTTTACGTAGTTTGCAGTTTTACCACCATGACTAGATTGAACAGGGCGTCAACGTCTAGAAAGTTGGTTGGCGATGGCTAAAGAAGAGCGCAGAATTCTGGAACCTCTAGATTGAATTGGAGTAGAACTGTCGATCGAACACGCGATATTCCCAGCAGCCCGAATCGAATCAGTGTAATTCAGGCATTTCTAACAGAGAGATAGTGAAGGAGAAAATGTTCGGACAGGCTTTGCGACCGATGCTGCGATGCGTCCCGAAAGGTAAGCTGGCACAACGCAATTAATCCGCATTTCCGCAGCAAAGCTCTATGAAAGGTTCCTTACATAATATCACATACAAAACTGTGTGAAAGGGTGGACAAATCGAAAGATCTATTTGTCCATACGAATTCAATACCGGTGACATTTTGTTGCTTATCGATTTTCTTGAAAATTATGCTTACTAGGCCCAATCCAGAAGTAACACATTTCGTACGAATTCTCACTAAGTTGCTATCTTAAAACCTAACGTCATGTTACAAAAGGTGCTCGCTCCTATATGGTGGAGTTTAGGACGCCACCCACCATGAATGACCTGCCTACTCCACAAGGGTCCTGGCAGGAACACTACAATAAAATGCAAACTAAATACAACATGCAATTATTGGTTGCAATTGGTACTCTCGTCGGTACGATTGTACTTGTGAGTACTCTAACATCAGAATAACACAAGTTTGCAATACAATTTCACTGAGAAAATATCTTTACGTTCCAGGGAAGGGCAACTGGCAGCCTTTACCTTAACGCAGCCCCACCACAGCCAAAACAGTAAACTGTAAATAGGCAATAAAGCTAGATTCAAATAAACTCTGGTAGTACAATTCCAAAGCAAGGCTCTTGTATTTTTATGTATCTACACAAATTGCTCGCAAAGCAAATGGTACAGACGCCTGTAAGAACCATGGTTAAAATGTCTTAATATATATATATGTATATACATATCGAACGAGCTATGATTTCAATGATTCCCTCCCTAAACTAGAAATTACCCATTTAACATTGTGTGTGTCAAGTATTTGGATAGGAAATATGAGATTCCTACAAGTTAAAAAATTATATTACTTTATTGCATTTTGGATAGTATAATTAATTGCGTTGATTAGTCATCTATTTCTCTGCAAACTTTAGTGTTCGGTTTTAGTGAGATCGTGCTATTTCTGAGAAGAACTCTAATATATCCTGTATGGTAAATTCCAGGGTCACCATACTGTCGGGATAGCAGCGTTGTATTAATTCCTCTATATATATGTACTGAGCGATAAATTCACCCTGCATTTCACGCCATACTACCTAAAACATGGATAATCTCATTGAAAATAGTGAAGTACGGAAAATTATAATCTAACATTTTGTTTTTACTTGAAGCAAATTTTCTTCTTCGCACAAATGCTTCTCCACCTTCCTGTATAAGTTCTCTAAGCCCTTCTTCACTTCTCTTGCTGGATATTCCTTCACTACTCTGCGTAACTCTTGCTTACTGAAAGCCATTTGGTAACTGACCTCTGATTCCTTCACGCCTGCCCCAACTTTTGCCTGGACACCCTCGAAAAAGAGCTGCAGAATTTTCGATTATTAGTCAGGTGCATCTGAATTTTTTAAGAATTATTCAAGATCATTTTCAGACTAACATTTAACTTTTCAAGTGGTCTACCGAAGTACTGAGTTACATAAGCACGTAAAGCATCTTGATATTTTTGTTTCGCTTCCTTCCTCTCGTGATCCAAGACCGAAATTTTGAGTTGAGACAAAAGATCATACAAGTGATGGAAGTTCTCTGTTATAATTATTCAATTAATAGTATTATATATACATCGAAGGCTTGTAAGTTACTTCCTCAAGCTTTTTACCCATCTTAATAACTTCTGGTGGTGTCTTGTGGTGTTCCCTGCTATGTGCTACGATTGCCTCGAACATTGTGCTAACTAATTTGGTATACCACTTTTCGAGGTCCACCTTTCGATCCGAATTCTTGAATATCTTCTCCGCAGTTCTTGCGAAAGGCCCAAAATTCTCGACGTAAGGCAATATGCCACACTTATGCCTACGATTGACTTTGGTATCGCACATTATTGACTGTAATTGAGCTTGCATGAACTTGTCGAATGCTCGTTTAACTTGAATCAACGCCGACGCAAAAGTCATCGACAGAAAGGAACCCGTGTCCTGTGCCGACATTACGTGCTGCGATAAACGTACTAGAACGTACATACACCAACTGCAATTGATAAATTAATGTGTAAAATTGCACACTACATTGAGTTTTCCTTTTTCTGTACTTACAAGCTATCGATCTTATTCAAAAAGGAAATAAAATTATTTAACTCCATCTCCAAATGTGGAAAGATAGCAGACATCGTTGCCCGTACTTCTTCGTTAACTTGTCGCTCTAATTTTTTGCTTGTCGTCGAGTTTACTGAGCCAGGACTGGCTGCACCGTTACTTGAACTGTCTTGTTCTTCTATTTCACTACTCTAATAAATCAAAAACAATGTACCAGAGTTGTGAAAATGATATTACCAACTAGTGGAGGACCCATACCTTCGATGGTGAAAGAACCGAATCAAGTTGAAGGAATGAAACACAGAAGGCTTGTTCGGCAAGGCAAACTGGCTGCATCTGTGAGAGCATACAATCAAGTACTGAATCCAGAAGGTTTCCATCGCCAACAGGGGACCAAGTATCACCACTCAATAAACAAATTGGGGCTGGGTTTAATAAATCCTCTCCCTTCTGGCTACTGGACTTTGAGGAATTAGCTGAAAAAAAACTCGATTATTAAGAGAACATAGAAAAAATCAATTATAGTGTCAATTCTCTCTTATACCTTGAAGTCTTTTGTTAATGAGTTTATTTTTGGCCTCCTCAAAAAACCGCTTCAAATCCCTTTTATATAACTTGCTCATAGTGTCAGTATAGACTTTTGTCAATTGCACAAAAGCTTTGTTATCCAATGCTCGTAATAACTGCATGAGCTCGGTATATGGCTCAAGTTCGTGATGAACAGCTTGATGTGTCGGAAGAACTAAATCCGCGGATGCAGACATATCCCCCACATCATTGCCCTGACAAACAAATCAATTAACAATTGAAAAGTGCTGAGTACACTAAAGTCCACTTACCAAGTGTATGAAAAGATTATTTAAGTGCCTGGCGACTATAAGAGAGAATTTTGCTCTGAGCTTGTCAAGTCGCCGCTTTTGCTCTGTTACGGCACTGAGTTTATCAAGCCCTGCAGGTAACGGTGCAGTGATTGCCTTTAACAACGAAGCTCCAGCGATATTTAATTCATCTTTGTCGCCGGGTAGTTCAGCTTCGCTCAATGTATTCTGATGTGCAAGCGGTATATCCAACTGTGACTGATTGATAAAATCATTCATTATGTATTGTAAAAAGAAAATTAATTATGTCTTTTATCCAAGTAACTTACAATCACAGTGTTTAACTGATCTAATAGCAGACGAGCATTATTATTGGCTGTGTGAATGGCTTGATTCTTTTGGCCAACACGTGCCATAACTTCACGAATTCTACCGAGGGCTTCGTCGTATGCGGCAAGACGTGATTCCACTATCGAAGCCTCTGTAATTGCTTCTTCTATGCTATTCATTAATTGCGCTACTCTTGCCTCTGACGCTAGCACCGATTGTACATTTTCCTATTGCGATATTAATTATTAATCATTAGAGTAAAAATTTGATCATTTCCAGAAATGCTCGATATTACCCCATCCAGAATAGACAAATCTTTGGAGAGTGTCTCCATGAATTGTTCAGCATTGGAAACAGCATACTCGCAATTTTCCATCAAGTGTTTTAGATCAACAGCTTCCTTTTCAGTAATAGGCTGGTAGTCGGAGGATATCGGAGAAGTAAGAAGTTCTGAGAAAACAACTGTACCTACCAAAAACATTGAACAAAAGTTGCAGATATAAATATAAAGTACAAGCCAACTCAATTTTACTGATTTACCTGGGGTAAAAGTAATACTGTCACTCTCCTTTAATGAACTAGGATCAATCTGCCACTCTTTTGGTATATTCTTAAACTGAGGCCTTTGAGCCAGGCTACAAGAATAAGTATACAAATTACTTATAAAACTCCTTCTCTCCTGTACACTCGTTGCTGACCACTTATACAGTTTGTCAATCTGTAGTTCGATATCCATTGAATCGTTCTTTACACCGTCAACAATCTGTATGTCACTGAGTGGCCAGCATTGCTTCTTTTTGAACAAATTCTTGTCAGTCTTTTTAACTTGATACAATAGCAGGACTGGTGGTGTGTCGGTTGTTGTAATTAGGCACAGAAAGCTCATCTTCTTCTTCTTATACGCCTTACTGACATAGCAGATACTAAGAAGTTTCTCATCACTGGGAGTGAAAACCTCTCTTTGCAAGGTATGCCTTATTGCTGCCATTGTGTCAGTGACGTGTGCTATTTCTAAGTACTTCTTTCAAATATTTATGATAGAAAATGTAACGTTATTGACATCCTTATTTTCTTCTTTGGCAGGTGTAACAGGTTATCACTCGTACCACAGTTCTCAGGTAATGTGCTTATCCATAATTTTTTGAAAACTGTATTATGCAATACAATGACAGTTCTGTATTTTTACATTATATACACTAATTGATACGTTTTTTGAACCGTCTGTTTCCACTTGCTCGATGTATGGGCTTGACAGTTGTTTCGGATTTTCGTGTAATACGTGAATACACCTCCACTTAATATATCAGGAAGTGTAGTGATTTTAAATTGACATAATTAACATAGTATCAAAATCCTTTCGTAGAATACAACATAGTGGATTATAGCGGCTGTCAAGGGACTGTCCGAGTTGTCATTTTACATTGACCATAGATTTTGCAGTATGCCAGATATATCAGAAGCTTTTTCTGTCCGCCGTTTTTGGCGTTATCTGGCGGCAGTTTCCTTTACATGAGCGATATGCAGCGTCTTCCCACCACCAGCAGACCAGCAGTGTGACACAGTGTGACAGACACACGGACAGAAAATGCAGGATTTTATATATTGATATAAAAAAATATAATAATATAAAACAATGCGGCGTAAAATAGATTTATTTGTGCTAGGTGCAAATTGGTGCAGCGTATAATAAAACATTGCGTTACACGATTACAAATTGTTATAAGACTGCGGGGTACCGTGTCATTGAACGGGTAGGCGCCTGATACAACCCTTGGAACCGCGCCTAAATTTACAATTACTTGCTTAAGATATACTAAGAAGTGGAAGAGATACAATGCTTCAATTATTCAATCTTCCGCTGAGCTCGTTTGCATTTCGGTGCAAAAGAACAATGGGTCTACTATATTACAAAATGTAGTGTCATAAATAAGCGACAATCTGCCGCCATACCCGAGGCTCCTCGATGGAATATAAACAGAACAAGAATAAAGTACATATATACGAAAGCTGGATTATTCGACTACAATAAATATTTGAGGAAAGCAATTACCAATATCGCAATATACGTCCATTATAATTACTCGCATCGTCCACGCATCATTTACTCCGCCTTATGGTGATAACTATTCCCATTACCACTAAAGCCTAGCTATTGCAAACACGTTGAGGCCAGATTCGTCTCTAACGGAGGATAGCACAAGGCTCTAATACTTTCTTCTTGCCTTGGACTATTAACTTAAAACATCAACGATAAACAGACGCAACGCAAACATTTCAGCTAGGGGAACATCTAGGCCCAGCACGCCATAGATATCGATGAATACTAGACAGAACTCAGGACCAGATGGAGCACTTGCTGTGAACCCAGCTCAACATACTGTTCTCGTTCTGTCAAATAAGTGTCCTTCTCTCATATGATCTTCTCTCAATTACACTAGTAGAAGGTCTCCAAGCTTATATGAGACATCGTATTAGCAAGCTCCTTAGTGAAAGGTGTCAAGGCTTGAACGGCAAGTTTCTGTAGCTTACAAATACATATTTTGTTTTACGATGTTTAGGATCTCACATCAATAACAGACAAACAATTTATCTTTGCTGATGGATGAACTTCACGTAATCAGCTAAGTAATAACATAATATTTTCTTAAACTCGGGCGAACTCCTTCTTCCTACAATGTGTCCAACACTGTAAATATGAAGAAACATTAAGAAGCATCGCTCGTTATCATAGGTCGCATGAGATTGAACTAAACTTATGGCTCCTTCATAGGAGGAGTAAGTTCGTCAGTGGGTTTCTCTGTACAATACGATGCGATGCTGCTGCATAAATAATTAATTGGAAGCGCTATAATGCTAGCCATGGATGATGACGAATTGCTTCGCGACTTCGATCTCCATAATCGTACGTTACTTCCATGCCGACAGATATATCTTCCTTTGCTGTAAGTACTAGATGGGGTGTCGATTCCACTTCCACTACTCTGGCAATTAAGTTACCGTTTCGCGAATGATTGACCAACCTCCCCAATTTATCAGTCTCCTCTGTTGCGTCAACACTGTAAAATAAATGACTCATTAAAACATTGTGCCACCATCTAAAGATGCATTTTTTCAATTATTAGGACTTGTGGAAAAACGTACCAATACTGATGGTTACGATGTTGAAAATAGTACATGTAACAACCCTTATTTTGATCCTGTGCATACAACTTCTCACGCTTCTTTGCTGTGACTTGATCAATTAATTCTCCAATATATTCTACTACGAATTCTCCTTTGGCAAATTCTCGTGTCGTTACGACACCGCGCCCTTTACCAGGGAATTTTTCCACCTGTTGGTATAATTGGTCGGATATCTCATTGATCACTTTAAAAACTAATAATTAAATAGGCCAGCAAAGTAATGTTTGTTTGTAGTACCTTCAAGCCTTCCTCGACTTGACATAACACCTTATTCTCAATATCGCGTTGCTTCTCTTCTAATACGGCTTTTTTTGATTTTCTTACACTACGGCGAACGGGAAAAAATTCCGTAAGCTTGTGATTTGTACTCTTGGTGGCGGATTCTGTGGTTAGCCGCTGGTTAGTGGTTGAAGGCGTTTGATTCAACTTTCGACGACCACGCACAGCAGACTTCTTCACTTGCTGCTGCATGGGCGAATGAGGTGTGGCAGTAATGAGCTTTGGCTTTTCTTTTTCGCTTGCTATAATACCCTCGTCAGAATCATCGACCTGGCTATTTGGCATATTTATTCTATGTGGCGTGGATGGCCCATGAATGGGCACGGCAACTGGTGTTTCTGGAACAAAAATCACAGTCTTGCATTAAAGATACGCTTGAACAGCAGACGCACGTTATGGAATAATCAAAATTGAATAAAATACCATCTGTTCTAAAATTACCAACATCGGTGAGAATATCTTTTTGTACATTGTCTATTTGTTCATCCAAAAAGAATGTTTCGCTTTGCAAAATGGTATCCTCTCGTGGCACCTCTGTACTTGAGATACTTGTGATCTACGTGGCAACATAGACATTAAATTCGTTACGTGCAGTAATTCATGAATGTTCTTTTTATGATACCTTTACGCCAAATCATTACATACTTGTGTATAAAAGTAAGACGTTATACAGACGGGCGATTTACACGTTTCAGAGACTGCCCGTGTTTTTGCGTTACCGTTACTCTGTGCTTTCCTATTATTATCTAATTTTGTCTCTTTTTTCAGGGGTGAACCCAGTTCATCATGTTCCATCGATGTACCACGGGACCTCGTAGAGATCCCGTTCCTAGTTGGCGCGCGTTTCCGTCTTCCTGAGATGAAAAAAATAAAATCGGCATCGTGAAACCAAGCCGAACTCAAAAATCACAGTCATAATAAAAATGTTGGATTTAAAACACTTCATTTCGAATGTAAAAGAATCGACAGACAGTAGAAAACATTAATACAAAGAATGACACAGGAACAGTTGTTAGATCGTAAAGATCGGAAGGCGTAACGTTTAGAAAAAAATTAAACAGGTTTACATTTATTATGACCAAAGAGTATAAGTACCCTTACAAAATGAATTCAATAATTAAATTAGACGAAAGAAAGTTCGATATAAAGTAATTTGGAGATAAAGGGGAAGTTAAAAATGAACTAGAGTAGTTCGCGAGTTCACTCAAGTAGAAAGTGAGTGACGAGTGATGTTACGGAACAGCATCTCTAGGATAACGTTCAAAATGGAGCGAAGGGGAGCGAGTGAGAGGAGGCGAAAGCCATCAAAACATAACCTGACGTTAAGCGGGAAAAGCTAAGTGAAAATAACCAGGAGGAATCGTCTCGAGATGCTTACTTTTGACCATTGTGTTTCTCGTTTTCGTGCAGTCACGAGAAAACGTGGGGTCCGCCGCTCTCATACAAAATTCTCAGTCGAACACAGACTCGCTCGGTGCTCCGAAACGAAACGGGCGACGTATCTTCGTCGAGGGGATTCTCACCGGTCTACGAATTCGGCCAACATGATTACAAATTCGTGGTCGCACTGATTCGGCCAGCTTAAGAAACGGACAACACCAATCAAATTAACATTAATAATTTCTCTTTCACACTATTTACAACATTACGCTCGAGCGCGAACCGAGCAGCTAGGAATTACAAACAACGCCGAGTGGCACCACGCCGGATGTGCCACCATGTTAAACCACACGATTGTCGAATCAGGTGCTCTCGGCCACAGGGAGGTAGAAGGAAGTTATCCAACACGCCCAGCAATTCTCGTGTCCGTCCATCAATTTCAAAGCTGTTCGAAGCATTTTTATAATGCGAAACTCGATGTCGATGAGACCAGATGAAATTAAAGATTATACATACACTTTTTTTGCCGAACGGTTCATATATATATATTCATCTGCATTCCTTTTAACAATAATTTATATAACAATAGCAGCACGTCCTCCACGGAAAAGATCGTCATATCGAATCAATTTTGGCTAAGATTAATTAGATGAATTACATATTGTACATTATATATAATAAAAAAGAACGCATGATTTAATTAAAATAGCTAAAGTATTAGGGTTCAGATCACAATTTCAACGAACAGTTAGCCATATGCATATGTACTACAGACAAACAAAGAATAAAACTCCTTTGTATTACCTTTTGAGCTAATCTTTGTTGGACTTATTATTATAATTACGAAAATCAAATCTGCGCCCGACATTGATTAGCTCGGTGAAGACGCCGCTACGGGGCGTTGCTAGCGGCGCGAAGCTCGGATCGATCGTATTAGGAGCGGGCTATTTTTTAGATAGATTTAGCTGGGCAAACGTTGAATTCTCTTTGGACCGGTTTCATTTTGCTGGGAAAAGCTCAGTGATAAGCTAGATTTCATGCGAAAGGACAGAATTTCAGAGAAAGACCGGTAATCCTGGTTTAGAGTGGAAGTTCGGCCTTGTATTCTTTTCTTTTTACCGCGGATACTTTAAATCGCCTAACGATCAGCGCTGCGTTCGTCCAGGGTTGCCGGCTTGTGTTCGCCCGCTCGGCTCCATTATACAGCGTACCAACGAGCAAGCGCCCGTGCTGCTCTATATACGATACAACACCACGGTGGCCGATATGCAGCACCCGTTTGTTTACCCGTTCATTGTGATCCCGGAGGCAGGGGAACACGTGCTTGAAATAAGCGCCCGTTAAAACCGCACCACTCTCGCCTCATTGGGACACGTGCTTCCGCGCGCGACTGCTACTCTGCATCCGTCGACCGTCGTCAGTGTCCCCCGAAGCTGCGGATATAAGCTTTTCCGTTGAGTCAGCCCTGAGGAACACCTAAAAACCGAGAGCAGTCCGCTTAAATGGTATTGAAAATAAATCTAAGCCCGTGTCGCCACTCTCAGACAACGAATGCTGCGCTATCCAAGTGCTTCTCACGCTTGACAACTCGTAGTACACCAACCGCACCATTCCTACGTGCCATGCAGCCTCGGCATCAATTATTTCCCTTTGATTTGACCGATTTCAACCTGAAATATCGGGGATTCACGTCGAATTTGCATGGACCATTGGAAATTGGATGTAGTTACCGAATAGCCGGCGAATGTCACAATTTTTTTTATCTCCTTTGTACGTGCATGCGATCGCTTTCGCTCATAACTGCTATGGGACATTTTATTCTATTAAGCATTTATTGAAATTTGCTAGGATTATGCTTTTAGTCGCACGCACTCGGCGCGGTAAAAACAGTAGTAAAAACAATAGTAAAAACAGGCAACTTTTAATTTTTACGGTTATGTGATCTGTGCACAATTTATTTAATACTATATCGATTCGCCGGGGACGAAGTTTCTTCGAGGAGAAACGTCACCAAGCTGAGTGGCGATCGAGTTAAAGAAAGTCTAAGTATTACGAAGATACACGGCGGGGAGGCAGTAGAATTCACGAGTGGTATTCTTTCAAACTCCCGGCAATTTTCCACGCCGAATCTTCACGTTGAAGAGGCGCGTGTATGCGGAAGTAGGTGTGTAGGGGTGTGCATGTGTGGGTGTGCGGGATTGAATGTGGCAACCTCGCAGGTTTCTGCTGCAAGAGGCGGCCATAGTGTAGCGCGTGTGTTTTTGTATATTTCCCTGAGAGTCAGAGTGCGAGAGGTCTGCTGAGAGAGAGGGCCGGGTGACAGAGTCAACATGGCGACAACCGTGCTCGTAGAGCGCGTTTAGAGACTAGGAGTGAGAGCATAGAACAAGCCCGTGAAGATGACCGAGCGTACACGCACCGGGATCCCGCAGGCGTTGGTGTGGTAGCTTGCCGGATTGGAGAAAAGCCGCGGAGTACGCGGCCGATGTCCATTTCGCGCGACATTGAGTGCGAGCGTCGAAATCACGGCTAAAAAAGTGGCTCTCCGCTTCTGGGCCCTGTCAGAGGAAGCGGCTGTATCCTGTGCTCGTTGGCGGTCACGTCAATCGCGTTTCTCTTGCTAATTGCGGCTACCCTGTCGCCAACATCCCTGTGAGCAAGGGTGGGCCCCGTAGCGGCCTTCGGTCATGGTGGGTTTCTTCTTCGCTCGCGTTTAGTTTGCCTTCCTTTCTTCCTGCATCTCCTTCACCGCTTCCTCCTTTCTATTGTTCCGCATCATCCAATCTACCTTGATTCTCTTTCGCCCAAGAGTAATTGCCAAGACGAAGACTCAAGCGGACACTCTGTTAATGTCGCAGTTTTAAATTATTTATATTGCACGCCCCTTGCGCGATTCGACGTAAGCTGTCCGTTTTTCAAAATTGCCAGCCGCCAAAAAACCTTTCCTCATTTCTGGCACACGTTTCCCACCTCGCGCACCCTTGCTTCGTAGTCGCCCACGCTGATTTGCGTATACTTTTTCGCTACGTTCTGCGAATTCGATTGTACTTGTTGCCACATTGTTGATAGTGCGCGGAAAGTTTAATTCGGCCCGGCAACGTGGTTAATCGCAGGTCACAGCTTTTTTACTTAGAGCATGGTCTATTGTTTAAGAAATTCTTTTCTTTTTTGCAGTCAACAAAACGGTATAAGGATGCAATGAGTGACGATACTAGTGGTAGTGACTTTGATGATGATGAGGATCCAGATAAAATTGAAGTACCTGGTAAGTCAGTGCCTTTAACACCATAGTCAATGTGACTATATGTGAGTTATCGTTGGATATATACACACGATCATTTTTCTTTATATTAGGAGGTGGCAAAGATCTTGCCACTGCTGCAGGGATTGCAAGTATTAAGGATGAAAAGTCCGGAGATCTGCAGGCTAATGCTATGGGAAAGGGACAAGGGGGGATAAACAGTGAGTCATTCCTTTTAATCCAAAGTAAGATTAACAAATAATACAGCTGTTCATATAAGCAAATAATTTTTTGTTGGCAGTATTAAATCAGAAGTTCGGATCTAAGATTCCTGGCGGTTTAGTTACAAAGGCAGCAGCACCAGGCTATGAGATGGTGCGTGTGGGTGGGTCGCAGGGCACACCACCTGGTTTTGTCGGTGCAAGCCAATTAGGTCAATTGGGCCAGTTGGCTGCTGCCGCTGGTCCTTATGGCTTTCCAGCAGGCCTGACCAATCTTGCAGGATTCAATCCAGCTGCTTTTCTTCAACAGAGTTAGTACCAGTTCATCTCTTACACCCTCCAGAATCTCATTCTTTCATTTCATTCACATTAATATGTTCCTTGTCCACATATGTCGTAGTTTATGTATCAGGTACACCTATCAAAGTCAAGTCTATGAATTGTCTAATACAAGATTGAAGTTCCTTTTGTTATACAACAGTCCTTTAATATTGATGCATGTATTATTTGTGTTAAACACATGTACCAACACAATTGAGATTCCATTGTACTTTTGTTTGAATTTGTTTACAAGAATCTTATCTGTGTGCATGGATCTTTGATTCTCTTACTCTAAGAATAGACTAGGATATCCAACATTAAGTGTTGTAAGACTTCATTACTTTTTAGGCATGGATATGAATACTTTGATGGGTGGTTTTATGGGTGTGCCTGGGATGAATATGGGGGTTAATCCTTTTCTCCAGCTTCTAAATCAAGGTGGATTGCACCCCAATTGGTCATCTGGACTTACAGGTACTCACCATCTCCTACCATGTCACTGGTTTTTGCATTTCATGTTCTGCCATTCATACTATTTGAGAAACTGAAGCATAGAGGTCTATATCTTGTGAAAAACAAGCAAAGTTTAAAATGATAAAATCGGCATTTCAGGCAAAGCTGTATCTCAATTATGGATGAATGCAGCAGATCCTACTAAAATGAATATGCAACCAACGTTGCCTGAAGAGGAAGAAGTGGACGACGAAGATATGGGGGTTGCCGAAACTTATGCGGATTATATGCCCACCAAACGTATGTGGATTTTTAAAAAAATGATAAGACTGTAACAGACCCTAATAGTAGATATTCAACAGTTAAACTCGGTCGAAAACACCCTGATCCTGTCGTCGAAACGGCCTCGTTATCTAGCGTCGAACCGACGGATGTCTGGTATAAAGTCTCGATACCAGAGGAATCGATCCGAACCGGAGCTTTATCCGCCTTGCAGCTTGAATCGATAACATATGCATCACAGCAGCACGAACATCTTTTACCGGACGGTACACGCGCCGGTTTTCTAATTGGTGATGGTGCTGGAGTCGGCAAAGGTCGTACTATAGCAGGGATCATATTTGAAAACTATCTGAAAGGCAGAAAGCGTGCCATTTGGGTTTCCGTCTCAAACGATCTCAAGTATGATGCCGAGAGGGATCTCAAAGACATTGGTGCATCGAAGATCGAGGTATTTGACTTACAGAATCAACCAGTTGATAGTGGTTTACCAGAATCAGACTAGGAGATATTTAATCTGTGAAATTCTAGGTTCACGCATTAAATAAATTCAAATACGCTAAAATTTCCTCGGCTGTGAATGGGAATGTAAAGAAGGGTGTGATATTCAGTACATACTCCGCTTTGATCGGCGAGTCCTCGCAGAGCGGAGGGAAATACAAGAGCAGATTAAAACAATTGTTGCAATGGTGTGGTGAGGACTTTGACGGATTAATCATATTTGACGAGTGTCATCGGGCTAAGAACTTATGCCCGACTGGTAGTTCAAAGCCAACCAAAACTGGTAAATCCTATAAATTAGACATAAAGCAATTTGTATGAAGTGGTAGTACTTAACAATCACCATTCCCCAGGTTTGACTGTGCTGGAACTGCAAAATAAGCTTCCTAAAGCTAGGGTAGTGTATGCTAGTGCCACCGGTGCTTCCGAACCCCGAAATATGGCGTACATGGTTAGACTAGGAATGTGGGGAGAGGGTACACCCTTCCCCGAGTTTAATGATTTCATCACTGCTGTGGAGAAACGTGGTGTCGGTGCCATGGAAATTGTCGCAATGGACATGAAATTGCGTGGAATGTATATTGCACGACAACTTAGCTTCCATGGCGTGGCCTTTAAAATAGAGGAAGTGCCTCTTTCGAAAGATTTTACGAAAGTGTATGATCATTCAGTTCGATTGGTAAGTATTTAATAATAATTATGTGAGATGCTCTACCAATTTCATATAAGATGAGAGCCTTGCAATATTGTATGACCATTTTGTAGTGGGTGGAAGCCATGCAAAGGTTTCAAGAAGCAGCCGAACTGATTGATGCTGAGAATCGAATGAAGAAAACTATGTGGGGTCAGTTCTGGTCATCGCATCAGCGCTTT
Organism: Ectemnius cavifrons; assembly: GCA_964023945.1. Classification (NCBI taxonomy): domain Eukaryota; kingdom Metazoa; phylum Arthropoda; class Insecta; order Hymenoptera; family Crabronidae; genus Ectemnius; species Ectemnius cavifrons. The sequence continues at coordinate 490,917 of OZ030375.1, forward strand.
TTCAAATACCTGTGTATCGCAGCAAAGGTGAAGCACGCAGTAGCAGTGGCGCGAGAGGCAGTAAAGTGCGGTAAATGCGTTGTAATCGGGTTACAATCGACGGGTGAAGCCCGTACTTTAGAACAACTTGAGCGGGATGATGGCGAACTTAGCGATTTCGTTTCAACCGCTAAGTAAGTGACTCTTACTGTCTTGTGGCACCAATGTAACAAATTTACCTTAGATAAAGAATAACCATTTTTCTTAACTTACTTTAGGGGCGTTTTACAAACATTGGTCGAGAAGCACTTCCCCGCACCTGATCGTAATCGAATTCAGCGTCTTCTTGGATTAGAACCTCCTAAAATTGTGAGGCTTGACGACGATGACTTCGACATGGCTGGAGGGTCCGCGGGAGGTAGAAAAAGGAAGCCAATTCGGCAAGCGGCACAGCGTGCCTCTAAGAAAGTTCGAAATTGGTCTTCCGAAGAAGAGATTTCAGACGAAGAGAGGAATGGCGCTCGTAGTTCTGGCTCGGAATATAAATTGAGTGGAACAGAGAGCGAAGACGATCATAAGAGTGACGAAGAGAGCAATTTGAGCTCAGATTTCAATCCGTTTTACAGTGACAGTGATTCAGATGTTGGTGAGTACAGAATACTAGAACTAATACTTCGAATCAATTAACATTAGCTTTAGCTACAAAAAATGTTTAATATTCGTTTGGATCAGATCCCTGGGATAGACGAAAGAAGAAAGGTGGTAAGAAGCAAAAGAAACCAGTTAAGAAACGTTTAAGTACGCAAGATAAAATTCAATCAATGTTGGCGCATAAAACATCAACAAATCGAAACAAACGAAATGGAGATACTGCTGTACCCGGTACTATGGGACCGATCGCAGGAATTCCACCACACAATCAGGCGCCACCAAGGGATGCCATCGAGCGTGCATGCAGCATGAAAGAAGATCTTTTAGCACAAATTGAGAATCTCGGAGAACGGTTACCACCAAATACTTTAGATCAATTGATCGACGAGCTTGGCGGGCCGGAGAACGTAGCTGAGATGACTGGTCGAAAAGGAAGAGTAGTTCAGACCGAGGATGGCGCGATACAATACGAATCTAGATCAGAAGTGGACGTTCCATTGGAAACACTTAACTTGACCGAGAAACAAAGGTTCATGGACGGTGAGAAGACTGTAGCTATCATATCCGAAGCAGCGAGTAGTGGTATATCACTGCAGAGTGACAGGAGGGCGAGAAATCAAATGAGGCGAGTGCATATCACACTGGAGCTACCGTGGAGCGCTGATCGAGCGATACAACAATTTGGTAGGACGCATCGTTCGAACCAAGTCAATGCTCCAGAGTATATATTCTTAATCTCTGACTTGGCTGGTGAAAGAAGATTTGCGTCCATCGTAGCAAAGCGTCTAGAAAGTCTTGGCGCTTTGACACACGGCGACAGAAGAGCAACAGAAACAAGAGATCTCTCACAGTTCAACATCGATAACAAGTATGGACGGGCTGCACTCGAGGCGACCATGAAAACCATCATGGGCTACGAATCAGCATTAGTACCACCGCCTCAGGACTACCACGGTGACTTTTTCAAAGATGTTGCTGATGCATTAGTAGGCGTCGGTTTAATATGCAACAGTGAAAACATGCCTGGCGTTTTAACACTGGATAAGGATTACAATAACATGTCGAAGTTCTTGAATCGCATCCTCGGCATGCCTGTGGATCTTCAAAACCGCCTGTTCAAATATTTCACTGATACGCTAAACGCAATCGTGACACAGGCAAAGAAAACTGGCCGGTTCGACATGGGTATACTTGATCTTGGTACGTCGGGAGAGAACGTTCGCAGGGTTAGGCTTTATCGCTTCTTGCGTAAGCATGCGACTGGTAAGGCTCCCACAGAATTGCATGTGGTACACGTGGAACGTGGCATGAGCTGGGCTGAGGCTGTAGATAAATGTTCCGAATTAACTGGCTCCAAAGAAGGATTCTACTTGAGCCACCAGATTCGTAATGGAAAGCAAACAGCAATTCTGGCCGTCGTAGTTGATAGTGGAAAGAAAAAAAGCGAGAGTAAGAAGGATCAACTCTACATGGTTTATAGGCCAAATACTGGGTTGCAGTTGAGGCAGGAAAGTTTAGGGGAACTAGAAAAGAAGTATAAGAAGGTTTCAAACGATGAAGCGGAACCCCATTGGAGCCAGCAATACGAAGCTTCTGTGAACACGTGCTCGCACGCCTACTGGCGTGGTAACTGTAAAAACGCAGCATTGGGCATGGATTGCGAAGTCGGTTTGCGAAGACGTTCCTACAATGTTCTAGCTGGTTCAGTCTTGAGCGTATGGAGCCGTGTCGAAAGTGTACTGGCGACGCGCTCTGCCCACAATTCAAAAATGCAAGTTGTGCGTTTACGAACAGGTAAGTTCCAGGACAAGTTTCCCCCTTTTAAAGCACTGCAAAGGTCTGCAACTGTTTTTCATTTTACATGAATGAAATTCTTTTCAGATGAGGGCTTAAAAATAGTTGGTACTCTTATTCCAAAGGCCTGCATGGAAATCTTGCATCAAGAACTCTCCTCGGATTCGGAAAACACCGAGGAGCTCACGTTTTGAAGGAAACACTGTTCTATAGGTGAGACTTAACACGCAGATGTTTTTCGTGTTCGTCGACCTTAGCCAACGCGTGCGCGAATGCTTATCCTTCGCCAAGAGAAGGAATGTGGTATACTCGCGCACGGTATTTATTACCGGGGACAGGACCAAAAGGGACAATCGGCTTTAAAGCGCTGAACAAATGACGGACAAATCCCTCTTATGATGGTTGTTTTGGATGTACCAACGAGTAAGGTGAGAAGGGGGGATGCATACACAGTGCACGCGTTCTATACTTGAACGGTGCAATTCTAGTTGCTCTGCGCCATGTAGATGATAAGTCGAATCTACGTACATGCGCGAACTGCCGTTTCGGCCTGACAAAAGAAGCGGATATATGGAGCTCGACCCTTTCCAACGTACGATAGACTCTCTCACTCCTATAAAGTGTATTCTCGCCCGTAAGATCCCGAGACGTATACCTTTAAGTAGCTAGAGCCCTATTAAATTTTAGTGAGAGCTCAACCCGCGTCTGCTGACGGGTGCTGCCCAGGAAGATTTATTTTGTAATCCTCCTGTAGTGATTCACTTTGTAATAGCGCCGCTTTAAGAAATGCAGGATCCTAAGTAGAGTGCAGACTAACTAAGTTCCATTCCTCTCGGCTGTGCCGTAAGGGAATATCAGTCAGTGCTGAAGTGGGTTTAACACTAGATCTATGTATTAGACAAGAGCAAGATCCAATGGCATAAAGGATTGGAAATGAATACAATGATCTACGTATAATTGGAGCAGCGTATCTAAGCTATTCATATCCTGAGGTAAACCGCGCGACTTCCAGTGAGAATCGATTGTAAGTTTAAGCGGATCTTAAGAGGACTGACTTACTCCTATAGCGATGGGACGACTGACTAAGTAAGTAAGACAAGTGTAATGTTCGCTAGAGAAAGGCGAGGGAAAACAAAAAGTATTAATACTAAATGGAAGCAGTCAGAACGACCGATCCTCTCTGGAGCAGACATATATACGCAATCGTTTCAGTTCATATTAGATCGATCAGAGACAATTCATTATCATCATCGCTACCGCTATCATTGCTATGTATTATTACATTACTGCTATTACTATTAGTACTAGTACTACTGCTGAAAAACTACTATTAATGCTATAGAGAGTTGGGGAGATGGGGGCGATCGAAATCTCAATAACTTCTTTTCCTTCTTTTTCAACGAGAACATCGTGCCAAGCTGATTGTCGATCACGACTTTGCTTCTAACTAGCATCTATTTCTAATGACAACCGTTTAACTCTGAGCCTTCACTTCACCTTCCGCTTGTCTACTACGTTCTTCGGATACTAAGATTGGATGTTTCAAAAGTGGTAATAAGACCTCATCTTCCAGGATTCCCTACTTTTAAGTAGTTAGCGTTAAAGTGAACAAAAAGTTAGAATCGAGATGGACCGATGCTGATATATTTATATTCAGAAAAGCATACATAGTAGCCATGCGATTCGCATGTATATTGGAGTAGATGTCTGTTGTTTGTTTGTACGCCTGAGCGAGTTTCAATAGAGTGCTGAGTGCGAGGGTGGAAGCCTCCTATACGATCTACTTTAGAAACCGATTCGACATAGTGTGTAGATCACTTCGAGATACCGACGGTAGTATGAACCCTACTAGTAGAGTTTTCGTGTACTACTTTCAAGTGGATACAAAGACGAAACTGTATTATCGTTCAGAGCGGAAGGCAGACCCTTCATGTGAATATGTTCTTGCCTCCTGGTAGGCTCTCATGGGAGAAGAAAAATTGTATTCAGCTAGCGGATAAGTAGAGTACCGCGTTTCTACGAGTACACTACATATTGCATTTATAAAAACGAAAGCTTGTAAAACAGCCAATTGTTAACTATCACCATTGTATATCCTGCTCTTGTGTCACAAGTCCGCGTGTCTGACATAAAACACCGTTTTTCGTTATTGAAGAGTCGCGATTCTCATTGCATTTGCAATCTCATGTTAGATTTTTTTTCCTTTTCGAGCGTTAAGATTTTCTGCGCACGTTATTTTGACAACAAGCGAACACTGTTCTATTGGATTCGGGTGGGCAGAGCTTGCGGAACACTCCGAGAACCGATTGTCGCAATTCGCGATTCTACGTGAGCGGTTGGAGAAGTGTAAATATTATATATTGAAGAATATAAAAACCATTTCTAGGTCATACGTGTACCTTTGTATTCGATATCTTTTTACGATTATTGATTAAGTTCCTACTATCGACGACGGCGAGGTTTGTAATTTATAAATGTGGTATCTAGTATACGTGGAGAAACGAGAACCGCGCTTACATCCGATCACGGATTTCTTTCGCAATGTGCTGCGTTTTCGTGAATCCGGGTGGGAGAGCGAGTAACTCGAGATAACGATGTATACATGTATACATATATATATATATGCACACGCGGTGTGTATATATACATGTATAAATGTTCCTGTGTAATGTAAAATGGTAACTTACAATTAGTAAAAAGAACAAATGTTACAAGATTTACCCCTTTCGATATAACGCGACGAATCTGACCGCGCCAATCATTAATAATACGTACCAACATTTATTACGAACATTTTTTATCATTGGTTTACACGTGCATGAAACAAATGATTTCAGACCCAAGAATCTAGGTATACATATTCTTTTCTTCACGAGCATTACAATAGTGCCGCACGATGCATCGGAGTATAATAAAACGAACTGAATAAAAGGCTACTTTTTTTCTACCAATAGGTATCACAGATTTTTTCCAGTCCATCCCGAGGAATTGTAAAGGAAGGGTTGCAAGAATGATTTAAATTAATCTTCAAGTTTATTAAATCAACGTGTCCATCGCGGATTCTAGATTTACGCATAGTGCCTCCACGATTCATATATTTATATTTATACATATATATTAGGTATAAAAAAAACTGTACAATGCAATGTCCCCATACTTCCTCGCGCTCAACGCGCGAAGTACATTTGCACGGTCATTTATCCGCATGCACGCATTCTTACGAGTACTCTAGGCTCCATCATTACTCTTCTAGCAGTGATAGGTCTTCGGTTACCATACATTTCTTGATTCGTGCTTTATCACCAGTGGATCACCCACGCTTCCGCTCAGGGGGAAGCGTAATTTGGTAGAGGAAGATTTAATGAAAGGCGTAGAGGAGCATAAGAAACGTGCAGAAGCCAATGATAAGACCGAGAATCAAAGAGTCACGTCGCTTTCGTAGGTTTATCCTTTGGAGTAGACTGCTCACCGCTGGGAATCGATTCGATATATCGTTGAATCTCGTTTGTATCCGTTTGAATGCTTGCCGCTGCGTTATCAAATGATCCCGCGTTTCCATTGCTATACTTATTTGGTCGTTGATCAATCGATCGGAACTACAATAAATTTTCATGAAATACAAATGTGTTCATTAAAGAAACAACAGGCACGAATTATGACATTAACATACTTGTGTATGTGTTGACTCTCCTTCAAGAACATTTCCCTCCTGTTAAGACCACTTGCACTCTTGTAATTACTGGGTTAAATAGAAGCAATGTTCACTATATTACTGTCCAATTTAAGATGTCGTATGTACTGGTTGAAATGTATACTGGTACATACTCAATTTCTTTTCTAACACTGCCCAAGAGGTCTTCTCTGTCCTTCCTTGCGGTGAAGTTGTTCCTAATTTTACTAAACTCCAACTTATAATCCTTCAGGATCTCTTTGTGACGTTGCATTGTATGGAGCATTGCTGCTCCATTCGGTTGCAACTCGCTCATCTTCTCATTTATGGAGAACAACTGTAATGCATAGAGCGTAAGCTTGTTAGAAGATACTCAAAATTAGCTGATTCACAGTGTCTGGTTACCTTAGCCAGTGAGGTTTCAATTTCAGATGCCATGTTCTCAAAAACATGTTCTTCATCGAGGAGAGGCACTTCATCAGCATTGACGTGCCTGGAGCCAGCATTGACTCCAAGCTTGCTGAACGCTACAAGCTTGGCATCAATCTCATTTTCTAAATGTCTGGCCTGCTTTCTCAGGTCTGCAATGGTTGGGCATGGATAAAACTAATAATTCTATTCTAATTAGAGTTATGTTAAGCAAATTAGACTCTTAATTGGGGGTTCGTCATCAAATGGTAATTGATGTGAAATCTTGTTAGCGAGCACTGACATGTGTCAAAACAAATGATCGCCGTGTGTCAAGCGACTGTCGAGTCAGAGGTTCGACTTCGAAGTCTTTGGACAATAATGAAGTAAATGGGGGGGCCGCTATCGTCGATCTATGTACCTTCCCAATCGACGGCACCTAGACCGCTGGCCATTTGTGGTTTGCGGAATCGGGGCACGGGGAGAATGGACGCCACTTTACGACGTATTCGACATAACACACTTTTGCGTTATTCCTTGGCTTCGCTCGCTTCTTCTCGCAAATAGACAACGACAGGTGATTCTCCCCGCTGATCCCGCTGATACAACGTATGCTCTATATTGGTGTATGTATATATCTATAGTAGAGAGCAGTAGGGAGCAGCAAGGAGGACTGGTGGGGGCACTCCAATACCATGTGACTTGTCTCGCGCACGAGTATCAGGAGTAGGAATGTTTCCCGCGCACTTTTATTTGACTTTTCCGCCTCTGCGAAAATACTTATCCCATTTCTTACTATAGAAGTCCCTCTGGTAGTACAGCATCGTATATTATAAATTACTATGTCCCTGCAGGAATTCGCTTGGCGACAAGATCCAATTTCAGGATCTCTTGGTGTATGCGTCAATTCTTTTCATTTCTAGCTAATTATCCTTGTGATATCATTTGTATTCTTTTTAGATTGATTAATTATTCTCTTTTGCAATCCTAGATTGCATTATTTATAAAATGTAAAAGAAAGTAGAATGTGGAGAGTGAGTTCATAAGGACGAATACTACAAAGAGGACACTTGTACGATAGTGTGTACCGAGACCACCACATACGCGCAATGCTTGAGTACATCGGGTAAACCGGTTTCCTGCTGCTGGATCGAGATCCTAGTTAGAACGCTACTACCTACGTCCTACGCCATGCTATCCTGATATCACTGTCTAGGAGAAGGAGCTAGGAGTGCGGCTGCTGAGATACAGAGAAGCTCCTACTCCTCTGCGAGCCTGTATCTACTACTTTACTCATCGAGGTATCTTTGAATTTCGTCTATGTTAATTATATCTGAATTCTAACTTGGCATTAGTTTACCAATGATATACATGTATTTTTACCTACTATACTACTTGCAATGCTCATACACTCGGGGAACATTTCATAGAATAGAGAGATTACTATTACATGTACAGTAGTAATAAAGAACAAGAATTGGAAAGATAGAGGAGTCTAGAGTGATCGGTGCAATGGAATTCCTCACAATAGTCGAATTAATCCAGTCAAGGTAGTGGTCGACCCGGCAGTAAACGCCTGGCCGATTGGGCTGAGCGCAGCCAATGCCCCAAGACACAATTCCCACTTGGATGTTGTTACAGAGTAGTGGACCTCCACTGTCACCCTATGTTCAATTAACTATTAATTAAAATTACTAATTACAAAGCGGGAAGCCGGCTGTACCTGACAAGCATCGCGTCCTCCTTCCAAAGCACCCGCACAAATCTGCGTCTGCGGGGAAATACCTGGCAGGAGACACTGGGACACTGGTATCAGTGAGATGTTAACATGTCGAAGAACTGTGCCAGATCGACTCTATTGTTTTTTTAGAGTGAAGGAATAATAGAGTTTTAATTGAGATTTTAATTGGGTTTGACTTGAGTACGTACGATTGAGTCGGGTACATGTCGGCCCCAACCAATGACAGTGCAAGGACCCTCGTGTTTCTCAGGGATATCAAGGTGAAAGGGTTCGGGTATCTTGACGAATTGGACGTAGTCGTTGATATGCAATGCTCTCCTCAGCTGAAAATGTCTTCTCCTTGTTCATGCAGATTTGGTAAAGGGATTTTCTCCACCCGATTGCTTTTTCTCACCTTTTATTTTCGTTACACATTATAATATATACACATGTAATAGTCACCCTGAACAATCCAATATCATTTTGCATGTCGGTAAACCGGAATTCCGGATGCGGCAAGATTGCGTCAACCAGTCCCATCTGTATGTAGCCCACGTCCGGAAAGTAGACGTTCGAAGAGCCGGCGATCACGTAGTACATCCAAGGATTGTACACGCTCCACTTGCCACTAGAGCCTCTTCTAAGCAACGACATAAAGTACACTGGAGTTTTACGGGTTTTACACACACGCACGCCTTACACGACTAGTCCAGCATTAGTTGGGTTCACCTGGAACGCTCGCAACTATCTCCTGCTAGCTAATACAATTCCTGTCAGAGCTAGCCGCTTATTATTAAATGTCTCATCTGACTTCTGTAAGTTTTACATCGCTGAATTTCTGATTGCGATCCAGGCAATCCCGACGCTGCACGTGTTTAAGTTCTAATTCTACATATGTCGCCGCGAGAACGAAGAAACGGGACGGGGTAACAATTTTAAAGAAGTTAAAAAAACCCGCATATCATACCCGCAGAAGCTTTAATGACTTTGCATTTGGGACTTCTAATGAATTAAATTGGAGGAAAGAAGACAAGATTTATCGAAGACCACGATGAAAACGATATTTCTAGATATGTAGGCTGAAGAAAGCAATGAGTTACGGGGCGATGATTCAAGTTGTCTCTTCATTACACTAAATAGTCTTTGCGCGATCGTTATTGTTTAGATAATTGGTACGATATATCGGCAAATGGTCACGTGTATAGGACGATTATCGAGCATCAAGTTATATCTCTATGGATAATTCTTATTTACTACGTATTCCAGCGTAGTAAATTAGCGTATAGTATATCTGCGGGGTGCGCACCTCCGTTACGTGGTACACAAGTTTCAATTGCACAGTCAAAGAATTGACTATTCGCTGCACATCGAGTTCGTCGCGTGATTAATATGATTAGCAGTCAATTAATTATCTAACTCGCTTTCATCAATCGAGTTGCAGTTAATCGAGTTATAATAACTCTCAGAAAATTATTTGTACTCGTGTGTGTGTGTGTGTGTGTGTGTGTGTGTGTGCGCGTTTGTCTGTCTGTTGTGTGATATGTTATATGATATGTTGGTGCTACATGAAGAAATCTGAAAGCAGCAGAGCTGTGATTGATGCAGCAACAATGAAAAGCTTAAGGGCTTATTATGCCAGACCCATCGCGTCCTAAAATGGTAGCAGAAACATCGTCCCGAAATACGATAAGGAAGGCAACAACGCAGCATTTTTTGCACAATGCATGTTTCCACGCAACTAACTAGCAGACCTCCACGATTAAGTACGTGGCCCAATGCTTTACTTCGCTATTCATTCTAGCTAGTCCTTAATAAAAAAATACCTCTATTTCATTATCACATGATGTATATAGGTTCAAATCCCGCGCTAAATAAGTGTACCCCACGAACAAATTCCACGATCCACGCGCGTGTGTGTAAGAGACAGTTTTCAAAGAAAGCTTCCTCACTACCCGTTGCAGTAGCTTCGACTTGCTTGAAATCAATCGTCCGACAATGAGAATTTGGTAAAAACGAATGGTTCAGCGCGTCGAATCGATGCCTGCGATTGTCCTCGTATATATCTGTCTTTTTGTCGAGTGAAAGAGTCGGCGCCGACCCGCACGGAAAGTTATGTACCGGTTAAGGGTACCTACGTTTATCGTTTATCGTTTATCAATCTCTACGAGTGTATATTAGTCGTAACACAATGTACCCGAACGCAGTCGGATTGTACGTAAAACCGCTTCTACAAACGCCCGGTGACAAGGGGCGAGTATTGTCCGGCATCTAGAAATAGACATTGAGAGGATTCGTAAACTTCCACGAGAAATAAGCTGATCTCTGACTCTAGATCTGCGCTCAACGTCATCTACGAGCCCTTACAGGGTCATATATGCCAGCCAAGTCATTAAACAACTCCTGTTTGTTTAATGACTTGGCTAACATATATGACCCCTTTACCAGGCTAGTTCGTCGAATCTAATTGTAAGACATTTAGGAGACCGCCTTCTATTCAATGTCGATGCTATGTAGTATGTAATTCGAGGCACGAACACCTTCATCACTAAAGTTCTACTAAGACATAGGAGACATTTCACCCCATCAGTCAGAAATGAGTCGAACGAACCGGCATTCGGGATCACAAATCGATCAGCCGGAGCCGGCCTTTTAAAAATAGCTTGCTGCCATTCTAGGACGAGGGGTTAACGAGGTATGATTCTGTCTCTAAGAAGTCTGTGTGTGGGTGTGTTCGCAGTCTTAAAACGCACCTGACCATGCAATGAGCGGCTGACAAAACGAATCTCGGTGCTACGTAAGTGCCGCCGCAGAAATGATTACTCAATCGCCGCTGGACCGAGACCTACGAGAAATTGACATTGAAAAATTCGGTTTCGTCGTCCGCGATACACATACGTACATCTATAATATGTGTATGATTTTTTCTCCCTAGGTAGCTTAGTACACATCGGCTAAGAATTTCAGAGCACGCGAGGATCACTCGAACCCCTCCTCATCGAAACTTTCATCTCAATGGAAGATTACAATTACAAAGACTTGTTCGAAAATACTGAATCCTGCAAATGCTCTGTATACGCTTGACATATGAAAAATAAATATGTGTCAAATCATTGTCGACTGCGGCAGGGTTACATGTTGAGTTTTATAGGTAAGATTCGCTGAATCTTTTGGTGAAAGAGTGACCAATGGAAGGGGGATAAGAGTGATTCGAGCGAGTCCGATCTATCTAGTGGATTCCACGGGCGCATCTCACACGTACGGTAAAGGGGTATTTCGCTATATTGGTTACTTCACCGCCGATTATCCTTACGGCCACATCTTCCGGTTGAGGAGTCGCCGGGATCGGGCTCTGTTCTACGACGTCACCGTGAACGCTCACCATTACCTTCTGATAAAGATATATTAGCGCAAACAAGATCATGACGCTCGCCTAGTCCCGGCAATCCTTTTGCTTCGTCTCGTCCACCTTTTTCTTTGACACTTTCTCGACTTTTGTTTTCTGCTTTCGGTTCATTGATCCACGTGATCGGCCCCTAATGCTTTATCAGTGATCTGTTTACACACTCCTTCTCGCCTCCTTTTTACCTCATTATCACTGTCCATCGGTGAACCGAAAGTGGACGCATGAATTGACACTTAGCATCTTGTTTACTCGGTACCTTCTGGCCCTCATTACGCTCAGGCCTGAGAATTCTCCCAAGGAAAGTGTCTGCTAAACAGACTGAGCTGCAAGGAAACGGTGAAACTAATAGCTCTGAAACTCTTGGACACTTGGAAAGTAATGTTCCTCTTAAACTTTAAACTTTTAAATATAATATGGTTATTTAAAGATAACTGTCGAAGCAATATTTCATAAATTATTTGTAGTGGTATGTATAACAAAGTAGAGCTTGCCGAAATTGAAAGGAACCGGAGTAGTTAGCAATCCATGCAGCTCGTTCTAAGAAATCTCGTTATGTGTATACATATGTACAATCACAAAACACAGAGCCCGTCCCTTACAAATTAAATAATTCGCTGTTGCGGCTGTGATATTCGCGCGAGTATATATATAAGAATATGTCGAACCGTGGCTGTCGCTTTGGATCTATCCACAAAAGATGCGAGTAACAAGTCAATATAGGGCGCGCAATATATACATACATAGAATAGACGTCATATACATATACATACATAGATTTAATTGACCTGTGCGTAGAAAATATAACGAGCACGATAGAATCTGGTAAAAGGAAACGTGTCAAGTCACACATTGACATTCAACACTCAACATACGTATTGTGAGTAACACGATATACTGAATACCAGGCTGCCAGGGCGGCGATATTCATACGAGTAAGGTTTCTACTCGCATAAACACTGGCAGTCCGCAATTTCACGTAGCCTATAAGTAACACATCTTCAATACCATCACGAACATACACTTAACTCTCGGTGGTGCACGAAGAAACACAGTCTTGAACTCCAATCTTACCACCCTCCCCTTTTTCATTGCTTGTATCAAAGCATCCTTCGCTCTCCGGCTATATATACCGTTTTCGCAGGGGCAAACTTTGCCACACACTGCCACGTAATTCCTCGTACGGCTAATGCAATCCTAATTACCACTTATCGATGGTAACTTGGAAAATACGATGGCGACGGGGACTTGAGTGAACTCGCGAGAGTTCCCACGTAATTAGAAGTTGGAAGTTTCCGCCGAGGGCGAAGTGTGACAGGGTTCGCTTTGCTCCACGGGATTAAAAGCCAGCTCGACGCATTATGCTAATTCAATGGGAGGCGTATTGCAGGCCCTGATATGTATGTGGAGCTTTTCGACCTTTTGGATTATTGCACGGGAAAGTGCGCGCAACGCTCTCTGCCAAGTGGGTCAGAAACCGGCAAGGAAAGGACCTCCTCGGCACTCTCTACGGATTAATACCATCTTTCATCCGGCGAATAATGAGAGGCCCCCTCTAATGAAAGACTCGCGCGAGCGGAGGGCACGGCTTGCTCTCCCGTGATTGCGCTCCTGATTTCACCGGAACATTCCATACCAGTTCCTCGTTAAAGCTTCTCTGGTCCAGACATCTCCTATTCTCTCTAGCCGATACTTTCTATTAATCGCACACTAGATTGATCCACCCTTTCAACTCGACAGACTAGTACTGTCTTTCCGTGCACTCCTATCTGCAGGTATACATACACATAGAACATCCGATGAACCAGATAGGAACGCAATCGAAATCCCAACAGACATTTTCAACGAAAAGTCCAGCTACGTCTTCTCAAAGGCGACGTTTCCCAAACTTTTCAATAATTAGCAAAGCTGTCCATCGATTACTCAGTTTTTTTTGCAAAGCAACAAAATTCTCTCTTTCAATGAATGGGCGGCGGGATTTGAGAAACGTCGTAAGACTATAGGAAAGTCAAAATGCGCCCGTGGCAATCTGGAGTAAGGTCCAGCACCCTGGTCTCTATGTCTACATACGTGTATATTCGAAGGACTCGTGTTACCCTCACGTATTTGCCCTTCCTCTCTCATGGGATTCAATATATCTCGCGCGAAATATAATAGATTCAACGTGGTATCTCGATCGGTACAAGCGATATAATCGAAAATAGTTTGCACGAAGAAGCCGCGTTATCTATGAGTTATAAAATTTCTCTCCCTCCCCCCCCCCCTTCACTCCCCGATCCCATCCCGCCACACTCCCTCACTTTGTTTTGCTCTGCAAGACAATAAAACGCCGCTGCCTCCCACCCCTCCCCGTGTATGTGTATTTCGGTATAATCAAGGAAGACATTGTGATTGTTCGTTCATCGTCACTCCCCCTTTCTCTCCCTTTTTTTTTTTGGTAATTTTTCTCCCACCCTGTTGACATTTGTCAACTCTTCTTATGTATGCTACAGCATTAATTAGCCTAGAGCAATTGACTTTTATTAAGGAATGCCCGCGCAGATAGCGCTGACGAAGGTCCAGGCGATTGCCGGAAACAGGTGGCTGCTGGTGAGGCTGATCGCTCCTCCCGAGGGCACGGAAACCGGCGCTGGGACTATTTGCACTGGAACACACGCCAACGTACATACAAACGCTTTTCTTTTTCACAGCTTTGGATCCCTAGCTTGGGATTTGCGCGACGATATTAAACTAACGATGTGACCGAGCGTATTTTTTACAATAGAGGGTGTAAAGGAAGATGGAAGCTTGGGGAAATGGATTTCTATTTCTATTTACATGCTCGGCTAGTATGTACGGTGTTCCACACACGAGTGGCGCGGTTCCCCATTTTCTCCTTTTTCCGGATAAGAATTTCTCTCGCCCTCCCTCCGCCCTTTTTTCAGTGGCTGCTGCTTGTGTTACACTCGGAGCGCTAATTAGCGCGACTACTTCGCCTCTGTTCGTTAGGCGAACTGCGTGGGAAAACGGCGGGAATAAAAGGCACGCGGTAATGAGCTAGTTAAATTGAATTTGTCTATGTGGAATTGCAAGCTCCACCCTGGCAAAGGAAAAAGAAGGGTTTTGCTTGAGTCGCGCGAATGTCGAGAACCCTTGTAAATGCTTCAAGGTACTGGCGCACTTGGGTCTTGAAATTTTCCTCAAAGACTAAGCCACCTTAATGCTTTTACTTGCTACCCTTCCTTTCAGTTAGTAATGCCCAGTACTAATTGTAAGTACTAACGGAACTACCGGCTAACCTGCAGCAATCTTCTGAATTCAAACATGTCCAGATTGAAACACGCATAAGGTAATGTTTCGAACTTTAAACCTTTGAGCAGAGGCAGACACTTCTTTGGACCATGAAGTTTTTGGGATGGAATACAGAAAATGAAAAGAATCATTTAGTTACCCGAGACAGTTTTCTTCCTGTGATCGGCATAGGGCTCGTGATTCATTGGGTACTCAGGAATGGTAGAATGACAACTGATCTCGAGATAGCCTTTCTCGCCAGCGTGCAAGGCGGAGACTTCGATGGTGAGCTTGGATTTGGCGGACATCAGGTAGCTATTGTACTGGGTGAGAGGATAATCTGTCACCAGAGTGATGTCCACCTGAGAAACATCAACAAAGTCGAAAATTTTATCGGGGTTCGAGATAGCGTACTCGTTTCTGCCTACCTAATTATTTCTGTATATATGCCAACAAATTTTTTCTGAGAATGTACTTTAAAGTATGTACAATAATGGACATATAGTTTTTAAAGAAGTAAGTATTAGTACTTGAAAAAAATGAATAAACTTCTACTTGTTTAATGACGCGCCGGGCATATATGACTTCTTAAATGGCAAGTGGTAAATTGTGTGGAGGTCTCTTCCCGAGCTTGCCAGCTTATTGTCGGACTTATCGAGTCCGCTTATCTGAAGGAGAACGGGCCAAGTCCGCGCTCCACTCATGAAAAGTTCTCCTCCCTTGCCGTTTGAAGGGATGCTTCAAACGGTAAGGGAGGAGAAGCGAAGAAGCTCGGGATGAAACGAACTCTCGCTAAAAGGTGTACACGGGCAAAGGTGACTCGCTCTTGTTCCTTTTTCCAGCCGCTTAGCACCTTACCTCCTTGCCGTTTATGAACCAAGTCAAGTGAGGAACTGGACGCGCCGCGGAAGACGTGCAATTCGCCTCCAGGCTCTCGCCGACCACGTACATGTTCTTCTCGAACGTGATTTTCGGACTTTCCCTCTGCGGTACTGTGAAATATTATAACTTATCTTACCAAAAACATCCATCACACAAATAGCACTGTGCTAATCTATTTTTCACAGGCGTTATTAAGTTCTGCTGCGATCCCCGAGACCTTTTTTACGTTTTAATTTTAGCAAAATAATTAATGTCCCAGTCTCAAGCAAGAAAATTAATGCAATTATCATCCCTCATTGTCTTCCGCTTCCAGAAAAGTTAAAGGTTCATAGGTGCATAGCGGCTATGACATTTGAGGCAAAATGATTCCCAAGTGAAAAAGTAATTAGCAGCAGACTGCGACACGGAGCTTCGTCAAAGTTACGACGTAGAAACTGGTAAGTTAATAGACAATTGATCGGAGAAATAAATCGACGAATGTGCAAAGGACTATTCCAGGAGTTGCGTCAGCCGACTGGAAATAAAGTGGTCTGCTCTCACCTATCACTTTCATTGGAACGATTTCGGAAGCCTCGGTATAAATAGGAGTCGTCATCGAAACCTCGCAGGAATAGGAGCCGGACGCTTCGAAGCGGACGTCCTTTAATGTGATTGTCGTGCCGTTTTCTGCGTACTGAAACACAGGTGGCAAACACAGGCACACATATGTATAGTTTGGCCAATTCGATTGGTATCGCTATAGGACGCGAGAGGCTGAAGCAACACGCGATTCTATCCGGCAAAAGGCAATTCCATACAGTAGAACGGAGTTCATTCTAGAGTTCGTTTCCCGTATTATAGTAGTTCGCGTGAGCGGGTAGACCTCAAATAGGGCGTATCGATCCCTCAAAAATAGATCAATCCAGCGGTCGCAGGCAGCAGGCGGAGCATGATTGCGTAGGTGTCTTTAGGGGGAGAAAAAGTAAGCAGGCACTGTGTTTACCCTCGCGCGGCAGAGGAGACACGCCTGCCTCTTTGTGTTAAGGGGTTGACGCCGCCAATACATTTCATCAAAGTCGAGCCCTCCAACAGGCTTTCATCGCGACAGAATCTTGTTTTCCGCTTATAGAAATAGAAAAGAGGATCTATCGAATGAATTTCAAGGTGAATTGTCACTTTAAAGATCTCGAAGGTGGAAGCTCAGGGCCACTAGCTTAGGAGTCAAGATTGAGAATGTGAGGGAAAAGGGTAGATACGGTCTTTACAGGCTGTTTTCGCGGTAGGGGGATGATCATAGGCCCTGATATGCGTAAGCTGATGTAGCTCGAAGCACGGACAGGTTATTGCGGCCCCTAGTCACACGCATATCCAGGGAACGGGGGTAAACAGAACGCGCTCGTTTAGCCCGCCCCGATAAAAGCACCAAGCCACCACCTTTTCTGGGTTGCACGTGACCACCGTCACGAATGCGAGTGTGCGAGCGATCACGTAACTTTGACTAGAGTCGCTAAATATATCGGCTTAATCGTGCGGTAGCCCAGAAAATCGCTGCTGCACCTTGCACACAGCCAATGCAAAAGTCCTTGAGATACTTTGCATACTTTTCTCCCCCTGTTTGTTCCGCATACGTCGCCGTCGCCGTCGACGTCGACGTCGACATAGACGTGGTTTCATAACAGGCTGTTCCAGGTCGCGCCGATGCTTAATGAGAGCAAGTGCTGCTGCTAGCTCAAAAGAGAATCGAGGTTTCTGATCCGCCTGCTTTGTATTCCAGGTAGATCGGCGAGACGGAAGTACGCGGTACTGAATAGGGTGGATTCTTTTTCACGAGGATTCACCGGCAAACTCCTGTGGTTTGAAAGACCCCTTACGTTTGTAAGATTATCGAATTCTCATTCAACTGCAGAGGGCCGATAAATGTGCAAGGATTTCTTAATAAGTTCCCATTCTAATAAGATTAATTAGCAGGTGACGAAGTGTATCCAAGGGAGATCGACGTGTGCCGGTGTGCTCCCTCCATTATTCATCATCCCCTGGTACGGGGACGCAGTGGAGATTACGCGGAGCTTTCTATATTACCGGGGAAGTTTCAGTGTTGGGGCATTTACTTGAGGTATCGGTTTAATAAGTGTGACACAGTTTCCCCGTGCGGAAAAGCGATATCCAGTGAAAGTCGTGTAAAAGTTTCCTCGGCGCCCTTTGGTAATGAGGATTCCTGAATTATTCAGTGGTAGCCCGGCTCGTTTATTATTTAAGACCCGTCTTATTTGCTGGCTCCGATTTCCCCAAGTAACTCCGACCACTTCACTCTAGACCCGCAATTTCTCTACTATTAAATCTAATACATTCAAAGCTATGATACCAAGTTGGAGAGCCGCGGCCCATTTTAAGCTGTTCATGATGATTTTTGCAGTAGACTTACTTCCATATTTGCACCGTTGACCTGCCATTCAAGGAACGGCGGGTTTCTGTCCTTTATGTACTGTAGAATCTTCTTTTCGTCCTTTATGAACTCGACTTTGTGCAGGTAGTTATCGGAAACGGTGTGCTTGCAGGTCAACGTTGCGTTCCCTTCATAAGTTACGTATCGAGGTGCTATCAGTTGCACCTGCACCTGCTCGGCGGAAGTTGCGTCTGCAAGGCAATTTTCTCTCATCATCTTTAAATACGTGTTGTTATCTAAGCCTCGACTCGAAATTTCCGCTACAGGCGGTCAATTGAAAGAGCATAATTAGTGTCTGGTACAATCGAGGATATACAAGTTTAAGAACTGATTAATCGAAGAGGGCAAATTTCCCGGCAATCCTTTTATCATCGAGAATAATAAAGGATTAATCGGAACAGGAGTCAGATTAGGATGTATAATACATTCCCAACTGAATCGAGTCCGACATGTCCTCTAGTCTGAACAAAGCCGAAAATTCAGCGGGGCATTTTTACTATTATACGAAAATCACATGGGACAATTGTTGGCACGGCGTTGTTAAAAGCTGCTGAATTATTTCGGAAGACAGCACTGACGCTGAAATATATCTATCTATATATACTTGGATTATCCGTGTACGAGTGTTCCGGCTCCAGAGAATGAGGCCATTACAATTATTGCGAATGCCCGT
Organism: Ectemnius cavifrons; assembly: GCA_964023945.1. Lineage (NCBI taxonomy): Eukaryota > Metazoa > Arthropoda > Insecta > Hymenoptera > Crabronidae > Ectemnius > Ectemnius cavifrons. Next base: position 509,786 of record OZ030375.1, read on the forward strand.
GCCCAATGTAAATGAGCCCTTCGCATGTATTGCGCATAATAAACAGCGAGTATTTGGAAATATGCTTGCAACATTAATTGCATTACCCCGGTAATCCATGCACCGCACGAACCCAAAGTATCCATATGTCAACAAGCGGCATAAAGGCATAATGAACACTTTCCAAAAATTGAGTGGCTTAATCCAATCACTTATTAGTGAAGCAGGAAAACTATGTTTAGTCGTCGGAGCAATAAATTGAACTGGAAGGAAGACTAAAGTTTGCATACCGATTAGAGAATTAATTGGGGATAGATGAGGGATAATTGGAGGGCGTTTCATGTGTGTGTTCCAAATGAGAGGATTCATATAAACGCGATCGTATGGAAGAATGGAGTATTCTCTGCTCGACTGGCTGTGACTACTTGTGGCAGTATACCCTGTTGCTGGGAGGTGTTACTCTATCGATCACCGAAAGCGCGTGCCAGCAACACGCGCAGGCACTATTCCGGCCCTAGCAAGAGCCCGTCCAGCAGGTATATATCTCATTCTCGACAATAGGATCCGAAAATCCTGCTGGCATTCATCCATCCGATAACATTCCTTCTATGTTCGAGTGATATGCAATTTACATTGAGATCGAAAGCTTTCACGAGCTGAGCCGAAGAGTGAGCAGTTTCTATTGGGAAAAGGGGATAATTAGCGAAATAGATAGAGGTAGCAGGTAGTCGGAAGGAAAGGTGGGGGCAAGGTGGGGGAAAGGTGAAAAGGGGGTCGATTCAACACGTAGGGCAATCGAGAGGCAGACCATATTGAAGTACGATCGAGCCAAAGGGATTAGAGGGTATCCTCTTAAGGTAGCCAGTTAAACTGGTTGCTTGCTTGCAAGAGGCGTGTTGGAGTCGCTAACAAAAGCATTTAATGAAAAAGTGTACCTCCCGGGCTCGGGGAGTCTCGACCGTCTCGACGGCACTCGAGAGCAGCGAGGTCTTAAGAAGGTAGAAGGAGCACTGTCGCTCGAGGAGCTCGCAATCACTGAACTCCAGGAATTCCGAGGGTGCCTCTTATCTCCGCCTCCAAAACCACCTTATTAAAGTCATCCTAGCGACACTCGCAGTTTCGAAGCGGTGCAAATCTTTCTTTAAATAATGCCGGTTTAATAACTAGTCCGATATTTGACTCAATAAATGCTCATTTTATTACCAAATGTTATGGATTATTGCTTTTTGCTTTTTCTAACACGAAGCTATTTAATAATTCAATTATTTAAGTAGATTCACTGATGAACCGCCTAAAATTAATGATCAACTTATTCTGACAAAATAGCCTGTTCCAGTGTGCCTAATCCCAGACATTATAAAATGCATAATTAAATATAAATAATAATAGCATAGAGAAATAAAATAATACTATTTTCCAATTAAAACTGTTATGCATTATCGTTACATTTTCCTATTGCAACAAAGGAAGTCCAATACGTGATCCATATTATGTGTATATATGATCCCCGAGTGTAGGAGGATTCGTAAAGGACTCGTAGGCGGATAAGGCGGCCGAAGGAAGTCTGGGGTTCCAGGGCGGAATCGAAATTGGGTTGCAAGGCAGCTGGGTGAGGAATTAAAGCCAGCCTGGGGATTATTGGGGGCCGATTTTAATTGACAATTGGAAGGGTGCAATTGGGAATGGTAGTTGAAAGATATCTAGAAAAGAGATCTGTCAGAACCGAATGAACTGGCCGGGTGTGGGTGTTTACGATTGTGCGCGGAGCACTTACATGAAAATAAGTGGAAAACATATAGGACCGCGAGTTTCCCCCAGTCTGCTGGCTCGCGCTTCATTCTCCTCGTTCACTGTTTCCCGCACACTCTCTCCTTCTCTCTCTCTACAGCTCTGAAAGCTCGACAGTGAAGCTCGGGCGACTTAATTGGCGAAAGGAAAGGAAGAACGTGCGCGTCTACTTTGTACGGGGGTGCCTTGAAAAATCAGGAAACCGAGCGCGAGCCGAGTCGCCGCTACAACTGAATCGCAGACCTTTCGATCGCTCCGGCCAACTCCCATGCTCTCTGACACACAGATCGCCGACCAATCGCTGCTCCCAGTCACGGGGCTGAAATAACACCACCCTTATCCCAAGCTCCTCATTGGCGCAGCTGTCACCGGCGCGAGATTTTTATCTTTTCAAACTGTACTACAGAATGCTTTCCTTCTTCACCTTAAATAGGAAAAAGTGACTCTGTAAGCATACGAGAAATAAGCTTTCCATCAGATTAGAACGAAACTACGTATCTGGAATTAGAAGAAATATATTAAACATCAACTCGTTGTCTTTATTTTGATTTTCACTATATAAACGTTCGTCACTCTCAGCAACTCGAAGAAGAAGGAGTCAAGCGCCCCCTCCTGACGCGTCAGGTACAAAGAATCCTCATTCGCGCTTGCTTATATTGTTCAATGGATTTTAACATATTGTGATATCGAATAAGTATCCAAGGAAATACGAGACATGGAAGCCCACGAGGAAGATGATCTGGACGAATTGCGCTCGACCGTCTACACATTTCCCCCGAATGTTCAAAACGTTATAGAGCAGGTTATGTTCAGCAGCTGTCAAACTACTTGTCAACAATATCGTTTCTTGTAATTCGTACTAAAATCGGTCCTCTGTCAAATTGTAATCACTCTCAGTTAATTCCGTTCGAGTAATAAATTAATTGTCATTCCAATTTTGGTGCCATTAATTGATACCCTAAATCCTTATACCTTACCATACATTATAAATGAATTTGAGTTTTATCGCTTCTCTACTAATTTAATATGTCACAAAAAATGAGTGTACTTCACAGAAGCTTCGGTGAATGTTCTGAATATAGATTTCTTTGCAGGTGCTACCTAGTACTGATCCACTGGACCAGCCCAACTTCAATGTAGTTGATTACATAAACTCGCTATTTCCCACGGAGCAGTCTCTTTCGAACATTGATGATGTGGTGAATAAAATGGAATTGAAAATCAGGACTATTGACAAGGAGATCAGATCAGTGGTGCGAGGTCAAACCAACGTTGGCCAGGATGGTAGGGCTGCTCTCGAGGATGCGCAGAAAGTTATCAAGCAACTTTTTGTGCATATAAAAGACATAAAGGATAAAGCAGAGCAATCAGAGGAGATGGTAAAGGAAATAACAAGGGATATTAAACAGTTGGACTTTGCCAAAAGGAATCTCACCGCATCCATAACTTCTCTGAATCATCTGCACATGTTGGTAGAGGGAGTGGATAGTTTAAAGTGAGTAATCATTCAACCCTTCATTGTGGATGAATTTAAGCTAATAAAATATTAATGTCTTTTTCTTGTATTAGGATTCTGACTCAAAAAAAACAATATGGGGAGATCATTCTACCACTGCAGGCAGTGATGGAAGTGATGCAGCATTTTAATAGTTATATGGATATACCACAAGTTAAGCAGTTATCCGATGAGGTATCCCGATTGATAAATCAAAGGGCTTACTGATTATCTACTGTTATTCTAAACAAACATATGTTTCTCTCGCAGGTGCGGCAGATACACGTGGAACTCGCGCAACAAATTACAGCGGATTTCAAGCAAGCATTCTCGGGCCAGAATCCAAAATATTTCAATCAACTTACAGAGGGCTGTCTAGTTTTGTCGGTTCTAGATCCGAAAGTAAAGTAAGTACCAATTAACTAGTAGTAATACGCAATATGAGGTGATTAAATTAATTAATGATTGTCTGCTTAAGGAAAGACCTGCTCGCATGGTTTGTGGGTGTTCAGTTGCAAGAGTACGCGCACCTCTTCGAGGAGAATCAAGACTTTGCGTGGCTCGATAAGATCGATCGACGCTACGCCTGGATTAAAAAGCATTTGCTTGACTTCGAGTCGAAGTTCGGCACGATCTTCCCCGAGGATTGGGAAATCTCTGAAAGAATAGCTGTGCAGTTTTGCCATGTTACGCGCGAGGAGCTAACGAAATTGATGCATAAGAGACGCGGGGAGATAGATGTTAAACTGCTGCTCTATGCTATACAAAGAACTAGTAACTTTGAATCATTACTAGCCAAAAGATTTAGCGGCGCAACATTAGAAAATCAAGATGCATCGAGTAAGAAGAAACAGGAAGTGGGTGTTACAGATAATAAAGCACCAGGGAATCCATTTGAAGAGGGTGAACAGGTCTCGTTGAGTTCCACAAAATACAATCGGGAAATACTATGTGTACATGTATTAATATATATTCACATTGCACTTTCAGACAGAGATTGAGAAGCCAAAGTCCTCACCATTTGCGAATCTAATAGGAAGATGCTTCGAGCCATACTTGAATATTTATATTGAAAGTGCAGATCGAAACTTAGCTGATCTAATGGATAAGTTCATACAGGATTGTAAAACTCAGCCACCTGGTGCCAAAGATTGCGAGGGTATTGAAGGTCCAAGCAGTGTTTTGTCATCCTGCGCGGACTTATTCGTATTTTACAAAAAACGCATGTTGCAATGCACTCAATTAAGTACGGGTATAATTATGCTTAGCCTTGCTGAAACCTTTCAAAAGTACTTACGGGAGTACGCTCTTAAAGTATTGCAAAGTAATTTACCTAAGTAAGTGGGGTAGGTTCGATAACACTGCTCAATGTTTTACGGCACATTAAAAGTAATTTTTTTACAGAATCGGTGGGAGTCTTGGACTCGGAAGTAGCATGAGTAGTATAACGCGGGACTTCCGAGATCTTTCAACGTCAGGTTTTATTCAGAACTTCCAGAGCTTCTTGAAAGAAGGTGAAAGCACTCGATTCAATAAGGAAGAGCAGTCTCGAATCTGTTGTATCCTAACTACAGCGGAATATTGTCTTGAAACTACTCAACAATTGGAGGAGAAATTGCGAGAGAAGACAGACAAGTGTTATGCTGAGAAGATTAACTTGTCACAGGAGCAAGATATCTTCCACAAGTAAGTCTTGTATCCATAAGTACAGTTTACACTCGAAATTTCTGCGTAAAAGCTATGGAAAATATCCTTCTTATTACAGTGTTATCTCTAATTGCATTCAGCTACTTGTTCAAGACTTAGAGTTAGCTTGTGAACCTGCATTGACTGTGATGACAAAGGTGCAATGGAGTTCGATCGAGGTGGTAGGTGATCAGAGTAATTATGTTAACATCATCGTAGCACACCTTCGCCAAACGATACCTACGATCAGAGACAGACTCTCTTCCTGTAGAAAATACTTCACGCAACTCTGCGTTAAATTTGCCAGGTAAATATTTCAATCGATATTCACTGTGCTATTTAAATACTAATATTTACCTAATGTATGTTGCAGTTCGTTTATCGTAAAGTTAGTTCAACAACTCTACAAGTGCAAACCGCTGAATGCGGTTGGTGCTGAACAATTGCTATTGGACGTTCATATGTTGAAGACTGCTCTTTTGGATTTGCCATCGACTGGCTATCAAGTACAAAGAAAAGCACCTGCCACTTATACGAAAGTCGTAGTAAAAGGAATGGCGACCGCTGAGATGATTCTAAAAATCGTTATGTCTCCTATAGAATCGTCCAGTGACTTTGTGAAACAGTGTAGGATGCGCTTGCCGGACTTGCAGGCGCCAGAGTTTCAAAAGATTCTAGACATGAAGGTAATAAGATACTTGGAAGATTTGTAAAACATTATTAAGTCATTCTTAATATTTTTCTACATTCCTAGGGCCTAAAGAAGACCGAGCAAGTAATGTTACTAGACCAATTCAAGCAGCCTGATTCCACTGACGCATCGTATGATATGAGAAATCATATAGCGCAGGATAGTCCCGAGCACGAAGCAGGACGAATAAAAAGGCTGGAGAAACTAATTAAAAAAAGAATTTAAGTTCAATGAGAATTTAAGTTGATGTACATATTTCAAAATATAACATTTTAAGTACATACGTTCCCTTTATGACTCCTGCGAATAACGGGAAAGGTTCGAGGAAGAGTCGGCGGTTGTAGGAATCAATCACGAATATATCACTTGCAAGACTACCATTTTTTACTTTTGTAGTTTATTTTTGGTGGAAATCGTAAACAATACCAAACAGGTAAAGGTGTTAACCCTGTTTCTGCGCAAGCTCCTTAGCCTTAGCCTTTTCAAGCTTGGCTATCCTTGCGGCTGACTTGCTACCCAACAGACCACCACCCCAGTGACGTCTGATCTCGTCGTGTCGGTCATTGAAGTTCGTCTTGATAGCTTCAATCAGTTTGGAGAAGTTCGCTCTATCTCCAGAATCAACCTGGAACAAGTACAATAACGCACTGTAACAAAACTTATATTTTCACCATAATGAAATAATTAAACTAGCACATATCAGATTTAATGTATTGGTCATATCACAAGCATTCATTGGATTGGCTCTTTTTGCTTCATCATGTAAAGTCTTCGAAGTAAATAGTCGGATATGCATGGTAGTTGCAGTTCTTACCTGTGTGAGAGCAACTGCTGTACAGGTCTTGCGCCTCACAAGGCGTCCCAATCTCGCCTTTCCTTTAATGATACAGTAGGGCACACCCATTTTACGGCAGAGGGCAGGAAGGAACAGAACGACCTGAAAAATAACATCAATCTATTAGTTACCAAATAATCGTAATATAAGAAACTTGTATGACTATATATTCCCTATATATTCAGAGTCGTTGGTCATCCGTTGAATAAAACTGGTGCATTCAAAATAGATACACTCCATTTTACCCTCAGGTGAAGAAATTCGGTCATCATTATAATATTGGGATCATTTAAGAAATGTAATAAAAGCTTTATATACCTCGATGGGATCAACATCATGTGCGATCACAACAAGCTGAGCCTTTTTCTGTTCAACCAATGTGGTCACTGTGTTAGTTCCACTGCGAACTACATTTGGCTTCTTAGTTGGCGTGTCTTCTTTCTTGGCTACTTTAGCAGCAGCTCTTGCTGTAAGCCTCAGTTTCTTCTGGATGGCAGATTCAGGCCTGTACTTTTCCAACATCTTGAACAACTGTGTCGCTGTAACAAAGCGATACTTCAATCAAAATAAGGCTTAAACACATCTCTGTAATTCTCCTTTCTCGTGAATCACAAATATACCGGTTTGTTTATCCAAAGTCTGTGTGAATTGGTTGATTGGTGGTGGGACCTTCAATCTCTTTTGGAGAACAGCCCTTTGACGTTGGATACGGATGTATTTTGGCCATTTTACAAAGCGGCTGAGATCACGAGCAGGCTGGATATCCTGTCCTGGAAAGCAGAGTGTCTACGATAAGTATGAGAAAACACGTACACCTCAATACAATGAGTACTGTTAGAGAAATCCATGTAAACTGACCAATGCCAAAGTTACGGGTGCGCTTTTCAAACAAGGGATTTGTTTGCTTCTTGGGCTCGACTTTTTTGACTGCCAAGGGGGCGGCAGCCACCTTCTTCCCTACCTTCTTCTTCGGCTAGATAGCAAAAACATTATCGTGTTAGCCCACCATCTATCACATGTAAACTGTTGTCTCCATGAACACACATCAGTGACAATTAAATAGCCTCATTTAAACAGCATGCGAGTCATATTCGATTTACAGTATGTACTAATTTAAATGTTGCTTAAGAAGTTGCACTAACGTGGGTGCAAATATTAATACCAAGACTGTTTGATTTCAGTGGCATGCGAGCGCATCACAGGAGGCAAACATATTTTTGATGGCTGACGATAGCGGAAACATGCTCCACTCAAAGGGCCGATAATCACACGAAAAAAGTACGGCCAGCGGAAATATATGTTGGATTCATCAGTGCAAACGTTTTACCTTCTTCTGGACCATCTTTGCGAGTGGGAAATCGACGGATTACTTTATATCCAAGGGATATAAAAGTTGGTACTTCGCTTGACACGCTGCGAAGTACGGCCGCCGTGAACGTAAAGAAGGTTTCGTGACGCAGCGCCGCCACAGCTTACAGGCTGCAGCGCCACACTCCTCATCTTGAAAAGCGGCAACATAAACGCATAGGGAGAATAAGGTATTGCTGATAAAATTGAGTTGCTGCAATTGTCCTTAATTTAAAATAGTCGCAATTGTGAATTGAAATACTAACTCACTAGCAAGAGAACAAAATATTAAACATTAAGATACGCGCAAGAAACTTTACTGCGCTATACGTATAAATATATAGCGGACGTTATGATTTTTTAATATAAGAATGGCTTCTCATTAATTTCATACCGATTACATCAAAGAGCATTGGAAAAGCTATTGAGATGTATTTTTTTTTATAACAGGGGTTTGCAGCAACAGCTATACTATGCAAAAAGTGCATTAGTATACAATCGGAGTCCGCAGTGCGTGAGTGGAATACATAGTGGCGGAGGAACAAGCTCCAAATGGAGAAGCGACCTTCCTCAAAATTGAAGCTTTATCACCGAAGCAGAAGAGGCAACAAACTGGGTGTTGCAATGGATCCTGCTTTGCGTGCATTGACCTTATTTGCTCATTCTTTCGCAAGGTAGCAGATGCCAATTGGAATGTCGATTATAGGGACTCGCCACCATCACCAAACCATATCAGTATAATTTATGTCTATGCGGCAATGACTGTCAGTTGTCAATTTCCAAGAATGGGTTCATCCCAGGTCGGCTATTCTTTGAAGAGAACGTAGGTTGCATCGAATATGATTATTATAGCTGACTTTCTTGGCCTCCACAGTGTTGGAAAGTGTATAAGAGTGGTAGCCATTGTTGATATAATTAATTGCAAGGGGATACTATGAAGATTGTAAATGGTGGATAGTGGCGGATGGTAGCATTGTAGTTGTATCTAAATGTGTCATCATGTGTCTACCGTCAAGTACGCCACTATAAAGTGGTGTATATATTGTATGCTCCGTCGTCGCGTGTACGTACACCTTCAATGTACTTTCCATTTCCCAAGCAATGCACTTTTACACGAAAGGGTCGAGGACGCTTCGCAGATTAAAGGCAATGTGAGCAGGCTGCGCTTGCAATCATTTTATCACTCAGTCTCAAGCGGTGGCCATCTATAAAACAGCGGAGCTTTGTTTTTTCGGCTGTATTGTTTGCACAGCACTCAAGTCATAATGGCGCTTGCCGCGCTATTAGTTTTCCTTCTCGGAGTTTCCTTCAGTGGGCAAACTAAACCTGATACCAATCCCGATATCAAGCTGGAAACTGTAAGTCCCTTCTTCTAAACAATCGACTCAAACCGGTAAACTGGCGGAAATCAACAACCACCCTTGAAAGCTTCCAACATTCGAAAATAGGATAATTGCATAAGCTTTGTAACCGAATCCTATGAAAAAAAGTTTATCAATGTTATTTTTATATCCAAAGTATAATATCGCATATCGGTACTGTCATTAATAGACGAATTTCTAACAATTACAAATAGTAATCACACGATACCGCCGACGCCATATTAAACTGAGCGCGGTCTTGACTTAGACGGTTTAAATATTCTAATTGAAACCAGCAAGTGTTAATTAAAGTTCGAATTCGCATTGATCGATAGCCAGACCTAGCGAGAAAGTATGGATATCCGATTGAGGTGCATAATCTACTCACGGAGGATGGTTACAACGTGCAATTGCATCGGATTCCTCATGGAATAAATGGAATACGGTCAGCAAGGAAAGGGCCGGTTCTTCTGCAGCATGGACTGGCCAGCAGTTCGGCCGATTGGATATTAATGGGACCTGGCAAAGGATTAGGTAATTATTTGTCGGTAGTCTACCGATAATAATCTGCATTCACTTCTCTTAACGCGCACCACTTTAGGATACTTGTTGGCCGACGAGGGCTACGATGTTTGGCTGGGAAATAATAGGGGCAACATTTACTCGAAAAATTCCACGGTCTTGGCGACCGACAGGCATTACTGGAATTATAGGTAAGCCAGTAATAGCAAGGCTGTTTAACAAGGAAAAAAAGAAAATTCTCCAATAAATATTTGCGTTTATAGTTATCACGAACTCGGAGTCTACGATCTTCCAGCAGTGATAGATTATATACTAAGTGAGACGGGAACTGAGACTCTGCTTTATATTGGCCACTCCCAAGGCACTACACAATTCTGGGTGATGGCCTCTGAGAGACCTGAATACAACTCGAAAATCAGCTTGGTGATCGGCCTTGCGCCTGCCGCGTACACTGGCAATCTGAGAGGCCCTGTCACCAAATACGCGAAGTTAACTTACACCGGTGTAGTAAGTCAATGGAACTCGAATTAAATCATTTCATTTAAGATTTAAATAAATTAAAACACTTTTTTGCTCCAGTGGGTAGGCGAAAATTTCGGCTACCCGCCATTTAGGGCGCGTTCCGATTGGGGCAAGTTTATCGGAAGTCTTTTCTGTCAGAATTCCGTTACCACTCAATTCCTATGTAACAATCTGCTCTTCCTCGTCGCCGGTTTGAGTGATTCTGAGTTGAATACGGTATTGAAATTAATTTTGCAGATGATACGACTTTTTAAATAAGCTTGGAAGACTGTTTAACAATTTCCTAGGAGAATTTGCCGGTAATCATTGGACACGTGCCAGCCGGGGGTTCATGGAAGCAGTACGTACACTTTGGACAAGGATATCTCTTCCCAAGTACGACCAGTGAATTAGGATAGCTATTTAAAAACTAGTTCTATGACTAATAAATCATTTTCAGATCACTTCCGCAAGTTTGATTATTTCGACATCCAGAAGAATCAGATTGCCTACGGCCAGCCTGTGCCCCCGGAGTACGAACTGGAAAAAATCAGGACACCCATTGCGCTATTCAGCAGTCAGAACGATTGGCTTGCAACGCCCATGGTAATTACATTGTGAATCTTTTATAATTTTAATTTCTGTTTTTACAATCTGATTAATTCATTTGAGGATGTTGAGCTACTGGCGGAAAGATTGGATAGTCTTGTTTTCCATCAGAAGATCACCACAAGAGCATTCAATCACTATGATTTCATATGGGGAAAGTCTGCGGTTGAGGAAGTATTCGAACCGATACTGCAACTTCTCGAGCAGTATCGGCGATCATAGGAATGAGAAACACCTCCTGCCATTAGGAATAGATTATAGAATTACAGGCAAATGTATGTACTTCAAATTAACGGTAGGGGATGACAAAATAAAAGTCAAGATGTTAGAAAAGAAGGTGATATTCTTGCCGGACGCGCAGCTCTCGTTGCAAGTGAAGTTACTTTTTATTTAGAATTCTCCAAGAAACAAACTCACATCGATTCCTCCTTTTGTCGGTGTCAATTCGAAATACTGTAGTCCGTACAACGCAGGTTGTAAAATACTATTATTAAAATTTATTCATATAGGATATATATATATGTATATATATATATTCGATAATCAATAATTCTATATGAAACGCAAGTTAAACTTTATAAAAATACTATCAACGGCAATGCACGTAGTAACGTTTCAATACAATTTAAAATATGTCGATCATCAATGAATTATGATCAGGCCATTACTAAGTGTATGTTCAATTGTCGAGTGCGTTTTCTTTGCCACGAGGGATGAGAGAAAAACCTGCGTGCTTTCCAGTTGAGGCATGCCGTCGGACCGAGGCACAATTTCTACCTATCTATCCCCTTAATTGTCATTGAAAACAAAACGCACTGGACGCCGCCGCGCCTTCTTTCTCCTCCTGTTTCCATTGTGTGACAATCCTAAGGTATAAGCGTTCGCCTCGTCCTTTCGATATTCTTGTACTGTACAACAATGAAATCGTCGTATCATGTTAAATACAGACCGTCCGTTAATGCTCGAAATCAAAAAATCACTTTTCACTATACAAATCTGTCTGGCTTTCAACGCTCGCCGATGGAAATCAACGTGTCTCGATGAGGGGAAGGAAAACCAATGCTCATCGAACGATACAGGCATAACTGATAAAGCTGACACTGTCTTTTATACGCATAAATATGATAACAAGGTTCCCCCTTCTTCGTGGGGGACCAACATTGGAATGCTTAAATAATACATCCCTATCTCTTTCTCTCTTGCTCTCGCGTTCGTTCGCTCTCGCTTTCTCTCGCTCTCGTTCACGCTCCTTAATTTTCATAACTTTTTACAGTTTTCACTTGACAGCGGAAAACTACTTTCATATACTAGATTAATAGAGTATTTCTCCCTTCTTGGAACTGCTGGTTACAACGTGCGTGTTATTAAGCTAAAAGCGTTAAGAAACATTCTCCCGAGTTTCACACTTTTACAAAAGTCAATTGAGAGACGACTCGGAAGGACAGTTAATACATAAATAATCGCGTACGGAGGAAGGGAGGGAGGGATGGAGAGAGGGAGGGGGAAAGAAACTAAAGTACAAATAACGTCACCTCGCTCGCACGCGCGCGAGCACTTGTTACGCATTAGAATTGTCCATTAATTGATGGCATGCATCAATGTTATATTATATTATATAGTGCTACCTCGTGTAGTAATAATTACAATATGTTACAAATAACTACAAGTCCGGTGTCTCGTGTTAGTTTTGATACAGATGAAACCACCCTACTTAAACCCACTGCCCTCCTTAAAACATACTGTGCCTGCAGATCGGGACATCTTCACTCAAGTAGGACAAAGTTACTACAAAATTCCAGGCCATTTCTTCGAAGTGACTCTATGCCGACATTATTAGGTCGTATTAACAGGAACGTTGTCGTATGGGGAATTTCTTTCGTCAAAATGATAATTAAGAATTGCTCGTGCAAGTCAACGATCTGTGCAGCACAGTACACCAATCAGTCACGTAATTCCTTCTCGAGGACAACTAACACTGTTCTGATTTGGCATATTCAACCGCGCGTTTCTGATGTGTGCTCTTACACTAATGTATCCATCGCCACATCCTTAATTTCACGTGGAAGTTTCTCCTATATAGTTCTTATCGAGCGTTCATTAAGGGTCTTCCTATTACGCGCAATAATCACAGGAAAGAACCGCTCCCACTCAGCAGTAAACAATTCTGGTATATAGTACCAATTAATAGCCAATGGACAATTAAAATGTAACTATGAAACCAATGGCGATATCAAATGAGAGGATGCATCACTTCTAGTACGAAATATTATTGGTTTCTAATGGAAATCCTCCATGATGTAGTATTGGATGTTGGGGTAGTTATCTTGCAGTGGAAGACATTTACCTTACATTACTCTGATATCGTTAGCCCGTAAAACTTATAAGATATGTGGCGAAAATGGTAAAAAGTTGATTGAAGTACCGTAAAAAGGCCTACTATACAAATGATCTTACAAAGATGCCTACGCATGTGATCTAACGGCGATCGCGCGTCGATTACTATAGTTTACACTTATTAGATCCGTCCGTCGATGAGAGAGTACAAATGTCTAAAAACGATTACACAAGTCATTTTTGTGCAACTGTTGCCTTGCAAGGCACAACGGTCTCAGTGTATGTACGCGTGGCTTGAGGCGATTCTAATTTAATTGGAACATTCGATTATGTTTCTAAGTTGACTGTGCTGGGTAGGTTTCACTAGTGCCTCGAATAAACATTGACCTAAATTCTGATGATTTGAGCGAACTTTATACCAAAATTCTTTACCGCGCACTTTGCTTGTTTGTCCTCAATGCGCACACAGCAAACCACCGTGGGCGTAAAAAAAATAGCCGAAAAGGAAATCTAGCGGTTCGAAGTGTGATGTAGAGAATGGGCCTTTAATATTGAACCGGACAGTTCAGTTTAAACAGTGCCTACTGGCTTACTGTGGGTCGTGCCCCTTATACATATATACACACATATATATGTGCATGTATATATATGCGTAGTAAAGAAGAAACACTGACACCACCCCAGTGATAGTTTCCCCGTGACTGAAGCGGTGTGGGGTGAAACCAGGGCAAAAATATACGTGAAATCAAAAGAAAAACTGTTTTCCCTTGAAAGCTTGAAGGTTACACTCCCACTATGTCTTTTTCCTCGAAATGTAACTAATCTATAATATACAATATCCTCCTTAAGTAGATATTAGTTCGTTAGAAATAGTTTGTCTTCTCTCTAGAGTTCCTCTCGGTGATAATACAATCATGCACGCGGAGTCGCAGATCGTATAATGCGCCGACAAACATCATTGGAACGACTGCAGAACGAAATGAATACGTTAGTTTTACGAGATTATTCGAAGCAGTCAGGTACGTTTTTCTCTTTAGCTCTATTGCCGTCTAAAAGAAACGTCGCAGAAAATAAATTCTTGCCCATTAAACAGGCTCAATAATAGCAGCACCATATGTGACAGAAGAATCAACGTAACGGTATAGTAGTACGCGGCCCGAAACTAATGGTGTACAGTAGTAGTAGTCTCCAATAGTTGTCGATACAAGAATCCCGTAAACTTCATTACGCCGTGTTTTACAGCTCTTGAATCTCCTGTAGGCTACAAAATTTATATTAGTTACCGGTTAGAGGCAATATATCTTATAATATTAAACAAGCCCCCGTCTTGAGGGTGACTTTTAATGTAATGGAAGGCAAAACATCTGCTTCAAGAGTCCTTTCCTAGGGCTTTCGTCTTCCATCTCGTCATAGTCGTTTTCCGCGTAGTTACTTATGATCTCGTTATTATTGCTAGAGCCGTAAGTGACATCTGTGATGCTCAGAGAACGCGAGCAAATCGGACTTTCGTATCGGAATGGAAAGGGTGGCGGTAGCCGATACTCATTGTAATTATTGTCGTTCTCATTCTCCTGCGCATATGACATTAGAAAAACATTGTTCTGATAACCTCGATTCCTTGAGCCGACGTTCACTTGGTGATCTATCCGAAGCTTCGCGAGTCTGTCTTGCAACTCGTACATATAACAATGCTGGAGGTGGAACTGCGGTTGCTGCGGTTGCTGCTGATACTGATACTGCTGATGATCATCGTAATTGTGACACGGCACAACCTCGAGTGGCTCTTCTTGTCACACGCAGTCTTCCAGAGACATTAGCAACGGGTTCACGTACTCGAAGCCCTCGAATTCACTCTGATCAATCTTATCAATCACTCTCCTGCGACAAACAATAGACCCATTATATCAAATACTTGTGCATTAATTTCAAATATAATGCAGTATGAATTAACACGTACGGGTCATCAGGAGTTAGCTGAACAGGTTCGTCCGTGAATTCTGCTGGGAAATTAGCTAAATCTCGATCAGAATCCAAACGTGGTTTGTACGGTGGTGTGACTTGTTTCTGCTCCAACTGAAACATGAGTGTTGGACGTAGAGAACGTAGTTCTATTCGATCCAAGATAAGCTAGAGTAAAAGGAAAACATAATTACCATTTCCCAATCAATTGATTTGAAGAAGGGGTGTTCGACAATCTCGAGGAAGCCGGTTGGCCTTTTGCCACAACCCAGTCTTGCGGTAGGATCTTTACGAAGGAAACCTTTCAGGACGGAAGCCGCCTTAACCGATAAAGACCTCGGAATACGAATTGTCTTTTGCAGTATAATTTGGAACAGATAGTCTTCGGTATTCTGGTCGGGATTTTCTGAAGCGCCCGCAATATCGAACGGACTACGACCTGCTAACATCTCGTAAAGGAGTACGCCGAGGGCCCACCAATCTACAGAAAAACTATAATCCTCGCCCAATAGTATCTCTGGTGCAATGTAATTTGGTGTCCCACAGAACGTGGCAGTTGTATCTCCTTCGCGTACTCCCTCTTTACACATTCCATAATCAGTCAATTTAACGTGCCCCTCGTGATCGAGTAACACGTTGTCCAACTTCAAATCTCTATAAATAATGCCTGAAAAGATTCGAGAATGAAATAACAGCTGACCCGAGCTAGGTGGAAGAAATTTATTGGAAAGATTGTGCCGTACTTACCTTTCTCATGCAAAAAGTTGAGGGCCAGGCTGATCTCTGCTGCATAAAATCGAGCGTGCTCCTCGTGAAGTCGACGTTGCCTCTGCATGTGGAACATAAGATCACCACCGCGTACAAATTCAATGACGAAAAAGAGCCGCGAGGGTGTTTGGAAGCACGAGTGAAGACCGACAAGGAAGGGATGATTGGAAGCGGTTTCGAATACGTGCTTCTCCGTCTGAACCCAGTCGATGTCTTCATCGTCCGTGATCAGGGCCTTCTTTATAACTTTCATCGCGTAAATCCTTTTCGTGCGCTTAAGTTCTACCATCAAAACTTTCGCATAGGAACCACGTCCGATCACTCTAATCAATTCAAAGTCATTCAACGAGTACTGCCTTTGCATATCACTCGAGCTGTCTCCATCGTTCAATGCATCCAGCGGCACCTGCTCCCTTTCCTCACTTCCGGTCCCTGCAGGCAAACATGGAGAGAAGCCTATATCAGAAGCTATTCAAAAACTGTCCCATAGACTATAACTTTCAATAGAAACGTAAAGAACATAATAGTAAAGTGGTTGGTCCTTACGAATGCGTGAATGCTGCGCGATGATCGGCGACTCTGAGATCTCATCCTCGAGATGGGCGGCTGGACTGCTTTGCAATGAATCAAGCTGTTGTTGGTCGCCGTTCCTGTCGATCGTCTGGCTCTCCGGGTTCGGTATCTGCTGCTGTAAGTTCAAGCTCAAGCACGGCTTGCGTACCACCTTGTGGCATTTTTTGTGCACGAGTAATTTGCACTGGATGCACTTGAACCCCTGCCGTCCCAGTCCCCAAATCCGATCTTGGCAAAACGCGCAAAACGCCCGCTGTGGAATCGACAAGAGAACTGGTTAAGCCTGCCAGGAACATGGCTCGCGTCTGATTTTCTGTCGGGAAAGACGAAAGACTCATAGTGTCAAGGCGGATAGAAAGATCGGTATCGTGTCATCGGGTACAGTTTGTCGTATATATCGACTCACTAGCCAGCAAGTTTTGTCTGCCTTCTGTGTTGAGAAATTAGTTTATCAGGGAGAAGAACGTCGCTTCTGGAATAGTAGTAAGTTCGTGGTTCGGCTGTATGAATCGAAAGAAAAAGCGTACAGTGCGAGAATGTCGAGTATGGTCAAGCAAAAAAGGAATAAGAAGACAGTGAGATAAATGGATGGAGATATGTACATGGATGGACAGATAGACAGAAGTATCATGGGCAATAATTGCGTGAAATGTTGCTTACCCGATTGAAACGTTTCGCCTGAAATATATGACCATTCACTCGGTACAGCTTCCTCCATCTACGAGCGCCGCGTCTGTAGATGCTTCCTTTGGAAAATGAAATAACATAAATGTCACAAAATGTGAAGACAGAGAAAGGGAGAGAAAGTGAATTGTTGCATTCAATTCTGCCATCGTGTTCGTGTCTCCGTCAAACGAAGTATTCAGCCCGGTTGAATTTACATGTAAATCTGATGGGACATGTAACTTTTACTTAGACAAATCTTAACAACAGATGAGATCAACGTTTAACCAATGTCCAACTCAGAGAGCACAAGTATAGTTGTATACAATAGTAATATATCCCCGTTGGAATACCGCACTGAAAAAGATGCAGTAGAACGGCAATGGGCCCGAGTCCTTCCATATTCCGGGGCTAAAACTAACGAGTAATCACTGACAAGGGCGAAGCAAGTGAGCGAGCGAGCGAGCGAGCCAGAAAATCCAGTAAACACGAGAAAAACATTGTTCCTCGTAAACCGGAGTTTTTTGAGGTGAGATATAGAAGCAGCTGTGATTGAGTCTGCACAGAATAGTATGGCATACGGTTCTCGTATTTCTCTACCTCTTTCTTATAACGTTATGCATTCAACATATTCCCAGGCTGGCTTTCCATAGCGCCGATCTACCGAACAAACCTAGAGAGAACCAAATGCCAGGCTACCTCTGCGCTTATTAATGATAAACTCAAAGAGAAATGTCCTTCCTTTTGTACTGATCGTATAACAACTCGCTGGCTAGTATAACACACCGATAGATACATCATATAATGAACGAAAATACGCAGCACTCTAATTAAGAGATCTGTGTGTGTGCGTGTTTGAACACTCACTGTCTTCTCCCTGACAAGGCATCCCGGGGGCGGGCGGCACATTGGGAAAAACTGCAACAGAAATCCATCAGTATTTCATTATTCATTTGTCATCGACAACACACAAATTAAAGCGGATCTGTCAATAAATTTCAGCGAACATTTTCCACGTCAATCTTTATTAACGTCGGATCATATTATTTCCATTTCATATGCAAGAGAGCACTAACAAGTTTGTACCATTCTGCTCGGCGGAAATGACACGCCGCCAAGCCAGAAGAATGTCCCATGAGTATTCAGCCATGCAAGTTACGCCGTACTATGGATTTCAAAAGGAGTATACCTTTTGAAATCACTCGATGCCACATCCATTCTCCCACTTCCCTCGCCCTTGGTTTCCACTATCCTAGCACACCTACCCACTGAAACTGTCGTGCACGATGTAATACGGTGCACAAAATAAAATATAATAGAATAAGAACCAACGGAGAATGTTCGTTCTTCCCATTGATACCTATTCCCAATTGGAACCGGGCCCCGTATCAGGAACAGAGTGTTCCACTTTCCCTGCCACTGACTTATTAAACAAACTGACACCAGAAGCCACCCGACGAATCGGGAATTACTCTCTATCTACTTCTCTCTCCCCCTCATCGAATATTAAATCCTCGCAACGCGACGTGTATCGGTGAATTTTGAACTTGCGCCAAGTATGTCACCATTGGTGTCAAAGGCGCAACAAAAAAAGAGAGAGAAAGGAGCTAAAAAAAGGAGAGGCAGAGCAGAGAGCTACGTAATAGACACAATTCGTTCTTAAAAACTAGTTGGGAAAAGAGGAGGAGAGCTCTTAATGGGCAACCACCACCGATAAAGATGCATATGTATGTGTGATGGCTCTCGTTGCTTATAAATAGCTGACGTGTTTTTTGCTGTTCCCTTTAGCACGTCGCTATTGTATCATAAATCGATTTATTGGGCCCTCCATCGCACCGCCGCCGGTACAACGGTATTTCCAGATAATGCAATTGTTTATGTAATGGAGGGTTAATGCAAACATCCAACACACAACACGAGGGTCGCTGGCACAGCCGAATTACAATGTATACGTCTACGTTCGTAATTAATAAGCAATTATTCCGTGCAATTATTGTAAAATGGAGCGGGAGCACCGATTACTGTTTTCAGGTGGGGACAAAAGGCAGACCGAGCGCACCATTGCACGAGTTGCTCGAGTGAACGCGAATACTGAGAAGATTGAAAGTACTAGATCTCTCTTCCTCTCTCTCTCTCTCTTCATCCGTTTAATAATAAAACATACGAGGCACGAAAATTGAAAAAGCGCGAGATAGTGATAGAGCGCGAGATAAGGCGTGCACAGTGTGTGAGGTGTCCTGATGCGTCAGTTCTCACGTCAACCGCGAACTACATCGGTTAATTGATCGTTCTCCGCGGGATCTCGAGGAAAATCGCTCGACGCGAAAGACTGGCGGGTTGTTACTCGCCCGTCAACTAAGTAACCCACACTGATCTCCATCAGTCTTTCTCTCCCTCCTTCTGGCCTGATTAGAGCGCACGCGGTCAGATAACGAATAACATTGAATCGAATTCAAGCGGTCGCGTTATCGCTTATCGGTGTGTGTCCGAGAAACGCACACTGGGAGGCTCACTTGTCTCGGCCAGGTGTGCGACTTCTCTCGAAAAACGCCCTGATATCACCAGCAATTTAGAACACTAGACAATTAATCCCTCTCTAACGTATTATAGACTGGTACAAACAATAGGGGGAAATCGGGTAGATATCGCAGTGAAATTTAAATAAATAAAGTTGCACTACCATTGTAACTTGGACTCAAGATAAAACGAGGGTTGGAAGATCCATCATTAGCAAGGCAGGGTCTGCTCACTTGAAAGGGACAGTAATTAATTTCAATAGGGGCGGCCTCTCAACCCCTTTGTCTCTTTTATACGCGAATTTAGAGTTCATCAGGCCCGCGGCGGACAAAGTATGCTGCTCGATCAGCGTGTCAATCGGGGAAGGAACGAGAGAGATGCGCTAGATATCCGCTACAAAGGCAGCGACTTCCTCCAGCAATATGTATAGTAACTCGGCTGAAGAACAGGCTGGGGCATCATGCAGTCAAATTTCTTCCTGTCCCAGCCCGCAGCCTCCCATCTAGTCTTGGTCCTTTGAAAGCCGATATATATCCTAGAAATAATTCAGCGTTCACTCAACCATCGCTTACGTATGTGTATGTATGTGGTATTCGTCGCTGGTCCGCTGGTGGGAATATGTGATCGAATACAGCTCGAGATTCACGGTTGCGCTTAGCAGTTGACGAAATTAGAGGGATTAAACGAAGGGAGAGAGAGGGGGGAGGGGGCAGTGTGAGAGAACCTGGGTATCTCTGCATGTATACATATATAGGTCCACCGTAGCAGGCCGCACCCAAAATCAGCGGTATCGTCTTCATAGCACTTCTGTAAGTATACGCCTACATAGAGGAGAGTGGTGCTGTAAATATGGAACCAAGAGAGTTCCACTTTAAATCTCGAACTCGCTGCAGCAATCCCTTTTTAATTAATATCTCCAGCGGCAGCTTGCTCTGAGAGAAAAGGGCGGCCAGATGTTATACGATAACTCTCGATGACGGAGATCCAGTTCATTGTGTCCGAGGGCATGAAAGAACTTCTGACATTCAGGACACTGGCAGTGCTAAGTTTTTCCTCGACTACCACTGGCTCGCCGCCCCTGACGCTACTGCTGCTCCAGAGACTACTTCTGCTTGCGCTCGCGTGCTTGCGACCTTGTACTTCTTCCTTGCACAATGCCATTATCTGCCATTCTGCAGGCTCAAGGTTCCTCAAGGATTATTAGGCATTTTCTTTTCCAGTTCTTCTCCTCGTTCTCTCTATCTTTCTCAGGCTGAATGCTCCTTAAGTCCACTGTACACTGGACTCGGGACGCGAGACAATGCCAGCCAGTGAGTATAGGAGATCTCTTGCCTCCTTCTTCTCCGAGAAAGAGACATTTACATTCTCGAGAACTATATTGCCACTCTATTTACAAGAAGCCATCTCACTAGTCACTTTAATTGACTCTCCCTTGATCCAGCAACGTCTCTCTCTCTCTCTCTCTCTTTCTCTCTCCCTCCACCCCTTGATTTCCTTTTGCCACTTGATACGCGCGTATCGCGTCCATTCGATTTAATTAAAATTTCCCTCGAACGTTCTTGAGCTCGAGTGAAACGCGGACCGCTCGCTGTTGCAGCCCAACCTATTTCCTTTACTATCCTAGGATTCACTTTCGAATGGGTGTCACTTCAAACCCAGGGTGTGATCTTGGAAGTCGCTCTTTCGCACTTTCCTAACGAGCACATACTCCCGCTGATGCTCTCCCTACAGGGTGTGACAGTGGAATGAAATGGAAAGGCGAGGGACTGGAAAAATAAACGGTATACCTAGGGACAGTGTTCCTCGCCCATTGTCTCGCCCAGGCCGTTAAAACGAGCCGAGGGATTATCCCTGGCCAGGCGTTACGGAAAAATATGTCCTTTACCCCACTGTAATTAGTGACAAACTTTCCTTCCACTACATATACCATACGCCCATTAAATCAACATATCCCATTAACAGGTTGACTGCCGTGCCAACCATAGAGGAATGCATTTGGCGATTAAACTATTAAACGAAGGGTGAAATTAGAAATTATGAAAGGCAATAGCGCGAGTTTGCATCTTCGTAGGCTGAGAGATTCGACAGGGGTTGTTAAATGTAATAAGAGGAGCTCTAGCACGCCACTAGGCGTTAATGCCGCGACACCATTTTCACCCACGGGAGAAAATTAACAGCACTAACTGCAATAATTACGAGCGAGCCACGAGTCTCCGGTGGTGGCCGATCTCTTGTGAAGATCGTGGCATAAAATATTTGCGATTACCGGACAACGCTTTATTAAAATATTAGCCTGCACGAACTTCTGGATTGGCACGCTACTAATTACCCCTGGAAGTGCGAACGAGCTGCTTTAATCATATGCCATTACACGATGTAACAGAGATTACTCCACCGCTCCCTGCATATCCTGAATTCGCCGCCGTGAGCGGTGAGAGATGCGAATTTATTCCTGGATTGCATCGCATCGACTAAATCTTGTATGTGCTATCGGGGAACTCATTTACACGAGCCAAGTGAAGCCAAGGAACCAAATCAATGACTTCGGATCTATTTTTCATTGAAGTCCGATTGATTAAAACAGATTATCCCGTCTTGAACGTAGATAGTCAAGTAGAATATTTAGAGGCTGTACTAACAAGAGTACAAACCTAATGGAGATAAAATCTACCAGGCATGCTTTGGTATGCAAAGTACTGAGCAGTGTAATAAGAGAAAAGCGTAGTACTAATATAAGTATTGTAGTAAACGATAGTTACGTTTAGGGAGCGGTATTCTGATTGCGGGGCTGGACCTACCCCAGGTTATATCGTTGAACCAGAACTGCGTAGCGCCAGAATTCTCCTCAAGAAGGGAGGACACCGAAGGAGCGGGTTCCGGCGGCGGATTACAAGGGCCATGAACACGGCAAGTAGTAGTTGGTAGGCCACGATTAGCAGTAGCATAGATGATTTCAGTAGGCTGAGCATCGAGATCGGGATCGGATAGCTCATCGGCAGGTTCGTCGGGGATCAACTTCATCCTGGAGGTGGAGCCCGAAGTCTGAATGAAGACGTCGTCCCGCGGGCTGCTGTGCGGGGAGCACTCGGCCCGTATGCTACTCAGGGGTTGCTCGTACTCGGCGGAATCGCTGCCAGGTGATGGCGGATAGGTACTGCTGCTGCTCGGCTTCACCTGGCGCTCCCTCGGCAAGACCTGAATGCCGGTGGAGATGACGGAGGAGGAGGGTCCTTCGAGGGCAGGTGGGATCCTGCGGGCGGCAGCGGCCGCTGCTGCGCTCGCCGCCGTGTACGAGTAGAAGGAACCACCCTGTATCATCATACTGCAGGGTGGTTCCTCGAGTGCCGCACCACCGGCACCGCCGGCGGAGGCCGAGGCCGAGGCCGAGGCTGAGGCCGATCCCGTGCCGACATTGAGTTCGGCATAGGTGCCCTGCGAGAGGGACTCCTGATTGAAGGGCTGTTGCTGCTGCTGATGCAGGCCCTGGTGCTGCTTATCCTTCTCGCGACGGGGCGAGCGGCCTCGATCGCTCACCGATGTCGCGCTCCAGTATCCCCAGGCCATTCCGCAAGGATTCGAAGGATGAGTTTGCCTGATCCGGTGGCTGGTCACCTTTCTCTATCCTCCTGGCAATCCGATATCCTCGCGACGAACGATCGCACACCTTTGCCACCCGTGGTCGTCCCACTGGCTATTACCCTTTCCCTTGTCCGGAATTTTCCCCACTGCCCTTCTACTCGGACGTAGCCGTCGCCGCTGCCACCGCTGCCACCGCCACCGCCACCTCCACCTTTTCCTCCGTCACGGCGGGGCGCGCACGCTCTTTCCCGACGTATCTCGCCCTCCCTCTTTCGCCGCGGCCCTCTCTGTCCTCGTCTCTTGGTGCGGCGCGGTGCGGCCGACCTCTTGCAGGAGGTGCCCGGCTGGGCATGCGAATGCGAGGAGAGCGACGCGCGGTGCGCGATGCGATCGATGCCGGTTTACCGCCTCTTTTGCCGACTACGACCTCTCAACTCCCGACTCGACACGACACGACACGACTCGACTCGACTCGCCGGCGAGCAGGCCGATGTGTCGGAACGCGGAACACGCTGATCGCCAACGAGAGAACGATGTCGCAGACTCTCGACATGAATCGCACCCGAGCATCAAAAGGTGCGGGCTCGAGGGCTTACTCCAGACTCCAGAGCCAGAGAACGAGACTGTTTCTAGTCCCGGCCGGGCCGAAAGTCTAAAATATCGATTTTTCCCTGCGTCGCAAGCCCGTGCTCCACCTTTTCTCGCTTATCTTTTTCTCCGCGATGCTTCCGCCCTAAGATAGCAGGCCCCTAACGCTTCCTTGCCTTCTCCTGGCTTATTCCTGCACCCAACTCGCACCAGGGAGATGGTAAGGGAGACGGGACCCTGGCTGTTTAATCGGTCCGCGCCAGCTGCTGTGGGGATATCGACTGGCGCCCGCGGGATCTCTGTTAGTGGTTGTCGACGTCGTGCACCTCGTCGCCAACACCCTACACCTGATACGCGCGTTTGCTCTGGCAAATGCGCAAACGCTGCGGTCGAGCCAGTTCACTCCAACTCGAGCTGATTTCTCTCCAGCGAACTGCTGCCCTCCGCCGGCCACCCGCTCGCCCCGCAACCTCACCACCCCACCCTCCGTCCACTTCGACCGTCCTTCTCTTCCCGTGATTTTTCATCCTTGCTATCAGCCCTCTGGCTGCTCCGCGGGCCTTCCTTCCACCATTTCCACCCTTGCTTTTCACCCCTCGATCTCTTTTCCTCTCCTACTCGCTCAGCTGAGCTTAAACCCTCTTCCGCTTACTTGAGCTTCCTTCCCGCCTCTGCGTGTTTGTGCTCCAATACTCCTTTGGAGGATTCATGAATCCTTCTTCCTTCGTTTTCCCTTCCTCCCTTTACACTTCTGACTTTCTAACACAGTCCAGTAGATTTGCGAACCAAACGATTGCGCTGGCACGAGCCAGTTATTACTGACAGGCTTCGAACGGGCGCGTCATAAAAAACAGATGCAGGTGAAAAGGTTCATTAGTCTCGCGACTGCACTTACGAGTTACGAGGCGCAACGAGCACTCTTAAACGCCGCGGAATGACTCAAGATTAACAAGCCGGCTCGGTGTCCGCGGTAAACGGGCGCAAAGGGGCTTGGATGGAGTTAAGTAATCTTGCGAAACGATTAGTCGGAACTGGGGCTACGTTCAAAAAGCTCCAGTTGCAAGTTATCGATACTTATAGATAAATATCAGGATGCGATAAACGGAGAATAATCCTTTAGTGCCTCGCGTTTAGTTAAATGAGGAATCTGGCGCTGAAAGGATCGGCAATGTAACGGAATGCAGATTCCAATTACTCTCAATTGGCTGGAACATGCCATCGCCCACGTTAGCACATAATGTGCCAGAATCAATATCGAAGAAAGCTCTTCTTTCAACCTATTTGGTTAGCTGGCGAAACGGTCCAACTAACATACATATACGGTAAGCTCGAACAAGCCGAGCCCCGCTCCCAAACTGCCCTTTGAAGCAGAGATATGCCGAAAATACCGCATAGTTCTATAGCGGGAAAAAAGGAAGAGCGAGCATCCGTGCGCCGAATAGTTGGCGCGTGCATGAGAAAAGGGGGATGGTTGCATGCTGGACAGGCTTTTCAACACGGACTCACCGTGTATGGTAATCTCTGTATCCTTCTCGAGCTCGTACAGTCTTAGTGCTTCGTCGAGTTCCTGCTGCGAAGCTATCCTGCAGGGATCACCTTCGTCATCGACCCACTTCATCGTGAACTGGTCCGGCCCTGAGCCCGGCCCTGCTGCACCGAAGCCACATATCGTACGCATCTCCTCCCGCAATTTGTCCACGGTGATTCCCGCTGTGATGTATGTGATCTGCACCTCCCTAATCCAAAAGAAACCAATACATTTACATCTATTTGCATGAGCTGGATCTATCTTTGCCAATAACTTTGCCGATTACAACCGCATTATGACAATAGAGCTATTCCCAAACACGACATTCTTATCTAAGAGTACGGATTTAAGTGTTCATTAAGTGTTCATTAAATGTTCATAAAATATCCACTAAACAAATGTCTAGCCGCGCGAGGGACTGATGCGTCGCATTAGCCTGCAGCCAATTAAAAAATCAATAACTCGATAATTAAACCACCAGTGCGACAAGGGACGCGATGCTAATGCTTTGTTATAGAATATTTGATTATGCTCTTGGCACGTGCAACCGGGAATTGGATTTCAGCGCGGTGTGTTCCTGCATCGCGGCGCAGTCACGCAGCCACTTTGATTTGGCTTGAGAATCGCCCTAATTAAATCATTAATTTCTCGCGGCGAGATTTAGCGCGGTAATTAAGCGCTCGCCCAGATTATTTAACGTATGATTAGCGCCGAGAGTGAAGCTAATTTTCTACCTGCTAAACCGGATCAAGAAGTTAGCTTATAAAATTAATGCAAATACCAATTATTGAGCCATTAAAAATAGCATGGAATAATTATGAAAGAAACCGATATAAGCTGTGTAGTTGCTCAAGTAGAATTCAAGTAATAAGGGCACTCAACTATTTTTAACTTCAACTATCATTAGCGATTCGACAGAGTCTAATGTATTTGATTCTGCCATTTGCAAGAGGAACAATCTTTACTTAGGGTAAAAGATTGTATGCAAGCATGTACATTACCCATTATAAACAATCTTCACTCGGATGTCGTCATTCTCAGTCTGTGTAGGCATCGTAGCCAATTATCGTGGTCCACTTTCTGCAAAAGCAAACAACAAAATACCCATTAGAATATACACAACTATTTATCCAATCCTCACAGCCATTTATGACACTGTTCTTATAAGATCCACTTAGGTGACACTTGTCAAGGAGGCAAATAGGACTCCTGGCACATGATATGGTGCTAGCAACAAGTAATATGTAACCTCACATCATCACTGATCAATCACCAATAGCAAAGCACTAGTTCCAATTGAGAGCCAGGAGGCATTGCCTAGCCAATTACTCGAAAGACCTAATGCAACAGATAGTCGACAAAAAGTGACACAAATTTGGGTACAAATAGGTAGAGGCTTGCTTTCACTCGTGTCTACAAGCAGACCATATACAAAGTTCCCTGGTGAATGAATGGGGAATGGTAGGAAAAGAGTTTAGAGATACGTGGCCGAGAAGAATGAGGATTTTGCCAAAGAGAGGCTTTCCTGGCGAAAGTCAAACGTACGCTCTGGTGAGCTGTGACTCACCGAGAGAATGGGTTTCGCGAAAAAGTCGCTGCGCTTGGCTCGACACCCGGAATTTCCTTGGCGAGCGTGTTCCCTCGGGATCGGCGATGCCGGTCGGGACTTGTCTAGCCGCTACGAGTAATCGTGTACGGCGAAGACACGGGCGAAGAGGCACTTGCAGTGTACACGGTGGTGCTAACGCGTTGTCATTTGACCATCGCCATGTTTATTAGATACCTGCGAGATACGGTATTCGTTCATCATCGGCACCACCGACCGCCCAGACAACTGTTGTACGTGTTTCCCATCAGATGACGCACACATGTAAAATCGCAACGCTCTGCCTACACGCGCCACTCCTACACACGCCTTTACAAAGCTTATAGCAAAAAACACATTCCTTCTACATGAGATAAATTGGGTAGAAGTTTATCTTCTTTCGGCGATAAATAAAAAAAAATTGTGCCTAACAATCGTAACTGAGAATAAGTAATTTATTGTAATAAGCAATTCATATTGTGAATTGATCACTTCACATATTGCACTTCCTACACTCGCGAGGACATTGAAGAATATACATTGTAATGCCAAAATAATTAAATTCTTCTCTAAACTTATTTTTATACGGCGCGATCCCGCGATATTTCGTACACTCTTCACCCCGCCAGAGGGCAACAGTAGAGCACTCGCGCTATCGATACTGCACAGATCGATTAGTTCATTACACTTCGATTCACAGTTCGACTCTGGTGTTAACTGCTAACCAGCTAACCTCCCAGTTCATAACAGAGTGTACAAGGTTACTTTATGAGGAAAGTGTTTCTCAGTTGATTCAAATCGTCGTATTAATCGTAGGGAAGATCCAGAGTAAGTTTGGGATAAATCTGTCTTTCTCTACTTCTTCTAATTCCTTAAAATACACCGCTCACACAATTTGTTTACGTGGCTTGGGAGATTAGGAATATATTCATTCTTAAGCGTCGTAGTATTGAAAACTGGAGAATTAAGGAAAGGAATATTGCTCTGTTTTAGTGGGAAAATGAAGAGATCCCATTCAAGACGTGACGGAGAGGACTCCGAAGGGCGTCGACACCGTTCACGAGATCGTCATTATCACAGTGAGAAGCGATCGGAGAGAGAAGATCGAGAAAACAGAGAGAATCGTGAAGATCGGGATAACGGAGAGAATCGGGAGAATCGTGAGAACAGGGACTCGAGAGATGGTAAAGAAAGTAGAGATAATAAAGAGAGCAGGGAAACCAGGGACCACAAAGATGGCAAGGAGGACAGGGAGTATAAGAATGGTAGAGACAACAGGGATTATAGAAGCAGAGACAACAGAGACTACAAGGAAAGTAGAGAGAATCGAGATTACAGAGAGTATAGAGAATACAGGGACTACAGGGATTATAGGAACAACAGAGACAGAGATAGAGATAGCGAAAGAAGAAATGACAGAAGCAATAGGGATCACAGGGACAACTATAGGAGGTACTGGGACAATGATAGCGACCTCAAGGATCATATAGAAAGGGACGAAGATTCCAGGGAGCCGAGGGGTTATCAAGATAGGAAAAGACGAGAGAAAGAGAAATCCATGGATAAAGATATGGAGAAGAATAAAGAAGCAAATGCTCCCAATGAGGTATCTCAAAGGGAGAAGAGAACAGTTGACCTGCTCACCTCTAAGACAGGTGGTGCTTACATTCCACCAGCTAAGTTGAGAATTATGCAGGCGGAGATTACAGATAAGTCAGGAGCAGCTTATCAGAGAATAGCTTGGGAGGCTCTCAAGAAATCTATTCATGGTTACATTAATAAAGTGAACACTAGTAATATAGGATTAATCACTCGTGAATTGTTAAAAGAAAATATTGTTAGGGGTAGAGGTTTATTGGCAAGATCGATCATTCAGGCTCAGGCTGCATCACCGACGTTTACTCCTGTTTATGCAGCACTGACTGCAATTATTAACTCGAAATTTCCGAATATTGGTGAATTAATACTAAAGCGATTGGTCATACAGTTCAAGCGTGGTTTTAGGAGGAATGATAAGCCACTTTGCATTTCCTCCGGCACTTTCATAGCTCACCTTGTCAATCAGAGGGTAGCACATGAGATATTGGCCCTGGAGATTTTAACATTACTCGTGGAGACACCCACGGATGATTCTGTGGAAGTTGCAATAGCATTTCTGAAGGAGTGTGGGATGAAGTTAACGGAAGTAACGCGAAAAGGAATCGAAGCTATCTTTGAAATGTTGAGGAATATTCTGCACGAGGGACAGCTGGACAAGAGGGTTCAGTATATGATCGAAGTGATGTTCCAAGTACGAAAAGACGGCTTCAAAGATCACGAGGCTGTCCCGGAGGAGTTGGATTTGGTTGAAGAGGAAAACCAGTTCACACACTTGGTGACATTGGATGAGGCCACAGATGCCCAGGATATTTTGAACGTCTTCAAATTCGACGACCAATACTTGGCCAACGAGGAGAAGTACAAACAATTGAGCAGGGAGATATTGGGCTCGGATGTGAGTGGCTCTGAATCCGACGACGAAGAGGGTGATGACGGAAGCTCCGAAGAAGAAAGTGAAGCTGAACAGGGTGAAGGGAAGGAAGATGTGATTGTGGACAACACTGAGACAAATCTAACAGCTCTACGAAGGACGATATATCTGACAATTCATTCTTCCCTGGACTTCGAAGAATGCGCTCACAAATTAATGAAGATGCAGCTGAAACCTGGCCAAGAAATCGAGCTCTGTCACATGTTTCTCGACTGCTGTGCTGAAATGAGGACATACGAGAAGTTCTTCGGTCTGCTGGCTGGTCGCTTCTGCGCCATAAATAAGATGTACGTCACGCCGTTTGAGCAAATTTTTAAAGATTCCTATCACACCATCCATCGACTCGACACAAATAAGTTGCGCAATGTCGCCAAGTTCTTTGCCCACTTATTGTTCACGGACTCGATCTCGTGGGAAGTACTGTCCTGCATTAAATTAAACGAGGAAGATACCACGAGTTCCAATAGGATCTTCATTAAAATTTTATTCCAAGAACTCTCCGAGTACATGGGTCTATCAAAACTGAATCAACGCGTGAAAGACGTAACGTTGCAGGAAGTGTTCGAGGGGCTATTCCCGAGGGATGATCCGAAGAATACACGATTCGCCATAAACTTCTTCACATCAATTGGTTTGGGTGGGCTAACAGATGACCTCAGGGAGCATCTCAAGTCTCATCCCAAGCCAACAATATTACCGCCAATCGAGCCGAAAGTCGAGGGGATATTGGAGTCGGAGAGTTCTTCTTCATCATCGAGTTCCAGCAGTTCATCCTCTTCCTCTTCCTCCTCTTCGAGTTCGGAGGAATCAGACTCTTCTTCCGAAGAAGACGCTCCTAAGAAGAAGAAACGGAAAAAGAAAGAACGGAGCAAAAAGCGCACCGCGAAGATCGCTGAGAAGAAGCACAAGAGCAGTACTTCGAAAAAGAAAGAAAAGCACAAAAAGAAAAAGACTAAGTGAACAGGTATACATTGACTTGAATTATGCGCTGTATAATTGCAATGAATGCTGCCTTTCATTGCCGAAGCACCTGTACAATGTAAAACCGATAATTTTATTAATAAACCTATGCGAATATTCTTTCTTTCCATCGGATCAGTGAAAGATCGTGGAATAGAGGAACTCACGCTGTTTGTGGAAATTTTTATTTTCTGAATATTCAATTTGTTCGTAAAAGTGAAAGTGGGCGAGCTATGAAATGCCATCCAATGTAAATTCGAAGCGCGCTTTCTAAAATATATAAATTTGTCATAAAAGAGCGGTTTTATACGATGCCGAGATATCCCTGATGTGCATGCATTATCATTAACAAGTATGGATCTCTGAAGATGCCGCGTGCCTTTGTCGAGTTGCCGAAACGGCGAACACCATACATACTTCGGCCCTGACAATGAACACCGGCGGACTGTGTTATGGCGAGCGAGCGGCAGGCAAGACGGCGCGCGCGTATACGGTGCACGTATTTGCGGACGTAAGCAGAGAGACGTAAGTAAGTATGGTAGGATCCCGAGTACGGGCCGACGGGTCCACGTGCGAGACAGTACGATAGTGTCTGCACGAGTGTAGGTTGGTGCGGGGTACGCAGGCTATTTTGACGGGAAGGTCACATGACTAGACGCTCGGCCGCCGCTGCCGCCGTCACTACCACCACCATCATCGGCAACGAGCACCATGCCCTCTTCTCTCTTGCTCCCTCTCGCTTTATCTTTCGGAGCAAGCAGCTCAGGGGGGCCGGTTGCCGACTGCCAGGCCAGGCCGCTGCAGAATGCGCCCAGCCCGACACACAAGCCCTCCTAATCCACTTCGCACATCTCTGCCTCGACATACGCTGCAACACGCTGTGGGGCTAGCAGCTAGCACCATCTCCCCTGCGCACACGCACGTGTGCGAAGAAATAGACGGTCGGTGTTGCACGCTCTAGAGTAGGATGCGAGATGGCAGAGTGAGAGGCAGAGGGGAAGAAGCGTGTGGGAAAAAGAGGGCGACTGGAGGGACGAAAGGCTACTGACATAGAGCAGCAGGCGCGGCGATGGTGCACAGTAGGAGGCTTGGCGACGCGAGTATCGGCTAAGAGGTCAGAGCAGGGAGTAAAGAGGAGTCTGCACGGAAAGGG
The DNA here is from genome assembly GCA_964023945.1 of Ectemnius cavifrons. Taxonomy (NCBI): domain Eukaryota; kingdom Metazoa; phylum Arthropoda; class Insecta; order Hymenoptera; family Crabronidae; genus Ectemnius; species Ectemnius cavifrons. The sequence goes on from OZ030375.1 coordinate 541,337, forward strand.
TAAACCGGGCGAGAAATAACCTGGCAATGCAGGGGTCATTTCCGGCTCGCATGACCGTACGCGAAAGCATCGACCTGCTTATCGCCAACAAGATGAGCCACACCTTTGAAACCTGCGATGCCTATGAAAATAGTAAGATCTTACAAAGCTGTCTGTATAGTTCTTGTAATAAAAGATTTTCCAAAACTCGGCACGACAGTCATTTGCCGAGAAATACTGCATGGAATGCATCACGCGTCTAATACGTACTGTGGGAGGAGTAGCTAACAGTAGCATTCGCCGATGCAATAAGTATTCGAATGACCGTCCGGCGGCAGTTCGCGCGCCAGTACTCTCCGACTGACCTCCGCCGTTAGTCAAGCTACTCCCGTGGCCGCCCGGAGGAGTTTACGAGCGAGAGCGTGACGGAGCGAGGATGCGGAGGGGATCAAGAAGACTGGCACGTAGAGTTTACGGTGATTCTTTAGCATCTAGGCGAGCGAGCACGGCCGGCCGCACCGCAACCTGCACGGATACAATCGGACCGCGCGCACGAGAGCGAGAGAAAGAGAGGCCGCCCCGATGCGAGCTTGTGTGCACGCACGCGCACGCTTACTCGGCGACACACAATGACACGCGTATGTACCCGGCCTCTTCCTCAAGGGCCCCGTGCTATCCTACCGTGTTTACAGAGGCGAGCGCTCGCGAACGGCTCGGAGAGAAAGAGAGGGGCCGACGCTGGGTTCGAGCGGGCGAGGAAAAGAGGCACGCTTCCACGGTCGACAAAGAGGTCGAGCGAGAAGGAGCAAGATGCCGGGGAATGCGGGGTGGCGGGCAGGGTTCGGTGGAAAGAAAGGAAGGCACACATAGAGGGAGCGGTGAAAGAGAAAGAGAGTGAGCGCCAGCGGGCGGCTGAAAGGGAAAAAGGGAAGGCAAGGCGAGGAGGTTTGCGCGCGTGAGACAGAGTGAGAGAGTGAGCAAGAGAGAGGGAGGAGAGCGCGCGTACACGTACACACGAGCAGGGCGATCCTCCACACAAAGGGGACTCTCGTCGTGAGAAACGTGAGTACATGCACTGGTGCTCGGTGTCTCGCGTTAGCGTCGCGTATATCGGCGGATCGTTGGCCCGTGGATGGTCCACTTGATTCCACGTCGCTTGGAATTGACTCCTTGCGACGCGATAAGAAATATGCGTGTCCCCGGCCGCCGCGGTTCCTCTCTGCTGCTGCTACTGCTACTGCTACTGCTGCTGCTGCTGGTCGGTGCGTGTGCGATCGATACACCATTCCGTCGCGACGTTCCAAGTAAATCGCTCGTCTGACGATGTCCGCCGTGATAGTGATACGATAATATCTGTCGCCGGAGTGTGCCCGCCTGGCTGCCCTCTCGCCCGTCTGCCTCTCAGTCGGCCTCTGGGTTCTGCATGGTCTGCACTCCGCCTGGACAGAGAGAAGACTAGAGGCTAGATATCGCCTGGGCGAGCAAATGCGAATAGAGCTTTACGAAGTTTGGTCTCGGTGATCGCTGCTGGCTGCCTGCTGCTGCTGGCGAGATCGACGGTGGCGACGGCGGTAGTTGCCGTGCTGTTGCTGGTGGCGGCGGTGGCGACGACAAGCAGCAGGGCGACGGGAACGACAGCGGTGGTGGCGACGAGGACGACGACGACGACGACGACGTCGCCGACAGTGGCTGTGGCGGTGGTGGTGGTGGCGGCTACGGCTGCGGCTGCGGCGACGGTGGCAACGAGAGCGGCAAAGGTGTCGGTGAGGAAAGTGGTGGCGGTGGAGGAGGCGGTGGCAGTGGCGGCGGCGGCAGCGTTGGTGACGACGTCGGCGGCGACAGCGATAGCGATAGTATCGGAGCTGGCGATTCCGGTCGAGACGGTGGCGAGGGCGAGGGCGACGGCGACGGCGACTGCGAAGACGACCAGCACGATAACGGACTGCCCGAGACAATGGATATGCATCACCTAAACGGGGATTAGTCGCAAGCAACGCGCACCGAAGCCCAACGCAGCCAGCCACGCACCGAGCGAGAGAAGACGGCAAGCAAGGGCGAGTGCGAGGAACTATGCGAGGGGAATATCGCCTACCAACGGAGAGACAGAGAGCCGTGCATCAATGATATCCACAGTAGGCTAGTTTCGTCTCCTGGATAGAGCAGAGCCATGGCCCAGCCCACGGAGCAGCGGCACGTCTTCGCGAGCGAGCGAACCGCCGCCAATTGCGCCTCGTAAAATTCGTGGAACGAATTGACGGAGCCAGCGAGTGTGCAGGCCCGAGAGACAGCAGCGTGTCGTGTGCTGTTCAGTAGTGAATCCGAGGAGTATTTTGGAGGTTGCTGTTGTGCGATCTGCGAGGCCGAGAGAAAGAGAGCCAACCAACCAGCCAGCCAGCCAGTCAGCCAGCCGGAGAAGCAAAGCAGAGTGAGAGTGAGAGAGGGAGTGAGGTAGAGGTAGAGGTAGAGAGTCGTTCACGCTCCCGCAACGGGCGTGCGAAGTTGGTTTGGTTGACCGTGTGCTGCTGGTGTGCTGCGGGTGTGCTGTCCTACCGTGATCCTACGCCGCGAGTGCACGATTAGGAAGGCTGCGCGAGGAGAGGCAGCCGGGAATTATCATGTGTATGGAAGCGACATTGCTGCGTTGGATAGTGGATCGCGGCAGCCGGACTGTTGGCTCGAGCGTAATGTTACGGCGAAGGGGGCAGCAGACCTAGGGAAGGACATGCGAACGAGTTAAGCGTGAACTCGTGCCCGTGCGTTGTGCCAAAGTGCGGAGAGAGCGCGGCATGTAAAAGAAGCGCATCATCTGCCGAGATGGACAGTGTGTACCTCGGCAACGTCTCGCTGGTGCTATTTTCCTCCGTAACCGTAGAATGCACAGGTTAAATCAGCTGAAGGGACAGAAGAGCAGCGAGTAGTCGAGCCAGGCCGAACCAAGCAACTCTAATGGATTTCAGTGCGGCGAAAAGTGAACGCGCGTAGGCTTCCTGCAGACACTCTGTAGGCGTATCTGCGCCTATGCTTTCCGCACTGTACGAATAGACGTGTGTGCCCGTGGCGTACTATCACACGAGCACTCCAGTTTCTTCTTCTTGTAGATCTTGAAATTCTTCGGCTCTAGCCCCTTGCTGGGCCAGGCTATCTCTTCCCGAAGGCTGTTGCTAGAAGTAAAACACAAATAATGGAGACACTATTGCCGGGCAATACGAGCAGTCAGTCGTACAGTCCTCAATTGAAGACCGTGCTGAAGACATATCAGCTATCCGCTGTTAAAAGCCTACAGGGTCCGAGCTCGGCCCTGCTGGGTATGGACTGTAAAGGACTGCTGCAGGAACAGGCGCCTCCTTGCTACTCACCGCCGAGTCGAGGCAATAACTGCGGCATTGACTCGGCTTCGGAGCAGGTCTCCGCCAAGGACCTCGGCAAGGAAGCACCAGTGACACCGCTCGATCCCTGCAAAGTTCGCAGGTCCGATCAACCACTGGAGGACTCGGACGAAGACCCCCAGTTGGACAGGTTGAAGAACGTTTGTGAGAAGCGCGAGCTCGAATTCCAGATTCCCATTCTCACGGCGCCGGATCAGAGTTGTTCCGAGAGGTGCGAGACTTTTTTAGAGGGCGAGAGGATATCCTGCTTCGTTGTTGGGGGCGAGCGGAGGTTATGTTTACCGCAGATCCTGAACACGGTGCTGCAGGACTTCTCGTTGCAGCAGATCAATCAGGTCTGCGACGAACTGCAGATCTATTGCTCGAGATGCACGCGTGATCAGTTGGAGGAGCTCAAGCACTCCGGCATATTGCCGCGAAATGCACCCTCCTGTGGTCTCATCACGCAGACCGATGCTGAGAGATTGGTTAGTGCTTTACTACTACGGACAGAACCCTGTGATCTGCCACAGGTCGGACAGAACCCCGAGGTTCTCGAAAAGAAACTGTGCAAGCCCGACAACGAGGAGGAGACAATTGCCAAATTCAAAGTGTACCATGAGTGCTTCGGTAAGTGTAAAGGTATATTCGACGCGGACCTTTTCGAGTCGGACGATTCGGTGTGCATCGAGTGTCTAGAGTGCGGTTGTCAGTTTTCGCCTCAGCGTTTCGTCAGGCATGCCCACCGTTCTCTGGAAAACCGTACCTGCCACTGGGGTTTCGATTCGGCTAATTGGAGATCGTACCTACTGCTTTCGCGGGATCAGCAACACTACAATAAATCACTCGCTCTCTTCCGCGAACTCAAGGAGAAGCACCTTGTCCTCAACTCCAAGCGAAAAATGGAGGTACTATGCACCTTCTATTTTACTCCCAGGCCTGTTTGTCACACTGGCACTGTGTACAAAAGCCCAAATAAACTTGTTTTCTGAACAAATAGAATTGAGAGAAACATGAAAACTGTTTGCCTTTCAGTTGAGACACGAGTCTGAGAAGTATGTTAAGCGATTGAAAAAGGAAATGGGCAGGGACGATTGCCCAGGGATATACAATGGCAATGGCTTAGGCTTGTACCACCCGGTATCTCAGGTTGGTGGTGCGACTGATCCGTATCTACAAATGCAGTGGGCAGTGTTCGAGCTAGCAGCTAGAGGGGCATCCGCCTTCAGGCCTTGGAATGCTACAGGTGCTTGCAAGCACAGAGACAGGTAGGTCTGCAACTTTAAGATAAACTTGCTATAATCCTATTCGATACTGTTCCCTATTGCTAACCAATTATGTCTTTTCCATCTTCCAAATAGTTCACCATTAGTGCCTGCATATCTCAGCCGGGGTCCACCTGTACTACAACATCCAGAACGAGTAGTACCTATGTCAGAGTGCGAGCGTTTCGAGCCGCACTTTCAACCAAACGTAGCACTGGCACCCATTCCAACACCCTCCATTCCCGCGATACCTCCACCATCGGCCCATCATCCACGAAGACATCATCACGAGCACCGCAGACACAATCACCGATCATCAAGCCCCACTGAGAAGCAGGAGCATTTGCCTGTGAGTGTAAAAGTGGAGAAATCCTCTCCGAGTTCGGGACCAGCTGGCACTGGCTATCCTCCGTTCGCTTCCTACGCACCTGGAGGCGAACAGAAGGAGTCGTCTGTGAAGAACAAGAGCGCGGCCGAGGGTGAGGAGGAGGAGAGTAGTGCAGCGGTGACGTCGTCGACCGTGAGCATGGAACCACCTGCGCCCGAAGTTGGCACATCATCACCTGAGAGCGATTCTGAATCCGAAGGGAATGCGGCGGTCGATCTGGAGGAAAGGCTGCTCGCCTTAGAAGTGCCCCGGGACGTGCTGGAGCTGGCGCGACGAGTGGTCTCGGAGATCGCGGAGCTAAGGCGTCATCGGAAATCTGACGCTCGCGAGATATCGCGGCTACGTAGTCAGTTGCAAATGCAACAGCTACAATCGTCGAGTGGTGACGCTGAGAAGAAGGAGGATGTGGCGAAGTCGAGTGCAGCAGACAGTACTGAGGGTAGCGAGGAAGCTGAGGCTATTTTACCTTCGAACAATAAAGAATCTGAACAGCCGGCAGCTCCTGCGCCCGCGGCGGTTAGTAACGAGTAGAATCGGGTGATCTAAGTTCTATATGAATTCATAGACATAGATATATATATATATATACATACTCGAATATTATTTAATAACGAGAAAACTGCTCAGCAATTTTTGGCGACGCGCTTACCTTTTGGCCGGCTAAGCGCGTGCACTGAATTTAGTATTAGGTGGACATAACGAATACCAACCAACACGGTTAACCGACTCTCCGACTAAACGAACATAGGAACTGTCTAGGTTTATGTGATATACGAAGAGCCTTTAATGTTATCAACTGGTTAATTTGAAATTTTTATTGTAAGTATATTATACTTCATTCGTCGATTTTAATTGAAAATCGCGTGTAGATACTGTAATATATTATATATATATATATATATCTCGAGAAAAATGGATATCTAGGTTTAAAGAATCTACCATGCCAATAATGATTACACCTTAACGGTTTAACGAACACGCGCTTTTCATGTATATTAAATATGCATGAACGGTGAGAAACGAGTTTTTAAAATAATTGGTCGCTGGTTTAATTCGCGACGATTAAACGCCCGACCAGCGCGAAACAAGAGATTAGATTGCTTTCCATTTACCTTTTATAGTCACGATCGCATAATGTACATACGTTCTCTGACATCCTAGATGTACGATTATTATGACTACGAAAACACATTATCATGCAAAATATTTGCTAAAGTACAAAAACCACTAGGTGCTATATATTGTTACACTAGGAGCGCTCTAAGCATCTGCCTAGTTATATTCTGGCGGTTCGTAGTGAGTCACACGATACGGCGAGAAACTTTGATATTACATCCTCGCATCCATGATTCTGCATCACCGTTGATCTATCGTTTTTATAAGCCCTTTTTTTACTTACGCGTTTTGGCTGCAGCTAAATGACAATTAGTACGATATTATACACATATACATATATACACCCACGTACACACACACATACACATACACTCGAACATGATGAAAGGCCTCTTTCGTGAGACCATCGCCAAGCTCTGCCTGCGTGCGATTCACACTACGAACAGTTGGAATAGAAGTGGGACACGAATATTCTCTTTCTTTTCTTTTCTTTTTGTTAAAGGTGTGCCTGATAGCGCCACATGTATCTATTTGCGTTTGTCCTGCAATATCGTATAACATGCCCCCTGGTAAATAGATACCACTTCGATTGACGATCCTCGAGAGTCTTGGGTTAAACGCGCATTGGTCCCTGTGCGTCAAAGAGAGAGAGAGAATTATTCAATTCTGACGTACGTATTGATATTTATTTGAGCCCACGGTGTACGTACATATCAGTTTAGTTATATTTAATGCGCGAAAGGCATTACAAAAAAGCCCGAGAAAAAGGAAACACGCTTCAGTGATACAACAATAGACGTTAAATTCTTGAAATGTGATTTGTTGAATTTACACCTTTACACTTTGGAGTGGCCGCTTTTTGGTTGTGCAACAATCCGATCGATATAACATTGAAGAGTACAGGGAGCGTTATATAAATATTGCAAAGAGCATAATTCAGAGGGACAGCACTATACGATTTTCCGCTCATACCCGTTATTATATGCGTATATAACAGGAAAGGATATGTGTTGGCGAAGTGCATATAACGCAGAAAGAGGGAGAGAGAAGTAAATCCAGATTTAGAAGCACATGTCGACGAATGCAGGCGTTAGAGGTGTAAGAGTATGAAAATATAGTTGCAGAAATACATTATACGTGAAATAGTACCTTGCGAGATATACCTCTTCTTTCAAAACACATACACACACACACACACATGTACAGAAACATACAGGCATTCTTTTCCCCCACAATCTCGCGTGGCCAGAGGATCCAAATTCTTGTTAATTCCTTTGGTTTTCACTCGTTCACTTACCGTACAAGGTTTAGGGGCTCCGGATCGAGTGAAGCACATATTGTGAGAAGTTGGAAGTTTACTATCTATACTGAGAAACGACCTACACCCACACTCTACACACGCACACACACACGCAATACATAACCGATAATACGCTCTTGTGTATCTGAAATATATAGGGACACAATATATTTCGAGACTGCTTCGAAGATCTCTTCTTTACCACAGCTACATTTTTCTAAGGTAATAACGAGGGCGAATGTGTGTCTGAACGATGGAGAGTGAGAGAGAGAATGAATGAGTGCAAGAGTGTCAGTAAAGTCGTCTTGTGTATCACAGCACAATGCATAAAAACGGTCTTTGCAGGCCTCATTTACTAGCGCGACATCCACAAACACATCGACACACACATTACATACGACTCCGAATGATTGAACCACCAAGTAGAAGCAAGAACAATAGATAGATTTTCCAAACTACCCCAAAAAGAAATGATCGAGATCGCAGGATGTAATCGACGAGAAGTACTTGGATAGACAACAAGTGCCCGGCGCTTCCCATGCACAATGAAAGCTTCCAGTGGCGATTCAGCGCATAATTAATTAAAGGTACATGCGCGTCGAACATACATTACGCCGACATCGAAGGCAATAATGGAATTTCTAGAAAATTCCGTCATTTGTCGTGAAGCTGCATCGCAGTGTTAGCATACAATAGAAAAGAGCTGTTTACAATTTGTAATAGGGAGATTCGGTCTTTCGGTCTTTCGGTGTAGTGCTCGGCACGACTGTCTATCGGGGTAGTAGAGTAGATCGCATTCTCATCGCAACGCCTGGTAAAGGAAAGACTCAGTACGTACATAGATACGGCATAAGGGATCGCAACCGTGCATACGTTACATTATTATACATTATTATACATATTGTTATAATACTGTAAGCATCCCATCTAAGATAAACGGAGCGTAATTAATCTATGGGTTCTCTCTTTTGGTACGCTCTCGGTTTTGCGCTAGCACGACGATATATCTAGGACTCGTACACACGTGCATGTCGTATAAATAGTTGCATATACGATTCTCTTGCAATAGAGCCCGGTTCGTCGCTGTGTTTCGAGGCCCGCAATACTTTGAGTAAGTGTGCGTGTTTGTGTGGATGTGTGGGCGAGTGTGGACGCGCGCGCGCGCGCGAGTGAGGGAGTGCATGAGACGGGGAGAAAGAGGAATTCACGATGAATCATGTAAACTGCCATGACTAAAGATGTATTTTGATTTCGCGCGAATGGGTGATGTATCCTTTAAGTTTCAATACCATGGAGAATACATTACAAATAAACACCTGACACAATGACATAATATGTGATCTGACTTTCTTACGGGATTTGAAAATACGCGCGGCAAGTGAGAAAAGGGGTGGAAGAGAACGAAAGTCGCGCAACGAGAGCTTCTTCGTTATATATGTACGTAATGTGATCGAACGGCGATTCGTTAACACGTTGACTGCCATATCACCGATACACGGCCAGCGTCTTATTTACCCGGAGACAAATCATACTATAGTTAATATCTGAAAGGAAGAAACGTATTTCCTGTGGAGTTGGTTGGGCGGTCAAAGTGTTAAATGCCTAGCGCTAGAAGTAGATAGGTCCGGGCTTATACCTCTGTAACCGTTGCACTCATTCTACGATCTCGCATCGACTCAGAGGCACACGTGCATAGACGACTAGACACGTGTAGAGAGAGAGAGCGCCCGAGGGATTCGCGGCGTGCCAATGATATGATCGAGTGTTTCGTAAATAATAAATACTATTGTCTCCATTGTTATTGTATGCTTAGTCTAACTGAATCGAACTCGAGAGAAGCAGGGAGAATAATGGGTTGGTCGGAAGGAGAGCAGCTCTCTCTCTCTCTCTCTCTCTCTCTCTCTCTCTCTCTCTCCAAATCCGAATCCGAGCCCCCCAGGGAACGTGTGTGCATCGCATAGTGCGCTGGATGTTGTTCTGCGTGCGTAGAATGCGGAGCAGTGACACCGAAAAACTCGCGCGATTCCTTTTGCCTCTAGGGAAGGTCTGCGCACGCTGAGATCCCATCCTCTCGTTGGTGGAGAGCCGCCTCTCTTTATCTCTGCACCAGGTCACTATTAATAGTGGCGGAGATAATGAGCCGCATACACACACGCATACACACAGGCATACATGCAGAGACGTAGAGGGAGAGAGAGAGAGACAGAGAGAGTCAATGCCGCGCCGACGGGACTTGGAATCGTGTGAGTTTCGAGTGCGACCGCACCCGAAAACCTTCTCTTTTGGGAGCTTTTCAAGCGCTCTATGCTAGTCTGTACGCAGGGGATTTATAGTGTATCTCGACTAGGAATCAAGTAGCCCGGAAGGAGGAATAAATGGAACCGGAACTCGGCGAAGCCCGATTCTTTCCGTCGGGGCCACGACGGCGTGTGATCATCATTTCTTCCAGAGCCTACGATTAACTGCAACGGGACAAGTATTGCGTATGTACATAAGTGCACGCGACGCGGCAGCCTTAGATATATCTCGGATGGAAACAAGCAGTTTCATCGGGGGACGCATCGTCGGAATTGTTGATGTTATTTAACGTTAAATAGAGAAAGAGAGCGAGAGTGAGAGATAGGGAATTCGAGTACCGCGGCTTTAAGTGGAATCGGACACGCGAGCCTTCTCTGCCAGAAGTTCTAATCGCGCGCTCCGCCTTCCATTTGAACCTGTGGCATTCCCCAAGTACATAGATGTCGTACTGTTAGATATATGCCCGATGGTTTCGATATTATGCCGGACAGTGGAAGGATCGCATGATGCAGACAGTTTTATCTAAAGCTTCGAAGGCTAATAGGTTCACTGTGGGAATCTGCCAGCTTTTGAGGCTCGAGGTAAACGTTACAGGCCTTCGCTGATTACGGAAAATCATCCTCGACAGCCCGGCGTGATCGTGAACCTAGCCTGTTCAGCTAATTCTTCCAGGGCCATTCTTTTTTCCTAGGAGCTCGTTCTTTCGTTCGCCGCGATTGTCGGTTTCGATAATGGTCGCACGGGCCAATCTCCCGCTGGGCCGTATTAGAAGTTAGAAAGCTCTTCGGGAAGATGGTACCGTGAATTCGAGGGATTTCACGATTTTCGGTTGCATGGAAAGTACTGGCTATCCAGTGGACCAGTGACAACTCAAAACGGACCTCTCGTACGTACCGTGGCCGAGTGAGTGGTGGCTGGTACGTATGGTGTATTCGGAGTCAAGATTGCCAGTATACCTGGCGCCACGCTCTCCACTTTCTTCGTGCCCGAAATTGTCGACCTTTATTTTCTTAATGCATATATACAATCATTTGTACCATCCCGCGCCAGTGAGCATTTCGGGTCTCTAAAACGAATTAAGGGTGGACGGGAAGGGTTGAAGGGGGCGGGATGAAAAATGAAGAAAGCGCTCTTAACGACTTTTCGCGTATGTTAGGTGTATACGTTGTTAGACGACGACGACGATGACGACGACGACGACGACGACGTGTCAAGCGCGTGTAATTAAAGAACAAAGTGCAATATGAAAGTACAAAGTTTGACCTCTATTCGAATTTTGTATACCTTAACACCCACACACCCACACACACATACACATACGAGCACACAGGGAGAATTGTCAGGAAGGCATGTGTCAGACACATATACACGTACAGAAAGAGTGAATGAATGAGCGAGAAAGAGAGAAAAAGAGAGAAAGAGAGTAGAGATTAGAGAAAGCCTTTTCAAGATACTCGAAGGGAGAGAACGAATTAAACACATCGTAAATCATAGGCGGTAAATAACGAGTTTTGACGAAGTTTTACCTATTCTCGATTATCGGAACTGGTACAATATGTATGACCCTCTGTATCTAAGGTACGTCGTATTCGCATAGCGTTGAACTTACGAGTAACAAGTAAAGGTAACACACACAGCTACCATTATTACGAATCACTATTATTAATACCGACGATCATATTAAGCAGCCAGAGGAGAATACCAATTTAGAGGAAAGTTTAGCGTGAACGAAAACGTTTTTCTATCCACTTTAACACACGACTCTTTAACACCGAGCGAGTGCAGGCGGACAAGCAACCCGGTCTTATTGTATTCGAATTTTGAACGTTGTATGTTCGATACCGAAATGTACATGTAGAGATGGATTTCTATATTCCTATGGATTGTCATTGTAACGCTGACTAAATCGTAGGTTCCACTAGCTGTTTTATTAATATCTTTGGCACAATTCTAGAATAATTGTATATACAATTATTTTCCAAGACACAGGCACACGGACATACAGACGCATACACGAGACACACACAAGTACACTCAGACATACATACAGACACGTACACCGAGACACAAGTTCATTGTTATATGTACACGAATGAAACTGTTATAGGCAAAGCTATCATCGTCATTTATATAATAATTGAGATAATAAACAACGTTTCGATCAAGTAACCCACTACTCTTATTCCTATTATCCACTTATATATTCCGTATCCGCATTCAATAAGATTAGTGCCACTTTTTTTTTTTGTTGAATTAGGTAAGTAACTGATCTTAGCCTTTTGCCAAATGCCCACCGTCTCTATTCCCAGATCTGGAGTGGAAGAGCGTGATGTCCTTCTTCCTGGAAGGTCGAAAATGGACTGGACTGGACTGGACCAGACAGGACAGAGGAGTGCAGGGGCCTGGTATCGAAAGGAAGTACTCGGTAACCTGTGGTAACCTGGACTGGGATGCCAAATAAGTTGGAGGGTCAGGCCAGGGCAGGCCAGGCCAGGTGTGCGCGGAGCGCCGCCTAGCAGCTGGCCCCGCGACTAGAGTGGTCCCCGATCGGGCCCAATCGGGCCCCATCTCCAGTTTCTGCCTCTCTCGGGATTCCTTGGACAGAGCTGCTGGCGAGAGAGAAAATGGGGTGCTCGCGTGCCCCGTTACCGTGCGGCGCATTCCGCCTCTGAATCCTGTGAATACGCGTGTTTCTATGTGCCAAACTAATCGGGCCTCTGCCCACCTGGCCAACTGGGCGCGTGCAATCTCGGAGAAGGCTGCTGTCCCCTAGGAATCGCGTGGAACACCTCGGGATTGATGCTCGCATCTTGCGAGCCTCTGCGAGTGCTGCTGCTCCTCCTCCTCCTCCGGCAGGGGCATCGTAGCCTGCTGCTGTCTCTCAACCTGCCGAGAATGTGATTGGAATTCTTGCGTTTCATGCACCTGAGTCAACCAGCATGGCTTTCCTGTGCCCGGTGCGCATCAGGCGGGGCAAGAAAAAGAAGCGTGAGTATCGCTCCCCGATACTTTAACCAGGGTTAACTGGGGAACGACGTCCTTCCCTGCCGGACGGACACCTCGACTCGCAGGTGTACCCCACTTCTACTTGTAAGACCCCGAATTCGAATACTCAATGTACTGTCGTGACTTTTGCTCGAGTTTTCCATCAAATTCGGCTTTAATTATTTCCTGCAATTTTTCATGAATTGGAAACATATGTTTGGGGAACATGGTCAAGACCTAGGCCCTTGGACATCACTCGCACTGAATGCAGGTCAAGTGTCAATGTAAAATGGTCATTATTGCTTCTTGTCTTTTCTATTAAAACTAGTGGGGTTCTCGCTGGATCTATGGAGGATAGTGACTCGCTGCTCAACGGTGACTGCGAGTTTAATGATTTTACTGGTGGAACATCGGGATGATCAATTATACGATCGATCACGGTGCTACCCTGACTCGTACGAGTATGCAAATTCGTTGGGGCCCCTGTGATACGCGTCCCTACCCCCAAATTCCTCTGCTTTTATGATCCACTGGAAATCTCCGTGCGAATAAATGAGGGATTGAAGGGATTCTAGAATTCATAGTGGTATTGTTATTTAATACAGCCGGAGTGCATAATTTCAATTTGGACAAAGACTGTGTGGGTACCGGGGGCGCAGGACTTGGTCTGGGCACCAGGGCACCACTGCCTCCTGGCAGGATAACAGGCAGTGCCAGTATTGAGACGCTAGTTCGAGTAGGAATCGAAAAGGAGAATGGCCTTTCGCCCGATAGTAAAATGGTTATAGTACATGACTTCACCCCGTGTGTCGACGACGAGTTGCAAGTCAAGAGGGGCCAGGTAAGCACTGAATTGCTATCCCACTACTTAAGTCTTAGGACTTAAGCGGTGCCCACGTGTTCACGTCTATATATTTTAATATCATGCCTATAGACGTGTAGGACGATGGTACTTAAACCGTAACTTTTATGGTCGGTAGTCGGCAGTAGTTAGGGCTTAATGATTTCCTTCACTGTTTCCAGGTCGTCAATGTGCTCTACCGAGAAAACGACTGGGCCTACGTGATAGCGGCGGACACGCGCAGGGAGGGCTTCGTGCCGCATTCCTACTGCGCCCCGTACACCTCTCAACTGGCGGAATTAACGCTGGCGACTCTCATGAACAATGTCAAGAAGAAATTACCGAGATCCAATGAGACTGACTGCGAGTTCAACGGCACTGGCCGCTCGCAGACCGGGGATGCCCAACAGACCGACACCGGCTCCGCATCCGACTGCGAGAGCTATGCTAGGAATGTTACTACTGCCGACATTAATGTCAATCGCTCGAACATCACACAGTCGCAGAACTCTATCCAGACTATATCCTCTCAGCCAGATGTTCATCCCTTCTTTAAGGTACCTACTTGCATCCATTTGAATTTTAAGAGAGCGCATCTTTCCAACATGATCCGCTCTCTACATGCCTTTGTGTTACGCAGGACCCATCTGCTGGGAGATACATTGTATTATACACGTTCGTCGCCCGTGATGAGAACGACGTGAGCGTAGAAAGAGGGGAGTTCGTCACGGTATTGAATCGGGACGATCCCGACTGGTTCTGGGTACTGAGACACTGCGACGGTAACGAGGGGTTCGTGCCATCAGGATTCGTCTATCCAGGACACGTGCTCCACTCGTACGCGACCACAGCTACCACGACGACAACTACCACTACTACTACCACCGCCTCCGCGGAGACACATAGCTTGGGTATGTCTGGTATTTCTAATCGAGCGAATGAACGTGGAATCCCTTGTAATAACGAGGATCTTTCTCCCGCTCGCGAAGGAAAGGGCAGCGGCAATGTGACGGGGGCGACGGAGCCGCTGCAGCAGCAAAAAGGCCTGCGGGACTTTCGTGATGAGACAACTGGTACGGAATTAGTCGTGCTCTACGATTATAAGGCGCAGGCGCCAGACGATTTATCGGTGAGACGGGCCGATTGGATATACGCCGATTTGGGCAACCAAACCGTCGACGGATGGTTGTGGGCATATGCCCCAAAGACGCGCAAGTACGGCTTCATACCGAAGGCGTATGCTCGTCCGCCCGCTATGACCAGCTTATGATAGAACCTAGGATACACTTACTTGTATGCCACTTACCGCTGTACACACTTATATACGAAAAGCCGCAATATATATGTCTATACGAAATTACAGGTTGTTCATTCAGATATTGCACCTCACGATCCTGCGCCATATAGGAGGCTTTCGAGGAAGTAAGACATTCCCGAGAAATATTGGGAAGCACTCCAACTACGGAGTGAATAGCTCCACGAGCGCTGACTAATAGAGGGTGACCCCCCCACTGCATCCTTGCACCGATAATTGCCGTAATCGTATTTTCAGAATACTTAGAATCATTTCTATCGATTCCTGAGCCAGGGCTAAAATTACATTTGCGCGCCCTCACTGTGCCTGCCTGCCTGCCTACTGGTCACACTTCTCTACGAGGGAACGCGCGTGTCGCGGGGGTTTATATTTACAGAAATCTCTAACAGCTGCAGCGAAAAGTTTGCCCAGCCGAGAGGAGGCACACCAATAATTCGGCCCACGAATTTTCCCCTTTGTCCCATGATTTTCTATCCCACCCGATTACCAAGCTCTCGGTCTATCCAAGAGCGTACATTGTCATTATTTTTACGGGGAGAAGTGATACGCCGCCCGGCCTATCGCGGTCAAAGATTAAGTGGGGCGGATGCGTCCTCGCAGTCGGCAGATACAATGAGGAATGTATGCGAGCGCCGATGTCTCTTGGTACTTTCGGCTTCTGCACTACTCCCTTTCAACTAGCGAAGCTTCTCATTGTTTTCGTCATTCACGCTGGGAACAGTGTGGTGACAAATAAGACACCTACGTATGTGTATAGACACGACGCCGTCCCCTCCTTCTCTTGGCGTCTCCGACTGCTTCTTCTTTGTTCATTTCCTCGGACGCCATCCGGTCATTACACCCGCCAGCTCATTTTTCTTTTGCCCGGAACTCTTCTGCTCTTGGTTCCCTCTGTCTACTTCGTGTGCGCACCAGATTCTCCACTCAGAACTCTGACGACTCCTATTATTTGGTTCTTCACTCTTTCTCCTCGACTGATAAGTTTTCATTCTTTAATCCCATATAACTCTCCTCGGTGCATTCGATTAAAAAACAATAACTTTCCGATAGATGAAATACATGCTAATTCAAATGAAACTCTTCACTGTTAGTGTTGGATTAATTGTACGTCTCTCGTGCAGAAGGCATCACGTGCCATACACTTTGAGTTCCATCGTTTTGTCGGCTCGATGACTTGCTTCTATGTTCTTCTGCGAATCTCGGGGTCACTCGCCTTATCGGCACAACTGATAACCCTTGGATGATCAGTCGTCACGTGCCGCTTCGTAATCTTTACGATTTCATGTCTTGGTGCACCAGACATTAGATATTATTACTTCCCCCTTTCGGCAAAAACAATATTTGCGTCAGAGGGTTCCTATGATTACGAGACGTCCCCCCGTATACGATAATGCGAAGAATAAGCGAATGGTTTATTTCCTGAGAAAGAGAGAGACAATAAACGGCACTACTCAGTCTATACTTGTACTGTACAATTTCTTTATTTGACAATACTTTCATTTGAATCCGTCCGCTCAAGGATTAACAGGAATATCTTAGATTTCGTCTGAAAAGAGTTACTGCCACTGTTTCTTACTATTACTGAATGAATACAAGTGGCGTGGATTAATGTTTCATCTAGAGTACTGAACACGCGAGTATCGTCTCGCCTATTAGTTGTCCTATCACTATTCATCTATGATTTCAATGAGGAATCCTAAATCGATGCTGCATTGGACTTGGAATTATTATAGAGGAGACCCTGGAGATCTGCTAAGTTGTATTGCTAGTTTTGAAAATCGTCACGGAGTACAAAATGGATATATGTATGTTTCATTGGACTGGATATAAAAATGCTAGAGTCTTGCCAAATACAAAAACATGCGGGACAATCGTGGCGTAAACGAATCCTATGTTAACATTGAAAAATAAGGATACATGCGTGCTACCATGTACGTAGAGAGCATAATAAACGACGAATATTTACACATTACACCTTCCACTCCCGCTATTAATCCAGCCAGCTCGTAAGATGTAAGATATGGCGAAATACTTGTGTATTGACTAAAATAATGTATGCGCTCTATGCGGAAGTGGTTCTAATCGACGAACAATAACTGCTCTGACATAGTAACACGATTTTCCGTCAACTCAACACTTGACACAAGACACGAAGTGATTAATTGCTAAGATTATACTCGCAGCTCGATTACATCGGAACTCCGTTTGGCCTCTGGATTTCTCGCATTATCAATTATACGATTTCTGAACAACACAATGGGAATAGACGCGATAGGGAGCTGAATTGAAACCTCAAGATAGATCTACCGTTTCTTCTTGTCCACTTGACATTGTTCAATAGGCTTTCCTTTCACAACTAGTGCCACAGGCTTCCGTATGTGGTCATAAATGTAACGTTTAATATAGCTATCTAGTTTCTATCTCGTTGCATTTACTGTTGTTGCTCCAATGGCAGCGGAAACGCTTCCTTCTGTACTCCTGGGATTTCATGACCCCCCACCGAATAATTGCGATAAAAAACGATGCTCGGATAATTCGATGGGGCGCGATAAGAAATCGCCATCTCATCCGGTCGGTTGAAACGTTTATAAACAGTGATCGTGGCTGACGATACTTGTGTCAAGAAGAATTCCTTCATATTGTTAAACCTAGGAAAACTATGCGGGCTTATGCATTGGTTCGTGGTTTCGTTCAGTAGAAGATTAAATCTCGGCGCTCCCTTTATAAATCTACTGATACAAATACGGTAAATGTTAATTACACTTTAAAAACGTAATAAATACACTCCATAGTTAGAAACATAAATCGCACGAATAAAAGCCACATCAAAAAAATGTATAATTATGCACAGTACACTGATGTGCGTAGAAACAATAAGAAAACAACAGCAAACAATAGCGAAATCGTAGGAAAACGTAGTATTACGTTTATGATTTCGCAAGAATGAAGATAAGCTATCACCAATTTCCGATCCTTATCTTCCTCATGAGAAAAAAAAGCCAAAGCTATTCCACCAAGAACAGAAAAGACGAAAACAAAGATTACTGAGACTTCCTGTGCGAAAATCGAAGGAGAGGGGATTCGCCCTCCACGCTATACATCTAATTTTGTACTTAAAGCTTTCGCTGTATACAAATAAATTGTCGGATTATTTAATACAGCTCGTAAGACGAATATATCACAAGTCACCGTAGCGCCGACGACTTTCCCTCAGATTTACCTGGGAACTTTCGGAAACAAATTGTGCCTCGCGTTGGCTAGTCTCTCCACGCTCACATTTTTTATGTTGTCCAGCTGAGAGCTGTCCATTATCGTTACAAGATTTTGTTTGTCATTCAAGTTGATCATGCTTTTGCTCTTGTTATTGGACAAACCATTCGTACGAGTGAATATCGAGAGGAGTGGCAACTCCTTTACATTAGAGGTCTTACTGGTTATCGCTTTCAGAATAGAGTACTTTGCCAGATCTTCGGGTGGTTTCTCTAGAGAACCAGTACTTGGCAGAGGGTGCGGGGTTTTTACCTTAAGGGGCGTAGAACTGGCACTAAGTGACATTCTGGGCAAGACACTAGGCTTAGGCCGATTTTTTATTGCTAACTCGTCCTTCTCCAAATTGCTCGTGGGAGTAGGACCCTCGGAAAACTCAGCCTCAGTGGCCTCGTTCTCAGAAATCCCGTCAGTGAACTCGTTTCCTTCAGTCTTGATTATAGCACTATTATCGTCAGGGAGACTTTGTTGTTTTTGTATACTAGTAATATCCAAATCCCATGACAGGTTGATGTCACTGTTGCAGTGGAAGTTTTGATTGTTGCGCAGGATTTCAACGAGCTTATTTGGCACGAGGCTTTCTGTCCCGTCGCAGGCCCGATCGCCTAACCTTGACGCGTCAAAGTTCGACGAATGAGAATTAATGGGACTGTTCGTCAAAGATGTGTAACCCCGGAGCGGGACTTTTGTTTTACTGGTATCCATGGTGTCACCGACCTCACTTTTACCTAATCCTTGAACATGAGATACCGAGGATGAACTTTTTAAAGTCTTCCTCACTACCTTTCGGAAGTGATTTACAGTGTCTACGGAAAGCTGTGTTGTTTGGGATGAGTTCGTGTTTGATTTGTGCGCGTTCTCGATTGCCGGATTACTGGACTTGTCTTCGCTGTAAAGGTGCAAGTATTCGCGATCACTGTCGCAGCCCTCATGAGACGAATTATTCAGATTTTCCATGCTGGTCTGAAGCTCGAGTTCCCATTGCGATGATGTGGCTTCACTGCCATCCACTGATCGTTTGCCAAGATGCTCTGCATCTTCCCTAACTTCACAGATCTCTTGTACATCTTGCAGCTTGCTCTCTCTTTTTACTTGCCCACTTGGAGCAGGACTGATTCTACTATTAACTAACTGATTACTCTCGGAACCTTCAAGCTCGGCACCCACACCGGGCTCTCTTGGACCATTTACAACAAAATCTGTAAGAAATAACGCCTAAAAGTTAGAGGTATTAATGTATTAGATTTAGAATTAGTAAAGGTAAAGAATGGTACCATAGTCTCTTCGTTGCTGATGAATCTGATTACTTATCTCCTCCAACAAACGAAGGCTCGAGGCGTAGTTATGCTTTGCGTCCTTTATTGCTTTCTGTAAACACTCGACTCTTTCTTTCTGTGTGGCTAGCATTTGATCGCACTGAGCCTTCACCTCAAAGTATGGCCGGGCTTTTATAATAGACCGCCTGTGTTTCTCTTCCAATTCCAATAATCTTTTTTCCGCATCGTGGAAAAGCATCGCCCTTCTATGGTGTTCACGACCGCATTCTGCTTTTTGATTCTCCGCGTCCATCACCTGGTAAGATGAATCAATAGCAATGTACTCAGTGACTAGAGAAAGTGAGTTCAAATTTTAGAGAATATCCAGTACCTTGAGTGTTGCATGATTCAACATATCTTGCCAGGCCTGGTCGAAATTCCATTCGTGCTGATGTGACATAAACCTAGCTTCTGCCAGGGCAACTGTTTCCTTAGCAGCCGCATGAATCTCACTGGCTCTCTGGAATAGCTGAGCCTGTTGCTGACACTGCACCTACAAATTGAATAATTGGAATTTTGTTAATATTACAATTTAACTACTGTTTAAATGCATAGTATAGCATATTTACCCGGGCTTCGTGAGCAATTTCCAGGGCTTCATAATAACACCTTGCTTTCTCAATGCAACCACTACCTACTTTGTCAACTATCTTCTTCAACCTCCTGGTTGACTCTGATAATAACTGGCTAAAGGCAGTATGTGCTTCCTAAATATAAAATACTGTTGAATCACTCATTTTTCCACTCTAACAATAATTCACGCTTAACGCGAGCTTCTCGAAAAGATTTATACATGGTATAATTCGGAAACGGAGTATTAGAAATAATATTAAAGTACTTACATCTAATTCAGTCTCAAGTTTATTAATATCATCGGTAGCTTTATTTAAATTTTCCAATTCAATCTGTAAGAAAGAATTCGATTAGAGTTCGCTCGTCAAAGACTTACTAATGAAAAAAAGGGTCGCTTTATATCGGTAGTGTATAAGAAATCTCTCGGTAATGATGTAAGTAAGGTGATGAGTTATCCATACATATGAGTCACTTGTGCAAGATAAGTTTCATTGACAGAACGCAAATCCTAAAAATAACTGTAGGACAGGCGGCATGAGAATATTAACGAAAAGGATATCAACGTTGTCGGAGCTATCGTTCGTATGAATAAAGTATTCGACAAGGTAGAGAGTAGGAAGCATCGAGCAGTGAGAGTCACTTTATTCGCACAGATTAAAAGACGGCAGAGGCAGCAGTGAAACCACATAATAATAAATCGATTGAAAAGTGCCGAGAGTTTATAATTCAGTTTCCCCGGGACGATCTCGCATGCACTCCCATTTGCCATTGGCGGCTGAGCGAGCGCCGACAGCGTCTTATTTGCAAAAGAAAAGAAGTGAAAGCGAAGTGGAGCGTGGTACCAGGCAGTGTTAGGTACCGGAGCCATCCGGAGCCATTGCGCTCGATGACGGCAGAGCTAACCTACCGCGCCTATCGCGACGCAATGCCAAGCGAAAATAAACGCCACAATGAAAATTCCTCGGTCCCTTCGTTATTTTGCTCACCTCTATGCGCGGATCCAACGATCCGTCGATGTCGTCCGAACCGTCCATCCCTCGGCTCATTGGACTCCTCGATGTATCACTTCATCTTCTCAATGCTCTTGGAGCGAGCTGCGTCTCACAAACCGACCACCAGATCATCTCTCGCCCGGCAGCGGGTCCACTGAGCGCTGCGTAATTACGAATCAATGCGGGAACAGTTGGGCAAAATCGCAGGCACGCCTGACGCGTAATATCCCGAGGAGCTCACATCATAGTGGCAGACAATATCGTCGTTCGCAGTATACAATCATAGAATGCCTCTGCTGTCTCACTCTCTATCTATGCTGTATCTTTGAGTGAAGACTGGCGATGTACGGATTATACGGTGCAGTGTAGAATAGAGCGGCGACGCTCATAGCCGTATCTCCGGCACCGCGAGCAACACTAATGGCCAGTGCTACTCGGTGTAGACGAGAGGAACCCTCGCCCCTCTCACTCCTTCACTCTGTCTACCTCTACATTCAAGAGCTCCCTCACGGAAATTCCATTCCGCTCGCCTCGATCTAATTCACCTCGACAAAAGCCAGGATTTATCAACCCGACAGCACCGAGGTGGATGATACACTGTCTATGTACGCTACTGCGCGCTCCCTCGTTCGAATCTGCCCGCTCTGGCATTTGGTATTTTCTAATGGCACTACAAGGCTAAAGGACGAATGCCTGGCTTGCTCTTTCTTCCCATTCGTCGCATGCACGTGTACAGGGTGACGCAGATTCGCACAGTCAGCAATGTCGTATTAGCCTCCGTATGCATGATTTTTTGCATTGGTGAGATGTAACATGACTCGAGCAATTCAGCCTAACTTTCGTTCACGCGTAAGCAATCGTGGAAACCCGACGCGATGCTGGTGAACTTTGGCCATTGGGAATTCATAAAATTGTCGATTGAAAGGCTACCAGCTTAATCGCAATTGTAAGAGGATGATCGGCGAGAACTCGGTCTGCATTGTATTCAATGGAAGTGAACTCTTACCTTACCTGCTGAGCGTCCAGAACTTCACTCGCTGCTGTTGGGGTCGTCAACCTCCGTTCGAATGATACTTCAAGCTCATTGAATTATACTTTGAATGGGTAGCCCATTATACCCTCTTGATTTTTTAATCAGAACTCAGGGACTCGTATTTTATTGAATTATGAGTAAAGGAATATCTTGTATCAATAATGCTGGGCTTACATAATAAGAAACTGCTCGCACTAGACGAGCAGATTGAATAAATAAATGGAGGAAGACGTAATCGCAGAGGAGGTCAAGGAATTTCTTTGCGAGTTCTTGAGAACAAAGAGAATCTCGGTGTGTTGCAGGTTGCAGGAGCGCGGAAGATGCAGGATAAGAAGGTACGGAGTAGAGAATCGTACTCAAGGAGGACAATGCAAGAATCATACACAGACGACGCGGTAGCATTGCAGTATTTATTTTTCTTATCGTACTACCATAATACTGTGTAACATACAAGAAATGCACTTTAATGAAACCTACAGAAGAGAAATCTGAATATAGAAAAATCACTTAACACTGATACACGCGGCGTTTGAGTTATCTGCTTGAAAAGGTTTCGCTTTCGGTTTTGTACGCTGCCAGTGGATAAGTAAATCTGTGTCTCAGTGTGTTTGTACGTGTATGTTTGTCTCTGTATTCCTCTGTGTACGATTTGTCTTTCTCACCTCACTTGCCTGAGCATGGGAGAAGCATAGATTTGTAGAACTAAGAATGAGTAAGTCCAACGAATTCACAGCAGATATCAGTTAGTTAGTCCTTCTTCTGTCTCGCAGTGGATAATTGCGGTAGAATCTCTCTATGTGTAAGTGTACGTGGTTGTTTCGTATGCACGAGTGGGTGTGTGTGTTAGTGTATATGTGCCTCTAAGATGCACCATATATTTCTATCTATTAAACATTACTTTCTTGCTCCGAAAAGAACGAATGATGTCATGGTCGCAAAAATAAAGAAGCCACTTCTCACGTTACCTCTCTTTGGTCGTAGAAACTAATAGGTACTGCAGTTTAAAACGGCTTTAGAATCAGGAAACAGAGAATATTTCTTTCTCTCTCTTGCGCGCGTGTTCTCTCACTCTCATTCTCTCACACATGTTCTCGCCCATTCAGACTCTCCCACTTTCTCTCTTTCTCTCTTTCTGTCTCTCTTTCACGCACTGGCTCTCTATCTTCCTTGCTTAAAAGAAGAAAGGGAACGTTTAAACACTGAAAAATTTATACATATTTGCCAACCTTGTTATCTAGTTGCATACTCTTAATACTGTTTTTATATATACATATAAAAACGGACTGTATAATCGCGTTAAGATCTGTGTTAACGTATAGAGTCGCGGTCGAGGCGCGAAACTTATGGTATCTCCAGTAAGTAGGTATAAAAGCTGCGTGTGGCGGACGCTAGGTTTCAATTTCCCCCAAGCGAATGTGAGAAAGACTATATTGATTCTTCCTCAGCCCGGAAATTTCGTGGACCTCCGCCGAGAGAGGGCCCGTTTTTCGTGCCGATGCAATAATCCGTCATTTAATTGCGGCTTTCCTCGACTTTTGCTCTCCTTTTTTGTAAAGTTATACACGAAAATAGTCTCAAGTATTGCTGTACTATACAAAAAGAGAGGTTCTGCGCTTCTTCACTTCATTCCCTCGTGTTACGTTAGTGATATCTTTCCGACTAGATTACAGGGTGTCACCCTTTCAACAACAATAGGCAATTATAACTTTTCTTCTCCCATTTGTTCTCTATTCACTCTTTCGCGACGAGGTAAATTCGCGTTGTTTCACCGTCGTAGCCGGCGTCGAGTTTAAAAAGTATCTCAATATATATGTACACGTGTGCATTACGAACGAAGAACTGAGACGACGAGCGCGCGCGGCTCTTACTCTCGCGGTCGCTCGCTAAGATTAAAGTTGACACAAATGTATACTCTCTCTCAGGATACATCAATCACGCCGCTGCTTACTTAAGAGGGAATAGATTGTACAACGACTGAGGTGTATGTGTGTGTCTTGTGTTTCTTTTTACCGATAATTACACATATAGGTATGCCGTTTCGTCTAACGCTGCAGTCTCTAAAGAATTGTACGAATTACATACACAGCTTCTCCCCAAACTGGGAAATTTTCTACCGGAGGGACGACCAAGGAGTGGTTTCTTTCGAATCTAAGTATAAGGAGACCAGATTCTGCATACATGTCGCTAAGACATTGGCCGAGCTCTTTCATATTGTAAGGCGTCATGACTTAATAAAGCCGTAGTTATTTATATTACACAGTGACTCTTTTTTCTCTCTATCTGCATCTTACTCCTCTTTTTTTCTCCTCTTCATCGGGGTGTCTTAGTTAATATATACTCAAGTCTGACGGAACTCTACTCCGACGACATGAACGTCCTGTTCCTCCAGAGTTCCCGATCCCTTCGGACTCTGTCTCATTCCCTCTGAGGAAATCAGGTATATTAAGTTCGTGAGTTTCTCTCTGTGTACCATTTAGAAGGCCCGTTCGTCTCTCACTTGCGAATATTGGTACGCGCTCGCCTTTCAATCATCCCATAACGCAGTTCGTTCGCGGCAGCTTCTATTTAATAGCAAAAGGAAACCTGTATATACTCTCTCGCTCGCTCGTTCGCTCACACACATTTGTACCTCTTACGATTTACGCCGGACCCTCGACATTTCGGGATCTAGAGACCATGGGGTTTCAGTACTGAAAGGGATCATTAGCATCGTTATCAATTGATTGTACGAGATTCGCGGGCGATTTCTTCGACGCACTAGAAAGCCATTCGCTTACAGCAAATGTTAATTCGGGCTTCTGTACAATTCTCTCTGTTTCGCCCTCGGAATAGTAGAGATATACACGAAGCGAGCTGCTGCTCTCCATACCTTTAACCCTCTATAACACCATGCAGTTTTAAAGTCACGTACTCTGGTTTTATCTATATTATAACTTTAGTCTTTGCCCGCTTGGACAACTTCAATATTGGCAGGGATGAATCAATTTTCCACTTACGCGTTAGGTAATATTTTCTGGGTATAAAAAGTTTCGTTATAGAGGGTTAACTTTAGCCGGTTTGCGTTGTATGGGCGTTAGGGTCTCCACTATCCTCTCCCTCAGGATATCTCTGCCTCGTAATTTTAATTGATATCACGGCGATTTTGACGATTTCGATGTGCGACTACACGGAGAACTGTTCGCGCGACTGCTAGTTCCCAGTTTCAGTCGTTATATTAGTTGTACTTCTTGTCATCGTGTCACTGGACTTGGAAGATAGATAGATTCTCGTCTGTGGGCGTCGCATGAAAGTGGTACACGGTGGATTCGGCCTGTTTGCCAATTTATTCGCAGCATCGATTGATAGCGGTTCTTTTCGCACTTCATCTCTCATCGCTCTCTCACTCTCTTTCTCTACATGGTCCAGGAGAGACACAGCTGTCCATCCTCGCTAAGCACACATCGCACACAATGCACATGTGATCTAGCGGTATCGCTTTTAATTGGTCTCTCCTCTCACACGAATTACATCCGAGCCGACATTGAATTTCTCTCCTTCTCTCGCTCTACCTATGAATAGCGCCGGTGTACTCTTCGCGAATAGAGGCACATGCATACATATTATGAGTCGCGGAACTTATAGATATCAGTACGGGAAGAGACAAAACAAAAAAAGTGTGCGTCCGGCAGATCTTTCGTTGTACTCGTTTGCACCTGGAAAGATCGCCCGGAGATGTTCGACATCTAGAGAGATAGGACATGTTATACAAGAGGTTGCACGCAGCCGACGACGAAACTTAAAGGCTGTATTACAATGTTTGAGGACCGCGTGGTCCTAGGCCACGGGAGATTGCAGTGAAAAAATATACGCTTCACGCAGCGATCTCGCACTCGGTATTACGTCGCTGGCATCGGGATTCTTTCCGGCGAGCTAGGACATACAACTGTAGAGGCTTATCGGGGCCCCTCGAAAGTCAGCACATTGGTACAAGATTCGCCGCAAGTGTATTGGCTATCGAAGGCTCCAGATAGAGCTAGTGAGAGCTATACAATGCACACAAGAACGCAAGTGTACAAATCCGGGCAATGGGCGCGTCTACAAATGAACGTGATACATCCGCTGCGGACTGCGAGGAGAAACGCACCTAGGATTCGATATCCGTCATTGATCCTCTATACTCGGCGACACTTACACTTTCTCGTGTTTCGCCCGAACCGCCGGAACACAGGAGAGGCCTGTGGCCCCTGTTCCGGCGCTCCTGTCTCTGTTACACAAAGAAGAATGCAATGGGAATGGCGAGAACGACATCTCCGTGCTTGTCTCTCTGTATGTACGCGCGACACACTCGAATTCCGTGGGACAAAGGGGGCGCGCGAAATGAAGCCACGTGTCTTTTATCTCTTTCTCCTGGTATGTACTCGTCGCCGCGCCGAATGGTACGAGGGGCCACATAACGAAAGAGGAAATGCGAACGCAGAAAATGGGGGGGCAATGCGTGTAAGGGATGGGGGGAGAGTGGCGCGAAAGAGACTTGGGATATGAAGAAAGGGCTTGATACGTTGTTGGATTTGTCCTCTGCGTGCGAGGTATACTCGCGTCGATTAGTTAGTTAGTTTAGTGAGCCTCAGTAAAATGCCACGGCACAACAACACGACGAACACGCACCCGTTTTATCGAACTAACAACACAACAGAATATATAGTACCGTCGCGCGCGTCTCTTACATCGCGATTAGCCCGTCCCGATCGTACGATCGGCGCTAGCCGCGTAAAAACATATCGTTCGTACAATTAATAATATACAAATAGTCTATACTTCCTGTAGTTACTACGAGTTCCATACGAAACGTGTATCTGCGCGCAGGCTTGCTAAACTCCTTATTTATTCTCTTTCTCCCGTTCTTTTTCTCGGAGAGTAATATGTGTCTGTGCGTGCGTGTGTGTCTTTCTCTCTCTGTGTGTGTATGTACGTGTATGTGTGTCTCTCTGTGTAACAAAGTGTTGGCGAGATTCAGTCTTCACGTGTTTCATCTTGGTTTTTTCTTCTCTTTTAAAAAGGAGATTAGAGTTAGTCTCTCGACGATAACATTACAATATGCACATATGGTTCAATATGTTATACAATAATAAAAGTGTCTCTCACGTCGTATCACTTTTCTTCGTTTTTTTCTTTAATGTACGGCGATATCACAGCGATCAGCATTTAATTAGTAAAAAGGTACTTGTGTTCCCGAAGCTAGATTATTCCCACGATTTACTGTCGTGTCTCGTGCTGCTTTCTTGTCGTTCCCTCGGCTCGCTTATGCATTCAGCAAGTCAATGCAATGAATTCCACGAACAACAACGAAAAAAATAAGAAGGAGGAGACTAATCCGAACGAAGACGATTTGCCGGCGAAGCATCGACGTTCACTGAACACAGCTGGAACACGACACCGAGAAATCCGAGAGTCAACCGTGACGTTACGCGAGACAAGGTAAGCTTTCTCCCTACGCAAAATAGTAATCACGAAGCAACAACAATAATAATAATCGTAATAATAGTAATAAAAAAAAGGACACCACAGAAAAACGGAGCGGAGAAGACTGCGGCGCACTGCGTGCGGCTAGGAAAAGTGGCGTTTAAAAAATATACTTCGTATTAAAGGTACTCGAAGCTCCCGACGATTTTTCTCGACGACAACGAGGACTCCTTTTACCTATACACCTAACAGTATCTCGGGTGCGAGAGGGAATCTCCCCACTGGACACAACTAGACGGACAATTCGTCCGGGGTCGGTAGTAGAAAATAAGGGGGGGAACCGCGGCGCTGTAACACCGTATAAAAAGATACGCATTAAATGACGAGAGACTTCACTATATTGGAACAACCTAAATAATATGCGAACGAAAGCACTGTTCCAAGTAGTAACTTATATATCCTCTTACGGAAGTATTTAACGAGAGCGACCTATTTAAACTGAGATTTCGCGTTCGGAGTATCTAAAGGCGATGCAATAATAACAATGTTCTATAAATATACATTTACATATATATATATTTATATCTCGTCTCGTTGTTACGTTTTCTCTTTCTTTCTAGTTAGTTCTATCTCCTTCCGATACGTATTAGTGGATCGCACGACAAACGCGAGAAGGAAAATACTGATGATTCTCCGGCTAGAATTGTCCCTCTTCCTCGCCCCCCCCCCCGCCCTCCCCCCCTAAAGTGGACTGTGGGTTCAGCGAGCTTGCAGTTACACGTCACTCGAAAGATCATCTGAATTTGTACACTACAATATATAAAACTGATAAGGATACCGTAGTTGCCCTTACTCTTAATCATGATGCACGATAGGTAGATCTAGAAATATGCTACATCTTACATATCACAGAACTACGCGTACACCCGCTATCAACACTTGGTTGGCCGTTTCTCTTTTCTCTTTTTCTCCCTCGGTACTCTCGTTTCTTTCGTCTGTCTAGATCTAGAATGGCTCGTGTCACACTTCCCGAAAGGTTCGTTCGCTTCTCGAGAGCGCGGCAGCGATTTCGTATTTTGGAAAATCGGACGGCGACGACGGAGAGAAAGTCGCGCCGGTGGCCGAGAGCGAAGAAGCCTCGACTGTATTTTGGGAGAAACGAAAGGCATGCAGCGGGGAGGATTTCTGGAGGTACAACAACATGATAGACCAAGAACATACTGAAGGGACAAGGGTGCCAGTAGAAAAGTACGAAAGAATGGAGTGACTGGTGGTGTCGAATTGTAAAGAGGAACTGAGGTAATGAGGGTGGCGGTGGTGGCCAAGCAATTTGGAGAGGGGGGACAGTGAGACAAAATTGGGAACGCGATTAGTCAACTCCGTCGCGCTGCGAGACTAGTTCCGTGTCTCGATTAAACGTAAGGGACGACTGCTGTTCTCAATAGAGGGCGTACGCAGTAACATGAGTATATCATGTGGATTTTCAATACTCGCGGCATACGCTTCCTATTATTATATCACTATTCACTCCGCTTTCGACGCGCAACTGTTACTCTCTAGGCTTGCTGAGTTCACTCGGAGAGCTCAGGAGGAGCGTGCCTACTATCCGAATGTCCGGAGGGGTCGAAGACAAGAAAACTGCAAAGTGCTTGGAGCGTATTTTGCCAGCCGTGCACGTATGGGTCGCGTGTCTCACACGTGTGCAACCGAGAAACGAACCGATATAATACCGATGTGTGTGTGTCTTCGTTCGTTTTCGCGATGCGTTCAACCGATCGAAATACCTAGTAGTTAGTGCACATGTACTGCTGCCGAGACCAGCCGTCTCTTGGCCATGTGCGTTATTAAGTAACGAGCTGTGACAGAGATTTCGTCCGGGCGCTTGCTTGCGCGAGCAGCTTTTCTGTTGTACGAGTAATGGATATCACAATGCAGAGCGTGTACCCAGATAGACCATATTACGACAACACGTCCTCACGAAAAGACACTATAACATTGCATGCTGTCTCTGCAATTTGGTAGCCAATATCCACGTGTTCATTCATTTAAGGCCGAAAGAATTTCCGATCGAGTCCCATTGGTATCGTTACGCGTTGCCGCCTTATGCGCCTTGTGCGGGGGAGACTTCGTTCAATTATGCCGTAACTCGTAATTGGAACTTACGATCATCATGTATGTGTTAACGGTACTAGCGCCTGTCTATCTGGGTCTTCGCAAAAACGAGTCCTTTTCTCGAGTGTATTCGAGTCTTATCTTTGCATTCTTCTCTGTTTGCGCGCACGCACGCGCTTTCTCTCCCTCACTCTCGCTCTCTTTCTTTCTCTCTTTCTGTTTATATTTTGTGTGGTGTGTGTACAGTGTAATCGGGAGGCCCGCAGAAGGATTCCTATGCGCCGTGACGATAAACCGTTAACACGTTTCGTGCTCTCACTTTCTCTCACGCGCGTGAGCATGAATGAAAACCAATGTTCTTCTCACTTTTTCATCCAGAAAACGCGCATTTGTTTGTGTGTTCTGTGTTCAGGGACTGCCTTTGTGTAAACTAGACTAACAATACACAAGGCGCAATCGGTGGATCGCGCGCGCGCGCGCGCGCGCTTGCGAATTCCTCTCGCTCTTTTTTCTGTTCTTCCTCTTCAATCTTCCCGTCACTTACTAAATGTTTAAACGCGCGGCGCATGAAATGTTAATGTAAGTGGTAGCACAGTCTCGCTCTCTCTCTGCGTGGTTTGTCTCGGTGTGTAGGTGTATACGTACGAGAATGATCGTTCATCGACTAAGAAAACGACAAGTAAATTTGACGCGCGACTACACAAAAAAGCAGGTACACAACTAAATTTTCGTCGTTACACGTTGAACACGGCGGCCGGCCGAGCCTGCACTGCGCGCGCGTGCCGCACCTCTGCACGGAGAGCAATGGGCGCAAAGAGACCAAGACCACTCAGTGGCCAATTGCATAAACATCAAACAACAATGTTCATCGTTCGCCTTGTTTCTCTTCCACTCTCTCTCTCTTTCTTTCTCTCTTTTTCTCTCCCGCTCTCACTTCTTTTATAATCATATTCGTTGGTTCAACAACAAATTACTTTCGATATATATAAAAATAAGGTATCAAACACTTTGCGCCGAGGTACACAGCCATTCATCTGACTACTTTTCTGCTTAATTAATTTTAAGTTGTCCTCTAAAGCCGTTCCTCTCGGGATAGTATTCACTCCCTATGCCTTTGAACCCGATTATGGTATTCTCATTCCGAGTGGAGTTCATCGGAGTACGAATAACTTATTTTGTACGCTATCTAATTATCCTGGGCTCTCTGTCTCGCTCCTTATCACTCCTTTTCTCTTGGTTTTGCACGATGCTTTAATGCAACAGTGTACTTCATTTGACATGTGACTCTTTGATCGTCTCGGCTCTTTCTACCGGAGGAGCCACATACCAGCACCCAGCCCTTTCTCTCGCTCTCGTTAATAGATACACGTTTTTTCTCTAATACGGAACAGAGGACGCGTGACCGTCTGTATTGGATGTACGGCTTAATTTTTATGCAAAAGGCCTTACATTTTGAAGAGCATTGCCTGTGTATACACGCGAAATATAAATAAATTATAAAATATGAAATTCTCATAACCCACCCCCCTTCTATACGTTTCGTGCATTTCGGGAAAGCATAGATGTAGAGTAGTTTATACATTAGGAGTGTGTGTGTTTGTCTGTGTGTATATTCGCAAGAAGATTACTAGTCAATTACTTCCTTAGGTAAATATGACCGCGCTTGATAGATTCTACACTTCCGCGGCCATACTCTACATTCAATTGTGATTATATCAATGTACCACGGCTAAACAACTACAGCTACTTCAAAAACTCGACTGGAATGTGCCTCGGAGATTGGCGTGCCATTTGCTTTTAGCGAATCGCCTTGTTACGCGCGCGAATGAAAAACCATATTTCCCACCTCGGTGTGTGCCACGTGTCGCACCACCACGAGTGAGGTATTCAATGCGATTCGACCGAGTCAATTTCACTAAATAACGTATGCGTGCTTTGTGCATCCCGCGGGATCCCCACTTGGGGGATTCGATACGCCGCTTTCTAGTCTCGGGATACGTACGTATTCAGTGACATCAAACTAACTGGCACCATTCCAGAGCAAAAGAAAAACAATTAAGAAACAGAAGGTAATAATTATCTTATATTACGCATATAGAGTCGAAGGGTGACCCAACCTTCTACACAAACCGTAAACATTAATGGGCCCAATAGACGAGAAAAATTGGATTAGTGTTTTCTTACTTAGCCTGAACTCCCAGGGTTTTACACCTTGAAAAGCGTCAGTGCTGCACTGGTGTTGGCGGATAGGGGTAACCGTACGGCGGTACAGCTTGGAACTGGCCGTAGCCCATCGACTGGTAGGCACAGGCGCCAGTGGTCGGTGGTGGTCGATTCGTCTGGAAGAACTTGTTGTTCACCAAGCTCTGGATCCCGGAGTCCGCGTGTCCACCGGACGGCATCATGAACGGCGGTGGCATCGAGTACATGCTCTGACCGTTCTGACCGCTGTTGTTGTAGCCACTGCTCTGCCTATTATGATACCGATTGTTGCGGAAGTCTGGCCTGTTGTGATATCGTTGACCATTGCCATTTTGATAGCCTGCTTGATAGTTGTTGCCAGACGCTTGCATCGGGTTCGCATAGCCATTGCTTTGGCGCTGTGTTTGCTGTTGCTGTTGCTGCTGCTGCTGCTGCTGCTGGGCTTGGTGATGCACTTGGCTCTGCTGATGGTGGGGATACGACGGTTGGAAACTGTTCGGACGGTTGTTGTGATATCCATTCTGTTGGCGCACTAAGCTGCGATCTTGATTGCTGAGACTGGTATGTTGACTGTTCTGAGAATGCTGGTTTTGCCAGTTATTCGTATTCGGACTGCCATTGCTCCTGGGACTGCCGAGGGAATTGTTGTCCTTGCCACGCCCGTAACTCCAACGCTGGCGGCCCTTGCCATACTGATTTCTCATGCTACTTGCCATGTCGGCTAATTGAGGATTGATGGCTTGCCCAGCCTCTTCCAGGACGGCGATCAATTCCTTCGCCTGCCGTGCATTATTCGGCGTGAAATATGCGTATGCAGTGCCTGCACTTTGACAGCGGCCGGTTCTTCCAATACGGTGAATGTAATCCTCCGAGCTATTTGGATAATCGAAGTTAATAACATATTTTACATCTTCGACGTCTAAACCGCGAGCTGCTACGTCGGTGGCAACCAAGATCATTGTTTTCCCATTTCTAAACTCGGACAAAACGTAATCTCGTTCTGGCTGCGATTTGTCACCGTGAATGGCAATGGCTGACCAGCCCTCCCGTTTAATTGCTTTAGTGATATCGTCTACCTTTTTCTTCGTTTCTACGAATATGATCATTTTGCTACCACGTTCTGTGCCGATTTCCCGTAGAAGTTTTGCAAGCTTTCCTTCCTTCTCATGCTCTTGACAGATTTCAATGATTTGTCGAATGTTGTGATTAGCAGCTAAGGTCAATGAACCGATGTTGATTTGAATGTAATCTGTGAGGAAATCTTCTGCAAGTGCTTGTACTTCCTTAGGCCAAGTCGCAGACCACATAAGGACTTGCCGATCCGGCCTAATTTGCTCTATAATTTTCCTTATTTGAGGTTCGAAGCCCATATCGAGCATCCTGTCAGCCTCGTCTAATACCAGGTACGTGCATCGTCGCAGATTTGTTGTTCCCTTTTCCAAGAAATCAATTAGACGTCCAGGGGTGGCAATACAGATCTCCACACCACGCTCTAAATCCCGGGCTTGCGGTCCTTTGGGTGAACCTCCGAAAATACATGTGTTTCTGATGCATGAAGAGGAGCCAAAGTCTCTCGCTACAGTTTGGATCTGCTGTGCCAGCTCTCTCGTTGGGGCAAGAATCAAGACGATCGGGCCATCTCCTCGGCTCAAGCGTGGCTGATTATTGATGTGGACAGTGGCTGGTAGAATATAGGCCAGCGTCTTTCCAGATCCCGTTTGTGCAATGCCGACCATGTCCCGGCCACTAAGGGCAATCGGCCAACCCTGCGCCTGTATTGCTGTGGGCTCAGCAAAACCTTGTTTCCTTATCTCCTCCATCACATAGTCGGGGAAGTTACTCTCTTCGAATGCTTGTATCGGCGAGGGTGTATTGTTACCCTTAACTGTGATCTCCTTGCCTGCATGGTAATTGTGTACTTCCTCGGCAGTTCGGTTCAGGATATTGATATGAGGAACATAAAGATTCTTAGTGATCGAAGGTAAAGCAGCTACATCCCAATTGGGTTTCTTCAGCAAATCTCCCGGTGATTTTCTCTGGTTCAGTTTCTTGCTGGAGAAGTCCTTCTTCCTATCTTGCGTTTGCTGCTGGCTATTCCAAAATGTTCCGCCGCCATTACGAGTGCCAGACTCTCGGTTTCCCCTGGGTCTGTAACTAAATGTCATTTCACTATCTTAATAACAATCTGCCAGTTGAATATATTAGAAAATCTTGGCAGAAAAGTAGAAATTTGAAGCTTCAAACATTATATTCGTGTGAATTCAAAGTCTGATTAGAATTAGAAGCACTTTATGTCTATTGCATGACTCATCCTATAATAGTGCCTGTCACTCTTCATAGAACAGTATATAATAAAGATAAACATATCTTACGTAAACATAAACATAGTTTGAAGGTACGATAGAGACGTTGTAGATAACGCCTTGTTTAAACTGCTTAATATTTGATCTCATCATGTACAATTAAATATGACATTAATGAATCATAATAAAAAGTGACATTACTTATGAAGTACACATTTTTATGAATTCTTATGTTTCATACAAAGTATGAAAGTTGTCCTTATAATAAATGCTTCTAATGTTCATGGCTGGTGCAATCGAAATGAAATGTCTCATAATACTAACACAAGTAGAATCCAGCAATCCTCAGAAAGTATAGTTGGAGATTGGAAAGAATGATTGACACATACGATGCCAAGAGAGTATTCGTAAAACGTAACAAGCAGATCGCAAGGCCATTGTAGCCGAGCATGAATATACGATGGTATGCTCGATAATTCCAATCATAATATCAATCATAGGAAGAAAAGCAAGTCGCAGTAAAACGTCCAATAACGTATAGCAGTTGGTCGTTGAAATATTCAATAGGGAGCGGACGCGCGGAGAGTAGGATTTTGAGCGGCGTCGGCCCAGAGGCGAATTACGTCAGAATTCGAAGTGTCAGCGGCAGAAGAAGCCTCGAGAAACGCGTAGAAAAAGGCGAGATCAGCGACGATTGGCAGGGCACAAAATGGCGTCGCTTGAATGTAGGTGGAAAACGGGGCATCGAGGAGGCCGCCCGTTGGCCTTCGATCGGGAGAAGAGGGCCTGGAAGAAGCGGCGAGCTCCTGTATCGCAATTACCTGGTGTGATTCGAGTAGCCGTTGTTGTACATCTTGCTGGATCTTCACGGTTGTCTAGCTGCTGAGAGATGCCGTGCAACCCGTGCTCGCTACTCGTCTGCCGTCGAGAACTGTGTCAGCTGTACCAGTTACACCTGCGACCAGAGATCGTGCCAGTAATGAATTTCACCGGTTTACAAGTCAAGCGACCAGCGGGGTGCTTTGGGGGAAATCTGGAGCTTGCTACAGGGTGAATTTGCTCGGGGGAAGATGGAGAAATATCGGGAGAGACTTACCCTGCAAGACCCGGCGAGCAGAGCGTTAATGGCTGACAGGCGCTGGGAAGACGGAAACGGGCGACTGGGCAATGCTTCCGCTCTGGTCCCGGCCACATCATACCACCACTGCACCACCTCGAGCCTTCCCATTGGTCGTTTCTCGTGGCGCTGTTCTCGAACTTTCCGCCCCGCCAATGGCAGCTGCCCTTTCACCGATCAATGAATCGAGGCACCTCCGAGTGCATCAATAAAATATCAGGGATCATTAAAATACTTGCGCGAATCATCTGTTAATTCTTATTATTTCCAAAAATCATTCTCACTGCACAACTTTAATTATTCTATACGGGAAAATGTTGGGTCACTTTGGTAAGAGGTCTCTTGATTAGTGTGGTACCGGTACTTGACTAGCTGGGTATTTATTTGAATAGCTTTGTCAAAGGTACAAAACTTGTAATTGCATTTGTCTGTTTTTCGTGCTTCGAATTTCATAATTATGTACTGTATTCTTCAGAAATATTATTAGTAGTGGTAAACAACTACATAATTGAAGTCCCAAGAGAAGAATAAAAGAATTCTAGCAACAAAGGAGCCAAAGTAATGATGTCCCACGCACGAAACATTCATTAGATCAATGAAAGGGTAAAGAATACTATAAATACGAATGAATAAATAATGAAGCCAATTAAATAAAGTGTTCCGAGAGAAGAACTGTTGATCTTGCACTTTAATGAGTCCTGCGGATACGGATACTGGAGATTGGAAAAGTTGGATAATGGGAAATGCGAGATTTCCACGAATTGCAGAGTTGTATGGTGCAATTGATGGTGCAATGAGAACAATTGGAGTGAGAGGGGGTAAAGAATAGATTTATCTGGGGGGGCAGAATGCAATTCGTTGGAATTCTCCTCAAGGCCCAACAATGTTCCATGCTGATAACAGTCCACAGGAAACTGATACCGGCTGACATATCGCGTCCGAGGCTGGGCGCCGGAAGTAACGTTCTCCGCCTTCATTTCGAGTGGAATTACCCGAAAACCCGATCCTTCCTCCATTCATGCGTCCAGTCGACGATCCGCAGTCGATTTGATTTTTCTTCTCGCTGCTCTACTTTCTTCCGGACGTTTCTAGAACATTTGAACACGCGTGTTAATAATTGCTGAAATTGTGATCATCTTTCATCTCATTCAAATACTACGCCATCCATTGCAAATGCCGATGAAGCGCGTGATTTGGTTTTGTTGAAGTCTGCATGAGTCTTGGGTGATTTGTTACCCTGGTTTTATGCGACTTATGTGTTGTGCTTCCATACTTATGTGTACTGTTCCCGGTATATTCTGTGATTAACACTTGGAGCAAGTGCGTTGGGAGATAATCAGAGTGATGAGGTTCTCCTCGGTAATCCTTCTTGCCAGCCTCGTGGTGCAGTGCTTCGTGCCGACCTGGCAGGTTTTCAGTAAGTCAGTCCGCCCACTGCCAAAGCCCGCGCATCTTTGCGTGTAGAGAAATGATTTTACTCGGCTTACCCGCGATAAACCTGAGACCTGCTTTTTCATGCCGACAGGTCGCTGTGCGGCGATAAAATTGCCAAATGGTCGTGTGCGCGCGAGAGCACGCGGCAGAATCGTCCGGTTCACCTGTAACGATGGATTCACCCTCGTTGGCAACAAATATTCCACCTGTATCAAGAGTCAATGGGATACACCGACGCCGGTTTGCGTTAGTAAGTGCGGCCGTAACAACACCATCTCTCTAGTGTATTGAAAAACGTATGCAATAGAGAAAAAATTCATCTTATTATCCAGACTCCGAATGTCCTGTACCCCCGTCGCCTGAGCACGCGCTTATGGCACCCAAATACAACGGGGCGATCTTAATTTATTTCTGCGAGGCCGGCTACCTGTTAGTCGGCGCACCTGAGATCTATTGCGACGGCAAACAGTGGAATGGAACCACCCCTTACTGCCGAGGTACTACTTAATCAATTTATTTATTCCTCGAGCCCTCAGAAATCCCTTAGCATCGAGAGAAAGTCTCTTCATTTCGGAAAGTGCATGGATTTCAGATCTCCTCGCGGAAAGCTCTTTCTCCAAATAATCCTGATAGGTTCCAGCATTCTTTTTGCGAGTGTGTGTATCTGGAGTAATCACCGACGGTCGTTTTGCCCGGATGGCCCGGCCACAATGGAGCTTTCGGAAGGAAGAACCGCCCCCCTATTCATCTGCAAGCACTTCCCTCTTTTCCACACCAGATACACGTACACCGCAATTCTCGATGACGTGCACTTTCGAATCGAGTATTTCACTGACCTTTTGAGAGACCTTTTTGAGACCCCTTTCCTCTCCCTCATCTTGCATTCCACGTGCATGCGTCGACCGTTGCTTTCAACTATCAAGGCGGCTTCCTACCATCGTCGCACCGCAGCTACATGCCTCGAAATCCCTTTTATTCTTATTTCTATATGTTCTTTGATAGACTTGTCTTTTCAAAAGACTGCTCTTTCCATTCTGTGTCGTGTCACTAACGCCTCGAATCTGCATTACCTAACGTCATGCATGAAACTTGATTCGCCCGAGCTTTTACCCTCTTTCCCGACCTTCCTACCTAGCTCTCTATTAACTTTGCATTTGGTTGTGTTCCCCGCCAATGTTCGTGCATTGCCGCTGGGAAGATACAAAGGCTATGGCGCCCACGGAGTGTGACTTCGAGAAGCCTGACCTTTGCTGGTGGGAACAGGACCCGTTCCATGACTTCGACTGGAAACGGCATAATCTCGAGACACCGAGCTTTCACGTCGGTACTGGACCGACTCATGATCATACCTTCGGCAAGGGATACGACGGTACGACCAGCAACCACCATCAACCATCCCTTCACTTAACTCCGCCGGCCATTGGATCGTTTCTCCAATATCGAGCAATTTCAGTCACGTCCCCCAAGTTCTCCTTGATACGGCCGTTCCCGAAAAAAGTATTAAAGTCCTGCTGAGAGGGACTAGCGAAATCCTGCCGGCGAAGCCTGGCCTGCCTTTAAAATAGGCTGTTCACTCTAAATAGAAAGGGTTGCCCTTCGTCGGCTCGGGGACATCCCTGGGACAAGGGCTTCATCTAATTTGAATCGGCTGATGTAGGTTTAAGTCATTGGGGACCAAGCACTTTGCTCCCTCGGTTAACATTAATATACCATTTAGAGAGGTAAAAGTGGCTAAGTTCGTTATTCATTTGAATGACAAATTGATATCAATTAATAATCGTCCGGTGAACAAATAGGAGGTACTGGTGAGGCGATGTCATGTCAGTTTATTTTAAATGCAAAAGTGAATGCTCGTGGACCGACAACCTGTTCCATTTTTATTCGGGAGAGAACTAAAAATAGCGAGCGAGTAAGTGTGTGTGTGTGAGAGAGAGAAGGCTTTTTTTTTAAATATTCCCGACAGAAACACTGCTCGGGGGGTGCTCGAGCATAAATAATTCATGAGAGGGTGGCTGGTGCCTTTAAAGATTCTAGTATCGACACCGGCGGACCGCTCTATTTTTTCTCTTTTCCTTTTGCTCTCTGGCAATGCTCGGCCAGGCAGATTTGAATGAATGTATCTCCATTTCCCTCTTTCACACTTGCTGTTAGTGTGCCGAGTGAGTTCGTTCTCCCTTTCCTTTATTCTGACAGTGAATCATTCCTTTCAGGGTACTATCTTTACATAGAGGCTTCCGGGAGATTGGTGAATGACACAGCCCGAATTAGATCGCCCCTTTACAACGCCTCCCTCACCGAATCCGGCTGCTTCTCCTTCTGGTAATCATCGCTGAGCTACTTTCTTTCTCCCTTTCTTTCCAGGGCTTCCAATATGATCTTTATACCCCGCCGGATCAATGGGCGCTGCGCCCGTTGAAGTGTTAAACCCGCGAACCTACAGAAATATCCTTCTTCATCGAGAAAGGCCGAAGACCAATTTACTCCCATCAACTTTTTAGCAGTTTCATTCGTCAAGTAAATTAATCTGATATCAAGTGTATTTTCTTTCCAACCATCCCTGAATTTCTGTTGGTTCGTAGGTGAGAAATGGCCGGATTACCGAGTATTGCACTCTGATAAATGAATGGATTT
This sequence comes from Ectemnius cavifrons, assembly GCA_964023945.1. Classification (NCBI taxonomy): domain Eukaryota; kingdom Metazoa; phylum Arthropoda; class Insecta; order Hymenoptera; family Crabronidae; genus Ectemnius; species Ectemnius cavifrons. The sequence continues at coordinate 580,608 of OZ030375.1, forward strand.
TGGAAATAGGTACCACATGTACGGGGCGACGATAGGAGCACTTCGGGTCTACTTTGTGGAGGAACGAGATGGGACACCGCAGCTGATGTTCGTGAAGGAAGGGAATCAGGGCAACGAGTGGCACCACGGTATCTTCGACCTGCCGAAGAGCTTAGCGGACTTTCAGGTTCAAAGCCAATCCACTCGAGAACTAACGGGAAAGTTTTACGGAAAAGCTGAAAAGTCTGTGGAAGTGCTAGCCTCGTCCTCTGAAATCGGCAATGGCTTGAGAGGCAGCTGCTCGTTTTTACCGGTGATACTGATACTAGAGCGTCGAGTAGCGCGGGCGCACAGTTTATCATAGAGCGGGCGAGAGATCGCATTAAACTTGGCCAGCTATGAGGGAACACGAAGTGTGCGCTCGACCTTTGGTATTAGCCTGGCACACACCGGCTATACACCATCGAGCTCTCACGTAAAGGCTATAAGGGCTGCCTTGCCAAAGTTCCTACGTGGCGAAAGTACGAGGAAGTGGCAAGCCGATGGAGAGATAGAGCTACCACTACCAGCACACATGCACCCATTATCGCTCTTTATTCCTAATGTCACGCACCCGCACCTGCACCCCCATTATCCTTTCATAATACTAATAACACACGCCCAGTTAAATAAACAGACAAAATTGCCGGTTCGCGCGGCTATAAACTTATACACACCAGTATGGATCAGTCTTTATTACCGGGGAGTTCTGTAATTAGACGAGCATTCGGTAATTGGGCCGGGGAAGGTGTAGCCGGATTCCCAGAACAATCGGTGGTGCCGACAGCCACCTCGAAAGCAGCAGTGTCCCTCTCTCTCTCTCTCTCTCTCTCTTATTATGCAAAGCACTGCACATTCAGAAAGTTATCCGGGCTTTGCGTAATTCTATTTGCATCGGTTAGTTTAGAAGCCCCGCGAATTATAACAAGGTGATATTCCCGCATGAGTGTTGCCTGTTTTGACAGTTGCGGCGAGTCTGACTGGCAAAGATAGAACTGATAATTGGGAGTTGTAGTTTAGCGAGGAAATGCTGGGCATTGGTATCCATGTGGGTATCGAGCCGGCGCGTCGGTAGACAGTTCAGTCAATATAAGAGGGGGTAGGTATGGTAAAGCTACTAAAGCAATAATTCCTATCTCCGTTGCAGATCATAATCGAGGGTGTGCGGGGCAACAGTTACGTAAGCGACATCGCGATCGACGATGTGGCCATTTTCCAGGGCGACGAGTGCATCCTGAATAAAATTATACCGAGCACTTTACCACCGAGTAATGATGGTAATTTCATAGCTCGAAACAACGTTATTAAATTCTTCTCCGTCGTCTTTCTTATTTAACACATTCTTCACTATTTTATGCTTGCGGTTGTTCAACATTTCCTTGGTCATTATTCCAGACCAAGTGGAGATCGTGAATGCTCAGATGACTTGCAAAGACAAGTGCGTGACTATCTTGACGAACAAGAGCGATGTCATGATGGCACCGTTCATACCCGACGGCTGTCTTTGTACCATCGATTGCGCCGAGTATTCTTCGTGCTGTCCGGACTTCGCCGAGTATTGTGTTTTGGGTAATCAATCTTATTAATCAAGGATTAAAGAGTTCATTGAAATAACAGCAGAGATATCGAAGAAAAGCTTCGAGTGTTTGTCAACGAGCGCACCGGAGATAATCGGGGGTAGTTTCACCCTTCTCTGACAGATGATTGGAATCTATTGTCTCCGCAGGGCCTACGGAGGACCTGCCGTATGTGACGGAGGGTGGCACCGCGAATCAGGACATCACAACAAGGATACCAACAACGACAACGCCCCCACCGAGGAAGAACGAGAGCGATATCGCCACCATAAAGCCGCAACACCCCATTTGGATAAATCCGAAAGATGACATCGACCCGGTCACCTCGACGAAGAGCTCCGTCACTGTCACTGTCACCACCGCCACGACGAAAACCAAAGTCCCCGCGAGAACTACCACTCGTGCAAAGCCAACTACTGCCGGGAAAAAGGATATTCATACAAAAGAAACTCCTTTCGCGGTTCCCACCCCCGTCATGAAAAGATATGATAATTCGACGAACGAAATTGGTAATTGCAATTTGTAGAGCAACGTAATTCCGTAGAACTTCACTTTCACGATGACGTATTTTGCATGAGTGAGAAATTCATTTTGAAAGTTCAGTTCCCAATTGCACCCAATTAAACTCCTCCTCCCTTCTGTACTGGGCTTGCTATTATAGAACTTATCATATTTCAGTGAGTTTCACTTTACTCAAAGGTTCGAGATTGAAATTGAATTGCGGCACTTCCAATAGGATTAGCTCGCAAAGTATCAAAGCAGTTGGGGGTAATTAGAATCGGCCGCGGGGCGGTGCTATCCCTTAACAAAGCAGTCATTGTCAGGCTGCCTCTTATTAATAAGGTTCTGAATATGACGGGGGATATTCGTTTACGAGAGCCGGAACCCTTTCTGATCGGTAGTCATTATCTCGCGCAGTTTAATAGATCTTTTGTAATATTGAAGCTTAATAATTACGTACTGCAGGCACAGCATCCAAAGGAACAAGGCCACAGGATCCAAAGATGCTGCATACAGACTCCTTCTTGAATGTCCTGAGTATCGTGGAGGTGGTCGCTGGGATCTTGGTAGCAGTGTGTACCCTGGCAGCGATTGTTGTGCTAATTAAGAGGAGGAAGACTTACAAGAGTAGATCGAAGGGTTCGACGTTATCGGAGGACAGTGACGTCAGATTCCTCACATCCGACGAGATCCTCGACTTCAATTTGGCCAGGCCCAGTGACAATGACGATCCCTGATTTCACAGTGGTTCGTAAACGACAGACTCCTTCCGAGCTCCTTCGATGAACAATAAATTATTTAAGACTACGTCCCTACACTCTCCTAATAAAGCTGCTTCAAGAATGCTTGTCGACGTTCAAGGAAAGGATGATTTCGGAGCCTGGTAAATAAGCGAGGAGCAGATAGAGAAAGTGATATCGTAACGTAGTACTTTCAGCCCCATCTTCTGACTTGCTGGTCGGATAAATGTCAAATTAAAATCAGATCAATATCGAAGGAGCAGAGCCCGCTCGGTTTCATTGGAAACGGCGGTCGCGATTTGCCCGGGGGGCCGTTTTTCCCGAAAAAGCCGGCCTAATCTTGCGAGGAGATCGCGAGCGCGGGGGCGGAAACTGCGGCAGAAAAGCGGACGGTCGGGGATAGAGTCTGTGAGCCGGGGGGAGTGGAGGATAGAAAGAGTGGTGTGGGTAAAAAAGTGGGAGAGCAGACGGAGGGTATAATGGTAGCCGCGAGCAACTTGAAATTTCCGGCTTCGAAGGGCTGCGATAAGGCGATATATTTTAATTCGACGAGAAAATAAGAGCGAGTGAGGTTGAAAGTGAGTCCTGAATGGCAGGAAAGAGAGAGCGAAGGTGGTGGGAAGAAGGGAGCCGCCAGGAAGCTTAAGCGATTTCTCTGAAGAGATGTTATCCCGCTGGTGAAACAAAGCAAGAGGGTGGAAAGGATATCCACGATACTTCCGGTATAGATGCGATTACTGCCAGGAATATATAGAGCTGAGAAGGGAAAAGCGTGCCGCTTTATCGCGTCAGCTCTAATCTCTGATCGGAATATGCCAGGGCTATTTTTAATATCAGCCCTCTCGATGGCCTCTATTTTTACTGGCAGGACCTTCACTGCTTCCTGGAATTGAAGTTGCTTTAATAATAAATTCCCTAGCTATAATCTTTGCGATAATAAATTAGGATTGTTCTGTCTTTAGGATCACCGAGATAATTAACTAAAAATGCAGGAAAACTCTGCACTTTTGGGGAAAGTGGAGGATTGACAATTGAAAGTAAGAGTGACAAGAAGAGTTCACTTAACACAAACCTTTATTGCCACTAGTAAATTATAGAATGGAACAAAGTGTCGATTTCTGTCATGTCACCTGACATCTCGCCTCGAGCGTACGCGGAATAGGCTGCTGCTTCGTCGAGGACGATTGCGCGCCGATCACGGCACCGGGAAAAGCATCTCATCCTCCTAACATCGTTACAATGCCAGTGTCGCACGAAGTACATAGTTCTCTTCTCACAATCAGTGTCTCTATGGTAAATAGGTAATTGGATGCGCAATGCTCGTTAATAGGATCACGAGCACGCCGATACAGGTTTTAGTCATTAGGTGCAATCGCGGTGGACAGAGTTTGGGAATTCGTCCTATACGAGTATACACACACACGACTTTCCTCTCGAGCGTAGACTAAAGCTACCTGATAACTTTATATTTCTCATAAAAATCTCTTTACTGATACTGGAAATGAAGAAGAAATAACTGGAATCGTGTCGAATTTAATATCGATGCATATAAATTGAAAGTAAATCTTGAAATGTAACTAGGGATCTTGATTAATAATTAATTCTGGGTTGTAAACGTTATCTGGTAGATTAACTCTACCCTCAGTTCTCCTTTCCAGTACAGGATAAATCCGAGCATAGTTGAAAAAGTCCACGAGACATAATTGTTCGCGGATCGACAAGACTTCCTTGGTCAAGGAGACCAAGAATCAGTGTCATTTCATTCAAGCGCTTTCTCCATCTTCCTTTACGCCCTCACGTGTTTCGCAAATCAGCCGTTTTCACAGTCGAATCGCTATCCGAGACTATTAAAGATACATAGAGCTTTCTGAGTGGCGTCTAGCCCTGCGGCACCCTGTAATCGATGTCGGCCACTTCGGGGGCTAATACTTCTTTGACATTTCTAACGGAACTAACGTCCGCCGAGCTCTTCTATAGCCACCTTCTCTCTGTCTCTCTCTCTCTCGCCCTCTCTCTCAACTACCAACACCCTCGCAGCCACGGGAATCTAGCGCAAACTCTTGGCAACTTTCTTCCCAGCTAAATATTACCTCGCAATGATATTGAAGAAGATCGGCAAAAACGTCAAGACTATACTCGACAGATTCTTGAACGGAGTTTAATAAAATTTTACACTTATCTAACCCCATCCAGTTCATCCCCCTTTACCTCCAATTGGGGGCGAAGGGGGGAGAACGAGCAGTAAAACGTAATGTGGCTGTTTCTACGAAGGCCTGGGAAGTGAACATTTTGATCACCTGTTGATCGCGCCGGATTTCTCGCACTCTGCGCAACCCTTTCTCACTCGGAATTGCCGATGCCCTTTTTTTTTATTAAGATAAATTCATTAGTTCCACGGAGCTTATCGGTGTTCGATTACTTTTGCACTCTCCGCTCGTCGGATAGATATTCATACGAGGCGGAATTGGAAATAGTTAAGAGAAGATTATTAAGTTGACCTTTTTGAAATAGCTCACCGCGATAGGTTGCGACGTGCAATTAGAGGGTGGCAGGGAGACGCGCGATACCCAGAGTACACGTACATATGTATAGATATCTCATCTAAAAATATATGTTCTCGAAAGCTAGCTGAAGAATTATCTGCGAAAGAGCGAAGGCAGGAGAGCCGGGCGCACCGGGCACCTTCGACCTGGCTGGAAAGAGCACTCACGGACGTCCAAATCCAAACGAGCCCGTCACTTTCTTCCCAATGACCCCAACACACTCTCAGCTTTTCCCTCTCACTCTCAATCTCTCCACGCTTTTCACTTTACACTTCTCGTTCTCTCGTCGCAGGACATTCTCTCCCCCCCCCCCCCCTCTCTCTCTCTCTCATCATCCTCTCTTTAATTCCTCCTATCCATTGGTGCTCGATCTTTGCTTGGCTCGAGTCGATCCTCGACACTCGATCGACTATATCCATCTATTTGATCGTGCTGCGCCACCCCTCGATTATATTCCCGTTTCATCAGCGGCCTCCGCTTCGCAAACAGAAGTCATTTTCCAGAGAGGGTCTCTCGATACACCACCGAACGATCGACTGGTGGTGGTAGCCTGCTCCGTCTATGTGTATCTGTGTACTGTGTTTCCCTGTGTTCGCCCCTTGTAAAGGGCAACCTTTTGATTGTCCACGCGTTTTCTAGCGTAGCAGCCGCCGCCGATGGATTTTCAATGGCAATCAATCGTCGCCACCCTCGCACACTTAGGGCCGATTCGCATTATAGCTATCCACCCCCTCGCAGCCTCACGGGTTTACGGGATGCCTCGATAGATTTCGCCCGACTGTTGTCCTGCCTGATCCAATTATTTCCCTTTAAATCCTGAGCTGCCAACGGTACGTGTCTCCTCGACACGCTTGTTAATGAGATTGGATAGGCGAACAGTCATAATTGGATGATTCCACACTTGGTAAGATTGATAATTCGACGTTCGTTAGTGAAACTGGAGATTCTTTTTTTTGGATTCGATATCGAGAATTCCCTTGTAACAGGAGTATATATGTCGCTTCAATAAATCTATATCATTAATACGTGTATATTATTTTCCATAAATTGGCTAAAACTACTGAGAGAAATAATAGGAAAAGATAAGAAAGCCGGAGAGAGTAAATGCGGCGGAGGAACGACGGAAATGAAAGGGCCGAGTGGTAGTAGAGGATTAAGAGCCGAGGTAAATTAAGAGGTAGAGGAGCCAGAAGACAGTCCAACATTGCACGATTCCGGGTGAATGATCGCATATATTTTATGGTAGCGAGTCACCTCGCACTCACTGTTGGTAGTAAGTGTAGGTGGAGTGGTGTGTAGGCGTACTGTACGTGTAGGTGTAGAACTGTAGAATGTGGTAGAGGGTAGCGCAGGTGGCAGACAGAGACGAAGGGGGAAAGGAAACGGTCTTTGCGATTAATGGGGAAGATAGGGGGGCCGACTGCGCGCTTGCTTTCTTGAGGGACTCTTCACGATATATGTATATACATGCGGATCGCCCTGCCAACGGAACTTTTCATGACTCCACGCCATTATCGTGTCGGCCGCGCGCAGGCCTCTCGAGACTTGCAGCCGGGACTTATGGGTCAGTGATGCTAAAGCGACTCTGACTTCCCTCGCCCAATCCTCTTCCCGATGCCTCTAATTGTCTGGCTACGAGAGCCCTGGATTTCATTGTCTCCAATGGAACACCCCCACTCGCCACCAGTGCAAGTGTCGCATAAGCCCGCCAACTTAACTCACCAAACCAACCTAACCTACAAAGTACCATTTCTATCTCTCGTGAGAATCAATAACAAGGAATCACTCGAGTTGTAATGTTGCTAAGCCAAGTAATTCGCAGATATTATCCAAAGAAATTTGTTCCAAGTTCGGAACTGAGACAGTTTCATCGCTGATACCAATTGGAGAAATTCATAGGCCTCGGCGCACACTCAGTATACTTGTTAGCACAATGTCGACTGTTCACGAGTGTACACTCGTGTTTCGCGTATGCAATCATTAAAACTACAACATTATGTAAGTTGTCGTTATAATATCGTGTAATGTGTAATGCGAAGAAATTATGTACAAGTAAAGTTATTCAAATGCATTTAGATCCGAGGGTGTTCTCGCCCGCTTCTGCACAAAACAGCGCCCGCTCGACAATCGTCAAGGTGGAAGAATGCGTTTCAAGTCTCCATGCAAGAGAAGTACGGAGCAGAGGTCACGGTTACTCGTTTAACAAGTGCTAATTGATAGTATGATTAGTATTGCGAGTCACTAGAGCGGCTCGAGTATCGTCGTAATCGAGAGAATGTCCTTCGATGGAGGTTTCCTGCTGTGTACGTAAAGACAGAGAAGGACTAGCAGCGAAAGGAAGATAGACAGAGAGCAGGAGCGAGCGAGCGAGCGAGCGAGCGAGTGAGAGAGAGAGAGAGAGAGAGAGGGCGAGAGGAGAGCTGGTCGTTTATTTCCATCGACGAGCCAACAGGTGGAACAGGAAATGAAGCTATATCGAGTGAGGTACACCTGTGGGTACAAATGGGTTAAAACGGCGAGCCATCAAAGCGAATCGATCGCCAACACGAAGACATTGTGATACCCTTGGAATCTACCCTCCGCCCAGTCCACTCCAATCCTTCCCTCGCCCCCTCGTTCTCTCACTCTCTCTCACTCTTTCGCTTTCACTCCCATTCACTCCTTTCCTTCAGCCTTCCTTCCTTCCGTTCTTCCTTCCTTCCCCCGACCCCCCCCCCCAAATACGCCAATGATTCATCCCTCGATTTTCCCGTAGTAGAAATAACCGGAGCAAATACGCGAATTCCAACTGTTCTCTGTTCTGGGTAAGTGTGTCTTGCACCTGCGCTGAAGTTGCTCGGTTAAGACTGATAATTAGCAATGGTGACGTCGATTCCTTGCGTATCGCAGCTTTAGAACTTTCCCTTACTCGCTCCAGTGTGCTCTCTTTCTCGGGTGTAAAAGAAGTAAGTAGTTTAGCTTCCAGTCAGTCTTGAAAATCACTTTATTGTACTAAAAATAAAGTTGGCTCGAGAGTCAGCTACGATATGCGCTATCGCGGAAATCGCTCGATATGTAAGTACGTTTTTGCCTCTGTCTGTTCTGAGATACATCTTCAAGTAAATACAGACAATCCGATGTTTGCAGTCGGATCGCAATACCACTCACACGAAAGCCTTATCTCTACAAGAGTTAATAATCCGAGAAAAGTGTTGGAGCATCTCAATTTGTACTTTGAACGCGAGAAACGACGCTCTCTCTCTCTCTTCCCCTATGAGCCGATAGACCCATGTGTTTCCAGAGCCATTTTCGATCTTTCCCCATCGACAAACCGTCTCATTAATCTTCCCTGTCCGCGCGCGTCTTTCCTTTCGTCAATCAGATTCTCGAGTGTTTCTTTCTCCTTCCTACATCGGACATGCCCTCTGCATCTTCGCTTGCCCACGAGACGATTTGTCTGTCGTTCTCCCCCGAGTTTGATTTCCCTCGCTCTCTCTCTCTCTCTCTCTCTCCGTCCGACACATGTGTCAGGGTAGAAGGAGTACTACCGTGGGCCTCGATTTCCAGGGAGTCTTAAGTGAAAGAGACACAAAACGCTCCGGAGACAGAATAGAATGGAATAGAATAGAATAGAATAGACTAGAAACCCGAGAGAGGCCCGTCGAGAAAACTAGCCGTGAAGGGGGCGACGCAAAATCGTAGAGAGCAAATCTATGTATAGGTGTTCCTGTGTGTTGGTATCTGTATGCGCCTGTGTCTGTGTGTGTATGTGTGTGTAGAGAGAGTCCTATCGAGTCGAAATAGAAAGAGGAGTAAAACTCTCATCAGACTTGTGAGCTCCATGCATAATAGTTGTCGGTCTCGTTCTCCCGTTTCTTCCTCGTCGTCGCTCCTGCTTCTTCGTCGTCCCGTTCTCTGTCCGTCTCCGTCTCATCTCACCGGCCAGAGGAATTAACGGCCATTCGCCCACCGGAGGATCGCATCTGCCAACACGTCCAGATGAGCTTTGGTCTGGAAAAGAAATGAAGCCGGAACTCTATTGAGAAAAGTATCCTCTACCCTTGTGATCGGTCGAAGTAAAGTGTGGGGGGCGGCACAAAATGAATGGAGGATTGCGCACGCACTAAAGCTGCTCGGCCAACGAGAGTCTATGTACTGGATACGGGGAAAGTGATGCTGCAATATTTCGTAACAAGTTATAAAAGCACAACAGGTGGTAGAGCCCGGCGAGATGAGATAGTTGCCGCTGTGCATTACGGCTGACCCATTTCCCACGGACGCTCACTGTCCTCCCAGGAACACCGAGTGCCCCTTTTATGGAGCAAAGCATAAAATGGCAATTTCCCGCACTCCAAAGCCTCGTCTCATCCCTGCGAGCTTCTCTCGCATCATGCCAATTGTTAGTGTATACTACTTCCGCCCAAGAGAGAATTTACCATTTAATATTTCAAAGCAACATTAATGTCGATGCTTGATTGTACAATAGAAAAGAAAGGCCAATATTAAATACCAAAGAAAATTGAAACAGAAGGAGTTGACATTTACTAATTCGATATTCAGTATTTGATGGCATTGTTCTCTCAAACATCATTTACTTTGTGCAAACATTTCCTTGGAAAAGGGGCTCTCGCAGGCATTATTCCCCGGTTGTTTCTCATTAATTCCCGGCACTCGACAAAGCGAGAGTGGCAACGACGCGGCGTCGCTGTTGGCTAGTGGAGTATGTTGAATCCGTTGCACGAAGTACACAAGAACACAAGGTAGCTGTAGAAAAGTAGGCAGAGAAGAGGGAAAGAGGTATAGCAGAGGAGAGCAGGGCAGGGCAGGGCAAGGCAGGGCAGGGCAGGGCAGGGCAGGGCAGGGCAGGGCAGGGCAGGGCAGGGCAGAGCAGGGCAGGGCAGGGGCCGATCGATCCGCAGGAAGCGAGCCACTCTGTACACTGTATACTCTACACGGATAGATCGAGGGCCACGCCGCACAGCGGGGTGGATCACGAAAAACGCGGACAAAATTACTGTTTGCAGCTGTTCATCAATTCAAAGTATCAGAGAAGGCTTTAATATTGAATTATAAAAAGTGTAAATATATTCAAATGAATAATGAACAATAAGATCGTATTAATTACAGGTAATATAAATAACGTGAAGTAGACATATATGCGGGTAAAAATTTCTGCATACGATGCAGTTTATCACGGAAGCGGGTAAATCCAAGAGGCGACAATCAGATTTTTCGCCAAAGAGAGGAGGCGAGTATATGAGAAACGGTTTGATCTCACCCGGAAGGGATGTTCTACGGTTATGACGCCACGCCCTGCTGTCAGAAGCGGAGGTGGGAAGTGCGGTGTTCTTATTAAAAAACGAGCAGGCCAAGCACGTGCCTGCACCATTCATCCTGTTCTACACGTTCTGGCCGAGCTTCGATCGGAAGGAAAGAGTGCTGGTTGAAGTTGGGCTACGTGCAATACAGAGCCCTCGGCTTTCCACGGCTTCTTTATCGTCTCTCGCCTTCTTCCAAGAAAATGAGATGCTAAAGCCCTGGGAAAATTGCCCCGCTCTTCTTCGCCGCGTGGTCTACGCCACTTGTTTTCGAAGACGCACACTTTTCTCGGGCCTTCCTAGTGGGTGGCGAAACTGAATTGAGAGGCTCCGCAAGCGGACATATTAATTTCCAAGCTTTCTCGCCGAGGACTAGAATCTGACTTTTCTCTTCTTCGTTCATTGAATTCTACTGTCTCGAGATGTGACAAGTTTCATACTCGAACGTCACTGCAATCGACTTATTAAGGGCCAACCAGTTGCCCTTAGCATCAAGCGTGTACACATTCGAAATCCGAGTGTCCAACCTGTTGCGTTCTGCCGAAAACTTTGTATCGCCGGTGTCGTCGAGTGACGGCAGTAAGGCGAGGCGAAAGCACGAAAATAAATCACTAATCAGTCTATCAATAAGAACGTCTATTAGCGAAGCTGTGACCGGCGTCCCCGAATTATTCTCAGTGAGAAAAATAACCGGGAGGAATGGGGGGTTAATTAAAGCATGCTTTACGTGTCAGGGTGGTCGACATAAAATAACTTATCGTCGAGCATCTTGGCTTGGAACGCACACAAACTTCACTGTGGCACAAGTGCGACGGGGATGGAAGAAGCAGCTAGTAAGAAGAAGGGAGAAAGAGTTGTGTGCGAGCGTAGAATTGGTGCGAGGTGTATTTTCGGTCTTATTGACGCGTTTCCACGATCCTCTCCTTGGCGGCGGGGCGACGCCGGGAAAAAGCACGGCCGAAAAAAGCGAGAGCGACGTCGTCGTCGTCGTCGTCGTCGTGGACGGCGACGGATATTAATTGTGAAAAATACATGAGCACGATGAGGGAGTGCTAAGGGTCAGGGGAAGAATGTGGCGAGCACCGGTGGATCGATCGGATGCCCGTTAATTTTAGGGGTTACCTCCCGCTGCTACGCGCGCATCTCTATTATTACACGCTACCCCAACTACGCCGGCAATTACCCACTTTCCACCCGCTCCAACCCACTTCAACCTGTTTCTACACTCGAGCGGCTTAAAACTACATTTCCAATTGCATGATCGCCTATATAATTATTATCCAAGGTATATATTGGTTAAAGGTCGGTACTCACGGTTTTATAGAACATGCAGGCTTGTCCGTCCTCGTCCTCGCCTTCCGGACAGTCTACGAAACCATCGCAAAGGACGTGATCGTCGATGCAATGGTATCTGCCCATCCGGTCTGCTGTAGGGCATGCGAACCTTTCCATTCCATCCTCGGAGACAGGACATTCTGCAACAAAAAATCCAACATTCTGCTTGTAAATGTTTCAGAAAGAGTGTATTAAAATTTCAGTATTAGGAAAAGTTAGTGGAAATATAGGCGGACACATGATATCGATGAGGGTTCTCTCTTTGGAACTGGTAGTGGGTGTTTGTAAAGTGAACATTCATTTGCGGATAAAAATAAGCTTGGTGAAAGAGATGTAATTAACGCTGGCTTGGACGAAGGGAAGGAACTGTGTTTTGAGGCGAGAAAGGGCGAACTGTAATCACATATCCTTAAATCCGCTCGGTCACGTATGTAATGTGCCACACATAAAACGAGGGGAGAAACAGTGGCGAGAAAGAGTCTTCTTATTCTATTAGTACGTCCTCCCGAGGAAAACACGAGTTGCGGCAGTGAAGGCCGACAGTCCAGAAAGGATTGTGCCCTTTAACAAATAGTTCTAGTAGGCAGCGCGGTCTATTGCCTGTAAAAAGTTTAACCGTCGCTAAAAGGCCGGCGGAAGTAGCTGGAATGAAAGTTTTAGTATGTTGGTCGGCTGCAATGGATCCTGTGGACGCATCTTGTTCTTTAATTCAGCTGAGATTGGCCGTAAATTCACGTTACTCTCTCGGGAAAAGGAACTAAGTTTAAAGACTTTGAGTTTCTTTGGCTTGAATTTTTCTCAGGAAATTTAACAAATATTTGATTCGACACTTGAAGAATTTCGTGTAGAATTCATTCTTAATTTGGCATTTACAATGCTAATATGAATTATGAAGAAAATTGGATTCTACGTGTAAAGTTTTTTTTTGGGGTGTCGAGGATAATGTTTCGACTCTTGGTAAATTTGAATGTGCAATTTGCGGGAAAAATCACTTGGCAAGGTGTTCCAGGAATGCCTTCGTGATACAGTGTATCCCCAAGGAAATTAAGTTTCGACAAATATTTATCTTGCCCGATGAATCCGAGCTTTTAACGCAATGAAACTCCCGAGATGAGCTTTCGCCCTTTGAGACCTCTTCGCGAGGCACTGCTAATTGCACTAATTGCAGTTTAAAAGCTCACGACACCACCTACCGTCGGGTAATCTCGTTAAGGGGCGAAGGGTGAAATCCCAGCGTTGCGTCCAAGTTTAACATACGTGGACTTGGAGGTGTGAAAAGGATTAGTCGATTCTCGCAAGAAAAGCTGTCTAACATCAGCAAAATGTTGACCAGGACAACTAACTTATTGTGAATTCTCTGTTTTATTCAAATTCAAGCTTAATTGGATACAAATTCGAAAGTAATGAATTAAAAATAAATTTGTCGAATCTGTCTGATGCCCACTTTACTCCGACGATGACTCTTAAGTTAAATGAGTTTGGTTTGACGTCATATTAATTTGCGCGTTTCTGAAATTTCTTTCCTCTCGTTTTAATTGAGTTTTCCTCGCCCAATTCTAGCAACTCGTCGTCTCATTGAGTTCGGCGTACTTCCGGCATGAATCTGTGCTTGACGAGCGAGAATTCGACAAGCTTGAGCTGCTTTAATGCGCGCTCGTATAGCAATACTGATTTTCGTTGGCAGACTGGGCGAGTTTTGAAAGGAGGTAATCTCGTATCCATGAAAATTGGCTGAGGAAAAATCGCATCTAACGGAGTCTTGGCTTGGATGGAAAGCACGAGAGAGGAATGAGGGGTCGGTGGGTGGGTGCGAAGAATAAGAGGAGCCGTGCTTGGAGCAGATATATTCCGCGGACCTAACACTGAAATTGTTCCGACACTCCGTCCTCCTTTCTTATGCGCCATCCGAAGGGCGAATTTCAACGAAATTTCGTGATTCACGAATTATTAATTTGGCGAGTACGTGCTGTACATATTGTGGGACGATAGAACGGAATCCACTGTCATCCGTTCTACCAACTCATGCTTCGTTCTTATAGTTGAGATCATGCTCGCATCATTTATACTGGAAGAAAGGAATATATGGCTAACTATAGATAGGCTGCGAGGCTAATGTTCGTCATTCCACGGACTTACACTCCGGTGTATCGACTTTCAGGGCGCAACAGTTATCGCTATTTAATGACCTTTATCTACGCAAGCGTGTCTCGCGATGACACACCCCCTTGCTCCCTGAATTACCACTCAACGGCAATTAAAGCCCGCGGAGCTAGACAGCAGCACGCACGAAGATGCGGAAACCAACATTAGTTTTCCCAGAAGGGACTCCACTTCATTCCGACTGGCTGGAACTGAACGAGGACACATTTCTCAACTAACTCGAGAATTTCCCGCTGCCACTACGGACGGTGCTATTTTTTTCCCTCCAGCCATTTCCTCCTGGACGTCCATAAATTTTTCTGGCGTGCATTACTGGTTTCAGTTGACCGGGCTAATAAAAGTGGCGTGCAATTTTGTCGTGAAAGGTTAGAGAATTTTCCGAGGTTGATGGCGGTGCGTACGAGGGATGCTACGTTAGGATATCTTATGGGACTAGTCAGGCATTATTAAGTAGATGGGGCTCTCGCCGAGGATGTAAGGCATGGCCCCCCCGGTAATAATGTTGCTGAAGGAACGAAACGAGTGGAGAAAAGTCTGGAGGAGCGAATGTGTCAGGTATCAGGCGCGGCCGGCTGCGCTAAAAATGGTGCGAGCCCAAAGAAAGAGGGGCTGACTGTTCCACACGGGTCGCCTTCAGTATGTGTGTCCCCGAGCAAGGAGCCTTTTACCGCGATGAATATTTGAAGAATAGTTAGGGCCACCGCGAATTTCCGCACAAATTTCTGGCCAGCCTTTCCATCGAGCAGTAGCTTTTCGACAGACAATGGTCTCCCAAAGGGCTGCCAAGAAGCCGGTGGTAGAAAATCTCCCTTCACATGTTGGATAAAAATGTCTATGGTTACGTCTTTCACTGGCGAATGCTCTGCATCTTTATTGAGGCAACTATCGACAACCTGTTCGAGGGTATAATCGAGAACCCCTCGAGAAATCCGGGTTTCCGATATCCAGGATTAAGTTCCGCTCCGGAAAACGTTAGTTCAGTGAAATATGGCTGCGTATAATCAACGATAGAGGACATAAATCTCTATATACTATAAGTTTCCAAGGCCATATTTTATCGGGCTTACTAATTTCAAGACAACGCGTGCCATAATTCTTTGTTAACGGCTGGAGGTGGGCTTACGCGGCTTGTAGCAGGGTTTCGGGGTTCACCAACTGAACTGGGAGGATTTTGGTGTCTACGAAGACAACGTGAGAGGGAATTAATTTAATAGAAACTTCTCACCTCGTCCCCCATTTAATTATATCATTATCGTCAGTGACATAGTAAGTTTTACCGATTAATTCTCCATCAGTTCGATGATTTTTTCTCGGGCAATCTCCCTACCCGATAAACTCAATATCACCCTCTCACCGACTGATTAGCCGGTGGAATGGAATCATAATTGGATCAGAAAGCCCTGTTAATTGCTCCCTAGGACCGAATACAATGAGGCGGCGTATTACTTTAACCGAGATTGACTATAATTACCTAGCCCAGTCGAGACACCAACTATTTAATATCTTGCACGTCCAATTAAGGGTGAGTTAACGAGCTGCTAATGATGAATTAAAGGAACCAGATTCTAATTTAATAAGCCGGAGGAAAGAAGAATTGCTTAGACGCGCGGTGCGCCGTTCTCATAATGGGATCAGGGGCAAGAAGTTTAATTAAGGGTAATAGAGCTACAATAGACGTCAGGAAAGTTTTCGTATAACATTTGACGTAGCAGGTCGCAAAGTAAGTCAGAGTGTGCCGTATCATTAGCATCGGAGGCTCGCGATAGATAAAGGGGCTTAATAATAACATTCTATTAATATCGATTAGCATATTAAAGGAGAATGCATATGTCTGCCGTCGACTGGTGAATGGTGGCTCTTTTCCCCGAACAATCAATGAATCTTTCATGAACAGAGAGAATCATAGAGCAGCCTCGATTTATTGGCCTATCCATCCTCCAGAAAACTAATCCGCCTATTTCCATCAAGAGGAAGAAGAAGGACTAAAGGAAGTAGCGAGTCCCGCCGGGGGTTCTTCTTTGCGGGAGAAATTTTCCACAATCTACTTCGATCGATCCTTCGGACTCTAAGGATCCTCTAAATAAGTTAGCTTGTAGCGGTGAGGTGGACCGGAGTGTACTAATCGAATTAGACTGCGCTTTCCGGACTTCCTGAATCCTAGACTTTCTTGCTACTCTCTTTCCCACTTCGCAAGCAATCTCTTCTGCTAGTGGCAACTTGGGCGAGTGCAAAATACACAGGTATTGAGTTATCGACTTAATCAAACTTTAATGCCAGCGCCGCACCGCGCCGCACCGCGCCGCACCGCGCCACGCTGGCAAGAACTAGCCAAGGCTTTCGGCGACTCGGCACATTCTCGGCAACGGAGTATCGTTCCCATAAACTAATACAACTTTTTCCACGATTTCATTCCCAAGTTTAATGCGAATCTCTTCCAAGTCGCGACTGCTGTGCTCGGTGCTCGGCGCTCGGCGTGTTTGCGTGACAGGATAACGAGTTTTATAGTATGCGAGTGGCCTAAGTCGTGTACTGATGTATTAAGCTTGGCGAGGAAGAGGGTTGAGGGGAAAAGATAAATGACGAGGAGAGTAATAAAACAGATGGCCGGTGTAACGGTGCCCGATGTTATTATAATAGGGGCTGATATCGGGATCCTTGTTAACTGGCATTATCTAGTTAGGCGATATTCCTAATGAGATGTTTTATCAGTTTTGGCTGGGCAGTCGGGTAGCGGGGGATGGAACGCGATAACATAATGTGTTTCGTGTCTCCCAAGTATGACGGGAAGCCGTTTTAATATCGCGCTTCATCAATGATTATTAGGAGCAACTTGAGGGAGTTGAACCGATCTTGGTCGATTGGTCAAAGGTTTAGTGTATGTAGGTGAGTTAAGAATTATTATATTGAATGAAATAATGGTAGGACTTACCGATCTGCGGGATGTCGTACTGGAGGCTGCCACGAGTGGACCTGAGCATGAATTGAGATGCGATGCTGGCAGGTGGTGCCTGAGGGTGAATTTGCGGGTGGTGGTCATTCTCGGGAGAATGCGGGAGGTCGACCGAGCGGCGTCCAAGACCGATGTGATTTCTCTTGCCGGGTAGTTTGCCGCTGTCGTAGACGAAGGCTTTCGAGCCGAGGAATCCACGAGCTCCGGCAGCTCCGACACCAACACCACCACCACCACCACTACCACCACCACCACCACCACCCCCGGCATTCTGATAGTCGCGTGCCGTCACATCGCCACGCTTCGGATCAGTCTTCGCGCCGCTTAATCTCTGCTCAAACAGATTCTCCTCGTAATTGGATTGTCTGGATTCCAGCGGTTGCTGCTGTTGCTGCTGTTGCTGGTGGTGGTGTTGTTGCTGCCTTCTGCCGGTCTCATCGCACACGAGGATCGGCAGGCTGACCGTGTTCCTCGAGTGCTTGCAGTCGATACGGAGCTTCTTCGCACGCTGCTGATGTTGACCGATTAGGTCGGGGTCGTCGTAGAGCAACTCGCTGTTTCCTGCTTGCTGATGAGCGACTTGCTGCTGTTGCTGCTGCTGTTGCTGGGATTGCGAGGTCACGTAATCCGAATAGAGGACATTCAGGACCGTCGGCGATAGTGCGAAGAAGACAGTTTGAAAATCGCGTGGCTCGCGCATTATATCGTCGATGAGGATGCCGGCCGACGTCCACGAGGAGATGCGCGGCTCCTCGTTCAACAGCAGCCAATTCGAAAGCTCGTCTCGTTGCGAACCCTCCGAAGGGTATATCCTCAGGTGCAGTAGGTTACTGCTCAGGGAGCTCAGCTCGCTCTTTTTACGCAAACTGTTCCCGTGCCGGTAATCCTGGTGCTCCTGACCACCCTGTACGATGATTACCGGCCGATTTCCCACCGCCATGTCCAGGCCCTGGCCCACGTAGGTCAGCAGCCAGAATATGCAAACCGCCATCTTAGGCACCTTTATTCCACCTTGGAACTTCGTCTTGAATTCTAGTAATTCAACCTTTCTACTTGCGAAACTTTTCTACTTCTTCTTCTGCCTTTTTTCACCCTTTTGACACTCGATCTCGTGGCTGTTTCTCGCCTTTCCTATTTGCTGGGATGTTATATTCCCATACTAATAGTCTTCCCAGTGATATAATTGACGAATGTGAGCGAGAACGAGCGTTTAGTTTCTCCAAATGCGGCTGGTTCGTTCGCCTACTCCCTCGCTGCCGGACTAAAGGCACGTATGTAGCGAACTCTGATTAGGCCGACTTTGTTCGTTCGAAGATATCCCGGTGGCACCGAAAACTCCCCTTCAAATACGTCTGAGCAAGTTCTCGGTAACTCTCTCAAGTACACCGAGTTGTTGATTGATATGTGTTGCTTCCGGTAGGAAAGTCTAAGGTTCGTCTAAGGTCTCTAGCATTCTCTAGCGCAAAGGCTCGTCTCGAGAACTAGACTTCACTTAGAGCGTCGATTATTCATAGGATTATTCCCTTTGAGTCCGTGACATAACACGTCCTGCTGGGATTCTCTCCTGGAAACAGGTGGTTATTCAAGGATAAGAAGGAAGTGCCTCGCTCAGCTGTCGGAGAGACAATGGCCCTTTCGGGTGGTCTGTGCAGATTGTGCAAAATGTGCTGGGAAAGACGAGTGTGTTTCTCAGGTGCGCTCAAGGTGCTTCGGTGCAGACAACACATTCATCCATCGAATTCTCGACCTTCCGACGACGTATTCTACTTCATCCAGATTAATCATGACAATTTCTCTTCATCCGTTTCCTTCGTCGACCTTTCCCACGCAAATTCCCTACACCGATTCCTTCTCCTCTCAATGGAATCATCATCTTCTCCTCTATTATAAACTCTTTAGTATTCAACCCTCGGAATTTCAGTACCTCAATCAACGTTTCTCAATAAAGTCGTTCCCAATACTCCTTCGATTTGTACGCTGGTGCTCGGTGCAATACATAGCTGGTGGGTGCTCGGTGCTCGTTCAATGGTGCAACTACCAAATTCCAGGGTGCGGTGCGATATCGTCAATAGCGACAGTGCCAGGAAAACAAGAGGGTGGTGCTGCCGGTGTTTTTCTCTCGTCTTTAGTTTTATTCGATGCAAGCTGACTTTCGAGGAGAATCAAAGTAGAAAACAAGACAGAGAGAGAAAGAGATAAGTAGGGTGCGGTGTGGTGTATCAACAGGTGCCCAAAAAGTCTAGAAAAGTGAGCATCCCGCGCGAGAGATGGAAAGATAGAACGATATGGAATAGGCTCGATTAACCCTTTTGCTGCCCTACTCAACTAGCCACGACAATATTACAAATAATAAATGTGTCATTTAAATAAATTACCTACGAATAAAATTATCGAAATTCGGGACACTTAATTACTTAATATATCATTTACGATACACACTGAGTGGGGGGGGGGATGACATCGAAAGGGTTATCGTGCGTCACACGGTTAGCAAGTCTGAACCGGGGCTGAGGATGCGAGTTCTCGTCGTAATTGAAAGCGTGGTGGTTTCACATCGACAGTGATAGAGGGAGGATACGCACACTCACACCCAGACACACACACATACACACACACACATACGCAGACACAGAGAGAGAGAGAGAGAGACACGCAGACCGAGAGTGAGAGCAATTAAAAGAGGAGGCAGTGGGCGATGTGGTGCGAGTTGCAAGGTCGCCTGTATACGTATACATATAGTTGGGGGGCGATGCAGTGTGCGAGAGAAGACAGTATGAATGGGAAATACTTGCTTCTTCCGATTATTAGTCTTTTTTCCCCACAGTTCTTCGTGCTCTCTCGATATGCACTTGCCCGCTCGAATTCTCGCTCCTCTTCGACCTGTCTTAGTATCCTCTCTCTCGCATAGTCCTCCGACTACTGCTGCTACTCCTGCTCCACCACTCTTTCTCTCCAGCAGCGGCTCCCACTTGCTGACACGAGTACTTCTTGCCGCAGAGAGACACGAGAGTCTCAGACTTGGCTGGGACTATTGCGATCCACGGATAGCAGGGTTCACCGGTGACCGAGAAGTGGTATGCTGGAACTTGGCATTGCTACCTCTGACACTCTCTTCTTTTTTTCCTTTCTCTTGTCAAAACTTCCTCCTTGCTTCTCCCAGTTCTTCCACACTCTTTCCCGGCTTCTCCCTCAATTTCCACCCGAGTTTACCTCACACTTTTCCACGCGTTAGCGGCGGCGGACAGCACCGGTATCCAAGAGTGGAATTTCCGCCGGCTGGAGTGGCCTGTGGGGAATGCTCGCGCCGAGAGAGGCGGGCTTGAAAAACACGGCTGTTCTATCACGCGAGCAGCACACGCCGCGATTTACTCTCAGGCATTTTTATAGCCGAGCGCACCCGCTCTCCCTCCCTCTCTCTCTCACACACACACACGCTCTCTCTTTCTCTCTCTTTCTCTCGTCAATCGCTCATTAGCGCGCAACCATGTGCACTCGATGCCTGTCGTCTCTCGCGTGCACTCGCCCCCCGATACTTAAATCCCCAGGCCTCTCTCCTCTATCACGGGCAATGCGGAATCCACCTGGCAATCGAAACAGAGAGACAGAGAAACAGAGCGGCAGCAACAGCAGCAGAGAGAGAGAGAGAGAGGGAGAGCGAGAGCGAGAGAGAGAGAAATGCAGAGTGAGAAGGAAAGAAAGAAAGAGTTCGCGTGCCGGTGGTGAGCGTAAAAGGGGGTGCAGGCTGCAGTCAAGCTGGACGATTAGGAATCGACGTGATCTCACATTCAACGTGCACAACTGCACTTCATGTGCGCTTCCGGCTGAGGAATGCGAGGAGAGACTCCTCCGACTGCGTCCGGCTGCCGGTTCAATCCTCAGATTGATTTTCACGAGGAGCGCGGGCTTGAGGATGAAACTGGCTGGTGTTCTAGGTTGCCGGCGGGCGCGTGGCCCGGATGGAAGCGTGCTTCTCGTACTCTTCTCTCTTTTACTCTTTCACTCTCTCTCTCTCGCTCTCTTTCTCTTTCTGTCTTTCTTTCTCTCTGTCTCTCTCTCTGTCTCTCAGGTTGGAACTAGTCTAGCGGATGTCGAACGGCGGCTCATGCCGTCTCCTCGTTTGGCGTTCGGCTGGCAGCCCGGAGAATCCTTCTGTGCACGATGCGGCTTTCACAGCACCACCACCCCGTTCTTCGCTGAATTCGCTCACAAAACACGTAGACTGATTGAGGTCGGCTGATGGGAGTTTGCCGAGGTTGCCGACGCTCGCTCGCTCGCTCGCTCGCTCGGGGAGGACGAGAGAACACCTCGCACGCACTGGATCGCCGAGAGCCGAGAGAGCCGGTGCGAGCTACGGGCGCCGATGTAACTTGCCAGGCAACTCGACGGCGGCGACGGCGACGGCGGCGACGGCGACGACGTCCGATATCACTCCGACGGCGAGAGCTGGGCGTTGCGGCGATAAACGGAAGCGGAATCGGTTGTCAGTGATGTTATGAGAGTGAGAGTACGTGAAAGAGAGGCGCGAATGACTGATGTTTCCGAGAGAAACAGAGAGAGAGAGAGAGAAAGAGGCAGACTGAAAGTGTGTTTCTTTGTTTGTGTGAATGTGTGTGTGTGTTTGTGAAAATAGAGAAAGAGAAAGAGAGAAGACAGGCAGGCAGGCAGGAGTTGGTGTGCGGCGGCCGTAGATGTTGCTTTGCTGGCCGAAGGTCGAGGGATGGAGGATCGAAGGGTTGGGACGGTGGGTTTAGTTTTAGCTGCCCCGAGTGAGCTGGCAGGCGCCCTCACCAGAACTAACTCCCACGCTGCGCGGCAAGAGTCATCGCTTTAATACGAGCGCGCATCCACCGACCCTCGCCACTCTCCGAGACGGCCACCCTCTCCCCCACCCTCTTTCTCAACCAAGCTTTCTTTCCTTCTCCTCCTCCCAACCACCCCTCACCCTCACTCTCTCCCACCCTCTCCCTCGATCCTTCCACCCTTGCCCGCACGCTCAGCCACCCTCCCCATCACCCCTTTGCCAGCCGCTGCCCCTCGCTCGCTCACTCCCTCACTCCCTCACTCGTTTGCCCTCGCTATTCCTCTCGCTCCCTTCATGCTTCCCTCTCCTCCGTCTCCCTCGGCGCCGGCTAAACTTGGAGCTTCCATCTCGCAAAGTTACCCTATACTCACACTGGACGCCGGCGAACGCAACCCTCCCCCCAACCGCCCCTCGCCGCCCCTCTCGCCAAACCATCCCCCCTTCCCCTCACGGGCTCCCACCATCCACCCCGGCGGAGATCCGCAGACCGGAGCCACCCTCGCCACACATTTCGTTGTGCCTACTTAACCACGTATATCCTAAGGTTACAGTTATGAACCGCTCGCTTCCTCCTACTCTTCTACACCTGCTCTTGCGTTTGCTCTTGGCGAAGCGCGGACCCTTTTGCTCTTGCTCCTCTGCTTTGCTCTGCTTTGCTATGCTCTGCTCTGGTCTGGTCTGGTCTGGTCTGGTCTGGCACGGTCCCCTGTCTTGTCTACCCTTCTCTCCATTGAGACACACGCCACTCGTGCATCGGATTTTCCCGAACTCCTGAATTGCCCCGCAGGGTGAGAAGCGCAGCTTCTAGTTCATGGTCGAAACTTAGTTAGGTTTTTTTTTATGTGTATCCTTTGGTAGGTTGAATTCGTGGTAAATACGTCATTGTCATGAGTTAGTCAGAAACATAAATTAAATGGTGAAATTGGAGCTATTAATTTGTATTCTGATATTACTGATTATTATTTCAGTAATATTGTATGCGTTAAATTGTGAAATTTATGGGAGTGAGAGTAATTGTGTTATGCGAGCGTGAGAACATTAACATTATTCTTTCGTTGGATAAAGAGGATTATCATAGACGCGTGTATGCTTCTGACAAATAGTTCATTGTCGACTGAACACAGTGTTCAGCGAATAGAGAACTGTGCGTGTAGCTTTGAAAGGGTGGATATCCATCCACTCGGCCAAGTGTTAACAGGACATACATATTTCCGTGTGTTCGTCTTCCTTCCAGGGAATGAATTCACCTTGTTTACTGATACAAGACTTTATCCTCGATCTATGAAAGGACTGGAATGTCCCTTTGTCGTCGTTCTCGGCGCAGATGGAAATTGATAAGGCTAGCAGAGCACACCACTCTCTACTCTATTTCGACTCGATGAAACTTGTATTTGATATTTAGATAAACCACGCTGGAGCTGCAAATATGCCGTCTCGATAATTTGCCACGACCATGGGAATAAAGTCGTTTAAGCGTGGAGGGATAATAAAGTAATGCGGGAAGTTGGGGCGGCTGACTTATGGCTGACCTATACTACTGCGCGCCGCGCAACACCAGACGGTAGATCACATTTCCTCGTAATTGAAAGTGAATTTTCCATTTGGAACTAAAGTTAAAGGTCACAAACAAATAAGACTAGCAGCTGGTGGTGGTTGCGCAATAAATAATTAGGACCCCACCGCAATACGTAATTCAATTGTTATGCCACCAAACTTTTAATTAATGGCCAAACTATCCGCGTTCGTTAGTTGGATAGTAAATGATTCGCTCCATAAGGGAATCAGGAATCCAATCCAATGAACTCTGAGTGGGTTATCCGAGCAAGTTTTACAAGCCGGCAATCGAATTGGGATGGAAGAGACATTGAGTATGCCATTGCCAATGAATGTTTCTCCAACTGAGATTGTCAATCGGAACGGCTGGAATTGAGGAAATTCCTCTCTAGGCAAAATGGATAGGGATTGCAGGGGTGTGTGGTAGCGAACGGTAGTTCGAGCTTTAAAGTGAACGTTGAAAGCAGGAAAAATTGCGGGCTCACGGGTCAGGAAAAGACGATAGGTGCAGGGATCGGGGATCGATCAGAGTCATGCGAAGCAAGTAGGCGTTTTATGCCAATTGCAGTGGCCTTAAATGCCAGCATACGGACTTTACCCCTTCGACCAGCGAAGGAACTATCCAGCACCGAGTGCTGGATAGTATGGACTCTGGCGGATAGAGAGATAGAGGGAGAAAGATGAAGCAAGTGTATCCCCGTAGGCGTCGTCCATGTGTTTCCCGCATGCAACCGTGAAACTAATTTGCCCGCGGCTTCGTTCGTTAGCGGAAAGGTTAAAGAATGAAAGGATGGACAGCGCGCCAGGCATTCTCCCCCTTCGCCCCACCTACCTAATAAAGATCCATGCGAAATACGCTGCAGCGCAGCCTCGCCTGCCTTGCCCACCTTGCCGACCTCGACACAACATATATTTTCGGGGGCACTTGTTGCTCGAAAGGATAGTTCTGTCTGGCTTTGACGGCTGCGAGGCCCTGTCATAAGTGTCCCGAATTCGACAATAACATTTCCGCCAATCCAACGAAAAGCTAATATAAAGAAAGCATCGTTTTTCAACATGAGGAATTTCTTTTCCTCACACGAGCAGCAGAATCACTTTTCCCGCATTTATTTCAATTACGAGGCGAGAAAGAAATCATTGTTCAATTTTCCAGACATCCGACACATCCGTGGAGAAGAAGCAATTGGAACAATTGAAGGAATACCTGGTCGATGAAACCCGAGTGGGTCGAATCTCTCCTCTTGTTACCCGAAGATGAATCGTCGATGCAAGTCTCGGCGGGCTAATTATCGTGGCTGATGGAGGTCGAAAGAACGTCTTTCATGCGTCCGTCGAAGCAGTTGCTGTTTGCCAGGCCATCAGTGAGATCAATCTTTCTGTTGGTTGTCGAGCTCCCTCGTTAATGGTGGTCCAAACTCCCTTATCCCTCTCTCGCTCGCCCGAGAAAGCTTTGGCTTTTACCGTCATGCACAACGAAAGCACACCGTTCTTCGTTTCTTCTTGCTCTCCCTAGTGTACATCCCACACTTTTCGCTCCAGTATCTAAAAGTTCCGAGAGGAACTCGGGCAAGCCGAGGAACTTGTTTCTCCTACGGGAAAGGATCGTTCCAGTTTGATTATTATATTTCGCTATCAGTTGTAGAGGTCGGGTTTGTTAAAGTGCAAAATGGTTTCTCGAGTCGACGGCGAATTAAATGGCATAATGGGCGAGTAAAAGAGATGAAGATAGAGCCCTTTAATATTAGAAGCTCTTGGAAGGTTGTACAACAGGTAGGTGGGGTAGCAAGGACGAGGTACAAGGACACACTTCACTGGGACGCTCGAGTTGAACCCGGACAGGGGCTGGCGCTCTAGCACGTCAAAATAGATGTCTTGCTTTAATTAAATTTAACGAGGCCACGGTGCAAAGTGCAGCGTTAAATCGCAGCTTTAAGCGTGAATCTCGGAAATAAAGTTCTCCGGGAAACTCTCCCTCTCTCTCTCTCTCTCTCTCTCTCTATCTCGATCTCGCCCCTCGTTCCCCATTCTCACCCACTTCTACCTGTCTGGCTATTAATTCTCCCGGTGCAAGTTGAGCTGGAACCTCGCATCGCATTCTATCGCGAAGCTTGCAAATGTACCTGTCAAACCTAACTAACGAGTTCCACTGTGCAGTGATAATCAATGATAAAATACTCGCGATATGATATGCGATCTCTGTCGAGAAAATAAACTGTAAAATCGAAGGTCACCGGTACGAGGATGAGAGAAAATGGCGCAATAAAAGGAAATGTCAATTAAAGTAAAGCCTCTTGCAATTAAAGGAGCGTTGCTTCTTTTAATTAAAGTATAATTTCATCCGGTAGCCACGGGGCCTCTGTGTATTACACTCTCTAACCCAGTTTCCTTTTGCAGGGAGGCACGATTCAGTGTGCGAGAGGAGACACTTTTTGCTAAGAAAAAGGGAGGCGCTAGGACGAAGGGAAAAATTTCGAAAGAAGAAACGCTAGAAAAAGAGACTGCTGAGGGAAGAGAGGGAAAGAGAGTGGGTGATACGTCGGTGGCCGGGAGGCGAGGGTGAAAAGACACGCCGGGAGCCCCGGGATACTTGCGCATGCCCATCCTCACGTGACATTGACGTCACATTGCACAATCCCGTATGGAAAGAGAGAGAAAGAGAGAGAAGGAGAGATAAGGAGAGAGGGAGAGGGAGAGTAAGCGAGAAGGAGGCTGGTGGTGGAAGAGACTGTAAGAGATATTCAATATCCAATGTGGCTGGGTTCAGCGTTCATCAAGTGCCATTTAGAACCTGCGATACTTCATAATGCCAAGGGAGACAGCCTCCTCCATGAACCTTTTAAAGGAATCCTTCCCTTGATGCATCTTGATGCACCAGACTCCCTTCAGACTTTGTTTTCACGCTCGATATATCCTCTTATACTTTCGTAATCAATGATACTTGAATTTAACTTGCAGTTGTAAAATTAAAAAAAAAAACTTGGCTTTATTGTATGTTAATTATGATATCCATTTTTATTTTTGATAATTTTGAAATGATTTGGAAATGATTTTAAACGAATTATACATTCGCGATGGAGAGAAAATTAGACTAATTTGATTTATATTTTCTACGCATCACTAAGTGAATTTTACGTTGGAAATTTTGGCGGCAGGAATGTTTGGGGCTTGCTTGTTTGATTGAGCTCTCATGGTAAAGGTAGCCCGTGAAAAGCGACCGATGAATGGGTTATTGGAGATCAAAGGCAAACCCTTCAACAGTTTGCACAGTGCGAAAGTACCCGGACCACTTCAACGGCGAAACGTCAAGCTGCACGAGGGAGCTCTGGTGCTCGTGTCACCGATGGGTTATCGTTAATTTGTTGGCGAATTAATTGGAAGCTAAAAGTCGACTTAACAATTCACCGCTGATCAAAATCTACTCTGCGTGTCTGGAATTGATATTTTGTAATCTTTATTGAAATGTTAAAACGAACTTTTCACTGGGCTCGTTAAAAGTGATTTTAGATATTGGCAAGTTGCTTTACTGCGCATTATTGGAAGCGGAGCTTTTGAAACTCGAAATATTGGCTGAACAAGGCGGAAGGGGCTTTGAAATTAAGGAACTTTGAGCTGGAGCGCAAGCGTAGCCCAAGATGTTGAGAAATCTGGGCCAGGATAGATTCATAAATCGCAGCAATATCCTCTATCGCACGTACAGCTCGACAAAAACGAACCCTGCTGTTCCCGCTAAATCTTGGCGCAATGCTCCAACCTGTTCCATGAATGGCCCACGCATGCTGCCGTGGAGAAACGAGATAAAGGCATTCGTGCCTCTGCATTTAACCACAGAGATTTTACTCGACTAAATACTGTCCATTTATCCGAACATTTTCTATCTCAAATACCTTCTTTCGAAATAGAAACTGCTTCGGAATCATTCTCACATCGACTTGCCTTCAATTTATATTCAGAACATCAACATTTGAAGTATGTGGATGTGCATTTCGCGCGGAATCTTGTATCATGCGAAAGTAGAGTGGGAAATGTCGGAACTGCTGTCGAATAGAATAAAATAGAGTAAAATAGACTGGGTAAGGATCCGTGGATGGAAGCTGCTTGGCGGCAGGACGTGCTCCTGGCTAAACGGTATGCTACAAAAGGGAAGCGAGAGGCAGTGTGAAAATGTTGAAATCGGATTTCGCAGTGGACGCCATGCAAAGAGAGCAGGCAACACAGAGAAAGCGAAGGAAAGAGGGTGAGAGAGTGCGAGGGAGAAAGAGAGATAGAGAGAGAGAGAGAGTGCGAGAGAGGAGCGCGTCGACGATCGATTCAGCTTCCAGAATATTTCACGCGCCAGCTGAGCCTCCACCGTCAGTGTCAGAGACACGCGCCTGAAATCATTATGCATAGCAGCACGTATTGACCTATGCGTCGAGCCATTAAGCCTCGGCTGACACATTACACGCCTAAAACGGCTGTCAAACGCTCCTTTCATCCCACTAAATGATTAATCCCACTTGCAGTTCTATTGTCATTTAAAATCCTCGAGATTATAGCGGGCAGAAGGGTGTTTGGAATTTACACGAGATCCTCAAGGGAAAGGGCAGTGGGTTCGATTGTCTGGTATAATCTCGAGATCCTCGCCAAGGGAGAGTGGGCACGGAGGGCGAAGATTAGCCTGGGAAAGTGTCACGTGAGAGAGAGATCCCTGCTCTAATCGCCAGCTTCATTTCAAGCGTCAGTTACTCCCCAACTCTTTCCAAGTACTAAATACTTTTCTGCTGGAATTTAGACGAGCTCCGGACGAGATGTCTTTGGTAGAGTTTCACGATTCGGGGAAAATTGAGGGAGGAAATTGTTGGTAACGCTTTTGTGGATGCGATACGCTTCGCCAGTCGGCTTGCTTTTAATCTTGTGACTGGCGCGATGGTCGACATCGTTAGTATATGGTGCATGGGCGTGGCTCTCTTGCTTCTGGCAATGCCATATCTAGCGCACATTCCTTTTTCTGCCAGTGGTGAATACAACTGCTCGTTCGCACCTCGCACATTGCCAGCTTCCACTTACAACTGAAATGTTAAAAAATGGTTCAAAATGTTGTATTTTTTTCTTACACATCAATTTTTTGTGTCTATCACATGATTTTTTGTTATCTATCTTCTCAACAACAAAAAATTGTTATTCGTATATAATAAATATGTGTATAATACATTTTTGAGAGAAAAATTGATGTGTAAGAAAAAAAACACGAGATTTGGAGCCTTTTTCAACATTTTACTTGTATCTGGTACTTTAATTATTGTGCGAGTCTGGCAGAGTCTCGAGTGGAATTCAGGGAACTCCGCAACCGTAGAGCCACCACTGTCACTCGCTGTAGGTTCAGTCTGACTGGAAGTGACATTCGTTTTTGGTTTCATGAATACGAGAATGATAACAATGTAGTAGGATTCTGGCATCAGCTGTATCCTTTCAAAATCGTATTACAGTTTTCCATCGATGGATTGTCCTTTTGGATTCCACTTAACGAGGCTTTGCTCCTTGCAGCGGAACAATTCGACGCCCACAAGCATCGATATACATTTTGTTGTCTCTCTCGACCCACATCGGCTCTCCCCACACCTCCGCCAATCCCCACCGGCCCTGTTAATCCGTCGATCGTAGTGTCGCGTATTCAAATTCCACTCGATTCGTATGCACAATTAAAGCATTTGCACAACAAAAGACAAAGTTGGAGCGCGTCAAGTGGCTCTCGCCGACTCCTCTGCGAGCCTCCTTTCGCCGGGTTGACGATTAAATGCAGTTTTCGTGTGCCGCAGTCGCTTAACGAATTTATCGATGAAGTTACCGGGATGTTGAAGCGTCGGTGGATGCTGGTACGGCTCGTTAGGGGTATGCATTCATGATTCAAGTAGGGCTCGCGTCATCAGGCAACTCGAAATCGTTCAAAATCCTCGTCACATACTTTTTATTACTCCGCCACTGCTCCAACTTTTCCGTTCGCCGTTGAATTATTACACTTCTTTTATTTTTATCGCAATGATGACGATTGATAGCCTCCCGGGGCTCGGCGGGAGGGGACGGGGCGGCCATTTGGGTTGTGAGAAATTTGGTGGATGCGAGAGAATCTTCCTTCCAATGACACATATTCGCCTCTCAACTCCGTCGGCGAATATTAATTATTAATGAGAATTCAGAACAACGAACTTTTCATTGCTAATTCCCTGCTAATTATAAATGGAATTAACTAGTTGAGTCAACGGAAGAGTAGCTCGAATGGTAGTTGGGCTCGAATTAATTTCAATTTCAGCAGAAGCTTAGCGTCAGTTATCGTTAAAAGTTGGTCGTTTCACATGCTGGACGATAAAAGGTGTGGTAGGATTCTAAATGTTATCAGATTCGTAGAATTAAGTGCTCGTAAAGTAATTCAGGTCCCAGGTAATTTTCAAGGAGTGAAGAATGATGAATTTTGTCGGCGGGTGTATCATGCTCGATGTCCTTCGAGCGATGTTTGCAAACAGTGCCCCCTAAGACCATTAATACCATCCGTGGAGCTTTGTTTCGGTTATATATATCCGAAGGCTTCTTCCTCCAAGGGCTGCCTCCCCCTAAGGAGCGCTAATCGAGAGGGAGAAAGAGAGAGAAGGAATATCGAGGCGAGCCAGAGAAGAAGGGAGAGGGAAAGACGCCCGAGGGAATACGGTCATTGCGAAAAGAAGTGCGAGCACGTCAGAGTGCCGTGCGAGCTTTTGCGTAACGTCAACGCCGAATTACGATCGATCAATTGAATTTATTTCACCCAAACCCGAAGCCCTTTATTCACCGAAAGTGCTACCCGATGTTTCGAAACATTCAATCCATTCCAAATTCGTATTGATTTCAAAGCTTCCCACTGGAAATATAGAATTCGCACGATCCCCGTTCACATTCTACGTGCTCCACATTTTTTT